>CM077877.1:109622479-110822479 GCA_039720435.1 Amazona ochrocephala
AATTAACTATTTGTCCTCATGTAAGGAGCAGTAGCAAACCTTGGTGAACAGCCAGCAGTGATACTGATAACTAGCAGGCAGAGGCACAACTCACACCAGTAGATGCAAAATTTCTTAAGTTTTCTACATTATATTACCACAAAGGAAATGAAAAATCACTACTGTGATTGACAAAAAAATCCTATAAACCTATACATTTGTCTGAAAAGACAGATCCCCTGTAAATAATCATCATAAAAAAACCACAAACTTTTATGTAGAATATCGAAGTTCAGCAGGAGTGCCAGGAGACTTCCTTGGATGGATAAGGAGCTGCTGAGCAAAATTCGAAGGAAAAAAGAGGCTTATAAAAGGTGGAAGCAAGGTCAGGTGGCCTGGGAAGAATACAGGGATGTTGTCCGGGAAGCTAGGGACCAGGTTAGGAAAGCTAAGGCCCACTTAGAATTAAACTTGGCTAGGGATGTTAAGGATAACAGGAAGGGATTTTATAGGTACATTGCCGATAAGAGACAGGTTAGGGACACCGTGGGCCCTCTCCAGAAGCTATCGGGAGAACTGGCTACCCTGGATTTGGAGAAGGCTGAGGTTCTTAATGACTTCTTTGCCTCAGTCTTTACGGGCAAATGCTCTGACCACACCACCCAAGTCTTGGAAGGCAGACGCGGGGACGGTGAGGGTGGGGACCCTGGGCCCACTGTGGGGGAGGATCTTGTTCGGGACCACCTTAGGAACCTGAATGTATACAATTCAATGGGACCGGATGAAATCCATCCACGGGTCCTGAAGGAGCTGGCAAATGAAGTTGCTAAGCCACTGTCCATCATAGTTGAAAAATCATGGCAGTCAGGTGAAGTTCCCGATGACTGGAAAAAGGGAAATATAACCCCCATTTTTAAGAAGGGAAAAATGGATGACCCAGGGAATTACAGACCAGTCAGTCTCACCTCTGTGCCTGGCAAAATCTTGGAGCGGATTCTCCTGGAAGGCATGCTAAGGCACATGAAAACCAACAAGGTGCTTGGTGACAGCCAGCATGGCTTCACTAAGGGGAAATCCTGCCTGACCAATCTGGTGACCTTCTATGAAGGGGCTACGGAACTGATGGACAGGGGCAGAGCAGTTGATGTCATCTACCTGGACTTGTGTAAAGCCTTTGACACTGTCTCCCATGACATCCTTCTCTCTAAGTTGGAGAGACATCAATTTGATAGGTGGAGCACTCGGTGGATAAAGAACTGGCTGGATGGCCGCACGCAAAGAGTAGTGCTCAGTGGCTCAGTGTCCAGCTGGAGACCAGTAACGAGTGGTGTCCCCCGGGGATCGGTGTTGGGACCGGTCTTGTTCAACATCTTTGTGGGTGACATGGACAGTGGGATTGAGTGCGCCCTCAGCAAGTTTGCCGATGACACCAAGCTGTGTGGTTCGGTTGATACATTGGAGGGAAGGAATGCCATCCAGAGGGACCTTGACACGCTTGTGAGGTGGGCTGATGCCAACCTGATGAAGTTTAACCATGCTAAATGCAAAGTCCTCCACCTGGGTGGGAGCAATGCCAGGCACAGCTACAGATTGGGTGGGGAGGAGATTGAGAGCAGCCCTGTGGAGAAGGACTTGGGGGTGTGGGTTGATGAAAAAATGAACATGAGCTGGCAGTGTGCGCTTGCAGCCCAGAAGGCCAACCGTATCCTGGGCTGCATCAAAAGGAGTGTGACCAGCAGGTCGAGGGAGGTGCTCCTGCCCCTTTACTCTGCTCTCACTTGGAGTGTTGTGTGCAGTTCTGGTGTCCTCAACATAAAAAGGACAGTTTTTGCTCTCTCTTCCCTTCCTTCACTTCGCTGTTTCTACAGCTGATATTACTGGAACAATGTGCTTTCACTTATTTTTTCACTACCTTTTACTGCTGCATTTTGGAGTCAGGAACCACCAGAATATGCACCAAAATTCATTGTGATGAATCCAAGTGTTCAAACCTATTTGGCTGTCAACATCAGCACAAAAGGAAGCAAAAGTGAGAACTGTGCTGTTCTGTGCTTTTAATGTTAATTAATTCATTATTCTGAAATCAGTTTACAGTGAGATGAGGCCTACTCAAAATAGCAAACATAAAGTAGCTTCTGTCTTCTCTGACTACAGTTTTTTGTTACAATGTTTCTTGATCTCAAAATTCTGATAAAACCCTTTAAAAGTGTGTTTTTCAAGACAGCATGAGACAGACTGGAGTTTGAGACCTAATTTCTGTTCGTGATGGGTACCCTTCATCTGGCGCCTGGAGTGGTTGTCTTGCTTCAGCACTGCTTCCCAGGACCTTCTGATCCAGCTTCCTGGGGACTGTGATCTCTGTGACGGACAAAACGCTAGAGTCTGGGAGTCCCTCAGCATTAGTGACCCAGCAATGCTGCTGCAGGGCCACAGAAGGGAAAAAAAACCCACCTATTGAATGTGGAGCATGTCAGATTTGCTTTCCTTAGCTATATGGCTTGCGGGTTCTTCCAAGTCTCTAGACTCACAGAACGATTTGAGTCTAAGACTCTAAACTTAAAGATCATCTCACCAACTGAATAATTATTTTCTGTGGCCTGACCACAATTATTTTTTTTAAGCCTCTGTATCTCACTGATAATTTATGTTTTTTTAACTTAGAAGCCTTCACTGTGTGAGTTTGTTTCTTGGTTTCTTCCTTCTGCACATCTGGGTCTTTCTGCTCTGTTTTATTCAGTCAGGTGTCTCCTGTTTCTTTCTAACTCCAGATTTTCTTACACTGATCTATGGCCATCTCCTCATACCATGTATTTGTCACTCTCCAAGCAGCAGCTTTGCCATGTTGCTGGTTTTGATGGTGTGTTGTTTGTTTTTTTGTGTGTGTGCGTGTGTGGTTTTGGGTTTTTTTTTCGTTTTGTTTTTTTTTTGTGGAGAGTGTGGGAATGTCTGTGTTAAATGTTGCCTGGTTTTGAGAAAGCTCTTGCATTATCTTGATACATCTGTGTGATTTCTCTATGCAGCTATTACCTTCCCCCTCCAACATTTTCTCTTCATTAATGTATTTTATGATAGGTGGTGTTAATGGCACCTGAAACAGCAAAGGGGAAGGTAGTCAAGGAGCTCAGCTTAGTACTCGTACTGACAGTTTGTGAAGCAAAGGGCTTGGAATTTGATGATCTCTACAACTTTTTCACAGGTATTTAATTCTAGAGTATTTTCTGCTTTAATTAATTTTATTTATTACTTAATGCCTTGGTTTTACAAGTGCTGTAACTGGCTTTCGAGCTGGGGAAGGGTTCACACTTTCCCCTTAGGATAGGTGATTTCACCTCAGTAGAAAACGGGCCTCATCACAGGTTTAGGGGATGAGCTTGTCTTCCTTTCGTGCTGCTTTTCCCTCCACACTGGCTGTTGCAGTTTCAGAGGCAGCTTTGGGATTCACACCATCCACTGTGCCCACGACAGCCCGGGCACGACCGGAATACTTCCCCCCCCTCCCCGCCCAGTTTACGGCGTGTCGCAGGGCCGAGTCTCACTAGTGGCTTTGGCGGATGGATCCCAACCACCTTCTGCGATGCGGCGCCGTGGACGAGTGCCTGCCATCACGGCTCCTGCCGCAGCACCGTGTCGCAGAGGGCTCCTGGGGCTCGCCGGCAGGGCTCGCCGGCAGGGCTCTGTCTGCGTCCCGCTCCTCGTTAGTATAGTGGTTAGTATCCCCGCCTGTCACGCGGGAGACCGGGGTTCGATTCCCCGACGGGGAGGTGGCGTTGCCTTTTACCTTCCCGGGGTGCATTTCGTCTTCCTCCCTCCCGTGGCGTGACGGGGAGGAAGGGAAGCGGTCGGGAGTGGTGGGTTCTGCCGGTTGTTCTCGCGGCCGGGAGCCGTTTGGGGAGATGAAGAGGAAAGCATGGCGGTGCTGTTCCGATTAGGTTTTTGATGTCTGTTTAGTGTGCCGCCCTGCCAAGCCGCACCGAGCCCCCCGTGGACCGGATGAGGCGGGCGCAGAAGAAAACGAGAGTTTTACAAGTCCCCATTGTAGCAGTTCTCGTCACGCCGGTTAATGTCCGAACAGGTCTGGCGGAGGTGCGTGAAGCGACCTGCCTGTGTGCTGTTAAACAGAGGAGGTACGGTGACACTGCAGGCAGGCATTCCCGTCAGCGGTTCCCGCGGGAGCTCCGAGCATGTTCAGGTAGGAGGTCAGGCGGGCCGGTTAGCTCAGTTGGTTAGAGCGTGGTGCTAATAACGCCAAGGTCGCGGGTTCGATCCCCGTACGGGCCACTTGTTTTCCACACCCTTTAGGGGGGCGGGAACATCACTAGTTTACTAAATCATAGAATATTTTCTTTAATTCCGATTTCATTGGAGGAAGTGTTACACAGAAGTGAGCAAGGTAACCCACGAAAGGAAGCCTGACTTCAGTCGTAAGAGGGTAAGAGTCACCCAGCAAAAGTGATATTGTACCACGTGAGGGCAGGAAGGGAATATACTCACACCCAACTCCTCGTTAGTATAGTGGTGAGTATCCCCGCCTGTCACGCGGGAGACCGGGGTTCGATTCCCCGACGGGGAGGTGGTGTTTGTTTTTCCTTAAGCTGGGGAGAACGGGATGTCCTTTGCTTTGCCCCACAGACACCGAGGTTTGTGCCACAAAGAAAGAACAACCAGCCCGCGGCTCAGAGCAACTTGAAGTTTTATTTGAAGGACCTTGGGGTAATTTCCAACAGCTTACTCATCTGTCCCCAGCCTTCATGGCAAAGGTGCTGACCTAAGACAGTTGGTAACAGCCAAAATGAGCAGTGCTGAAAGATTTTCTCCTGAAACAGCCAGCCTTCCACACTCATCAAGCAAGACTGGGACCCTAACCCAGGCTCTCCCAGTTATTTACCAGACAAGTCATGCTGCTGCAGCATGTCTTAAAACATCAGCCCTCGCCTCCCAAGTCAGTGCAGACAGCATCAAAATATACATGATTAAGAACCCCTTTTGCACAACTTCCTGAAAGCACAGTTTAAGGTTTAAAATCGTACCAAATATTCCCTTTATTCTTTAAAAAAAAAAAAAATATTTCTAACACATCCCAACATTTTCTAAGAGTAAGCAGTGCTATTTAGGCACAATCAACGCTTTCATTCCAGTGGGAGAACACTTCACAATAGTCTTACTATTGTGCAGTCAAACAAATCAGTTGAGGAAGTTCTTAAGCATGCACAGTAGTCCTGTGAGGGCACCACCAGTCCTTCACAATACAACATCAACATGAGATGATCAATCTTTAAGAACAAGTTCACATATTTGTAAATTACAACAATTTTACATCATTATTAAGGCACCGGGTAAGAGTATAAATAGCTGTACTAAAACGCCAGTCAGCAGCAGTTTGAATGTGCTGGTGTGCAGGCTTTCCTTTTCTTTCATGCTGGCTCAGTGTAAGCAGTTCATCTTCTTCACAATCCGTGTCAGCGCACCCAGTCTTTGGGATTGCGCAGAACTTCCAGGATTTCTGCTTCTTTCGAGCTCTCTGGCGGGGTGTGCATGTATTCCCACCTGCAGGAAGAGGGGAAACAGACTGCTCAGCTGGCTAGCACCTGTCTGGCACCAAGCTGTGCTGGGACTTGAGCTGTTTTTTCTGAGGATGCAAAGCTACATACACAGTTGATGCTCTTTGGATCAGGTGACAGATATGGTACAAATCATTAAGTTCCGTAAAAACAAATAATACTGGAATAGACAGGAGAAATGTTAGCTTCATCTTTTTCCCAGCTTTTGGAAAGGCTGGGACAACAAAGTGAAGAGCAGTGCCCCCCACCCCACAATTCATGCAGGTTTATTTGCAAAGATATTTTAGCAGTCTCTTGTGACACACTAGTATGACAAGAAAGATGAGGAAAAAAGGAACCCAGACAGTTTTGACAGTGAGGACATGAGACCTAGTTTTTCCAGAACCTACACTGGAAACCCTATAAGTCCTTGTTGAATCTTGGTTTTAGAAACAAAGATGATAAGAGACCACTTTTTATTGAAAAGGCAATTACAAGAGGCATGACAGAGGAGAAGTGTCAGCAGTCACAAAGTGACCTTTTATTTCCCCAGGAAGGACCCATTCATGCCATGAAGCAGCTATTTACGTTGACGAAAACAAGCAAAACCAGATTATCCCAGCAATGGAACCAAAAGATTGGACTGTGCTACACCACCAGGGAAGAGACACATCTAGTGTTGGCAGCAGGGTGAAGCTATATGGTGAGAACAGGACTGCCTTCATGGTCAAGGAACAGCAGGTCAGTGTTCCTAGCAGAGGGAGGTACTAACAGAGTTTATGGAATTCATGATAGGGGCTGTGCTACTAGCATATCTAAAAGCAACCTAAAAAGGGGAGTGTATTGTAAATGACGGGGTATGCTGATACTGCAAGATTAAGCAAGATAGGTTGAAAACTAAAAAGGCAGTTGAAAAGTGTTTATATCAAGCCAAGCAACTAAGCAATAAACTAGTAGGAGAAATTCAGTGTTCATTAATCTGAAGTGATGCACACAGGAAAAAGTTACATACACACTGAGAGACTGAGTTGACTTTTATTGCTCAGAAAAGATCTTGGCATCTTAACAGTCCATCATACAAAAAGGGCAGCTCAGTGTTTAACAGCAGTCAAAATAAGCAAACAGCATACTGGGATTATGAAAGGAATAATGAACTAAAACATTATTATGCTATTGTATGAGTCAGCAGCACACCTGCATCTTGTATATATAGATCTGGCTTATGTTGTCTGTTCCTTATCCACAGTTCAGAAAGGGCATAGAAAACGTAAGCCTAGACAAAGTGGCAAATGCGGTCAAAGGTATGGAACAGCTACTGTACAAAGACTAAAAAGAATGGGACTTGTCAGCCTGGAAAACAGACAATGAAAAAAAACAAAACCCAGAAGCCTGTAAAATAACTGTTATGGAGAAAATGAACAGGAAGAAAATCTGGTTACTTACTGAAAAGCGGAATGAAGTCATCAGGTGCAGGTAGAAAACAGATACACTTTTTCATACAACACACAGTTAAACTATGGAACTCCTTGCCACAGGCTTGTCAGGGCTGCCAGAAGCTCACAGGGTTTCAAAGAGCTACTAACAAAAACCCCTGGAGTGAGGATGGGAAATCTATGGGGACGCACTAAGCACAAAATATACCTTTTTTTTTTTTTTTGTGAGGTAATATCTAAGTCACACATTACTGGCAACTGGGTGAGCATAGCAGACCAGAGAAGCATCTGCATGTATGTGGACAGTTCTTGTATCAGGCACAAACTGTTAAGAGACTGGACACTATGACATAACTTTGCTTTAATCCTATTAAAGCAAAGTTAAAATCCACTGTTGTATGTGAGAACAGTGCCTACCTACAACTCCACATAACTACACCCTTACCTTGCAGTCAGTGGCAGAGACATAAGAATGCTTTCGATTCTTGATCCTGGTGTCAGAAGGCCAAACTTTGTACCTCTGTCATATACCAAGTTGAACTCCACATACCTATGGGGAGTGAACAGAAAAACAAGTTTACTATCAGAAGTTGGTTGTGCCTTCTTCAACTAGGAGACATCAGACAAAACAAGCCTGACCTTCTGTTGTTAGAGGTGTCAGAATGAACCCTGGGTTTGGTGCCAACTGTTCTCTATCATCCTCTGCATAGGAGTGCAGGTGTGACTTTGCTGATCCACACAGCACAGGAAGTAATGACCATAGCTAACAGACAAGAGCAGCCAAACTAGTCAACAGACAGCATTCTGCATGGTGCTATACTAGCTTACTTCACCCAGGCTTCAGTCCTGCTGGAAAGGCCGACACCAAGTTTAGCTTTGTTATGCTAGTACTCTTTTGTGTGGTGGTGTCAGACATTAAAAGGAGCCTTAAAGGAACTGGAAATGACCACAGGAAAAACTCTACTCTGCAGTCCTCCATGCTGAAGGACACATAAGCAGCAAGGTCAGAAGAAGATTCTCTTTTCTTGGGAGATCTGTAAAGCAGAAGTCAGCCAGCTTCAGAGTGCTGGCTGGGACAGCTAGAAGCCAAAATAGTTTTCTACTGCCAGCATATGAACAGAACAGTGACAATTCAGCAAGGGTTATCTTAATAACTAGTACTGAGATCTTAGTACTTAAGAGAGGCACAGGAAAGGGGGAGCTCTTACCTGTTCTTTCCTGCTGCAGAAATGGACAGCTTTACCTAGCCCAATAATCTGCAAACAGATTCTTCTGCTTAAAGAAGTTAACCCCCCCTTATAACCTTAGCGGGTTTGCTAAATCACATCCACAAACGGGATCCTGAAAATCCAGCACTCCCGCGAATAGTTCCACCAAATAAAGCATATATGCTTATCTGAGTAACTACTGCAGACTAGTAATGTAAACTTGAGTGTCTACACCTTCCCTATACCACTTCCACAGACTTCTTTGCAGAAGAGGCAGGAACTAAAGACTCCCCAGCTCTGCACAGAGCGCATGTACTCACACTTCCTCCATACGCTTAGACAATAACAGGACATAGAGAAAAGAGCACAACTATATCTACCAGTGTACTTAAACTTTAGCAGCATTAACATTCACATTAATAAGCATCCTCCAAAGTCTTTTAAGTTACAGTCACTTTGGAACATGCCAGAAAAAACAAATTCCTCTGAATCCTCATTCCTTTACCAAGAGTTCACTGCTTCTTCATTTCAATGCCAAGACTAAATAGAATAAATATGTACGAAAGTAGCTGAAAGTACTCTTGGGAACAGTTATTTCATGACTTTCTGGGGTTTAGCTTCATTACTTACTAGGAAGCAGGACTCCTTCACCTTTACGGTCCTCATGTCACAGGGCTGTCCCAATATCCCATATCATTGGGCAGCAGAAGAAGGCACCACGCACACACACCCCCACCCCCTTTGCCTGTTACAAAGCAGCAGCTTCTCTTGGTTTTTGAAGGAGTTGGAGAGAAAGCGTGGTATTTTGTATGGGTTGCTTGTACTGCAACACGGGAAAGTGGGAGATACAGATGATGGTGTGATAGTACCTTCTTTGCACGCTCTTTGGCAATCTAGCATTAGGTTTCAAATGAACTCTGTGCACAGAAATGTTCAACTTCTCACGTGAACTTCAGAGTACACATGCAAACTTAGCCCATATCACAACAGGACATAAACCCACAACCATGAAGAACTAGCTTATTTTTTAACTGGCTAGCATAATCCACGTTCTCTGTATTCTTCTGCTCCTTCAGTACTCACCGTCCTCTCCGAAGCTGCTGCCATAGTTTTTCCTCTGGTGTGAAGGAGTCATGACAGTGCCTTTTCACAATGGGAATGTAACAAGGCACAACAGCTTTGGCACAACTCTTCACAAACTGGAATACTTCCTCCTTGGAGGGAGAGTCTACATCATCAAAGAATATGCCTCCAATCCCTCTTCGCTCACCACGGTGCTTGATAAAGAAGTAGTCATCACACCTAGAAGCAGCAGCAGATATGGTCCACAATAGTCAAAGAAATGAACAGAACTACAAGCAGGCACGTGGCACAGGATGGCACTAGTGAAATATTGACAACAAGTCAGTTCCTGCAGTGAAGGGTGCCCCACTGACTGCCAAGAGCATGGATGGTACAGCACCACCTGGAAAGCATTCCTGCACTTACAGTAAAAGCAGTAAAAGCTCTGATGAGTTTCTGTAAAGCTCCATATCACCACACAGTCTCTAAACACATAACGAACAAACACCATAGCAGATGCTTCCTTGTAGATTGATCTAGTCCATATCCTCTACCATCACAAAGGAGGGACACCTGATTTCAAAACTTCACACTAAGGACTCTTTTTAAGTTTCACTCCCAGAACTATATGTAATCCTGAATTATTTCTACAGCTTTCAAATGAACTCAAGCTTGGAAGAAAATTTCTTTATTCTTTTTGCTATCCTAGCAAAATAATTGATTTTCTATATCAAAACTAAAAGAATGTAGAAACCTAAGGCCAGATAAGAAAGTCACTGTCACTTAAGGAAAAAAAAAAAAAAATCAAAAGTGAGGCAGCCTTCCCTGGAAAAAGGCTTTTTAACAGTTACACTTGGAAGATGGAGTCATTCTAGCAGCGGCTTTTCATGGCTTATGTTCAGGCTTATTGGTTTATGTTCATGTGCAGCTTATCCTACAACAGGCAGATAATTAATCTCCTTTGTATTTACTAGGAGTATGTATGTGTGCAATTACTATAAATTAGCTGATTCATTGTATCCACACCATGTCTTGCTTACAGTTGCTTGTTTGGGCAGCCGTGCCCTCCAAGCATACACATGGGGGAGAAATGGAAGGGAGGTAGGAAGGAGAAACCACCAACAGCAGGGAAATCTTGCCTTCCTTTAGGATTAGTTTTCCATAAGTGTATCCATCCACAGTTACTGCTCTCAAGCAATATAAACGGCATGGTCATAGCAGGAGAGACTTAAAGATGGAACAGATAACCTAAGCTAGTTTTTTTATTCACTGGCTGATCAGCATTTTTATTTTATGGCAGCAGGAAAAGTTAGGAAAAAAGGCTGAGTCAGAAATGCAAAAGAGAACAAGGCTGACAAAAAGTCTTAGGGCTGGAATAGGAAGGCAGCATGGTAAACACAGCAAGAGTTTATTTCTGAGAAAGGCAGGAAAAGTAGCTAATTAGTAGAAGCTCAGAGAAGACCCACACTGCTCCAGCAGTAAGAACCATACATCCCTATGCAGCTGCTGCTTGCGGGAAACACTCATGCTGGGACTGAGAAAACTGCCTTTTTCCATGGAGCACAATTAGTTCTCTCCTGAGCCGCCCCCAGATTAAGAATTGGCATCCTTTTCTCTGACACCTTGCAGCTGGCATTGATAGCCTGCTTACACTGCAAACAACCTGACCGCTCTGAACTACCGTGCAAAAATTCCTCAGAGAACAAGACTGTGATCTTAAAGTTGTAAGATACGCTTCTCTACTAAGTGGCTGCCATTTGAGCTACAACACCCGCTTTATCTTCTGTCCTCAGACAGGACCTGGTAGCATACAAAAGGGTAACCCCTCCTTCTTGGATACCACAACTTATAGCAGATAGGATTATCAGACATAGAGCAGCAAGCTCCCAGTTAACAGTGAAGGATCCTATCAATTGTATCTCTCAACTCAAGAAGAACTTTCAATATTTGCATCTTTAGAGAACACTCTGTTGAACTCTCAGTGAATATGTCACTGGGAAAAAAAAAGTACAGCTCCATCAAAATGATGAAGCTTTTACATTAAGGACAAGCTCCTTTACCTACCTGGCAGAAAATAAAAGGTCATGGAGGTCAGACTGAAGGCAATAAAACTGGAGTGGCAGGATTTTCAGAACTGCAGTGCTGGCCCGAGAGCTCACACTAAAGTCATGCACATTTTCCATGAGTTCACTATAAGCAGAGTTTGCCCGAGTCCATAGGACAAAAGTCTTGTCATAGTTCAACACCAGAGGCTAAAAGGAATTTGTAAGTTGCCTAGTGAAGACTGTGGCTTACAAAGTCTTGCAGAGTCAGCTTAGTTCTTGTTCAGGCTGTAGACTTATGATCCCAGCTGTCAGCTCTCCAATTTGAACAACTCAGGCCTCTCTGAGATTGTTTCAGAGTACACTTTTTCCTGGATACATCTGCTGGGTTTCATTAGGGTTTGCTGATACTTTTCAAAAGGCAGAACCTACTATTCCTAAGAGTACTCTTAACTGGCAATATCCAGGGCCACCTTCTGTTCCTACAAAAGACACCCAAGCACATCTCTCCCCACATACCATTTCTTGTACTTGGGATACAGCTTCAGATCATGCTTGTCACAGGCTTCTTTCAGTGTCTTGTGAAAATGAACAGCATCCTCTTCATTCAAATAAGTTGGAGTGAGATCAGTCCCACCTCCAAACCACCACTGTTTAGTTCCTATAGGAGAAAGGCAAGCAGCAACATTTTTCTTTTAAACTTGCAAACAGCACTATGCTGCTATTGATTCACCAAGAACTAACACCTACTTTTACAATACAAAAAAAAAAAAAAAATCATTATTCAGTAGTGTCCCTTATCCTCAGTTATGAAACACTGGAGTCTGAGGTAGTGCGATGACCAGTGCCTTCAGGAAAACAGAAAACAAATTTCAAAGCAGCAGAACATATTTATCCGGAATTTTGGACCGCTGACCCTGACTACAGGCTATCAATTTCACAAGAAGGGCTGGCAACTCCTATTCAAGAATACAGAAACATTTTGCTGCATGCCAAAGAAAGGGAACATTGCTATCAAGTCCAGGGAAGTCACTGACTAGAGATGATCCATAATGCTCTTCCAGAATAATTGGAAAAAATCTCTCTTTGAGCTTCTGACAGTACATTATGTTCACAAGGTACAGATGGCCTTTCAGCATCTGACCACTTAGCATGTGGTTTAGTTTTAGGTAGTTCTGCGAGGAGTAGGGAGTTGGACTCCATGATCCTTCGGGATCCCTTCCAACTTGAGATATTCTGTGATTCTAACCTGGAATCCCACTTCTGACAGTGGAAAGTTACAGAAACTCAGGGGAAAAAGTCACAATGCAGATTCTGACAGTATGTCCACCCAGCTTCAGAGGCAAAGATGCATCCTGACCAGAATGCTTATCAGTTCTTTACAGACCTCATGCTACTAAATTGTAGAATTGCTTCTTTGAATATGTTTTACGTATATTTATAACCTACATTTTAACTTAAGTGTAAAACCCCTGGTGTACTCTGCAAAAAGTGAACTGCAAACCCCTTTACCAGATGCACACTTCACACTGATCTTAAAAATTCACAAGTGCCCAGAGATTAAGAGATCCAGTGTTACACAACAGATTTTTACACAGCTGGGAACAAACCTGGGCTGGTTCTTAACCTTTTAGCTGAGCCATGTGGTCACGCTTCCTTCGTGTGGAGTCATACATTTCATAGCACTTCACTGGATTAGAGTTCTTACCATCTGCTTCTTCAATTTCAAAGTATCTGTAGTTGAAGTGCATGGTTGGAACATGAGGGTTCTTAGGATGGATAACAGAGCTCACACCCATGGCGCAGAAAGGCAGTTTCCCTAGATAATAAAAAAGATCCATAGAAAAAACCCTTCAGTTTTCTCAAATAACTTCATTTATTGTCATTTAAGGAACATCACTCTTTTTCCTTAGGTTCCAAGATACTGTTCCACTACAAGAAAATTTCTCATGTTGGGTCACCATAATTATTAATGTGCAATTTACTTCTCATCCCCAAACCTCTGTGCACTTAACTAAATGTGGGGTTTTTTTTTGTACTTATCCTAAAATGTAACAGTACGGCAGAGCACCTATTAGATGAAGACCACTTGAAACGTAAGGCACTGTTAAGGGTTTCCACCACCCCCCGTCCTCACAATTGCTCTCTGCAATGCAAACGTGGTTCAATCCTCTTTAGCCTTTAGACCTTTGTGGACCCACTTTAACCTTCAGGTTTTTGTGGTTCTCCCCCTCCACCTCTTTGGTTCATGACTCCTGTGCTGTTTCACTGTTAAGCTACATCATCATTGTTGAGAAGCAACCTAAGCCTACAGTACATTGTTTAAAGCATTGAGATGGAGGGAGAAGCACCCTGACACCTGGCTTTTAAGGCTGTGAAAGTGAGCCCAGGCTCACTGGTTAGGAAGCACCATGATGCAACTGAAACCAATGAGTGCTGAATAGCCTTCCTCATTTCTGCTCAAAGGCCAGGCTGCATTGAGAGTACCCGCACAGGAATACTAGGGTGAAACCGTCCCGGTCCCCTACCCCACCTCCCCGCCGGTCACCTTACCGTCTTTGGCCTTCAGAGACTTCCCCCTGCTCCGCATCTGCCGCGCTGCGTCCTCCGACAGCTGCCCGAACACGACAGACACGTTCACACCGGCCTTCTCGAAGACCTCGCCGTCCTGCAGCACGCAACTTATGCCGCCGCCGCCTGCCAACATCACCGTCACCCTGCGCCGGGGCCTCCCCCCCCGGCGTGCCCGCTCCCAGGCTGACCCCTACGGTCCCTCCATACCTTCCTTCCTCTCCCAGGTGTCGACGGCGAAGGCGGCGCCGGGGTCCAGCGCGGCCAGAGCGCGGCACACCTCCGCTTGCGTCTCCATGATGAGCAGCTCCATTCGGCTCCGCAGCTCCCGCCGCCGCCGTCGCAGCTCCTGCAGCCCGCTCACCGGCGGCGCCATGAATCGTTGCCGCAGCTCCTTCTCCTCCTCGTCCTCCTCGGACGCCACCATCACGGCCTGACGCCGCCACAACCACAGCCCCAGCCCTCCCAGCGCCCCCACAGCCGCCAGCGCGGCTCGCCGGCTCCCCCGACCCCCTCGGCCTGCCGCCGCCCCCGGCGGCAGGGAAACCAGCGCTCGGCGCCCTGCCGCGGCGGTGAAAGCCACGGCAGCCCCACGGAGCACCCGTACGGCCGCGGCCATGACGGGCACCAGCGCTGCAGTGCCGGCGGGCGGGCCGCGGGGCGGGGCCGGGCCGGCCCGGGTGGAGAGGGGGGCGGAGTGGGGAGGCAGTGGGCAGTGGCGCGTCGTGTGTCAGCGCGTTTTTTGTATGCCTGGGTATATGCGAGATTAAAGATTTATTCTTTTGAGGAATCACTCACCTGTGCATGGCATTACTGGTTTTATACTCGTAGTAACGTGTTTTTAGAACCTGTCTAGTTTATGGGACCACCGGTTTAGTGCAATTTCCCATGCATTTGAGAGGGAATATGTTTATGCCGCCATTGTTCCTTCTGAAATTGAAGCGCTTTTTCTTTCCTAATAAAACAAGAGTTCAGAGTAATAAGAAGGGTTACATAGAGCCAGATGTTGAAAGGTACTGCATAGCATCAACTTACAGTTCAGAATTTGGTTGGTTGGTTGTTGGGTTGTTTTGTTTGTTTGTTTGTTTGTTTTGGTTTTGGTGGTTTTTTTTTGTTTGTTTTTTTTTTTTTTTTTTGTGGCACTGATGCTGGCACCAGATCCATTAAAATGATTTTCTGCTTTCTCACCTGCTTCAACATCTGCTGTATCAACAGTGAGACAGTACAACAGACCAACTAGCCCCGTAACAGAAGACTTCAGCAAGCAACTAAAACAGAAACTCAAGCAAGCATGTAACAGTGCAGCCATTGATGATGGTACTGTGCTGAACATAGTTTTCTTTCAAATCGAACAGCTGGTTTACTGATTGGTTGGCTTGTTGTGGAGTTTTTGTAATAAGCATACTATTGTTTTCTAATAAGTAATGAAACTTATTAATGCTGTAATTGATTGAGGACCCATGTAATGGTTCGGCTGAGAAAAAATAACAGCTACCCCAAAAGTCCAGCCCTGCTGAGGTTTGTACTCTGGTGTGGTGCTGTTCCTTGGAAACAATGAGCTTATGGTTTTTCAGGACTGTTTTGCGTCTGTATTACCCAAAAGAACATCAGTTTCAAGGGTGGCTCTGTGGAAGGTGAAGAAATTTGTCCCTGATATGAATCAGGGCTTTATTGTAGGGTAATTTGGGGGGGCAGGGGGGAGAAGAGAGGGGTGTCTGTATAAACGTTCTCTCGAGGGCTTAGTCCATTTCCTCATTTCTGATCTGATTCTGCTCTTTGGCAGCAGAGGATGCTGTGCAGCTGCTGAACTTCTGCAAGTAGGGAGGGAAGGAGACCTCTGGGTTGGGCTCTCTTCTGCCATCAGCTGAAGGACGGGATTCCTGATGAGACAGGAGACCAGACCGACTGGATGCAGGAGTGGGGGAAGGAGGGTGTTCTTATTTGCAGGAGATATCTGTGATTGGCGGAGAAGAGCACTACTGTCTTAGCGGCTGTGGTAAATCTGCTTAATTTGGCTGTACTAAGCAGTTCTTTTAACAGTTCTTTATCCAGACCTGGCTGTGGTAGCTCAATTTCTTTTTTTATTGTATCGCTGGATTTACCTAAACGTTTTCATGATAACCAGTGTGCATTGTGCACTTCCATGCTACTTACTAGAGTAAAGCTCTGGTCTTTGAGTGAGTTTCTTACATACTACTATAATGGAAAGAAATAAATGCTGAGAAGGCCAAATGGCATGCAAAATGAATTCATGCTGATGAGCATTTAAAGATATTTTTCCTGTTAGGTTGAGCCCAGACTTTGATAGCAGCTGGTAATTCAGCTGCACAGGACCTCTGGAGGTCTCTTGTCCAACCTGAGGGGTTCACTGTTCCCAGGCTGGATGAGCTCACACAGGGCCTTCCTTGTGCAGCTGCATTTGGAAAACCTCCACCCCTGTTGTGCCTGGGCTTCTGCCCACTGGAGAGAATTTTTTTCTTGTATGTCATGAGAATTTATTTTGCTGCAACCTTGTTGTCAGGTCAGTGCCTTGCTCTTGCTGCTGAATCTTAGGAGCACAACTACTTTACAGATCAGGCCTTATCTGGCTGGACACTGAAGTGTGGTTAGGCTGCACTTTCTGGTGGAGGTGAGGAGTGTCAAACACTCCTACTGTTTCTGTGCTGAATCCTCTCATGTTGACTTGTTGCAAGGGCCTCCTCTTTAACAGCAGTTTAAGGTTGAAACTTCAGCCAAATTCCATATACATTCTCTTTGCAGCAGTGTGAGGGTGCAGTTAGCAGGCAAGGCATCAAAAATGACACCTTGCACAGGTGAGACTTTTTTGTAGCCCTGTTTAGATGTCTACAACCAAAGTGTGTTGGCTGGTAAAAAAAGCACTGCAGCAAGTAGCTCCATCGACCTTTTCAGTATTTGAACTGAATGTGATGCTTCACCACATTATTTCAGTTTACCTCTCTTTACAGTACTGAGAATAGGAGCACATATTGATGTGTGATGCTCAGCAACTCAACAGTGATAAGAGGCAAGAAAATGACAGTTTACATTTTGATCTGCATTTTTCAGTGCATAGTGTTACATGGAGTGTGGGGGCGTTCAGCTTCTGCATGTGCTGTTAAATTTCTGTGCTCTTCCATTTCTTTGGAAACACAAAAGGAAGAAGAAAGAGACACTCAGAGCTTAGATCAAAGCCAAAAGGAAAACCTGGAATTTCTTCTTGCATTTGCTTGAACAAGAGTTGAACATGAGGAAATGTACCTTACCCTTTTAGTTGGCTAGGTGAAATTGCAAGGTCTTGACGTCGTTGAAATCTCCGTGTCAATTTGTAAAGTATGACTGAAAAATTAGATGGCAAGATGACTTTGATTATTGTATCACTTATTGGGTCATCCATTTTCATACCTGCATGCGTTGTGGTAGTGGGGGTCTTGTGGGGGGTCTTGTGGTATGTTTTCTCTTCAAAGTGAGTAAAGCCAGTTAGATTTGCTGTGTAGTCAAAATCTCTACTGATGCAAATGAATGTGATTGTAGAGAAGGTTGTAGGACTACATCGATTGCCAAAAGACTTGAAGAACTGGACTCTTATCTGCAGTTTTACGTAAGGTGACGTCCAATGAAGAAAACTTCTGGTTGTTTTACTTGTACTTTGGAACGAGCTTGGAAGCTTCTCAGGTGCTTGTATTTAGGTGCTGTTTACCTTGGTTTTCTTTTTTTCTGAGAATTTGTGCACAAAGAGGGTATTAACAAAAGAACAAGAGACACTGCATGTTCTAAGGGACTGAAGAATGATCAGGTCTGATCCAGACTGAGACAGGCACGATGCTTTCACTGAAGCTGTTTGAGACATTTGTTTTGAGCACTGAATTAATGCAGTTGGATATCAGAAAATTGGAAGAGAAAGATTCATTGAGAACAGAAAAATTCCCATCAAGTTGGCATTTCTAGTACTTCTAAAGTTAAATGAATCAGTCTCATTCAGTGTACTCTATTGCACAAAGGCTTGATTGTGACTTCAAAGTGATGCTGCAAAGCGCTTGCAAAGTTGGACAAGTACTCTTGTTTAACAGAGGTCAGCTCAAAGGTTTTGCATGTCAGTATAAGTTGAATTAGGTTACTATTTCAGTTTGTATCCAAGAGAGAAGTAAAATCTTTGGGGGCTGAGCTGAAATTTAGATGATGTGAAGGTTGTAGGAGAAAGATGAAATGAAAACCTTTCTATATCTGTCATCTCAGTAATTTTTCTGGGTGGTAGGTTCATAGGAATCTCCCTTTTTTTCTTTTATTAATACAAGATTGATTCTCATGGGTATGTGGAGGAAGAAAAGGGTAACTACAGATAAAGAAGCTGCTGTGCTGAAATTGTTTCAGGATAGCTCCTGGAAGGTAAGAGAAGTTATGCCTTAGGAAAGCCTTTCTTCTCTAATGCTTGTTGACCTTTTGTTCTGGATTCAGCAGTAGCAGTCATTTTTCTTCTTAGTAGCTGGTGCAGTGCTGTGGTTTTGACTTTCGGCCTGAGAACAGCGCTAATAACACCGATGTTTTTAGCTACTGCTCAGTAATGTTTAGCCTGACCAAGGACTTTCCGAGTCTCATGCTCTGCCACGGAGGAGGGGAAGCTGGGAGGAAGCTGAGAAGGGACACCTGACCCAAACTGACCAAAGAGGTATTCCATACCACAGCACGTCATGCCCACTGTATAAACTGGGGGTAGGGACCTGGAAGGGTTAGATCACTGCTCAGTCGGACTGGGTATTGGTCGGCGGGTGGTGAGCGGTTGTATTCTCTTCCCTTGTTACTTCCCTTGTCATTGTTATTATTGGTGGTAGCAGCAGTGGTTTGCGTTATACCTTAGTTACTGGACTGTTCTTGTCTCAGCCTGTGGGAGTTGCATTCTCTTGAGTCTCTTCCCCATCCCTCCAGGAGCGGGGGGGGGGGAGGAAGGGGGGGAGTGAGAGAGAGACTGCGTTGAGTTACAGCTGGGCTTAAACCACGACACCTTTAAAAAGTTAATAAAATCAGAGAGAGAGTGAACTGTAGCATTACCCAAAGAGAATGAGTGCCCTAGAGAGGTTCACACTAAGAATTAGGCCCCGAGATGTGCTGCATGCAACCTCCTCTGGAAATATACTAGTATTCTGGAACAGATGTTACCATCTTCCCTGTGATGGGAGGTCTGTCTGTTGTTTTCCCACTTCCTCTGTGCCCTTCCTTCAGCTCTGCCTTCAGATTTTCTATTACATAACACCATCTTCATAAAACGTCATTTTTTTTTCCAAAACCATAGCTATTGCTTCATCAAGGCTAAAAAGCCAAAGCATGACACCTCTCCCAGGCTTTCAAGGAAAGAACAAGCCGAAGTGATCTGTTGTAGTGCATTCCCTATTTCTTTTACTGTATGAAGGTCCAGGTGAAACGCAACTCCCTTGCGCTAGTGTCATAATTTCTGTTTTTTTGCAGCCACTGTAGCTGTTTATACAGACTAAATGTAATATCTGCTGTTGTGAAAGTTCATGCAAAAGCCAAAATGCACACCCTTCTCTCTTCTCTGGAATATTTGGTATGTTGTTTATGGTGAAGCTAAAGGACCAGCTGAGTTAGCTCAAAAGTCTTAAAAGGCTTGTGTCTGCAGCCATTTCAGAGTAACAGACATACAGCATGGTTGAAACTACTCTACTATCTGGGCAGTGCTACAGGGATCCAGAGATTTATAGTCCTTGAAATGCTCCTGTATAACTACAGAACTGTAGGCTTAATGCATGATCTTACTCTTACCCTTACACTGTACTGCAGGGATAATGTGAGGCAGGAGTTCCACAAGAAGCAAGATGATGAACTGCTTTTCCTCTGTTGCCTCCAGAAAACTAATGATGAGCATGACTTATTATATTAATTATTGTCAAGAGGTATTCTTTCCTCATGCTGTTAGTTCTTAGAAGTCAGAAGTACAGGTTTTGCAATGGCTGTTATTCAATGACTAGATCTAATTATCAGACCTGATTTTTCTCCATTTGCTTTAATCTAATACAGTTATTCTTCTCCTGCAGGGTGGGTATGAAATGCAAACAAAGTAGGGTAGAATGAGGTCTGTTGCCTCAGCATAGAAACCTGGTTGGATTTTAAATTATTAATTAATATTTCTTTTGTTTTCTAAACACATTTTTCAAGGATCTGAAAGCTCTTTTTGGTGCAGCCAGCATCCTGCATGTGCGATCCTGAGTGTCAGTGAGGGCTGTGCCTTTAACGTAATGTGTACAGATTATCAGACTGATTCGCACCTCACAGGCTGGTAGGTAAGGAAGCAAATGTGCTCCGTGGGGACAGTGGGGTGGCTGCAGTGGCTCTGTGGAGACTAACATTGATGAGTCTGCTCAGGCTGTGGCGTACCTCATGCTCAGGCCATGACGAATGTTAGCCATGGGTCTCTTCCAGAAGGAGCCACTGTCACTGAGGAGCTTGGTCAGTGTGTGGAGAAGCAAGCCTCATCCAGGCTCTTCAACAGTCTAGAAATCTCTCAGCCTGTGATTCTCCATGCCTACCTTATAGACCTTACTGGGTGGTCATGGGGCTGCCAAGAGAAAAAGCTGCAGATGTGCAGCTGCAAGAAGAGATGGTGGGAGAGCAGTGTGAGATCCTCTCAGAGCAGAATGGTGAGAAACTCAGCAAGGGGATCTGGTTTTTGTACAAGTGCTTCTACTGCACTAGAAGCATAGCTAGGAGTGGGTTGGTGGGACTTGCCATATCTCCCAGGGCAGGAATGGTGCTGAGGGGAGGGGTTCAGCCCTTGTGATGTGCGCAAGAACAAATTGGTAGTGTTGCACCAACTGTAGACTGAGCTGGCTGACTTAAAGCCAAATCCAAAAGCAGACACAGGCATGATACTTCTGCTGGATTCTCTCCCAGGCTGTGCTTTCATTTTAGGGATTTCCTGACTTGGTGTGATCTAGTTAGTGACTATCAGTAGATCTCGCTCGTAAATGCTCGTTCAGTCTCCCTTGAGAATTTTCTGCAGCTAGAAAACCCTCTTGCAAGTAGCATTGTGGTCTGTAGGGCTTGTCTAGAACCCAGCTTCTCATAGCTTCATTGATGGCTCCTAGTTCTTGAGTATCTGAAGAAACAGTAAAGAGTTGTTCCTATCCATGCCATCAGGACTCCTGAAGATGTCTCTTCACGAGGGTGGAGAATCCTAGCTCACTAGTTCCTTGTATGGTGACCACTGTTGCCACGTGCTGTGGGTGTAAAGGACCATGATGTGATGGATTTCTGAGCTAGACTAGCTGCTGGGAAAGCTTTGAGATAGCAGAGGAATGTTGTTGGGAAAGTTTTCGGAGTATTGCAGAGAAAGGGAGGCAAGATAAGAAGGAAGAAAGAAGCGAGAAGCAAGCAGCCAATCAAGGCAACCAGGGAGCAAGATATCAACCAATGAAGAAGCGAAGATACCCATGTGGGTGGTGTTAGCTAACCAATTGTATTAGCCACTCATACATGCGGGTACTTCGTATAGCCTATATTAACCCTGGACCTTCGGGTAATAAACGATTTCGTTTCCTAACCAGAAACGGGGTCCGTACCTTATTCTCCACAACGTGCCAAATGTGTGTCAGGAACACATTGCTTACCCATGAAATGAATGTACTTCCCAAGTGAAACACTGAAGTTGCTCATCAACAGGTTAGTGAATTTCTAAAGTAGCCCACTGTCTTGAGCAACTTTTTCTTCTCTCAAGACTCTGAGAAATAAGGCAAAGAAACAAATGTTTCTTACTGCCTGCTCTCAAGTCTCATTCAAAAAAATGGCACCTTAAAAGACCAGTCAATGAATGTCTTGGCAGCACGCTGATTTTAGTCTTGCCTAAGAGGAATCACCATCTGTTGAATCACAACTTTCACTTCCTTTGCTGCCTGAGTTTCTTAATCTTTGATCTCAGATGGGTCTATCTCTGTGGATGGGGCAATGCCACCAAAGCAGAAATCCACCAAAGACGAGGCTGGGCTCTGTAATGGCAAGACTGTGAGCAGGGACTCTGGGGACTGTGCTGGAGTGGAGAAGTGGAGCTGCCATCATACAGATGGGGTCCTTTGGGCAAGAGCAGACAGCAAGGTGTCGTGGTTTAAGCAGAAGCTTCTGAGGGCAGTTTGTGACAGTTTGGAAAACACTAATGTTTTTTAATGTTAGTTTTCCCAGGTGGGCTGAACTACTCTGGGGGAGCCTTGTTGGGTATGGTGTGGTTTGCAAGGACTGAAATGGATTGGAGGAGCAGGCGAGTATTATTGAAAGCCTGTTAGGGGGCTTTCAATTGAAAGCCTGTTAGGAGCAGGCAAGCATTACTGAATCAATTTCTTACTGATACTAGTGTCTGCCAAGAACTTTCTCTCTGACTCCTTACCAGAGATCTCAGAAATGCTGATATGGTGTAGGAGGTTGTAGGGCAGCTGTACCACCTCAACATCAGATTTTTTTTTATCTATTTTATATAACTCTGCCTTCTTGCCAGAGCATGCCTTGTCATGAGTTCTGTGGGATTTCATTATCTTTTCAGTTTCTAAATGAAACAGAGTGTCCCAGACAATATTTGATCTCAGCACTGCATTTTCCCTTTCTGAGTACTTCTTCAATTTCATTCTTTTTCAGAGTAATAAATCCCAGAACCCTGTCTCAGTGCCTTCCTTCCCCTATTTTTCAAAACTGCCTTGAAACTCTCTGGCTAGACTACCACATGCTCATCACTGATTTTCCCCAAGGGCTTTGTTTCTTGTGGAAATACAAGTCTTTAGGGTGGTTATCATAGAATCATAGAATCATAGAATAGTAAGGGCTGGAAAGGACCTCAAGATCATCGAGTTCCACCCCCCCCGCCATGGGCAGGGACACCTCCCACTAAACCATGCCATCCGTTATCCTGAGTTTACTTTTCACAAGAGAGTTATTTTCTACTCTTAATTGTAGAAAACTCCTGCAACTTTTCATCTCCCACAAGTTTCAGACTTTTTCTTTCTTCTGGACTGCCTCATTCTCTATTAAGGCGAGATACTAACCAGTCGCAACAGCACTGTCTGCTTCCTGGAGAGACAGAATTTCACTCTCTAAATTTCTTATGCGGCCTTGGAGAAGTTACCTTGTTTTCACCTATCAAAGGAAGAAGTAAGAGGATGGCTTTTATTTGTAAAACAAGGGGCCACGTGAAAACCATGGGACGTCGGGCCCTACTGCCTTTGTTGATTCTTGAGATAGGCTGTCTCATAGGTTATAAAGTTGAGCTGCACAGTATCAAAATGCATTTAAAAATGGGGCTTTAATCCAACTGAGTTTTTGCAGTCTCTATCTTAAACAAGGCACTACATCTATTAGCTGGCTTAAATGGAGGATACAGACGTGATGCACTAGATGAATAGTTGTTTTGTTGTGTCTCCCTGGTATCAGTGTGTCTGTTCTCTATTGCTGTGATCCCTTTCTTTCTCATTTTGTATTTAGCTATAAGAAGTAAAGGAAGAGATATTGGACCTGCAATATTAACCTATCCTAGAACTGTGCCTCAAGTCCTGTAACCTTGTGGAGCATTGTTTGAACCATCCAGTAAAACAGAAAACTGAGTTATTTTTAATACAGCTGTAGCATTTCTCTAGATAATTCACAAATACATACATTTATTAATACTCTCTTAGTCTGTGGAATTGTGGAAGATACTGCTCTAAAAACATATTGACTCATTCCTGTTACATTTTCAGGGCAGTTTTGTCACAGGATTACAGCAGTATTATACACTGGATGATTCCAGGGGCTTCTTGAAAGCATGAGCATATGCCTTTTTTTGAACAATAATCTTACAATAGAGGAAATAGTCAAGGTTCTTAAATGCTTATGATTTTAAAACTGATATCTTGCTAATTTAAAGTCAATGTTTTGTGTAGCTGAGTTATTTCAATTGCACTTTTGTAAAAGACAAATTACTTAAACTGTTCAGCAGTTTTATATGCTTTAAGTTTTGCTGTACATTTTCTTGTATAGTTTTTTGACAAGTTCTGCATGAACTCATCAAGGTACAGCTTGCATTCAAGCAGTTTTATACATTTATTTGACTTGCAGTGCTGAGGTCTTTGGATCTTGAAAAACATCTGAGCTAGCACGTTTTCCAACCCTTCCTGGAAGTCCTGGGAGGTGAATTCTAACAGCTGTCATTCATTAGCTTGAACAGTTTCGTTGTTTAAAGAACAAACCCCTGTGCTTATTCTGCAAGGGAGACCTACTGGATTTTTGAAGGCTTTGGTTATTACTTGATAAGTTCAGAAACTGTCGAGATTCAGTGTATTTTTTCCCCTCCCCCTAAAAGTTTTCCCTATAATTTTTGGGTATAGTGAAGCGAAAGATAAAACTTGCGTTCTTTGTTTTGTCTCTGTTCCCTTCTGTACTCCTAAATCCAGCCTCTGCCTCATCAGAGGGTCACAGGACACATAGTGATGATAATGGTCCCACTGCCTATAACCTGGTATTCAACATATAGTCCACAGGTGGTTAGGGAGGAGATTATTCTATCACAAGACAAGAAGTCAGGATGCCTATCAAAATTACCAGGCAGCAGGCTTAAATCAGGCAAAGGCAATTTGTTTTGTTTTTTTAACACAGCATGGTATAAATAAACTATAGGACTGATGGACACAGGCTGTTATGGGGAACAGGAGTATAAATGGGCTCAAAAGGAGCTGAAGAAAGTCACAGAAAGGCTTTTAAATGCACAGATGCAAAACCAGCCTCTGGCTCTGGCTGTCCTGAACAGCAAATCACCAGATCTCACTAGGGTGTATTAGAGGAAGAGTCACTCTTGCCTTGTTTTTTGTACTCCTTTCCAAAGTACCCATTATTGGCCACTGTCAGAAGACAGAGTCTGGCTTTTTATAGATTTGGTCTGATTTGTTGTTGCTGTCCTTATGTTACCAACCTCCTACATGCGTAAAACAGGAACAGGATTCATGGCTGAGCACACATTTCTAGTGTGCAGAAAAAAATGTAGAAGTCATGTTCTCAGCCACACCACAACCTGTTCTCACTTTGTTAATGTGCAAGGTTAATGAGCATAAATGCATCTGATTGACCTAAATGTTTTCCCTAGACTAAGAGCAGGATTGCGTTAGATCCTGGGATGGTTTGAGAAGAAGTTCTTAATTCTGCTGTGGTCTTATTTGGTTAGCTCACAAATATTCAGGAACAGCAAGAAAAATGCAGGCTTCCAGCGTAGACCAATGCCAAGAATCTAGTCCGCAGTTTGTCCTTAATCATATGAGTATCATCTCAAATGTTTCCAGTGCTTTTGGCAGGAATATTAAATGAAAAAACCTAGGATAGTTGCCAGAAACAGAAAGCAGAAGGTTCAGAGTGAAAGCAGTACCCCTGCTCTATGCTTCTGCAGGAGCAACATGGCATGTCAATATGGGCAATTACTTTGAAAAAAGAAATTAAAAAGGCAACTTCTCATAAGTGTCTTACAGTAATTCCTTCCAGCTAGTTACCAGTACTAAAATATGCACTGTTTGGTGCCTGATGACAATTCAGGAAGTAAGTGAATGTGACTATCTTGTCAGTTTATTGAGCTTTTCTTTTATGGAGCAGGAAGTACTGATTTGTCTTGTTTCCAGCTTGGGCTAGACCCTGACTTTGGGTTTGTCTGTCCGTTGGAAGGAACTTGCAGAACACTGTGGGGTTTCTTCCGATTCACTCTGATAGACAACCAAGGGTAGAGTTCAAAGATTGGCACTTTTGTTGAATTTACCATAAGAAGGTACTTACTTTTGTAAAATGCATCATTGACTGCACAAAGAGTCCCATGAGAGAGGTTTGGAGAACTGTAAGGTCTTGTATGTATGTCAAGCCTCCTTTGAGAATTACATGCAACTCAATACTTGCTTTATTTGCCAAGGCGGAAGTCCTGTGTGTCTTTAGAGAGTGAAGCTTTAGTCATCTCTGATGAAATTGTTAGAATAGGGTACTATAATGGATATAAGCTGTCCTCTAGAGAAAAGGACAAATTATAAACTATTTAATTGATACTGGAAAATTTTCGTCTTGCATCAGACATGTTGACTTAGGCACATTTTTCCTTCTTTCTCCCTTTTCCTGCTGTCTGTCCCACATGACTGCTTTTCCAGGGTCTGCAGAAAAGTGTCTGCCATTCTCATCCCTTCTAGGCAATACTTCAGTTGCTTCTGCAAAAGATAGAAACACAGATGATTTATTTAGTAATACATATGAGTTTTGTCACTCTATTTGTATTATCTTTCTCATGCTTTTTTGAAGAACTGTCCTTAAGATCAGCTAGAAATTCCAGCTATACCTTACCCAAAATACACATCCAACAGAAAACCAAGGGTGCAGAGATGTTCCTTTATTGGCTATTCTTTTAAAATAAGAGGAGTCTGAGCATCAGCCGCTGGATTTTTAGTGCCTACCCCATTTGGGTCCATTGATGCTATGTAGTTACCTAGAGCTGGTAACAGTATTTTATTGCCATGCAATAAAAAAATACCGGTTCAGCACCAATGCCAAAAAGCCTTTCTGGATGGTGCTATCCTTTGCTGGTGCCTCCCAATCCTCAGGTGTCCAAACTCAGGCACGAACATCACAGAATCAGTCTCTGATTTTCTGTCAAGAATGGGGTAGCTGAAAAACACTTTTCTCCTTCATGTCAGTTAGTTGTGCTTTTCTGTGGTGGCAGGAAAAGGGTGGAGAGGAGGAAGTGTTGACCTCAGAGCTGCTTTCAAGCTTATCTTTCTTGCATTTCTTTGGTCTGTGGGGTATTTATGTCTGCAGCTGGGACTCACCTGTGGCTGTGTCTTACTTTGAAAGCTGATTGATTCTTTAGGGTGCTTTAAAGACCCATATATGCTGTTGCATTTGCACCAGATATGTTCGAAGTCACATTCTGTATCACATAGGCAATAGAAGCCACAAACAGAAATTGGGATGCATTTTCCACTTGTTAGTCAACTAGGGATAAATCTAAACAGGAGAAAACATCTAGCTTGTTATCTTGATTCCTTCTGCATCTCTGCTCATCTGAAAGAACTTGAAAGAACACTGAAATTAGAGGGAAGGTGACAGACCAAATACGTGGAGGAGCAATGCACAATGCCTCGCTCCTGTGAAAATGAAGTTACAGGTTCTAGAAAGCTTTGGAGGCACAAAGGTTGTTAAATTCATAGCACATTTTTCAGAGGAAGCTTGGTGTATTTAGGGAAGTGTCACTGGCAACATTAATGTTGCTTAAAAACCCCCACAACTGCTTTCTAAACATAACCTACTCTTAGTTATAAAGCACTAGTTACTTTCATCAAAGGAAATTGTAAGATATATTTGCTTGTTAACTGTATACCTAGTGACTTTTTTTTCTGTTGAAGATCAACTTGACTGTTTGTTTGAACAATACCACAGGGTAACTAATTAGAGTGCTAAGGAGAACTGACAAAGTAGTAGCACTGGCAGAGAGAAGAAAATCACAGCTTCCCCCTTGTTAGTGTCAAAATGTATGTGACTGAGTGACAACCTAGTTATCCAATTCCATACAGGAGTTATTTTGCTTTGTGACCTCCGTTTTCAAAACCTTGGATGGATAACTTAAAGTGTACGGAAGCAAGTTAGGTACGCTTGCTGAAAAAGCATGCCTTCCAAAGCCTCTTTGGCAAGGCATTTAGACCCACATGTAAACTCCAGTTCTTCAGTTGCCATGTTTGCTAAGCACCTGTGAAGAAGTATCAGTTGCAGAGGACAGCCAATTCACCTGCCTGTACTGCAAACAGTGTTATGCTGGCACTGTAATGTGAGCGATTGAAATGCACAAGCATGTGAGTACGTGGGATATCTGAGGCTAAAATAGACCCACTAAACATACTGAATAATTAGCTTTACTGAAACCACAAGCAAAATACCCAGCATTTAAACAAGAAATGCTGGCCTCTTTTCTGTGTACATAAAAAATTAAACAAAATTAAGTCTTGGAACACAATCTCAGATAGGCTTGGAGTCCTAAATGAAAGAAAGGACACAAATTCAATAACAGAATTCAAAGCCTCCGGTAGGTTTCAGGCTCAGCACGGGATGATGCAGGAGAGTGGAGCCCAAACGTCTCTTTGCAAATCCTTATAAAAGTCTTATTGAAGGAACGGAGGGATTACATAGCTGGTTTTCACGTGTTAAACTTGTCTTTCAACTGAAAAGAAGTCCTAGTTGACTTCAGTGACAAAATAGGACTGTATTAGGCACTGAATAGGAATTCACGACTTCAGGTTTATTGACGCACTTTATATTCCCTTGGGAAATAGTAGGAATTGCCTGTCTTCCCCTTAAGAAGTGACTCTGTACTGATCTGTACCAGATACTCTCTGCTTGATACATTATGTTCTGCAGAGCTGGTAAAAAGCCTTCACCCCAACTTTTAGCATATTGTTGGCACTGCTTAGTGCTGGCATGAAATTAAATAGCAGCAGTTTGGGACTCATGCTGCTTTGTGCCCTTATTTTTTTAATATTTTTTGTGTTCATGGATCCTGTTGTTTTATTATAACATCCTACATAATATATGGGGTGCTTTAGTTGAGAATAAATTGGTCATTCAGATTTTTTATTAGTCTTCTTGAGTGTCATGGTTTAAGCCCAGCCGTAAATCAGCCACACAGTTCGTTAGCTCCCCCCCTGCTTCTTCCCCCCGCTCCTGGAGGGTTGGGGAGGAGAATCGAAAGAATGTAACTCCCACGGGTTGAGATAAGAACAGCCCAGTAACTAAGGTATAACACAAATCACTACTGCTACCACCAATAATAGTAATGATAAGGGAAACAATAAGGGAAGAGAATACAACCACTCACCACCCACCAACCGATACCCAGCCTGACCGAGCAGTGATCTAACCTTTCTGGGTCCCCGCCCCCAGTTTTTACATCGTGGGCATGATATGCTGTGGTGCAGAATATCTCTCTGGCTAGTTTGGGTCAGGTGTCCTGTCTCTGCATCCTCCCGGCTTCCCCTCCTCCCTGGCAGAGCATGAGACTCAGAAAATCCTTTGTCAGACCAAACATTCTAAGCAGTAACTAAAAACATTGGTGTTATCAGTGCTGTTCCCAGGCTGAAAGTCAAAACCACAGTGCTGCACCAGCTACTAAGGAGGAGAAAAAATGACTGCTGCTGCTGAACCCAGAACATTGAGGCATGTCAGTCAAATCATACTAACTGTAAAACACTGAGCAATGATTAATGAACCCATTAGAGAATGCAGGTGAGTTCTGCTTCACATTACAATTACCAGTTTTCTCAGAACATTTGCTAATGCTGTAAGCTTCCATATCTGGGAGATTTGCTATGTTTTGGGACCTATTAAAACAGCTTAGTTTCCCCCTGGCAGACCATAATGCTTTAGAAAAACATTGCCAATTGGAAATGCTGGCCACAGGGTTTTACATAGAGTTTGTCTGCTTCTTGAGCCTCATCTTTGAAGGATGCTGAGGAGCTGCAGTCCTGGTTCTTACTGCTGAGAGCTACTTCCTCTTGGGACTTCTGAAAACTAGCATAATATGATTCAACTTGAGTATCTAAAAATGACTGCATGAATCATTAGGTAGTAAGCACTCGGGGGCCTCAGCCAGTCTTCCTGTTCTGCATTTAGGTAGTGTGTAATATAGGGGTTTGGATCTGAGTGTCTTATGACCTATGCAATACTCTAGATATCAATAGTAGTCATAACAAAGGGATATAGTTTGTCTGCTTCTGATCTCATCAGAGCCATGTTTCAAATCTTGCAGAGCTGATTATAGGAATTCAGTCTTTAGACCTCAATCTTCATTATTGGAGCGGCAGACCAGCCATTGTAGTAGCTACTCTGTTCTACACACAGCAGTTCCCCACAAAGTAAAATAAAAACAAATGAAGATACTTGATGTAAATGCCATTTGAGTAAATGAAACATCTCTACTACTACCTGAAAGGAGGTTGTAATGAGGTGGGGGTTGGTCTCTTCTCCCAGGTAACAAGCAGTAGGACAAGAAGTAATGGCCTCAAGCTGTACAGGGGAGGGGAGGTTAGACTGGATACTAGGAAAAATTTCTTCACGGAGAGAGTGCTCAGGCATTGGAACAGGCTGCCCAGGGCAGTGGTGGAGTCACCATCCCTGGAAGTGTTCAAGAACCATGTAGATGAGGCCCTCAATGACATGGTTTAGTGGTGGACTTGGCAGTGCTGGAGTAATAGTTAGACTTGATGATCTTAAAGGTCTTTTCCAACCTAGTTGATTCTATAATCAGGCATTGTAACTCTGCAGTGTGCAATTGGAAATGAGGACTTCTTCTGTCATGTCCTGTGCAAACGTGCCAGAAGGTACAATATTTTCCATACAATTCTCTTAAAATTATATTGGCTATTCAGTAAATTTTCAGATTGGACACTGATTATCAGCAAAGCACAAGGAAAGATTAGGGGATGCATTGTTGCCCAAGCCAACTGCTCAAAGATGATTCAAAGTCACAAGGTTTGTTTAAAATATATAATAACTTCGGGTTTGTCTCTATTTGCTGTCTTGCTCAGGGGCTCAGAATTTTTTGGCTTTGGATCTGTAATCAGGCTGATGAAAGACTACTTTTATCAAGGGAGTTGAAGGTCATCTGAAGTCATGGGATTGCATGAGTTAGCCTTCAGGAAGAAACACCAGATATTACATTATTTAGTGACATGGAGTAACATTATTGTCCTTTTAAATTGCTTTTCAGCACCAGGGAAAGATGATATTTCTAGTGATTCATACTAAGACTATGGATAGACCCTCTTGTTGCTGTGTTTTCAAGGAATGATAGTAAATCTTCTTTATAGCTGTAGGGAGATCACATTTTGTGGCATGTGGGGGTAAACCACTTCTAAGATCAGCATGCTTGTGTGCAAATGAATGCTTCCTCAATGGAATGCCCATGTTTCTCTGAGGGGGCTACAGGTGTGTCAAAGCAGGGCTTGCAAAGAGCAGCCATGATTCAGGCACTCTCATGACACTGGAAGAATAAAAGTTAATGTTGCTGAGAACCATCAAGAACTACAGAAAGTAACCATCCTCCTTTTAATCCAATCTTGATGGCTAATCCTCTGTGAGCAGCCGTATTTATGACATTCAAAACGGGAGTCCAAGTGAACTGATTCCGGAATCTCATTGGTGGTCTCAGTGTAGCATAAAAGCCACACATTCTTACATGCAAAATGTAAAACCACTGTCAGACTCTCCTCTCCACTGGGCCTTGCAGAGGGAACTGGCAGTTAGCTTATGTGGACTTTACAGCAGGTCTACAATCTGTCATGCCAGTGGTCACATACTCAAAAGCTCTGAAGTTCTGAGCTCAAGGTCGGGACCTGGAGGCATGTGGGGCTTATTTGCCAATGACACCAAGCTGTGTGGTTCGGTTGATACGTTGGAGGGAAGGAATGCCATCCAGAGGGACCTTGACACGCTTGTGAGGTGGGCAGATGCCAACCTGATGAAGTTTAACCATGCCAAGTGCAAGGTCCTACACCTGGGTAGGAGCAATGCCAGGCACAGCTACAGGTTGGGCAGAGAAGAGATTCAGAGCAGCCCTGCGGAGAAGGACTTGGGGGTGTTGGATGATGAAAAAATGAACATGAGCCAGCAGTGTGCACTTGCAGCCCAGAAAGCCAACCGTATCCTGGACTGCATCAAAAGGAGTGTGACCAGCAGGTCGAGGGAGGTGCTCCTGCCCCTCTACTCTGCTCTCGTGAGACCTCACTTGGAGTATTGTGTGCAGTTCTGGTGTCCTCGACATAAAAAGGACATGGAACTGTTGGAACAAGTCCAGAGGAGGGCCACGAGGATGATCAGGGGACTGGAGCACCTCCCATATGAAGACAGGCTGAGAAAGTTTGGGCTGTTCAGCCTGGAGTGGAGAAGGCTGCGTGGAGACCTCATAGCGGCCTTCCAATACCTGAAGGGGGCCTATAGGGATGCTGGGGAGGGACTCTTCATGAGGGACTGTAGTGATAGGACAAGGGGTAATGGGTTCAAACTTAAACAGGGGAAATTTAGATTGGATATGAGGAACAAATTCTTTACTGTGAGGGTGGTGAGGCACTGGAATGGGTTGCCCAAGGAAGTTGTGAATGCTCCTTCCCTGGCGGTGTTCAAGGCTGGGTTGGACAGAGCCTTGGGTGACATGGTTTAGTGGGAGGTGTCCCTGCCCATGGCAGGGGGGTTGGAACTTGATGATCTTAAGGTCCTTTCAAACCCTAACTATTCTGTGATTCTATTCTGTGATTCTATTCTATGATTCTATGATTTATATAGAAAAGGAGTACCATGACTATATCTACACTTTCCATTCCCCAGTGTGCAGGTTAAACCAAAACAGACCATAGAAGATTAATTAGACTAATATACTTTAACCTATTTCTCTTTACTGAACTGGAATTTGTGTGCCTACATCATCCTATTATTGTTGCCCAAAAGATATGAGATGCACTTGTACACTAGAATGTTGCATGTGATGAAATTATGTTGGCACTCACCTAAAATAACAGTGAGGACAGAACATTTCCAGGTAGAACTTGGGGTAAGCTTCTTTTGTTTAACTATGGTCTTGTCTATAAAATTTACTGCAGCCAGCCCAAGTTAGACTGGAATAATGGCTGTCTTAATCTGAGTTAAGATCCTCCTTGGGTTTGGGTTTGGGGTTTGGGGTTTGCTTTAGTTCCTTCTGGACAAAAGGAAATTAGAATAGTAGTAATTGTAGTAGAAGAATAGTAATTAGAAAAGCAGCTAACATGATAGAGAAGGCTGTGGTTTTATGGATGAGGAGACTTGAAATCAGAGTGACATAACTTTCTTGAGGTAAAATCAGAGCCCCCAGCAAAGCAGGGACTAGAATGCAAGATCTCCTGGTCACTTTTCACAGCTTATTTGCATCTATGTGTTTGTATAAGTCAGGGAAAAGACCTGTGTAAGGGAGAGAGGAGGTTGTCTTATTCTTGGGCCTGTGTGACTTTCACGACCAGTTTGTGGCTGCTTCTGCAATTTTTCAGATACTGAGGCTCAGTAGGTAGGGCTCAGTTTTCCCTTTTGGTAAGCAGAATTCAGGTCCAAGCCTGAGGATGCCTACACTCCTAGGCATAGCCTAATCTGGGAGCATTTACTGATACATAATGCTAGATCTCATAAGCAATCTGAAGTGACATAGGGACCTTACTGACTGCTGAGCCTATTTGGCATAATCTGTCCTCTGCAATGGGAAGAATAAGCAACAGGTTATTTCTACTGCCAGCAGAAAACAGCCTGTATCCCAGGTAAATTTTTAACAGAAGGTGGAGAACTAATCATCTGTCATAAAGAATTCATTCTTTCCCATTCAGGCTATGAGGAAAGTTACACTGATCAAGATGCAAAGAATGCCAGAAAAAACAATGAAACATTGGAACAATTGTGAATTGTGCAAAGACAGATCTCCTTCTCAGTCATAGGTTTGGGAACAGCTTGCTGCCTGAAGGTAAATTTTCCATGTTTTTGCAGAAGCAATGCTGTGTTTGGTACTTTTTGTAAGACTTCAAATATTACAATTAGAGGAGATGTGTTTGGGCCACTCCTTCAGGAGCTGGGAATCTTCCTGACTTAATGCCTACTGTAGAATATCCAAGGTTATAATGAAATATTTCATAATGGCAAAGTATTTCTGGGAATATTGTGTGGATGAAATAACTTATCAATACTTATGTTTCACTGACTAGAAATGTTCTGAGTGGTATTACAGAATACTGCAGGAATAGCACCTGTAGCTGGAAGGGACTTTGTGTAAAATTCTCATGACTGCAAACCCTAATGAAACTTTGTAAGCAGCAGTGAGAAATATAATGGCAAAATAATAATGTAAAAAATAAAGAAGACAAACCGAAACATGCACAAGCCCAACTAAGAAAGAAATAGCTCTAGAGTATCCTTTGTGTGATACTTAACCATATTTCTCAAACTTGCATGTGATAATGATGTTTGAACACTAGAAGCCTTATTTTCATGCTATCCTCTATTTGCACGTTAACTGAGAAAAGGGCATTTGTCCTCACAGTTTCAAAAGCCTACAAAGCAGAGGAAGGAGATGCTTATGAAATCAACAGGAAATTTTATCTGGTAAGAAAACCAAGAGTGTGCTATGGTCATATGCTTCTTTTCCAGCAAGAAGTGCTTTGAGGGGCACAGCAACCCATATTTTCTACTCACTGACTCACAGAAGTGAGTCTGTACAAGCCTTGCTGGCTGCCAATTTTCAAATACTGTTTCAGTGAAAATCACTTTTGAAATAAAAGGGAATTAAATGAATTGCCAGTTCTTGAAGCATTCATTAATAAAAGACTGGAAGAACTCCAAACAATGGAGGTGATGAGGCCTTGTTGTCCTCACTAAGAGGAAGTTATGGAGGCAGTACTTGCATACTTGTGCATATATGGATCTATTTTATCTCAAGGTGACTATGGCTATGTCTATATTAGTGAGTAGCACAGTGCAATAGGAATTGACTTGTGGAGCTAAACAGTGCTAAAGGCGCAGTGTCTACACTATATGCTTTTTCGAGGTGGTTAATTTGGACTGGCTCTAGCCAGGTCCCATGGACTGACTGCCTTTTAGCAGCTGGAGCACCAAAGCTGAACTCATCAAGCATATTTTTTCTGGTTTCTCTCCAATTCTTATAACATGTTATTCTTTTTGTAGGGAGGGGAAAAAAAACAGTGGGAGAATACTGAAAGATGAGATGCCTGAGGAGAAAAAACGAAGTATGAGAATGGGTTTGCTTCAGAGCAGAAAGGAGGAAGCGTAGTGAGAGGAGGAGAACAGGACTACTGAAAGGCCATCCATATGGAAAATAGTCACCCAAGATTAGAGGTAGGTTGCAGCTCACATAGGATTAAATACAGACAACAGAAATTAGAACAAATTGGTGCCATAGTGAGTATAGCTCTTCATTTGTGGAAATGCGGGACTAGAATAGCTTTACTAGACTTCTCTGTTGGCTTTACCTTCAACTGCTGATAAATTTGTGGCATACCAGCTTTACCTTAATCATGAGTCTGATTTAAAACCCCAAATAGCCATAATGAAAGGAAGAGAGGAAACAGTGGGTGTATGCATGTGGTTCCTTATGTGTGTGTGATTGATTGTATCCTGTGGCTTTGCAGAGAGCTAAAGCATGATCCAGTGGATAAAACAGATTAGTAAAAGCTTAAGGCTTTTCGAAGCAGCTGTAACTGTTTTTTAAAGGTGGCCACTTACTGTGTAGAAACCTTCAGGGCTTCCACTCCACAGATGGAGGGAGAATATTAATACCCAGGACTATTAAGTTGAGTTCCAGATTTAACATCAGTTAGTTCCTTTAAACTTTGGCCAGTGTTGATCGGTCATCTGCTGTAGATGGTACTGGGAGATCCAAGTTTGAATAGAAGTACCTCGGCTGTGAAGCTGTGCTGGCTAGGCAATGTACCAAGACCGTGTTAGAGAAACAGCCTCTTCTGATCGGCTTTTTTTTTCAGTTCATTGTAGTTCCTCCTTTCCTGAGGAGGGGTGTGTGGGGATACCTGATAAGAAGCACAATGAAAGCTTCTAGCACTATGGAGATGGTGTTCAAAACTTTATGGACTTCTCACTACTGGTATTAGAAGCCAGCCGGGTGAAGTGGCACAGACCAGACTGCTCTTGTTTCCTGAAGGCATTTTCATTTGAAGAAATCATTAGTGCAATTTTACACTCATTGAGTAATTCAAGCAATGAAAAGTTGATTATTTGTGTAGCTATCTGCATTAACAATGTATTCCAGTTATTTCCTTCTTAGAGAGTGAACAGGACTTTGACAAACACTTACTAGGTCACCCCAGGAACATGTTTCTACAGTTGTTTGGAATTCTTGGAAATCTGAGCCATGTCATTTCCCAATTCAAAGTTTCACTGGGGAACTCCTTCCTGTTATTTGTCATCTCCCCACTCCGACACATACCCATACCGGCCTGCACACCACAAAATGTTTCATGTGTTATCACAAGTGACCTACGAGGGCCAACTGTTACAGTACTGTGAACAGTCAAGGTCCATTTTTGAGCAAAAGTCTACATATTGAGCTTTCCTCCCTTGGTTTTGGGGGGTTTTGTTTGTTTCTTGGTGATTACATTCATATAAGACATCTAAAACAAATTTTGAACAAAGATGCTGCAAATCCACCTGTAATTTTTTTTTCTGCAAAACAGCGGTAATTACAAATGAGCAAACTTACAGTATCAAGGTTTCCTTGAAGGCAGCTGAAGAACAGGGCAAACAGATAAACTAATCAAACATCTTTCATTAGTCTACAAATATGCTATTGTTTCTAATAATTAAGTTTGAGTGTTCTGCTTTTTACGAGATAAATTATTGGCAGATTTGATATTGACAATTGACAATATTGTGTTCAGGGATAAAACATGTAGCAAGATAAACCATTAGATGTACCTGAGCCTCCAGGCGTAGCAAAAAAAAATATCTATTCTAAGTATGAATAAATTGTGTGGGGGGAGGGTTGTGGTTTTGTTTAACACTAGAATAGCATGAATATTTTCTTCCCATAGTTGAAGAAGCTTTTCTTACCGTAGTTGAAAATACCAATCAGCCCAAATATTAGTAAATGTGAATCTGACCATCCTGCATAGGTGAAACCTGCAAGGAGACATGGTAAACATGTGTAGTAAGCACAAACAATTTTTCCAAAAGAAGTAGCTTGTTTAGTTGAAAATAGGAGCTAATAAGAATCACAATTGCTTTATCAACTAAGGGGAGAAGAAATGTCCGTGGTCTGGATCCCAACCATGGATTCTCTTTTTTACATTGGCAATTACATTTTCTGTTCTTTTTCAGCAGGCATAACTATAAAATGTACTAATTGTAGAAGTGCTTGCTCTGAAGTGGAGCATCTTTCATCATCAGTTTTTTTTGCTTTGATGAAAAAAAACAAAGAAAAGGTTGTTTGAAGTCCATAGTATAGAATTTAACCACATGCATGGTAATAGAATTGTTTTAGACCACAAACATCAGAAGCGTCAGATCTGCATTCTGTTTTTTTGCCCATCATTTATAGAATCATAGAATCATAGAATAGTTAGGGTTGGAAAGGACCTTAAGATCATCTAGTTCCAACCCCCCTGCCATGGGCAGGGACACCTCCCACTAAACCATGCCATCCAAGGCTATGTCCAACCTGGCCTTGAACACTGCCAGCAATGGAGCATTCACAACTTCCTTGGGCAACCCATTCCAGGGCCTCACCACCCTTACAGTAAAGAATTTCTTCCTCGTATCCAATCTAAATTTCCCCTGTTTAAGTTTGAACCCATTACCCCTTGTCCTCTCACCACAGTCCCTCATGAAGAGTCCCTCCCCAGCATCCCTATAGGCCCCCTTCAGGTATTGGAAGGCTGCTAGGAGGTCTCCACGCAGCCTTCTCCTATCCAGGCTGAACAGCCCCAACTTTCTCAGCCTATCTTCATATGGGAGGTGCTCCAGTCCCCTGATCATCCTCGTGGCCCTCCTCTGCACTTGTTCCAACAGTTCCATGGCCTTTTTATGTTGAGGACACCAGAACTGCACACAATACTCCAAGTGAGGTCTCACGAGAGCAGAGTAGAGGGGCAGGATCACCTCCCTCGACCTGCTGGTCATGCTCCTTTTGATGCAGTCCAGGATATGGTTGGCTTTCTGGGCTGCAATCGCACACTGCTGGCTCATGTTCATTTTTTCATCATCCAACACCCCCAAGTCCTTCTCCACAGGGCTGCTCTGAATCTCCTCCCCGCCCAACCTGTAGCTGTGCCTGGCATTGCTCCTACCCAGGTGCAGGACCTTGCACTTGGCATGGTTAAACTTCATCAGGTTGGCATCTGCCCACCTCACAAGCATGTCAAGGTCCCTCTGGATGGCATTCCTTCCCTCCAACGTATCAACCGAACCACACAGCTTGCTGTCATCGGCAAACTTGCTTAGGGCGCACTCAATCCCACTGTCCATGTCACCCACAAAGATGTTGAACAAGACCGGTCCCAACACCGATCCCTGAGGGACACCACTCGTTACTGGTCTCCAGCTGGACATTGAGCCATTGAGCACAACTCTTTGCGTGCGGCCATCCAGCCAGTTCTCATCTCGGCTGTCACTTTGTTGCCTTTGACTTCATCTTTAAGGTGCTGGTAGATTAAATAATCTAATTGAGGCTCTCTGAATTCTGGTTTATGGTATGTGAGTGTAAGAAATTATTTCATAGTCAAAAGCATGGGTTGGTTTTTTTGTTTGTTTGTTTGCTTTCTTCTCTTCCTGTTCTTTAGGGAAAGCTGGGTTTGCTCAGTTTAATCAGTTCAACAGCCAAACATTGCATCTGCAAAATTTCAGTCAAACTGATGCCTAAAAAAGTGCTGAAGTGGTGAGGCGAAGTGCACTGTAACAGTGATCATACTAGATACACTTCTGCGAATCTCCACATGCTTCTTTTTTTTTTTTTCCACTCTAGTTCTATTATTTTTTTTTCTTTACATCTCTTCTATTCTCATGGCAAAAGTTAAGGACATTTTTTGAAATGCATATGTTTTAATCTGTCAGAGGCTTTTCCTCCTCAAACTAACCATTGTAATATCTTCAGACAATTATTAATTACTTCTGTTTCAGGCTTGTATTTGCCAGTTGTCCTTCCAAAGACATTATTCTGACACTTCCCAAACCAGGAGCAGAAAGAGATTTGCAAATCAGCAAATTCTGCAATTCTGTTTTCATTCCAAACTGCAGTGAAAGATAATTACGAAGCTCCCCACAGAACAGCAATCTGAAAAATGCTGGCTTGCCAATTGCAACAAATTAGGACTGAGGCAGATTAAGAGAGTGCAGGCTTCCAATTTCAAAAGCCCTTGGGTTTGCCAGGGAAGCTGGGACTTCCTTGTTCCCTTTCATGTAGTGGGATGGCAGGAGATGGAGGGGAGCATCTGTGATTCTCTGATTTCTAGACTACTGGGGCAAGGAATTTGAAAATCCTTCCTGAGAGGGCTGCCAGGATCTGTCAGGCTCCTGATATTTCTGACTTTAGAAGAAACAAATCTGCTTCGTAGGCTGTCTGTGGGCCAAGACAACAGAAGCACTCCCCAGAGTCTGTCTACTGAACTTCTGAGGAGCTCAGCGAGTAAAGCAGCAAGAGTTCAAGCAGGATCCCAAGGGAAAAGTGCCTTTTGTCTTTGATTTAAAATGTATTCATTAAAGGTTCCCTAACAACTGTAATTATAGATGAGGAAAAGCAAGCGGTCTGCATAACGATGACTGAACATCCCAGGGAAAGTTGCCAGCAGTGACTGGCTGCAGAGTCAGATGCAGCTAATATACATCTCACAGAATTTCTGCCTCATGGTGTCTCACAGTGACATCGCATCTACACTGTCTTAAAACAGTACTGACACCTTTCCTCAGTTTAATAGCCACAGCTTGCCCTGATCTTATTCCTAAACTCTGAAATGCTTTCAGAGTCATCTGACAGTTGTCCACAGGACCCGTAGATCCCAGTAACTGAAAACTGCTCTGTACCCATGATGTGTCTGAACTGCAGTGTTTGCTCAAACTCTTTTTTCTTATGACACTTTGGACATATGTAGAAGTTTTTGTCAAAAAACAGTTAATATTTGATTAAAAAAAAAAAAAAAACAACAAACTAAACCTGTGCAATGTCAAAATAAAACCCCAGCCCTTTCCAACAATTTTATTTTGTTTGTCAAATATTTTTAAGCCACCCTTTTTCTTTCCATTCATGTAGTCCAGTCTTCTTTCTCTGTTTGCCTACTGGTCTGAAAGACCTGAAAAATCAAGATACATGTCATTGCTTATGTGGCAGCAGTTTGGTGTCTTGGTTCAAGACACAGCCAGGCATATGTTTTGAAGGTGGCAAACAGGCCACCTTTTTTGTTCTTAGAAAGCAAAAAGCTTCCACTCAGAATGGCACATTGCAGCATTGTTGCATTCATTTTGTGGAAGATTCTTAACACTGGAAGATGTTTTCATAAATTTGAAGAGAACACTAAAAATATCCGGTAAGCTATAGTGACAAGTGATATTTAGGTTGACACGCAGGTTTTAGTAATCACCCATCTTGCAGGCATTTCAGACAAAAGCAAGCCTGTTCAGAAAGCAGGCTGTGTTACCTACCACACGTGCTGAAACACTCTCTCTTCACAAGCAGACACAGAAGTGGATGAATCCTTTCTGGAAGAACAGCCTTTGGTAGAAGGAAAAACTGGAAACACTGGAAAGAGTAAAGGCAAAGAAGCTCTGTCTGGAAAAGGTAAAAATCTTATGAGTCTTCTTCTTTCTGAAAATAGTACTTTAGTCCTTGATGTGACTTCTGCAAAGACCACCTTTGCATCTATTAAAATATGCAGGGCATGTAACTACTGCAACTGTTAGTGTTAGTATGCTATTTGACTCTTCTGGAAATGTCACAGGATCCTTCTTTCCAATAAAGTGTACCTTTTCACTTGCAGAATCCATGTTTCAGTTTCTGCTTTCAAATTTCTCTGTTGTTCTGTATTGTAAATCACTGTTCATGATTGCTTGTAAACAACAGCGGCACGGTAGCTCTGGAGTAATTACTGTATTTGTTCTTCATGTTCATGACGCTATAACGGAGGAGTTACAAGAACATATCCACCTGCAGGACGGAGACTCTACTGTTGGCTTTAGATCAATCTTTCTGTCACCTAAAGGGAGCTGTTCACTTTATAAGGGGTCCTCTGGTTTCTCAGTTCAGCTGTAAATGTTTAGACAAAATTTACAGGCAGCAGTCCATCAAGATTGTCTTTGTTTGCTGTGGGGACACAAGGGTACTTCCTGTCAGCTCCTACTGAGCACGGTACTGGCAAATCCTTAACAGAGCTATTTACTGAAGCAGAATTATTTTGAAAAAACTATCACATGTGTACATTAGAGTTTATTTACATAGAGACTTCTGACCCTCCCAGATGCTGTGTTACCCAAATTGCTCTACCTCATGGGGTAGCTAACCTGGCAAAGCAAGGTTGTTTGTCCCAGGTAGTTTAATTCTGTAACTAACTTCTCCCTCTTCCTGTATGCTGCATGGCAGGAGTCATCTCTGGTTCAGTTATATTTACAAGAAAGTGAAAAGGCCTTTTGAAAAACTGAGCTTCCTAATTACTAAAATTAAAAAAGGGGGAAAAAAAAGAGAGAATCCGCAGTAGAGAATAAAAAAATGTTTGTGAAAATAGGCAGTGAGATGGATTCTGCTCCTAGATGTATGGATTTAAATAAAAGTTCGCTTAGTGACATGAAATCTACATTTATATAGGCATAACTGAAAGGCAACATCTGGTTCACAGCTTGTGTTGCAGTGGCAGCTGGGCCTCGTTTTTGCTTGCTGGAGATAACAGACACTTCTACATGGTCATACCATGTTCAATGACCAACTCAAAAGCATGGGAAATGATGCAAGCATCAGCTATGCCAGGAGAGAGAAACGTAACTGAGAGTTACTTAATTCTGGTCATACTTCTGTAAGAGAAGGTGCAAGTTTGCAGCCTTTTCTCAGCTAAATCACTACAAACACTGGCCAGTTACAAAAAACTACTATTTTTTTTTTGTGTTTGTGGATATTCTGACTTAGCCTTTCCATGCTTTTAAGGGAAGAAGGAGTCATAGGGCTTTAAATGATGCCGATGATGTGGGAAGAATCTCACTGAATTTTCACCCACTTACCTGTATGCTTACTTAGTATGTTGCAGCAGATAAATTTATCTGTTTTCTAAATCTCCCTTGCAGCTAAATAAAACCAAGTAGAACATCATGGCTTCTGTAACAAGACTATGAAACCTCAGTGACATCATTGTGCCGAAGTCATACTAAGTGAATGCTGGTGAGGCTGCTTCCGAGGTAGCTCCTAGAACAGGCTCTGAAGAGTAATCTGACCCTGTGCTCCCTGCAGAGGCAACTGCAGGGGACGAGAGCTGCTCCCTGAACTTTTCTGTTAGTTGAAGGAGATGACTGTTAATGACAAAAGAACCATCTTACTTCTGATCCCATTGTTTTGTTTTCTGAACGGGTATCTCCATGGAGATTAGAACCCAGTTCTGAGAGTTCTGGATTCACCTCTGCTGCCAGAAGAGTCCACATTTAGTTAAGGATCAAGGTTAAAATACGCCTGCAGTAGAGTATAGTTGGTAGAGTGTAGTTCAAACCTGTGCTAAGGTCAGTGCAGGGATCTGAGCTGCCTAAAAGCTGCTGCCAGTGCTGTTAGCCTTTACCCAGCAAGAGCTGACTGAGCAGGCAAGACTCCTCTGCTGAGCTACAGGCTCATTTAAATTATATGTACAGCACAGTTTTGCTAAGCACCTCTGAGAGTCTGGATTGAGGACATCGCCTTTTTATTGTATCCTGAATTGCTGGATGTTTTTTGTTTTCATTGACTTCAAGTGGATCACCATCATTTTCCTGCTTATAATGCTGATCCAGAGCATGGACAAAAATACCATGGAGGTAAAGACAGGATGAGAGGCATACTGAGACCCATCTGCCAAGAGTACAGGTACCTGCTTCAGATTTATTTATGCCAATCAACAGGAAATTAGCAGGGCTTCTTGCCCCTCCTTGTGCAGCAATGGGCAGTGCCTGAACTTCACTTATGATTATTCTTATGGTTTTCTGCAACTTCCAGTCTCACTGTTAAGAAATGCTCACCAGGACCAAAAAGGCCACCGGTGTCATCTGATTCAGTCCTCCTTCTACCATAACTAACTACACGTAATAAGCACGTGGGCATTTTTAAGTATCCAGAAGGGTAGTTATCTTGTTGTTTGTAGGTGTAAGAGAGGAAATAGCCACAGACTCTGATTCTTAGCTGGCAAACTTAAGTAGGCTTTATTCCACAAGGTGGGAAAAGGCTAGAGGAATGTCCATGCTTTTTAGGACAGGGAGTTCCCCAAAAAAGGTGGGTACAAGTGGGGTTCCCAGAAAGGGGATGTTTTCTCTAGCAAGAGCAAAGGCGGTGGCTGCCAGACCTGAGGATGATGTTAATGGGGTGGAGTTCTTTATGGGAGCAGTGTGAAGAGAGGAGGAGAGATTTCATACCAAAAGAGCTGTAGTGCTCAGGGACTTGGAAGGTCTGTGGCATAGCCATGCAGCTTTGCATGGCAAGTTTCTTGTTCAAAATGTCCATAAAACATCTCCTTCATACTCCACCAATTTATATTGTGCCAATGCGTTACAACAAACATAAGGCTCCTAGGACAAGGCCAGAGAGCTAAAAGATAATGTGCTGCGGACCAAGGGCACCAAGTCTCCGGGCTTCTGCTATGGCAAGGAATTCATTAAATTTGCAGCCAGTCTGTACCACTTTGTTCTCCTGCCAGCATTGTTTAGCTGCTCGCACAAGATGACAGGCTGTCCATTCTCAGTGTAACCCTTCTCTGCATCTTCTCCAGAACTGTTTTATTCTCAAGTGTGAGAACCCAAATTATATGCTGTGTTCTGGGGGAAACACCAGAATTTGGTACACCTGTATCAGTGCTTCCCTACCTCTAGCAGAGAAATATTGTCTTACCTAAGGCTTGTTCTCCTTTTCCGTGAAGGGCTGAAGATTTATTTGTTGTTTGCTTTAATCATCTTTTGCATGTCCTAGCTCATTGGACTTCTGACAAATCCAGCTTCGATCCTATGCATCTCTGACTCTATACAATATCTTTACTGACCAGGACTGTTTACTATTTGTGACTCCTAAGAAACTCTCTGTGGTGTTTTTTTCCCCCTACCTATTCATGCCTAAAGTGCTTCCCAAGATTCTTCTTTTGCTTGGAATATATACATGGAATAGTTTTTATACCTTCGATCTAGATATATTCTAATCTTCCTCCACATTCAAGTCTCTGAGCTCTTCAGTCCAGGTAAATTCACTAATGAGATTCCTTAATTTTACAGTTTTCCCTTCTGAAGTTGAAAAATTCAGTTACCAGTCTGCTTCTGTTTGTCATTCTGTTCAGTGTAAATGGAAACAGTTGCTGAGAACTCAGCCCAGTGCTGTTTTCTGTGACCAGCTTTCTTGAGTATCTTCATTACTTACTAACTTGGGGTTGTCTCTTTATGAGTATCTTCATTACTTACTAACTTGGGGTTGTCTCTTTATGTCGACTACTGAGAAGAAATGTGGCAGTAATTGTACACATGGCTAGTTGGGCCCAAGTTTACTATTAGAAGTATTTGTTTCCCAAATAGTATCTGGGAAGTTGAAGTTGACCTTGGCACAATTCCCAGTAGTGTTTCTATAATAACATTTCAGTGACAGACCTCTTCTTGCACCATTCTATTTTAGCTGCAAACCAGAAAAGCCACATTTCAATGAGGGTCTGAATCAGAAACAAGTACCCACCAAAAAACAAAGGCTCTGAGCAGGTAGTCTGGGCTGCTGGAAGTGGAGCTTCCTGTTCAAGAACAATGGGAAATTTTATGATGAGTTAGATGATGATGAGTTGAGTGACAGATGGCTTATTTTTTAATCACTTATAAAGGTCACTTGTTGTTTTCCGCGTGTCTGGATGAAATGGCTAAACACTGAAGTAATGTGGTAAGATTGCAAATGTCGTGGATGGTGGCCTATTGGTCATATTTGCACAGGTCAGATATGGCTTCCATTTGGAACAGGAGTAGAGCAGTAAAAAAGAAAAGTCCACTCCATGAGCTATTGTTTTCCTGGGTTGTGGAGACCAAGACAGCCTTTTCTGCTGTAGGGCTGCCTTGTTAACCTGGAGTGCTGTGAAGGAAGGATTCCCTCTCTCACACCACTAGCTCTATTTCATGGGGGTACCAACTGGATTCTTCCAACCTGTTGCAAGTGACTGTTTGGCCTGTAGCAATGGTCGTTATCTAGCAGAAGTGGGTAAGTCAGTCTTGCGAAGAAATTAGTTCAAAATATTCCCAGCTGTTGCACCTATATCCAAGACTGAGTGCAGCTTGAACTCTTGATGAAACATGCAAAGCACTCTTCTTCTCAGCCTGTCTGTCTCTTATTGAAATTAGCCTCCTGTTCATGTATGACAAGGTTTCTAAGCAGCATCTGTTACACCACTCCTCATTTATAATGGCTCATCTGGCCTTCTCACCCTACTTCTTGGAGTCTAATCGCAGCTATTTGATCACTTTTATAACCCTGTTCTGTGTCTTCTCTTGCTGCATCATATTTCAAGCACAGACCTAATCTGAAGAGTACCTGGTGGAAAAACTGTGCACCTGTTCCCAGCTGCTGCAAACCAGTAAAGGAATCTAAGCCAGTTAACAGTGGCCAAAGAAGAGTTTGAAGCTGAAAGGTTGTATATCTCAGACCTGCAGTAGCTGCCTTAATGCTTGTAATAATGACTCAGCTGTACAGGTGAAGCCGGCAGGACACAGAAAGTTGGGAAACTGGAGGCTGGAATGATAGGCTGTGCAGTGGGGTTTCTATGGGAATAACAGAGAGATCTTTTTAAAAAATGCACAGAAAGAAACTGGGCATTAAGCTGTGCTTAAAATTGCAAAGGTATTTCACATGCTGGCCTCTCATTGGAAAGGAGACAAGGAGCAGTGAGTCCTGGCATAGTACTGTAGGAATCATAAAAGGACAGGTATTTCATCTTCCAAAAGAGGCTTATGTCAGTCATCTGAGTACACAAGGCTAAGTGGTTAGGGACCCAGAGCCCCAGGTTCAAGGACTTCTTATTCTCTGAGCTCAGAGCCCGTCTGCATTTAGCATCTGGGCTGTGACCTAGAAGCAGACTGCAGATGAGGGTATCCCACCATCCTGCCCTCTCCCCCTGCTTCTCCCAGCTGGTTACTCCCTCCTGTGTGCCACCTCACCTCTCTCCTCCCATTCTTCCCTCATGCCAGATGCCACAGCCAGCATCCTTTGTGAGCAGCAGCCGGCTGTGTGCCTGTGAGCTACAGGGAGGGTACTGCCATGTCCCTGTCAGATAGGTGGATGACCTGGGTGTTGAGAGGTTTGTTTCCTAACAGGGGAGGAAGCAGTAACTCTTGTCCCCTTTCCCTGTGGGAAAGGCTGCTTTCAGTGCTGTGAAGATTCACTTTGGGTTACCCTTGGATGCATGCAGAGGTGGAGTCATGCCAGGATACTGGCATCCATTTTAAGGATGCGAGGGACAAGTGGGAAACTTGACAGTTGGAAACAAGGTAACAAGTGGAGGGGAGGAATCTGCAGTTTAACGTTGCTTTTGATCTAATGAAACCCACTAGCTCAGGACTCATTTTCCATAATTTTGCAAACTGTTTCCCCTTCTCCTTCCTGCTGTTTTGCTTGTAGCGCTCTTCAGGTGGGTGTGTTTTGACCTATTTCTTCCTCTGCACATGTCTAGTGAAGCATAGGGATGTTTAGTGCCTATCTGATAATGCATTTCTTTATGGGTTTGCAGATGCTCTTATGTATAGCTACATGCTCTGAGGGCTTCACTCTGGTTGGCAAATAGCACTTCCTAATGTGCTTACCACTTCAGATTGCATTTGATTGGCTGGCAAGGAGGCTGTCTCAGCCTACCTGGGTTACCTCCATGACATTTCTTGTGTCCTATGCTTGTTTGCTTGTGTCCTCTCTCCCGGGCAGAATACAGCAGCACTGGACAGCCTGGGGCAGGAGAAAGCACTCTGCATTTCCCAGAAAAAAACAGTCCCTAGGGACCATGAGAGCAGTCACAGCCTATTGTAGTTCTTCCACCAGGTGACCTTGAGCTAGGTGGGAGTTGCATGCTGTGAACTCATGACATGCTGTGGGTTCCTGTGAGATGCCCTACAGCAACTAATCAGATTTTTTAAAGCTCCTGGGACATGCTTTAGCAAGTTGTCTTCTGGCAAAGAGTCTCTGGAAGAAATATCATGCAATCACAAATGGGTGACTAAACAAGCTACGTGAGGCCTGGTGCTTACTGCCGCTTGAGTGGTCAGTGCAGTGGAGAGCTGTCCCCCAGTATAAAGGGCACAGGGACTGAGAGAAACTCTGTGACACAGAGTTATGCTGAGACAGGTTTTGGAGCTCAGTAGCAGAGATTTGGGCATGTGTGGGACTTGGCACTGTTCTCATGGTGTGACATAAAGAAGATTAGGATCAGACTGTGATGGTAGGTAGTAAGGCAGAAAATGAGTGGAGAAGGGATGTTGTGACAGTCTGTATTTCTATAAATGTATTAATCTCCTAAAGTAATTAGTAAAGGGGACAGTTGTGTTGCATTTTAATTCCAGGACCAGAGGTGTAGCCTGTGATAGACTGAATAGTGCATTGTGTACACAAAGCCTGATTGTTGGATCTTGCTTGTTGGATTGCTGGAGAGGAAATCACTTTCATGATGCAGCAACTTTCCATTCTGTTTATTCCATATTCTCCTCAGTTTTGCTTTTTCCCATGTTCAACAGTTTTTCCTTCCATTTCCTGTAATTTTTCTCTTTGTTTTTTAGTTTAGCTCAAGAGGTACATAGTTTCTCCAGGGGGTAAAATATTACTCCATTTTATTTAGATTTATTTTAGTTATTTTGCATTTAAAGGTTTCTGTGGCTTTTAGGTTTGGTTTGGGAGAGGTTTGTGTCTTGGGAGAGTTGATTTTGTACCGAAATAGCAAAAAAAAAATCTGTTGACTTTTTGGTCACATGCATTGTTTTTGCTTGCAGGAGCATTCATTTGCCTTCCTGCTGGTCATCCTCTTCCAAAGCATTTTGAAGGTTACTCATTGTTGTCAAATCATTGCTGATACCACTTGTGTGCAATAGACTTTATCCCAGAGAAGTGAGTCCTTATACTTTCTGCCAAGTAAATTCATTGGTGTTGCAGATGAGTTACTGAATTCTTAACTGTGCAGATCATTTTGAAAATACGGTAAGGAGCTAAACTTTTTTTGCACTATATTAATTGTTCAAATTGCCATCAAATCCTTGGTTTTAGTTCAACATACTTAGCTGACAACAAACACCAGCTTTCATTCTGTTGATGGTCTTGGACAGTTACAGTTGCCAGAAGATACCGAAGTGAATTACATTATTACAAATAAGACTACTATATTGCTTGACCAATGTAGTTGGAATTTGGGATTTTGCAGTTTATTGCAAATAGAGATGTATTCCAATGTCTTAGATACAATCCCTTGAATTTCTTACACATGCTGTTTTTAAGCAAGGGAATAAAACTCTGAGCAACAGGTCCTCTGTTCACAACACTACATCACCTATGGACTTTGGCTGCGAATGTGAATGCTTAGATCTTCCTAGACCTAAACACCTTGTGCAAGACTTGCAGAAAACTGACAAGCACATAACTTACAGCCAGCTGTAAAATCAAATGACTTCTAAGTCATCACATGGTATCCCCATAGGAACATTGAATATGTCTAACTCGCTTCAGAGATGCATCAGTGATTTGGGGTGGTCTTTATGAGCCAGTGGCTTAGCCCTGCTAGCAGCATGTTCCATATTCTTCTCCCCAATGTTTTTCAGCCTGCCCAAAGATCCATGTTAGACTGCTACGAATACCTGGGTTAGCTAGTGTGAAATGAGCTCATGCCCATGAACTCATGCACAAAAGATGCAGCTGCAGCACATGCATCCTGTCTGGAACAGAGGCAGGAATAGCATCCATTTCCTCAAGGTTTCCTACACTCCGCTGTGGTGAATAGTCTCAGCATCTTGTTCTGCAAAAATCTGGCACATCCTGAGAATAAGTTCATCCTGTATCCTAAACAAAGGCAAGGCCATGCAAAATAAAGCAAGGCCAGCACAAAATAATACTGGACTACATAATTTAAGACTGAGTGTGAGCAAGGGGGTGGGTGTGAGGTCACATAACCCATCTTCTGGTATTTCCTAACTTCTGACTCCTTCATTGTGCAACCTTAATGATTTTTTTTTTTCAGTTGATTTTGTGTGTATAATACTCAGGTGAATTGAAGGGTAAGGACAGAAGAGATGAGGGCTAATAGGAAAAACATACAGCACAGTTAAACTAGTTTTAGAAGGCAGGTAGTTTAGCTATATACTTTGAAGCACCTAGGTTTTTTAAAGACCAGGACATGAAGGGTGAAGACCTGAGGAATCTCCTGGGAGAAGGGGGCAAATGCATGAAGGTATTTTCAGCTCAAGGGAAGACAAATTACAGAGAACCAAACTTTGGTTCCCAGCCCAGAACACACTGAAAGCCATCTCAGCAGGCTACAGAGTGGGATAGTCCCTTAAGAATAGCTAAAATTTCCCTGCTTTTAATCTGTTATTTTTGTTACATGTAAAACTGCTGCTGAGAAGAGACTTCACCTCTGGTCATTCCCAGTGGCAGCCACCAAAATCCCAAGAGCTGCTCTTCCAATAAAGGAAGCATCTTGTTCTGGTATGATGCTAAAGCCATACCACAAGCTCCCTGAAGCATCATATAGAAAATTGTCAGGAAAAGTGGTCAGGATCACGTTTGAAACAGGAGAGAATAATTAGATTATTAACAATCCCTAGACTTCTTCTAGCAAAATACCACATTGACGCAGCACAGGATTCCGGATAAAATGATATTTTTTCCCACCCCCTTTATCAGTGACAGAATTACTTATTAACTTTCATTTTCAAACAGTAACACCCAGTCCCGCGTGGCTGGCTGTCGTAGTGTGAAGAGTTTTCCAGGAGCCCCATGACTCGTTCCTGTGCTGGTCATACAGGGTGGGGTTCCGCTTTTGGGGCTCTTCAGGGGAGTAGTTGATCCCCTAATGGCATTTGCTGGGGCTTGGCTGGAAGGGGGCGAGATACTCGGGGAAGGAGAATCCTGCACCTGAAATAACCGCTGTGGCTTTCAGCTTCCTTGGTTTCCCCATCCTCTTTTCTCCCCTAGGTGACAATCAGTTTGTGAATTAGCTGATAATTCCTGGAGGCTGGAGAGGCGGTGGCGGGGTGGGAACGGCTCAGAGGGGATTGAGGGAAGTTCTCCCTCTCGCTTTGTGGGTCTCCCGCCTCCCCCGGGCGGGCGGGGCGGGCGCTGAGGGGGGCGGCTCCGGCCCAGGGGAGGAGGAAAGAGGAGCAGTGGCAGGCGCTGAAATCAGTCAGAGAAGATACGGTCATTATTGAGGGGAGAGGGAGCAGCGCTTTAGTTTTCTTCACGTGAGTCTCTCCTCCCCTTGGAAGGCTTTGGTTTATAAAAACCAAATTCGAGGAGGAATTTCAGCAGACTCGAGTTGAGTATCATGTCTGGCTAAACACAGAACGTGCTTCCTTTTACGTTTTCTTTTGCAGACGGGGCTCAGCTGGAACCAGCTCTCCTCTTCATCCTTACGGTAAACACCGCCGGGCGGGAGTAAGGCCGATAGCAGCCTGAGGGGCCCTGATAAGAGGTAAGTCCTGTCCCCTTTGCTCGGATAACTTAAAACATCTGGTGTGCTGACAACTGGTAAGTGAACACCTCTCCTCTACTTTATAAAGTGTAGCGAGCTCTGTAAAGAGCATTGGCTGGGAGGATCTCGTGGATGGTGCCCGAACCCGTAGGACCGGGCACGCCGAAAGCTCTTATTCTCGGGTTTGCCGGCGTTCTTGCCGTGAGCCATCTTCCTTCCCACAGCGCTCTTGCGTTATTTCAAGCCGGGAAAGCTTCCAGCTAACCTCGTGTAAAACCTACTTGTGTTTCCAATTTTAAAACCTCCTTCAGGTAAGTACTGATGGCATCAGCTGCCAACAACATTGCTATTTAATGTAAATGACTACGTATTCAAAGGTAGAGCTGGGTATTCGAATACAACGGCGTGTTCCTGGGTGAAAGCATTCAAGGAATTAATTGAATTTCCAGAGGGATAAAGCCTGCCTCTACAAGCTTCCTTTGAAGGGAATACAATTTTAATCGGCTTGAGGGCTGGTGAGATGAGATGTCCCAGACCTTTCCCAGAGGTTCCTGGGAACTTCCTGGTAAAAATTAACATCGCGGCATCGCAGGGACCCGGTTACCGCTGGGGATGACCCTGACTGAAGCTGAAGCTCTGCCGCCGCCCGGCTCGCCAGAGGAACTTGAATGCGCTTGATTCACCACACAGGCGCCCGGTGCTAGGACCGGCTGGGCTGAGGGGCCGCATGCGGAGCCGGCTCTCGTCCCCGGCCAAAGAAGGGTCCCCCTGGGGGGCGCGCTCCCCAGTGGGTGGTGAGGGCAGCCGCGGGCACCGGAGCTTCGCTCCAACCGCCGCTGGGGAGCGCGGGAGGAAGCGTCCGGGCCGAGGGGGGTTCCGGCGGGCTGCCGGCCACCACCTAGCCAGGTAGGCGGCCGGAGGGCTCGGGGTTGGGGGATATGAGGGGAGCGGCCGTCCCCGTTCCCCCGGCGGCTCCTCCGGGAAGGAGCTTGGCTGGAGGGGAAAGCCGTTCGTCTTTCTCCGGCCTCCTGGAGCAGCCCCGCTTAGTGGGCGGCAGGCGGAGCCGGTCCCAGCCCCACGGACAGCCGCTGGGCCGCATGCTAACTGCCGTCGAGAGCCGCCCCGCGGCGGCCTCGGGGCCCCCCGCCAGCGGCGAGTCGTGGTGGGGCCCGGCGGGTGGTTACGAGGCGGGGGCTCCGGAGCTGGGCAGGGCAAGGGGAAAGCGGGCATATGCGGGCCGGGCAGCCCCGCGCAGGGCATGCCTCCCGGCAGAGCTAGCGGCGGCGGCTGGCAGCGGTCCGTAAATGAAATTTGAGGGGAGACTTGTGGCTTCTGCTAAGCTGCTTGGGTCTGGTAATCCCAGCGTGTTGCCATGGCTACCGGTCGGGCAGGTTCGGATAAAGGGTTGCTTTTGGTGGGGGTACCGAAAAGGAGAGACTGACTGCCCTTTGGAAATGCCGGAGGCCTGGGGGAAGGAACAATGGCTCTGTGGGTAAACTCAGCCTGAAGCTATGCAAATCCATTACTTGTAGTTTAGGGAAGAAACAAACCCTGGAAGTTTTACGTTCTCTGCTTTGCTTTTTTTTTTTTTTTTTTTAAAAAAAAGACTTTTTAAAAAAAAGGTCTTTGGATTATTTTCTGGCAGTGGGGGTGGTGCTTCTGTTTTAGGTATCCCAAACTGTGAGGTCAGGCTTGCTGTCCTCTTGCAAATAAAAGTTTCCAGCAAGATGAACAGCTCAGCTCTTGTGCTCCTGCTACACAACTGAATCTTTCTTGCAGGTTTCTTCAGGTTTTGTCTCTCTCTTTACCCACTGCATGCCAATCTGTTCTTCCATACCATATGGTTGCAAAACGATTTAGAAAGGGCAGACTTTGTGATGGGATGAAATTACTTGTTTTAACCTGGCAATTCTGTTGTAGCTGAACTGTCGGAAAACATTGTACATTAAAAAAAAATATATATTTTGTGGTGAATGCCATGGTACTAGACTTAAAAAACTACATTCAGGGTCGGCTTAAAGGAAATGTGTATGGAGTGAGGCTTGCTACCCATCTGTTTCCGAATAGGGTATATTCTTATCTGATTAGCTCATAGATCTGAAAATAAAATAATTTTCCTTCCACATGTAAGGTAGTATGACTGTATCCTTGTTTTTATTCTTCTCACCTATGTGAAATAAATCTGTGGATCTTTCTGATGCAGTACCTGCTTTTTAGCATGTTTTCTCTCTGCGAGTCAATATAAGTTATTCCTTAAAGTTAAGGCTTTAGTATTAAAGGTGCGTAAATCCATGATATCCCTGAGGGTCATTTTGGCTGTAGGAGACCTCTCTTGTTTGTGGGATGTATGCATTATCTGTTGAGACTTGTGAGACTCCCCAAGTTCAAATACGCCCCTGTTCAAAACTAGCAGGAAAGTTTCTCTGTTGGGATCAATTCCCTATTGCAGAGGTGCCTTTGGGAGCAGCTGCAGAGCATGTAGGCAGGACAGCCAAACCTGAAAGCTGGCAGGAAGATCACAAGTGCCTGAGTCCTGAGTTGTGAACAAGTGGGGAAGTAGACGAGTTATGGTGTTTTGGCTATGAAAGGTGATTGGTGAGATAGTATTTTGATACGTACTCTGTGTGCTGCTGAATAATAGCTTTAGCAGTTACGCAGGGGAGTTGCCTCACTGAGAAGGAAAACACAGTAACGGATGGGGTGGTGGGTCTCATTTGCAGTGGCAAGTGCTTGAGATGCTTCTCTTCTGTCTCCTCAGACCTTTGAAAGCTTACATGCAGAGACAATTTTAGAGCATTTCAGATGGTTGCTTTCTTCCTTGTGTGATTGTTTTTGGTAGAAGGCAGGGACTGTGAAGAGTTTTTCTTATGATAGCTTCTTTATGTTATTAGCACTTTTATGCTGGCTTGTTTTCATTGTTAGTTTCTGGGCACACCACGATTAGTGCCTTTCAGTATTGGTTTGATCTGTTCTCCCAAGGCAGGCTTGGTAAAGTTCTCATACACTGCTTTGGCTGATTTGGTTTAGTTTTGTTGGTTTTGTTTTTTTTTTTTTTTTTTTTCTTCTTATGTGTTGCTTTGTATGCTGCTGGAGATTGGTTCAGGTATTTTGGCTTGGAAGAGGATGCAGTGAGATTGGCCATTTGAAGATGGAACGTCTACATGAGGTGGTCTGCATCATTGGCTCAAAGGGCTTGTGGGGAAAGGCTCTTGCTCTTTTTTTTAATTCTCCATAGTATAGCTTGAGCTGTAGCACAGGATCTTGGTTTATTTGTCTTTCTACCTTAACATTAAGGTTATTTTTACTGTGTGTATAATGAGAGATACTCTGCTGTGTCTCCCTAGTTAAGTGCATTTAGGAACAGGCTCAAGATTACTTGAAATACCTCCTTTTACCGACATCTTTCCTTAAAGATGGTTGCACTGGTTTAGCCAAATCAGTTGAAATGTGCACTGTGTGTTTAAGTGGAGTTAAATTTATCAAACTTATGACAACTCATTTGTCATTTTTTGAATAATTTGTTCATTGATTTCTCTGGTCTTATAGGGAAGCTAGTAAATAATATTGGGAAATTAATTTATGGGGTAACTGAATGTACAGGGTTTTTTCTTTTTGAGTCTCTAATTTTTACCATCTGTTTACTCAAAAGAGCAAGAATTTTGTCGGAGAATACCCTCCCCTCCCCCTGAACTTCCCCATTAATCCATTTTCTTCTCCTTCCATTTTTGCTATGTTATGTGTGGCTACTTCTGTACCTATTTATAGCCTTCAAGGGAAATTAAAACTTCTCTTACTATTTGGTGTGTGAGCTACTTGAAGCGTGAAATCTTTCTTTTATCCTGCTACAGAAGAAGAAAAAAACCCTCAGCTTTTCTTGATGTGTACTGAGGTTGGAAGGAGAATGTGACATGCAAGCTGTTGTTTCCTTTGCAAGTCACTTTTCTGTGGTGTGTGAAAATTAATCTATTCTCACTTTGTGGCTCAGTGCAGTAATTGCTGATATCTGTAGCTACTGTTTGTGCAGAAAGGTTGAAAAGCTGAGAAGTGATGGGCAGTATTAGCTCAGGTGTGCTGTGAAGCAAAAATAGTGAACACGTGGCTTGTGTGTAGTACTGCTGCCTTTTGAAAAGTGCATTGAGCAAATGGAGGTGCAGAATGTTGCAAAATACTTTGTGGTACTGCTTCTTGCTACATTCTGTACCTGTCATCTTCAAATATCACCTCCTTTTAAAGTTCATTTAGTTTGGGTGGGATATCTCTTCAGTGTTCAAAGTCGGTCATTCTTTGGCAAAAGCCTTGATATCTCAAGAGAAGTGCTGCAACAGAATGAGCAAATCTTAAGCTTGCCCTGGATAATATCCAAACTTTGCGTGTAATTGTTCCGCACTGCCTCTGCTTCCAGCCTTGGCAGCAGCAGCAAAGCTGGAGTACATTGTGCTAGAGCTGTTCTTTACATTCCAGTGCCTGTGGGGAGCCAGGAGGAGCAAGGCAAAAACTTGAATAGCCCCCACTTGCCCTGGCTGGGAAGGGAAGGCTGGAAAGCCTGAGAAGCCACAAAGCTGATCCTCCCTCCTGTTAGGAGGGCAGGGATGGAGTAATGAAGGAACTGGTTTTAAGAGCTGACAGAAAGGAAATGAAGTTCAGACTTAATTACTGAACCTCTTTAACATCTCTTGATTTAGAGCGCAATTTTCCATTCCATAGGGGAATATTGCTTTCTTTTGGGCCACTAGCCAGTAGGAAACTTTGTGAGGTGGGTGGCTAGCAGTCTTGGATTTCCACTGAGTCTTCAGCTCACTTTGAGAAAAGTTTCTAGTCCTTGTGAGTACAGGTTCAGGAAACACTGAAATAAGGATCAGCTGCTGCAGAGCTCAGAGGAGCTCTTTGTTAGACTGGATCTGCAGACTGGTACTTGCACAATGGTAGCTAGTCGCTGCTTTCTTTTGCTGCTGCTTTTCAGAGCCCTATGGCCAGCAGCAAAATGAGAATGGTGTGAGGGGCATGTCACTGGATTACCTGGAGCCTTAGAAGAGAAAATATATGCCTATGTAATGGTCATTTAATAGTCAATACAAAATGTGCATATAAAATACATATGATACCCCATGTGGGATGGGGGGGGGAATTTGTAGTTTTGCCGTTATCTTTTTCTTTTCTCTAGTGTATATATATAGGTTATAGCTGGGCTCTCTCCTGGGCAGCTGACTTTTTGCAGGTGTGTTGGGCTGAGATTTTTTTGGCTACACAATGACCCATGGTGTGTCACTGATCTGTTTAGGTAAAGGAGTATACAAGTACCCTGGCATAACAGAAGGAACTTTTGGGTTTTCCTCAGTGCAGTGAAGAGAGGAAGGTGCTTGCTGCTGAAGAGCTGTTGTTGCTGAATTAAGGCACAACCTCATTCATCTTTTGACAGTCAAAATAGATAGTTCCTGTTTCTTTGAAGTTCTTGAACCCTGCCTGTCTCTGTCTTCCACCGGTGTCATGTCTGAGCACCCTGGAAACATTATCACCTGAATCTTCACAGTGCTTTAGGGTAGTCTGAAGTCAAATGTGTGGGATTGAGACCAGGAGGGGAGGGTTAGTGGTATAGATTGGAGATACCCTGTAGGGTTTGTTTGAGCATAACATTTGCACAAGATTAAGTGGAGCTATGATAATAGATCCACTTGAAGTGTGAGAACAAGTTAGGATTTGTCTGTATTGGTGAGCATGTACACGGCTTGCTAGCATGTGGTAGCTAGTCTTGATCATGCCCCTAGTGTAGACAAGTTACTGCCTTCTCATTTGGTTAGCTGGGAGGCTGTTAAGGGAAAACTACAGCTTGCCCAAATGTTTTGCAATATTTAATGGGACAGGGTGACTTGCTTGCCTTAGCTGAGAATTGACTTAATTGCCTCAGATGGGACTCTGGAAGGCTGTATAAGCTTATTCCCCCTCCCCCCCAATTTTATAGCCACCCACGCAGTTTTAATTCCCCATTCTCATAAAATTGAGGGCCTCAGGATTGTGTCTGTAGTGAAGCGCCCTGTGATTCAGCAGCTCTGATGTAACAATACCACTTCAGTCTCCTTTGGTGGGTTTCCTGTCTTTTTATTTGCCCTGGTTCACAAGTGTAGACACTGGCAGGTCCATAAGAGGATGATGAAAAGAGTAGGCAGTGATGTTATCTTCCAAATCCTGTATGAAACAGTTGCAGGTGCTGCAAGGGGAGCAAACCAGGAAGTCCACAATGTGCTGTCCCTAAATAGCATTTCCCTCTGTCACTGCTGGGGACAGACTAGTGGGCGAGATGGACATTGGTCTGATAGAGTATTTCTTGTGCTTGTGTTGCTCACTGTGCAGTGGAGTGTACACCATGCATGTAAGCTGGATTTTGAGTAGCCAGATGGTTAAAATTAATGGTCTCTGTAAATAGCAGTTGTACAGTTTCTCAAGATTGACTGCCTTTTCTTGCAAAACATGTTAAACACTTTTTGACTGCCTTTTCTTGCAAAACATGTTAAACACTGTTACTTCATTTTCACTGGAGCCATTTGAACAGAATAGCCGTTTTCATTCAGTCTTTCTTTTGTGCTAATGGCATGCCATAAGTTGCTTTCAGTGTGGGACATGGGCTCTTTGATGGCTTAAGCCTTAAACTTTAGTTTAAGGATTTTTAATCTACAATGAGAGTCTTCAGAGCTTTTGAGAAAGAATGGTGAAATACAATATTCATCTCATTCTTCAGATTTCTCAGGTAATATTTCCTATGATAAATACTAGCTGGTGTCAGTGACTTTTTGAAGTTGTGTGATTGAAGTTGGCTAACACCATTAAGTGACTGAATGGGGTATTTAAAATGTTTAACTTTAGGCCACCGTTTTGTGAAATTTGGACACTTAGATGTTTGTACAAGGCTTTTCAAAATTTCAGCACTTCTTTAATGGCCAGAGGCTTTTCTAATATCTGCCACAATTGTGTGATAAGCAGATATAATGAAACCAGGTTTCTGATGTCTTTCTGTATGTAGACTTCCTGATCTTTAATGAAAGATGAGCTTATAGGGCCTCCTTGTTCTACTAAGCTCTCTGTTTATGTTTGCAAAATTTGTGGAAGTCTCAAACACATTAAGTTCCTAATCTGTCAAGTTTGACTGAAATTAGCCAGAGGGGTTCAAAAGTTCTATAGGGAAGGAAGGGAAGGACATGTATGCATGCATACAGGAGATGATTGCATAAATTTCATTTCATTCTAAGAGTATGTGCTCTAACAGAACAAAAAGCCTTTTACTGTACTGCATTTCTTGCTTTAATGGAGTTCTGTGCTGTCTGTGGCACGACTTACAATTTGATAGGACATGGTGGTGCTGGAGGCTGAGGTGGATTTGGTGTGGTCAGGGTAGCAAAAAAGATGCCAATAGGCAAGAAAGCGGGTCATGCTTACTGTGTATCTTGTCCTAGAGGACTTCCAGTTTTATGCTGAAGCAAATATCAGACTTTATCCTTACGTTTTATCCCTGCTGCAGCATGGGCCAGTTTGGCAGGAAGAGCAGATCTGTTCCAGAAATCCATCACTGTGCTGGTGACTCACGGGGAGGTGACCTCTGTCTTGTCTAAGGGCTTACCCGTTTACTGTCTTATCTTAAGAAGAGGTATTCACACATACAGCCCAGGTCAAATTTGATGCTCAGCAAAGATCAGGTAAGGGAGGATGGCTGATCTGTTTAAAAATACTACAGCCCTTAAGAAACTCCTGTTTGCTTTGTGTGGCCCTTAAGGACTGTTGAAACTGAGAATCAAACAGCAGAAATAGACGTCTTGTTTCACCTACAGCAGCCAGACTTGGCTCAGAAAGGAACAAATCAAACTGAAGGGTGCTGATGATACATAGCAGAAGGTCCTGTGTGAAGCCATTGCTGCAGCAGGGACTGGACTGCATGTTTGCTATCTGTCACTCACAGGAAGGCTGCCCAGCTGCCTGAATTCTTTTGGCTCTCAGATGGACTGTAGGCATTTTAGCCACTGCAGGGCAACCCCAGCAGGAGGGCTGTGAGACCCTGAAAGAGGGTGTGCGGGTGTGGTGAAATGCACCTTTGACTCCCCTCAGTTTTAGGGGTGACTGTTCTCTTAAAAAAACCCCAACCAAAACCTAAAAACCCAACACCCCTCCATTCCTCACCCCCCTCCTCCAAGCGGTGATACACTGATTTTCAGTTTTGGGAGGAAATGGGTTGTGGTTAACCTTCAGAGAGGATTGAGATCTGAAAGCCCTAAATGGGTGTCTCTGTGTAGCATATAAGCTTTCCCAGCATTCTGAACTGGGCTAATTTAGGCAGCTTTCCTCCCAGACAGATGGCAATCGAAGATTACAGTCAGAGATAATTAGCTTTCCTAATGTACAGGTAAGGAAACTAAGGTGCATGAGTCAGGGCTATGAGCTCCACTATAGTTTGGAGAACCACTAAAAGTTAGCACTGCAGTATGGCCTATTGTAGTGTTAATTTATAGCTCTCTATATACAGAAATACATAAGTGAACTTACGTAAACTTTTCTATAAGGACCCGAGTTCCCTCATAGCAGGTAACAGTCTGAAGAATTCCAGTTCTGGTTTTGTCTTTCAGACTGCTGTTTGTTCTGGGCTTTTAGTGTGAATTTGATTTTAACACTGTCTAAAGAAAAGCACAGTGGTACTCTAAATGCTGAAGCTGGATACACCTATATGCCTGTTTGCCTTGGAAAGCTCATTACCTTACAAATTTCCTTTTTTTTTTTTTTTTTTTTTCCTTACACATGTACACTTACTGGCAGCCTTTCCCATTCAGAAAAGATTTCTCATGCTGCATTAAATGTTCTACAGGATTACATTTTTCAACTATGCTATGTATCTCATAGCTCTCAAAATCCTCAGGAGAAGTACTGTTTAAATATTGTATGTGGTAGTTTCTCCTGTTGCCTCTGCGAGGCACGGTGACCTGGTTCAGGAAACGGCACAGGCAATCACCTACTCGCGATCGCGGGGTCCATTAGCACGCAGACACCAATGTGGTGGACGGCAAATGGCGTTTATTGCAGAGTGACACCGCATTATATAGCTTGGGTTTACAATGTCACTTCCGTCTGCTTACGTCCCAAGCTAAACACTATCAGCTACCTGGAGAGGGGCTCTGTCTTTCCGTGACAGTGCGACATCTTCCAACCGCCAAGCCCTAGCTACCTACATTTCCCCCCTCCCTATGCTTAAGTGAATTAGCTAAGATATACTAATCTAAAAAAATAAATTTTGTTATTCTTAATGCATACCGTAGAACAATCTTACAAACTAGGTATGACAAACTGGAATACACTTTGTAACAGTCTTAGAAAACATATGTAAGAAACCTTGAATAGAAAACATAAGGCACTATAAGTGAGATGCTATAACGAGGTTCCACACAACCTATAAAACACAAAAAGGAGGTATGATGACCCTGTAAAATCAAAAACTTGCTCCAAACAGCATCATCGCAATGTAAGGAGGCAGGCCTGGGCACTGCCTCCCTCACGTTGCATGAGGCTTGGGCTTCTAAACTGGCAGAAATGCACACTCGTTCCAATGCAGGTGGCCAGCCAGCATTGGAAGGAGTGGCCTGCATCTATGAAAGGTTTGTGTTAGCTTTTTGGTATATGAATACCAGAGAGAAGCTACAATAACACAACATTCTCCTCTATTCATATCTAAGAAATGAAGCAAAGGACTGAAAGCCTTTAGGGGGTCAGATACAGGCTCTGCTGCAACTTGTACAACAGTTCTTTGTTAAATCAAAACCACTTCATGTCCACAAACCATTCTCATAGTTACGAAGTTGCTCATTTTCTTTTTCTTCCTATGGCTGTTTTGTTGTTATTGTAAATAATATTTTTTTTGAGCTTTAGTGCTAAGAAAACAAAGCTGCATATAAAGAAGGGCTTTTGAAAATAGCCTTAATATTTACAGTATTCAAGTTTTTCCGGTTTGGCACTGTCAATTTGGATATAGCTTTCTCATAGTAGTTAGCAGCTAAGGTGTGTATTCTGATTAAATGTCAAAATTGAAAGGCAATGTGAATGTGTTCATTGCAACGCTGAGTTAAGGCATTAATGTTATCAGAGAAGCTGCTCAAGCTGTTGATGAACTCTAGCTTTCTCCTGCTGTATTGCATTTGCATGGCAAGGATTTGATAGGGGGCCACAAGGGTGGCTTCTGTGAGGAGCTGCTGGCAGCTTCCTCTATGTCTGATAGAGCCAAGGCCAGCTGGCTACAAGATGAGAGAAGTGAGAATGTGAGAGCTGTGCGAACATGAAGGTCAGTGAAGAAGGAGAAGGAGGTGCTCCAAGTGCCAGAGCAGCCTGTGGTACAGGCTGCATATCGGTGGCACAGGCTGTCCCCCTGCAGCCCATGGAGTTCCAAGAATGGAGCAGATATTCGCCTGCAACCCCCGAAGGACCCCACGTGAGAGCAGGGGGATGCTCAAAGGAGGTTGTGACCCTGTGGGAAGCCCTTGCTGGAGCAGGTTTGCTGCAGGACAGGTGACCCCACAGGGACCCATGCTGGAGCAGCCTTTTCCTGAAGGGCTACACCCATTGGAGGGACCCACACTGGGGCAGTTCATGAAGAACTGCAGCTCATGGGAAGGACTCACATTGGAGAAGTTCATGGAGAACTGTCTCCTGTGGGAGCGACCCTGTGCTGGAGCAGGGGAAGAGTGTGCGGCCTCCTTCTCTGAGGAGGAAGGAGTGGCAGCGACAATGTGTGATGTACTGACAGCAGCCCCTATTCCCTGTCCCACTGTGCTGCCAGGGGGGAGGAGGTAGAGAACTTGGGAGTAAAGTTAAGCCCAGGAAGAAGGAATAGCTGGAGGGTGTTATTTCTCATTATCTGACTCTGATTTGATTGGTAATATAATAAATATATAATACTAATAATTTAAACTAATTTCCCCAAGTCAAGTCTGTTTTGCCCATGATGGTGATTGGTGAGTGATCTTTCCCTGTCCCTGTCTGGACCCAGGACCCTTTTGTTTTACTTTTCTCTCTTCTGCCCAGCTTAGGTGTGTGATAGAGCAGCACTGGTGGCCATCTGGCGTCCAGGCAGGGCCAGCCCCACCACACCTGTACTGGCAGGATTATTGCCCAAGGAAACTTGCAGGACTTAGTAGTTGGGGTAAATGCTGCCACTTATCTTCATTTTCCAATCTCCCTGATTTAATTTAGTTTTACATTTTTCACTGACTTGTTTTGCTGCATTCCTGAGAATCCCAGAGCTCTCTGTTGACACATATGCATTGCAGCAGATTGACTTGCAGAATCTGCTGTTGGGGTAAATTCCATCTCAGACAGCCGGGGATCTTGAGGGTTGGTTTTTTTTTTTTGGTATGTGTATTGGTTTTGATTTTGGTTTTGTTTTTTAGCAGTTGAGGCAAGACTGGGGGCAACACAGCGAAAATCAGCGAACACTAGGTTTGGAGCTCTGACCACCGACATGCTTTGCATGTTATCTAAGTGAAAATTAAACTGTTCAGTTTTGTATGTTGAGCCTCTTAATCCACACAAACCAGCATAATGTAACTTGTTGCTCTTTATAAAAAGAGCTGTGGCATCAGGTGGTGGCGATCCATGCATTTTGGGACTTTATCATAACTAGGGCTTGCAAATGCTGCTGTGAAGACTAGTCATACAGCAAGCACTTGTGTTTCTTTAGGGGCAGATTCTGAGACAGGTAGCCATCAGGATTTATACTAGTATGACTGAGGAATTAGTCTGATTTACTTGGTATCTACCGTTGATGTAGATAGGGAGTATTTCATTCTCTAGGTGCTGGTAGGGAAGTTAAGTAAATCGGCCCTTTCACTTAATAGTTGTTAAAAACAAACCACCCCCTACCCCCCCCCACTTTATTCTCTCTGCCCTTGAGAGTCCTAATTTGCCTGTGTGTGGGGTGGGTTTGTTTGGGTTTTTTGGTGTGATTTATTTATTTTAGCCTGTGGTTGAGATTATTACTTATTTTCCCCAAGATGACTGGTAGATACAGTTTTGTAATTCCTAGCCAGTCTTGTGAGAGCTGAGGTTAAATCACTAGCTCCCAATCAGCCAGAACTGGATGCTTTAGTTAGGCGTTATAAGGAGACAAAGTGTGCCTTGTTTTAAGGTGAGCTTAATGCTGTGGTGAATGTGCATGCATGATATAGATAAAGTTCGCTTGTTGAACCTTCATTTATTTAGATTGGTATGGTTTCAGGGCAGGGGAGGAAGGGAGGAAACTGGTGAGCTGATATGGTTTATAACTGACCTGTTTGAAACCTGACTAATTTGCTGTTTCTATCCTTTCTTCCTTCCACTTTTTTCCATCTTTTCCCTCTGGGAAACCTAAGGATTGTTCATTTGACCTCAAGCTTCTGGCTCTGCAGGCACTCATGGACAAAGAAGAGGGGATGTGAATGAGTTACTGATGTAGTGGGATCTAAATCATTTTGTGTTTTCTCAACTGTTGTGTAGCATGTCTTTTGTCTTTCTGGTTTAAAAGGAGGTGAAGCAGCAAAACAATTCAAAATCATGATGCCTTGTTCCTTCAGGAAGAGCAGCTCAAGTTGACAGAAGCCTTGTCAGTTATGCCAGTGAAGGCATGAGGAGAAAAAGATTTGACCTCTGACCCTGAGAACACGTTGGATGGCTTGTTTATATTCCAGTCTTTCTGGAAGAAGAGCTGAAGGGAGGGGGGAAGCATAGGCTGAGAAGGAACAGTGTCGTCACCACAGGATGCAGGAGGAGCTATGTGGTTTTATGGCATCCATGTAAGTTGAAAGATAAACTGAAGCTCTGTGATGGTGACTCAAAGCAGATACCACAGTTGCTGAAGTTGCAAAATAAGGACTAATTGTATGTAAAGATGCAGCTCTGAGAAGGACATTGGTTTTCCACTTCCACCAAAGAAAGAAAGCCTCTAGGTTTATATAATAAATTTCCAATGTACCCCGTGTGTTGGTGGGAGCTGGGGTGGACCCATCTGTCCATAGGGAATGCAGGCTGATCTTGAGATCACTTAATACCATAACAGGGGCTGATAATTCTGTAATTGTAGCTCTGCCTTGGCTGGGGTAGGAAGCTGAACATCTGAAGTTGGCTTAGATTCTTAATAAAAAATACCTATCAATCTCTTCATAATGCTTATGCATTGTGTTGCTTGCTTACTTTCAGAAAATTGTCCAGCTAACATTATGAACCTTTTGCACTGGCATGCTGGGTTCCTTGCCCCTTCCTTTGTGTGGATCACCATAGGTTTTTCAGGAAGAGGAGGGAATTGAGTAGTTGAGTTCTAGTTTTGTCCACCCTGTTTTGCTTAACCCTGACTGACCTTGACCTAAGGGCACCGTGACCTCTGTCAGGTTGATGAGCTTAAATCGAGATGGAGGATTTTGTGTTGTGATAAATAAGCTGGGATGGCCCTGTCGTTTTACATCTGAACTGTGTCTTCTCAGTTGCCTATTTTCTTGCATCTCTGACTATGGGAATTTTTTAGTGCAATATTAACATTGTAGGAGTTTGTTTTCCTTTGATTAGCTTTCTGTGACACTTGGTTATTTTAAAATAGGGAGAGCTGGAAAATGCTGTCACCATTAAAAATGCAGCCAGAATAATTTATTCCCTAAACAAGGCAATGGTTCTGTTTACTAAACCAGGTTAAGAAAGTCTTCACTAAAAGGACTGTCTGTCTTCACTACAGAACTTTCTTAAAGAACTGGATGAAGCCAGGCACTGGAGATGTTATGGTGAGAAGACACTTGTGTAACTAAGGCCATTTTATGTTCCCAAGAGCTGAGTTAGGTACACCTTACTGATGCTGCATTCTTGAGTGCCATGCTGATTGTCCTACATGCGATACTGACAGCTGCTGCAGATTCCTTATGATCCTGTTTGAAGAATGTTGACCTATGTTTTCTTGTTTTAATGAATGTTTTGCAGGCTGTATGAATATATTTGTAAATACTTTACAAACATTTTTTTTCTCTCTGAGTAGTACTGTTATTCCTAGTGTTTTAAGAACTGTTGTGGTTTAAGCCCAGCTGGCAATCCAGACCCAAGCATCCTTTAGCTCACTCCTCCACCCTCTTCTTCCCCCTGCTCCCAGAGGGATGGGGAGGAGAATCAAAAGAATGTAACTCCCACAGGTTGAGATAAGAACAGTCCGGTAACTAAGGTATAACGCAAACCACTGCTGCTACCACCAATAATAATAATGGTAAGGGAAATAACAAGGGAAGAGAATACAACCGCTCACCACCTGCCAACCGATACCCAGCCCGACCTGAGCAGTGATCTAACCCTTCTGGGTGATTGACCCAGTTTATATACTGGGCATGATGTGCTGTGGTATGGAATACCTCTTTGGTCAGTTGGGTCAGGTGTCCTGTCTCTGCTTCCTCCTGGCTTTTCCTCCTCCCTGGCAGAGCATGAGACTCAGAAAGTCCTTGGTCAGAGTAATATTACTGAGCAGCAGCTAAAAACATTGGTGTCATCAGTGCTGTTCCCAGGCTAAAAGTCAAAACCACAGCACTGCACCAGCTACTAAGAAGGAGAAAAAATGACTGCTACTGCTGAACCCAGGACATTTAAATACCCTTTGCTTTGTCTTTGCTCTGTTTCGTACCTTGATCTGATCCTTCAGCAAGGTCTCTTCCATTAAAGTCAGCAAAATCAGCAATTTAATCAGTTGCTAATTTAACTTTATTTGAAGAGCTGGTTCATTATGTTCTGTTGTTTAGTTGATGTTTGCATTGATTGAATTAGGGAGTAAAAGTAAACAGTTAATTTCCTTTTTAGTGGGATATCTTAGCAAAGTTCTGCAAACCAGGAGGGGATAAAAATACTGACAGTGGAAAAAAGCCAAACCAAGCAACCCAAGGAGAGCAGTATCTTTTTCAAATATAGAATCATTTAGATCAGAAAAACCCTTCAAGATCATAGAGTCCAAGTGTAAACCCAGCACTGCCACGTCCAGCACTAACCATGTCCCTAAGTGCTGTGTGTATACATCTTTTAAACGCTTCTGGGGTGGTGACTCAACCACTTCCTTGGGCAGCCTGGTCCAATGCTTGACAGCCTTTTTGGTGGGGAAAAAAAGTTTCCTAATATTCAGTCTAAACCTTCCCTGGTGCAACTCGAAGCCATGTTCTCTTGTTGCTTGTTACCTGGGAGAAGAGACTGACACCCACCTTGCTACAAACTCCTTTCAGGGTGTCGCAGAGTGATGAAGTCTCCTCTGAGCCTCCTTTTCTCCAGGCTGAACAACCCCAGTTCCTTCAGCTGCTCCTCATAAGACTTGGGTTCTAGAGCCTTCACCAGCTTTGTTGCTCTTTTTTGGACATACTCCAGCACCTCAATATCTCTCTTGCAGTGAGAGGCTAGAACTGAACACAGGATTTGAGGTGCAGCCCCACAGTGTGGGGGACAGGAGCATCATCACTGCCCTGGCCCTGCTGGCAACACTGTTTCTGATACAGGCCAGAATGCTATTGGCCTTCTTGGCCGCCTGGATATGCTGCTACATGATATTCAGCCAGATGTTGACCAGCACCCCCAGGGCCCCTTTTCTGACAAGCAGCTTTCTAACCACTCTTCCCCAAGTGTGTAGCATTGGATGGGGTTGTTGTGACCCAAGTGCAGGACCTCAGAATATCGATGCAGCCTCTCCAGAACTACAGATCCCCTGTAGAGCCTTTCAATCCTTAAACAGATCCATGTGCGCATGCAGCTCTGTGTCATCTGCAGACTTATTGAGGGTGTACTTGACCTCCTCATCCACATCATTGATGATGATACTGAACAGAAATGGCCCCAATTCAGAGCCCTGGGGAATGCCACTTGTGGCCAGCTGACAGTTGGATTTAACTCCATTCACCATCACTCTTTGGACTCGGCCATCCAGCTGGTTTGTTACCCAGCAAAGAGCACACTTGTCTGTGCCATGAGCAGCCAGCTTCTTCAGGAGAATGCTGTGGGAAATGGTGTCAAAGGCTTTACTAAAGTTTAGGTAGACGACATCTACAGCCTTTCCCTCATCCTCTAAGCAGGTCACCTTTGTCATAGGGGATCAGGTTAGTCAAGCAGGATCTGCCTTTCATAACCACATGCTGAATGGGCCTGATCACCTGTTTGTCCTGTACATGTGTGCATGGTGCTACTCAAAATGATGAGCTAATTGCTGTTAATGACATTTGACTAAACCCAGCCGGTAAGGGTGTTTTGGTAGTATCCTTGCAGTTTTAGGGAAAGACTTTTAAAATTATTGCAAAAAACTCAGGGTTTGCTCTAGAATTTGAGAGTGACTGGCAAAGAATTTCGTAGCAACTCTTCCAGAAGAGTTAAGGGAATTGGAGCTGTAAGGGAGGCAGTGTTACTTCCCAGGGAGGGATGAAAGGTTGAAATTTCAACAGCTGCAGCCTGTAGTTCGTCCAGAGCAGAGCAGGACAGCCTGGAGAGTATACTTAAGGTTGATAGATGATAGCTTGTTCATTGTGTGGCTTTGTTACAGTTAGATACTGTTATAAAACTCCATCTCTGACCCTACAGTTAAGCTTGTGTGAAGAATGGGGCAAGGGGTGTATGTGTAAATAAGGAAGTGGTGTCTCGTTGCACTCAAGTAATTGTAACAGGTAGTTCACTGTTAGCTTCACCTCAAAGAAATGTCTATGTTAGTGGCAGTAGTGATGTCTTAATCAGTAGTTTGTGTCTCTATTTCTGATAACAAAATGCAGTGCGCTCTCCTAGTTTATTGGTCTTTAATACAAGGTATGATGTTAAGATGTTACTAGCATAAAGCATATTGCTGTAAATCATCTGGGCTATAACTATTTTGAGTTTTATTGCCTTAGGGCTGTTTAACACAGGTTTAAAATAAGAGCAACTCTAAATATTCAGAAAATCAACACAGAATTTAAAAGAAGAAAATTAAACAAAGAAAAAAGGGAGGAAAAAAACAAACCATAAATGCAGAGGTTCTGCTCAGCAGAAAAACGCAGCAGTATGTTTGGATATGGCTCGCGTTTGCTGGACAGCTGTTTCATACCTTCACTATAAAAATGTAGACATGCAAGTAGGTATTCACGCATTTTTTTTTTATACTGAACCTGCTTAGCGTGGTAGGGGAAGAAGTGAAAATAATAGAAGGGTATGGCTCTTGAGTAAATTTCCACAGTAGCTTGTGGCCAGAGTGGCTATTTTGGGCTTCCACTAGATTAAGCAACAACAGTTTATTCATAACTACTTGAGAGGGCAGCTCAGTGTGTTAGATGTGAGCAACGCAGAAGTTTCTTTTCCCTCAGTGTTTCTTGCCAGATGCCTGAGCTTCTGATATGTCTGTGGTTTTCTTTTAGTAGACTGCAATGAAGCATTTTAAAAAATAAACCCCATTTCTCCATGATTAGTAAGTTCCATAGATTGGATCGTAACTTGTCTTCCTTGCTTTGCGATGTGTGAAAATAACATTTTTCTGCCACTTGAGCAATAAAGTCCTGGAGACATTCAAGGCCAGGCTGGATGTGGTTCTGAGCAACCTGAGCAAATTGAAGAGGTCCCTGTTCATTGCAGGGGGGTTGGGCTAGATGACCTTTGAACATCCCTTCCAGACAAACTATTCTATGATTCTATGAAGACTGTCTTCAGTTAGGAGCTGGAGACTGTACAGGACATGAGGGCATAAGCAGGATGACCAAAAAAAGACTTTAAGAATATTCAGTGATCCTAAAAAAGCTGGTAGCTATTTTAGGTAGCTCATACCCTGTTCTGCTTCATTGGCATCAGCCTATTTACTTCCTGCAAAGTGCTAATGCTTATTTAACTGTGTAATTATGGAAACTGATAGCGTGTGGCGCAAGAAAGAGGAGGAACACAGGTACCTACCTGTAAAAGCCAACTTCTGAACCAAGAGGCTGGTTTCTTTGGACTGCAAATGGGCAGAAAGGAGCTCTTGCTCTGACAGGCTTCTGGAAGAGCCCATCTTCTTCCTGTGCCTTCAGAGAGAACCTAGAGTGAGACCCTGTCGATGCTTCTGTGCAGAGTATGCATGTGTCTTAGGTGCAAAACAGTGTTCAGCTCCTGTCACTGCGATTTTGTGTGAGAAATCAGACCAGAGTGATCCACTGTCAAATTTGTGGTGGTGATGGATGTTTGTAATAGTGATGATTTCCTGTCATAGGTTTCAAGATGCTTTATAAAAGCTCATGTTAATAGCATGACTTGGGTTTAAATGTTGTCTTGTTTTTCTTACATTTCAGATATACCAGTCATGAAACGAATTCTTCTGTTTTTTATCCTGGCTGCTGCTGTTATGTATGGTATACTGCATGGAAATCTGTGGAGAAATAACCTCTACTGGTATGGTGATGCTTTGTTCAGTTACAGTGCAAACACCCTCATGGCTGTAAGAGATGTGACTGTGAGTTGCTGCGTTGCTGAAGAGCTGTTTAGTAGTAATCAGCAGAAGTGGATACTACTCTGTGTTTTGTTTTGTGGTTATTTGTTTTATACTGTGATTTATTCTGTCCTGTCGACCTTCTCTCATGTCACTTTCAAATCCAGTGGTTGATTTGAGCCTGATTGTGTGGAGAGATCAGGACCTCAGAGATAGGGAGCGCCTCTGAGTTTCAGGAAGATAGGTGTTTAGGTGAGAAGAGAGATCCTATTTGTGTCATGTCCATAACTCCTCCCACCCCACACGTGCTTAGTGTTAGCTTGTGTTTCTTTAGATGTCTGATAAATGTCATGGGAGAGGCTTGCTCCACACATGGGAATAACTGCAGTTGTAGTGGGTACCTTTTGAAAACCTGAAATTTGTTGAGCCCCAGTGACATCCTTGTGGGAAGTGAACCTTCATTGTCTCTGGGCTCCTTGGGAACAGGTGTCTTGGGACCTAAAATTCAGCACAGTTACTGAAGAAGTTGAGTTTCCATTGCCTTTTGCATAGCTGTGACCAGGACTGAGCAGTGTGTTTGTGTTATGAAGATAATTAGTGATAGCTTTTAAAAGTAGTGATTTATGTGACTCTATTTGTCTTGCTTATAGGATACAATTGATAGAGTGGCTTTCTGTTGTGGTTTCTGTTTATAGCAAACCACAGTGTTGTGACATTTCCCTTTTTGCAGGATTAGCTTTTATGGACAGACTTCCTCTGTGAGGGCTTCTCCTTCCTATGAGACTAGTGGAGTTACCCAGTAAGTTCAGCAGTTGAGTATTCTTGTGGTGGGATTTTTTGGTTTCTTGGTTGCTTGGTTGTTTTTTGGGCAGGTGGGAGGCATTGAGACTATAATCAGTAGCCTTTGTCTGTAGGCTCACCATTCAACTGGTTATCATACTGGTTATTGTCTGTTGGCTGTTTCTGTTATGAACACAATTGTAACATGTCTGGCAAAGGGAGTTTGTCCATGTCATGTTTCCAGTGTTCGGTTAATATTTATGGCCATTTACAGTGACTGTAATAAGCAGTGAATTGATGGAAGGACATCTGTTTGCAACTTCCAAATTTCTGCAATTCTGAGTTATACCTGAATAAAATGAGCAGAGCTACGAGGGCAGCTATTGTGCTTAAAATTTAATAAATCAGAGCTGTGGTTAACTTGTGATGCGCAAGTGCATGTATAAGCAGATCTTGTGCGAGTAAATTCCTGCAGTTAGGTTTCTGGGACTAGTAAGTGCCTATTCTAAAACTTAAAGGCAGGCCTCTTACCTCTGCAGCCATCCTACAAAATGCCGTCTGTGAGGCTTCTGCTGGAAAGCAACAAGCTGGCCAGCTGATACATTTCACGGGGTGATTTTTCAGTGTCAGTATTCATGTGACAACTTGGAGTTACGAAAAGCAATTAACTTTGATGGTATGTTTGGCTTGTGGTTCTAATGTGGTGGTTTCATCCTTCTGTTTTTAATGCAGCCCAGATGCACGCATTGCTCACACTGAACTTTGCCCTCCCTTCTGGGCTTTGTATTTGTTATTCATTGGGCTAAATCACAAAGGTGGGAATGTTCTTAGAAATGTCTTGGCCTTATGAGAGGAATGACTTAAGCCCAAAGAATCTCACTTTCCTTGAAGTACCCTATGTGGTGCTCTCTATTCCCCGCTCTAAATGAGACTGGCCTCTGGGGAGTGCTGGTGATGCTATCTGGTATGACTGCAGGATTGATTCAGCCCAGGTGTCCTGCTTCTCTGCAGGTAGGTCTGAAATCTCACCTGGTTATGGATGCTTTGCTAGTTGCTGAGAAGGGAGGTTGCAGACCCTTTGGAACAGAGCCACGAGATAAAAGCCTTTGCTAGTAATTGTATACTGCAATGATAAAAATCCATCTTTATGATACAAAGGCAATCATGAAAATTTAGTGTGGTGTTAACTCAGTAATCAGCTTTTACTAATTTGGCTTGTCAAAGTTTCCCTACTTTGTTGCTGCTACTAATTCCTGTTACTGCTGTTTCCTTGAAATTCTTTTGCAGGCTGCCACCTACAGCTGTGGAGAGAAGGAACACGATGGACACTTGTCTCCTGAAACCAGCATTTGAATCTTTACTGGGGTGAGTGTTCTGTGGGAAGTAGAGGGAAAAGAAGAGACTGTGCTGATTAAGGTAGAAATGAGCTATTTACATATTCTAGCCTATTTTACATTTTGATTTACCTCTAAAAGTACAGCTTTTTCATTGCCGCTCTTCCTGGTTGTGGCAACACAAATTGTTTAGCTTGCCACTGATCAGCACCTGAGCAATACCACACAACTAGATCAAAATACTGGTGTTTGTACTGAATAAATAAATACTTCCTGTTCAGATATTCTGGCTAGTAACAGTGAAGCTATTTTAATGATTGAAATACAAGCCTTAGGTTCCCTCTGCTCCATGTTTTTGATGTAAAAAAAGTCTTCACATTCAAGACTGAAACTCAGTCATTCTGTTATTAAAAACCTGCACTTTAAAGAGTTTTTGATAGCTAAGTATTTCTGTAGCGGCCAGGAATCAGAGAGATTTTGAAAATCTCTTCCATTTTATTTGGAAAGTGGAGAATGAAATGTGCAAAAATTCATCTAATCTTTAATTGTTAAAGATTCTTCCCCTTCAGTGCAGTTTTAATGAAATTTGGGTTTATTCGTGCTTTTGTTCCTTTAATAATATTGTTGAATTGTGTGTAGGTGTTCTCCAGTTTAGTATACTCATAGAAAGCTTCCTTTGTAAAGAAACGGTCATATGAAAAAAGGAAGAGCTTCAATGCAAAACAAAGGAGGTGTTTGGTCACAAAAGTGCATCCAAGAGGTTTGTGAGGAAGCAATAGGAGTTTTTGTTATTAGAAGTACAAGTCATAAATGAGAGGTCAAGAAAGTACTACAGCAGGACCAGAAGCAGACAGACTATATTGCTGGCTTTGTGTTTTGCCTGAGCAGACATTGAGTATGGTCCTGGGGAAGCTTCGGAAGATATTTAGACCAAGTCCTGGCTGAGGGAGCCTTAAAGCTCTAAGCAAAGACACCATTGCTTTTTTTTGCTGTACAAGAAAACATGGCTTTGATTAAGTGCTATTGTTATGTTAAGGAACATGGAACAATCTTAAGTTTGTCCTACCCAAAACAGTCCTGTGGTCTTTGAGTTAGCTGCCTGGCTCAGTGAAGTAGTCCTAGTTCCCTCCTTACTTCCTGCGATGTGGCCAGGCTGTCTCTATGTCAGGCTCAGCAGGATAGCTCTGGTACTGAGCAAGGGGGGCAGGGATGGACTCAGATGTGCAGCAAGAAAGAAGGTGCAGAGCTAGAACAGAGTCTCTTGTATACATTTCCACAGCTCCTTTACAGAGATAGTTTGTGTGAGCTGAAGAGCTGGTCTGTGCACTTTGATAATAGCCTGGGGAGGTTGCAAGGATTTTTAACCTGGCAGAATTATTTATTGGAAAGGAACCAGAGCTAGAAGAGCTAGAATTAAGAATCTCTTTGCAGTAGATGCATTATTTATTTATTATGTCTAAGCTTACCAGCTGCTTCTGAACAGCAAGGCAAATTATTACATTTAATACAGGTGTTCAGTGCATGTTGTCTCAAAGTTAGCTGGTCTTGCTTAGTTAACCTATGGCCCAGTTCTTGGAATGTGGGCTGTGGTATTTTGTTGGAGTTTTTGGTTTGTTTTTTTCCTTTTTACTGTTAGTATCTTCTGAATACATAGAGCTTAGTGTGAGATACTTGCTTTGTAAAGCTGAGATGGAGGGTTTTTTTAACAGCTATTAATATTCTTCATGGAGAAACGAGTCATGTGCTGGCTGTGGTATTTATGGTCAACACTAGGCTCTCTTGCTGTGGCTGTATACTTCTGTGTTAACACTTCAATGTAAGACCTAGTATTCAGGATCACTCCAGTAAGCCATTTCAGTGAGTGTGTGACTATTTAACTCCAAGGTAAAGCCAAGGGCATGATGGCATGTGACAGGATTGGGTCTACTGTTCATTTATTTGACGTGACTTGGCAGGTATGGTAACCTGAGTCCCTCCCTGAGAGAACCCTTGTCTGTGGTTGCTGTCTTTTGAAGAAATGAGCCATCCTTTCTGTCTTGATGCTTATAGGGTATGATGCCATCATATTCTAGTTTGCAGGAGGAATGTGCTTTTAAGGCAGTCCTCCTTGTGATCCCTGTGTGCCACTCTTCTCATCATAGGGTGACCCTGGCACATGTGCTCTGGGCTCCTTTTGGACATCTGGCTAAGCCAGAAGGTGCACTGCAGGAGCACACCCGCCATGCTGCAGCTGCTAAGGAGTGTTCAATCTGCAGCACCCTACTGGAGTTAGCCTAGCACAAAAAACAGACTGAGATGTGTAGAATGTGGATGTGAGAACTCCATCCTTTTTCCTGTATGGGTATACCTTTGTTGCTGCAAAGTACTTACTAATGTGAACACAGCCACTTGTTTGGAATGGGAATGTATCTCAAATAAGCTGATGTCTTCAGGAGATGGTATTTTCAAGTTAAAACACCTGTTTAAAATCCAATTCTGTAAATTGCAGTATATAATAATAACTTAATTTTCCTTGCTGCCTTTGTTACATACTTTTCAAACCTGAAGTTATTCACTGTGTTTCTGGATTACATGTTCTCTTAAACATGTTCTTACGTTTTAAGCTTTCAGTCATGTGATTTTAATGACGATATAATTTATGGTAGCAGAGAAAGTGAGAGTGTCCTTTTATTTTACACTTTACCTGTATTTTCCAATATAAAATCTTTCCCTTTTGTCACCCGCTTTCTTTCTGCGTTCATGAGTTTTCTTCTTTTAAAAATTGATAATACTTGCAGTAGGATGAAGAAAGCTTTTTTTAAACAGAAATTGCATGAATTACTGGCTAATTGAAATACATAATCTGGATTTTTGAAACTTTTTTCCTTTCATTAGTGTTGACAAAATATACCCGTTCCTGTGTGCTAATGATTTTATCAGAGTGGCGGAGTTCCATGGGAGTGATAAGTTTGAACTACCTTACGGAGTAAAGAGAGCAGGTTTGTGTTCTCCATGTACCTAATTTTTAAACAGAAATACCTAAATGGCGTTTAAAGCCACTGAGTCTCAGGCCCTGGTCTTTCCTGTTCACAAACTCAAATCCTTTTGGGGGTATCTAGCAGTGACTCAATGGTTTTGTTTAGTCCCTCTCATCTGGCACCCTCCTTTTTTTAACAAATAAAGTACCATGTTGGGGTTGCCCCTCTTAGCAGCGAAGCTCCAAAACGGTGGAGGTGAGGAAGAATGGAGCTTATTCAGCTTCTTTTCATTTGTGTGTGGACCAGAGTGGTAAAGATATTTAGCTTGCAGCTTACTAGGTGACTTATTTGCTGGGTCAGTATGATGGGGTTTGATCAACACACTTAAGCTGATCAGGACCAAGAGTCCTACTGAGGCAGAAGTCCCCAGGCTGGCGCAGTTATATCATCAAATTTTCCCTTTTACTGAACTAGCTTCTCCCACCAGGGGAGGTGTCGCTGTGGCTTCAGGAGGTATTCCTGCCATTGCACAGCTGCCGTACCTGTGTGTGCTTGCTCATGTCTGCTACCTGTGTTGATCAGGGCATGGTAAACAGGGGCAGAGACCCTAAGGGGCTTTGTCATCCTTTTGGAAAGGGTTGTAAGTCTCACATCCCAGAGTTTTTAATACTGAACTGTGTACCTTCCTAGCACCCTGCAGATCTGGGCTTTAGATTCTGTTTGCCCTACATCAGTGTAAAGAGGGTGGTATATTTTTCTGCGTCTCTGAGGCTGCAGTGAGAAAAAGTATGTTTGGGGACGAGTTGAGGCCCCTTCCCAGTTTGGGGCACATTGAGTGTCCAGCAGCTGCTTGCCCACCATGAGAGAGCTGGGAAAGTGCCTCTACCCAGCTTTACCAGTGGGCACAGGCTTAATTGATGTCTTCTCCCAAGATACCTAATGCTGTTACTGTCTCTGGCTGTGCATCCCCTCTTGGGTCAGGGCTGCTTCTGTTTCAGCTGAAGTTGGGTAGAAGAAAAACCAAAGTCAACTGGAATGCAGGACTTGGAAACTCTTCCAATGATTACTTACTGTTACAGATTTTTATTTATTTTTTTTTTAGTACAAATCCCCCACTATTTTCCAACAAGGGAGCATTGGTGCAGAAAACCTTCTTAGAGAGGAGCTCTTACAAACCTGAGTTTCCAGACATCATTGACTGACCTGTGGCCCTAAATGACAAGTGTAATTATTTTGAGTTTTTAATGCACAGTACGTAAAAACTACTGTATCTGAAAATGCTGTAGTCAGGGTGGCAGGCTTATTTTTATATCAAAATCATTGAATATTTTCATTAATCTGCTTCATATTTGCTTTCTAGAGCAGTTCTTTCATTTAGCCCTTTCAAGACTGCAAAACTGTGGACTTTTCAATGAAGATGACAGGTGAGATGGTTTATTTGATAGTGTTTCTGTTAACTGCATTTTAAATATTAAATATCTGAAAAGGAATTAGTAGTGTTATCCTGAAATTGCTCAAATTAGCCAAGATGCAGATCTGATTGACAGTGTCCGAGCAATATCTGATATCTGTAACTGATCCCAAGATTTAAGTAAGTTTGGTTTTATACATACACAGCACTAGCATTCAAGAATAATTCTTCTGTGAGATAACTTGAACTTACCGATTTCTTTTTATAAGTGTATTAGGAGTTTGCTAACTGAATGCAGTCACATCTTCCTGTAGTATCTTTCCATACTTCAGGAAAGTGAAACCACCCCTTTAAAGTTCAATGTGATGTCCTTTTTCAGAATCATTATTACTGTAAGCTAGATAATGTTTGAGATAAGCATATGCAGACCAGTGACTGTTTCTAAGCAAAAGAAATCTTACGCATATCCCTGTGCCACTGCATTTGCTGGCCTGCTGCGAGCCCTTGTTTGTGTGTGTGCTCAGCTTCCTTTTCCTGTGAATGAAGGAGACCTAAGCATCCAGGGAAGGCTCTTCTGGCCTTTTGTGAGTAACTAGGGTGTGGCATTTCTTAGATAATTCCCTTCTTATATATTAGATTGCACTGTTTGAATCTCTTGATTAGAAGCTACTTCTGCCCATATTTTTGTTTAGTTTTGGAGGGTTTGTGTGTGTGTGTGTGTGTGTGTGTGTGTGTGTGATTGTTGGGGTTTATTTTGGTTTGGTTTTTTGTTTGGATTTGTTTTGTTTTATTTTGTTGGAGGTAGTATAGTGAAGTTGGAAAGCGTACTGAAATCCTGTGTTTACCAAGTGATGCAAACAGGCTGGCAACCTGCCATATGTCACATTAATGTGAGACTTCTTAATAGAGTTGAATGCATATAATGCTGAGCTTGGCTGTATTTGTTTGTGTTTTTTTTTTTTTTTTAATCAAGGAGATCAAACAGAAGATTATTGCTTCAAGCCAAATGGCAGGATCACATTTGGGAGTTGGACTAGATGACCTTTGAAGGTCCCTTCTAACCCAAACTATTCTATTATTCTATTATTATTCTATTTTAATTAACTTGGGTGGAATATGAGCAAAATAATTGTTTTTAATACCCAGTTTTCCTTTTAGGTGCTTTTCTTTACCTACTGTAGTCCTTCCTTCCAATGTGTTTAGTATCTATTTCTAGGATGTTCAGGTTTAGTCTTGGGGGTGGGGGAAGGGGGAAAAACCCAACATAAGAAGGATGTCCACCTGTCAGAACACATCCAGAGGAGGGCCCTGAAGATGATCAACGGGCTGGAGCACCTCTCCTATGAAAACAAAGAGACTTGGGCTTCTTCAGCTTGGAGAAGAGAAGGTTCAGGGGAGACCTCAGAGCAGCTTCCAGTAACTATAGGGGGCCTGCAAGAAATCTGAAGAGGGATTTCTTATGAGGGATTGGACAAGGTGTAAGGGCTTTAAACTGAAAGAGGGGAGATTTAGTTAGATACTAGGAAGAACTCCTTTACTATGAGGGTGGTTAGACCCTGGAACAGGTTGCCCAGAGAAGCAGAGAAGCTGTGGCTGCGCCATCCATGGAAATGTTCAAGGCCAGGTTGCACACAGGGGCTTGTAGCAACCTGGTCTAGTGGAAGATATCCCTGCCCATGGCAGGGGCGTTGGAACTGGTGATCTTTAAGGACTCTTCCAATCCAAGCTGTTATATCAGGAGTATGATAATTGGGAAAATTTATACAGAATTGGCCAATAAAGGCTATTATTTTTTCTGGAGATTGAAAGAGGATGCCAAATGCTGTATTGTAAATTTCCTGATATCACAAGTTCAGCAATATAATCATTTTGGCTGTTGTGATGCCTGCAGTACAGCATAGTACCCTTTAAATGAAAATGTCTGTCCTTGAAAGTAGAGTAATTGGTATAGTAAATGTAGGTTCTCTGAGATATAGATATGTTTCATGGTTCATAAAGTATGCTTCATTTTAATAAAAGTAATATAGTTCAGTAGTACTGAAGCAAAATGAGAACTTTTACTATTTAATAGGCAGTAGTATAAACAAAACCATGATGGCTTCAATGATCTGTTATTTCTAGATCTGTCAGGTTTTGTGCACAGCGCTGTTAGGCTATGAATTGCAGTAGTAAGGAAGAGCTTTTATACATACACATTTATCTGAGATACAGTGACTTTTAAATGTGAAACACTTTGGGGAATTAATCCTAACAACATTCTCTGGTAATACGGAATTATTGGGCAGCTCTGCAATGCTGCTGCCTAATTCAGCCTTCCTGGCAGAATGCAAAATGCATTTCCCTATAAGCATTTCCTGGGGGAACCTGCTATGAAATATTTTAACAAATATTAGGTTATATGAGCACCAAATCTATGGTTTGCTGTATACATAGCTGTATTTGTATGCAGCTTAGATAAAACTATACCTAGTGTGAGCTATAAAGGATTTCTTTCTAAACAGTGCCATTTTCCAAGCTTAAGTGTTCTCACTGTGTAAAGATCTAGTTCTGCAAAACTCTTTGGAAGTGAACAGTGTCACTGACTTCAGTGGAATAGCCTGTAGGAAAAGGGTTTCCAGGCTAAGGGTATACCCACAAAGTAACCTCTGAACACCTACTCTATCCATTTCCTCAGGATTACTTGCTGGGCGCTCTTAGGACTTCTGCTCAACAGCAGTGAATTCTTACAAATGCATTTACACAATTCCGAGTCAAGAAAATGTGACCTCTGCATTCTCCTTTTACCAAAAATAACCTCAAAGGAAATAATTTTCATTCCCCAGCTGACTGCAGGGGGTGTATGCTAAAGAAGCTGAGGTTGAGGTCATCTTTTGCCTTTTTGGGAGGAACAGTATTTCAGTGGAATGTGGAAGATGCAAACCTGCTGACCTTTAAAAGCTACATTTCCATTTAACAAATATATTTGTTTTCATAGACTAGGAAAACGTTTATTTTAGTATTCACCGCATAAACAATATATGTAAAGTGATGCCTGGCTTTGAGATTAAGACGCTCTTGTACACCATGTGAATAGGGCAATAGTTCAATAGTTTGAGTGGCTAATGGGATTGCATTCAGATGTTGGAGATGAGTTACCATGTGATTGCATCAGAGTCCATTTATACTCTTAAGTAGATCTTGAACATCTAAATGCAATCCCTTAGCAGTTGTTATAGCTGAGGTTTTACTGTTTTTCACTTTCATCAGTATTGTGCTGCTGGTTGTAAGCTAGACCTCCAGACACTTCAGTCTGTTATTTCACTTGTAGCACAGCTGATGTTGTTTAAAGACATCCAAATTTATTTCTCTTCTTGCCAATTTATTGATTTGGAGAAAGAGTGAGTGTAACTCACCCTTGAGGGTGAGTGGAGGTTTTTTAATTAAAAAAAAAAAAAAAAAGGGAAAAGGAAACTTTAAGTGGGGTTGGTAAAATATCTGGGAGTAACAGTCTGACAGTAAGTACAGGTCAGTTTATTTAACTTAAGTATCTTTGAATACAGTCCAGCCTGGCTACATATTCTTTATCTCAATCTAATACGTCAGTTTTCTGTGATATTATATTAAATTTTTTTATGCTATCATAAACCATTCCCCTCCCTGCTTATTGTTGTTAGTGAAATCTGTGTTACTGTGGACACAGACTTATGATTGTAACCGAGTACACTTGAATACAGAAAGGGGGGCAAAGGAGAGAACACAACTCAGAAATAGCACATTTGCGCCAGACTTCCTGTTTGAGTTGGCCCACTTGGACTTCCTGAGCTTGACAGAGATTAAAAGCTGGTCTTTCTAATTTGTTTGACTATATTTATGACTGTATTCATGTACAATTCATCCGGAATACTTGATCTGCTCGTTAACTTTGTACACTTGAAAAGTTCATGTACTAATGTAAGATGCTTTATGTGTTATCTGAAGGCAGCCAATAATTTTATTTTGAGTGTGTGTGTTATTAAGGGCACTGAACTTTGAAAGCATAATCAAACTTCAAATTCTGAAACAAATTGAATTTCCCATCCAAGTAGTATTAGTCAGCTGAGGTGGGTTGACCTTGGCTGGGTGTTAAGTGCTTACCGAAACCACTCTATCACAAGATAAGGACAGGGGGAGGTCACTCCCTAGTCACCATCATCGGCAAAACAGACTCAACTTTGAGGAAAAAAAAAATCTATTTCATTTATTACCCATCACGTCTGAGTAGGATAATGAGAAATAAAACCAAGTGTTGAAACACCTTACACACATCCCTTCTTTCTGGGCTTAACTCTTGAATTCTCTACCTCCTCAACCCCAGCAGCACAAAGGGACAGGGAATAGGGGTTGTTGTCAGTACATCACAGTTGTCTCTGCTGCTCCTTCCTCCTCAGAGGAGGAGGCCTCACACTCTTCCCGTGCTCCAGCGTGGGGTCCCTCCCACAGGAGACAGTTCTGCATGAACTTCTCCAATGTGAGTCCTTCCCACGGGCTGCAGTTTTTCACATACTGCTTCAGCATGGGGTCAGTCCTTTAGGAACAGACTGATCCAGTGTGGGTCCTTTTGGGGTCACCAGTCTTGCCAGCAAACCTGCTTTGGCATGAGCTCCTCTCTCCAGAGGTCCACAAGTCCAGTGCCTTATCCCCCTCACAGTAAAGAACTTCTTCCTTATGTCTAACCTGAACTTCCCCTGTTTAAGTTTAAACCCATTACCCCTTGTCCTATTGCTACAGTCCCTGATGAAGAGTCCCTTTCTGGCATCTGAACATTGGTGTAACAGCTTTTTTTACCACTCTGAGTTACAAGGTACTGAGTCACATAGACTTGTGGTATTAGCTGGAAATCTTTTTATGAATGCTTGGCTTCTGCTAAGCTGCTCAGGAAGCACTAGAGAAAGGTGTGCCAGGTTTTTTCATGTCACCCCACCCTAAGAGCTGTGTTTAGCAGCACTATGTAAATATATATTTACATGTATGTATAAATTTTTAGAGGCAACTCCCTCTGCTGATGTGGCTCTAGAGCAGCAGGCAAGAAGGTGCCATCCCAGCATTTCCTTTGAAATGCAGTGCCTTTATCTCTGGCATTTATTCATATTTCACCTTTCCTGTAAGCTTCAGGTTTTCAGCATTACTGTGAGGCTCAGTTTTCCCCTAGCCCACATGCAGTACAGTGTAACTGCATTAACTCTGTAGGAGACACAGGGAACTGCTTTGTACATTGAGGTATTGGTCGGTCTTGGCTGGAACAAGCTAGTTTCACTGATGTTGAATAATAATCTCAGCTGAAAAAAGAAGTTGGACTGTGTGAGGAGGAACATATTAATTAGTCTTCATAAAGTGACACACTGGCCATTTAATACAGATTATAGTATGTGGAGGATAGTTGCGGGGTGCCCTATGGTAAGCAGAGAGCCTTTTTCTTACTTGAAGAACTGTGGGGGTGGGATGTTGGGAGATGGCTCATCCCCAAGTAAGCTGTGAGCCTGTTTGTGTCTGAAGAAAATACCAGGATTTTTATTTTGCCATTGTTCCTGCTGCAGCCAAGCTGAAATAGCTTTTGCTCTAAATGAAGAAGCGGTTTCACAACGAAAAATGATGTCCTTGTTCTGTAAGAAGGAGTTTGCAGTCTAATATATTTGAAGTTCCCAATGACTGGAAAAAGGGAAATATAACCCCCATTTTTGAGAAGGGGAAAATGGATGAGCCAGGGAATTACAGACCAGTCAGTCTCACCTCTGTGCCTGGCAAAATCTTGGAGCGGATTCTCCTGGAAGGCATGCTAAAGCACATGAAGAACAACAAGGTGGTGGGTGATAGGCAGCATGGCTTCACTAAGGGGAAGTCCTGCCTGACCAATCTGGTGGCCTTCTATGATGGGGCTACGAAACTGATGGACAGGGGCAGAGCAGTTGATGTCATCTACCTGGACTTGGGCAAAGTGTTCGACACTGTCTCCCATGACATCGTTCTCTCTAAGTTGGAGAGACATCAACTTGATAGGTGGACCACTCGGTGGATAAAGAACTGGCTGGATGGCCACATGCAAAAAGTTGTGCGCAATGGCTTAATGTCCAGCTGGAGACCAGTAACGAGTGGTGTCCCCCAGGGATCGGTGTTGGGACCGGTCTTGTTCAACATCTTTGTGGGTGACATAGACAGTGGGATTGAGTGCACCCTCAGCAAGTTTGCCGATGACACCAAGCTGTGTGGTTTGGTTGATACATTGGAGGGAAGGAATGCCATCCAGAGGGACCTTGACACACTTGTGAGGTGGGCTGATGCCAACCTGATGAAGTTTAACCATGCCAAGTGCAAGGTCCTACACCTGGGTCGGAGCAATGCCAGGCACAGCTACAGGTTGGGCAGAGAAGAGATTCAGAGCAGCCCTGCGGAGAAGGACTTGGGGGTGTGGGTCGATGAAAAACTGAACATGAGCCGGCAGTGTGCGCTTGCAGCCCAGAAAGCCAACCGTATCCTGGGCTGCATCAAAAGGAGTGTGACCAGCAGGTCGAGGGAGGTGCTCCTGCCCCTCTACTCTGCTCTTGTGAGACCTCACTTGGAGTATTGTGTGCAGTTCTGGTGTCCTCAACATAAAAAGGCCATGGAACTGTTGGAACAAGTGCAGAGGAGGGCCACGAGGATGATGAGGGGACTGGAGCACCTCTCGTATGAAGATAGGCTGAGAAGGTTGTGTCTGTTCAGCCTGGAGAAGAGAAGGCTGCCTTCCAGTATCTGAAGGGGGCCTATAGGGATGCTGGGGAGGGACTCTTCATGAGGGACTGTAGTGATAGGACAAGGGGTAATGGGTTCAAACTTAAACAGGGGAAGTTTAGATTAGATATGAGGAAGAAATTCTTTACTGTGAGGGTGGTGAGGCCCTGGAATGGGTTGCCCAGGGAAGTTGTGAATGCTCCATTGCTGGTGGTGTTCAAGGCCATGTTGGACAGAGCCTTGGATGGCATGGTTTAGTGTGAGGTGTCCCTGCTCCTGGCAGGGGGGTTAGAACTTGATGATCTTAAGGTCCTTTCCAACCCTAACTATTCTATGATTCTGTGATTCCATTCTATGATGTAAACCTTCCCAAAAGAGGCTGAATCTCTTGAGTAAAAAAACAGCAAGCCTGTCTGTGCACTTTATTTTAAGCAAAGCACACATTTTACTAGCATTGAAATAAGACAGTAGGGAGTGAAAGATGCACTTAGTAAAGGCGGGAGAACTTGGAAAATCTTAACCTTTAGAATTTATTTTTATTAGTTTACAATTTTCGTAATAGCTTTTTGGGGTGCTTTTGAACTCTGAATATATTCTAAATTCAAAAGGAATGGCTATTCTGGTTGCATGTAGTATGATATTTAACTTGAAGCTCATGGTGTTTTATACAGTTATTTTGTTTAATTTGAATCTAGTCATATGAGAATGCAACTTTTAACTAAGTATATCCTTCTTACGTCATGACAGCCTGCACTTAGTACATGCTTAGGCAGCACTTTCAAGTAGAGAGAGAAAAATCAGTATTTGAAGGCCATTCTCTGTGTCATTGGGCTAAAGTTTTCCACATGTACAATTCAGAGGCATGTAAGGTAAATTGTGAACATAAATCTTACTGCTTTAGCTTATGTTAGAGATCTTTAGACTTGCGAAGTTGTCAGTATTGCAGAAGCACATTAATTTGAGCAATTTTTTCAGACTTACTCTATCCTGGTTGGTATACCTCCAGACTGGGGCAAGTTTGAAGCACTGTGGAAGATAATTTATCTAATTAGATAAATGGCCATTACCCGTATCATCAATTGGGTTAGATATCTAAAACAGCAAACCACTAGAAGAGGAACATGTATAAAACTGGTTTTACTTCAGAGAAGCCAGTTCCTGAGTTTGGCAATTCCCAAAATAATGCAACTGCATTTATTTTTTGAAAGCAGCCTTAGTGTGTGATAAAGGATTGAGAGTACTCTGTAAAGGCCAAGGAATGTAAAAGATACAGGATTTCCACTAGGAAAAAAGCCAGCTAAATGCAAATATCTCATGAAAAACAATATGAAGCAAAGGAAGTCATGCATAGTAAAAGCTCTGTTTGTTCCACAGCATCACCTGTCACCGCTGTGTTGTGGTTGGTAATGGAGGAGTACTTCGAAATAAGACATTAGGGGAGAAAATTGACTCATATGACGTGATAATCAGGTAAATGGTATCTCCTTTTCATTTTGTGTACATGCAAAGAATTAACAAACTTTTGCTTTAGAGTTCAGTTATTATGCAAGTGCAACTGTATAGAACTTATTGGCTTATTTGTTCTATCACAGCCTTTATTTAAAAAAATTTAGGAAAAAATGGATCAATGTTTTATTGCACAGATTGACTGATACGGGGGAGGGATCGCTAGGTGGTAGGTCTGACTTGTGTACAGGTACACATGTGCAAGATGCTGCCATCATGGATAGGTCCAAGCACGTGGCCCTTGCTGTGAGCAGCATCCTGGGCAGCCCTGCCTCTGACCTTCCATAACACACCTCTTACCCCTGTTCTGATTTGCGCATTGTTTGGAGTGAATTAAACGTTTATGCATGGAGGATGATGTTGATGTCTGCCCGTTTTTCTCAAGCATTGTTAGTTCACATTGGAAGTTTATAAGATGCTTTGACAGACCAGAGGATGTTGTGCTCTGAAGAAGACTGGGCTGGGCTAGGGAAACTGGGAGACTGTTAAGAGAGAAACAGGCAAGGAGAGGGGAGGAAAAAAGCTCAAATGCCAAGCAAACTGAAAATGCAGTATTTGGTTAATTATAACAATTTTCTGCACATTAAGAAGAAGATAAATCAGTTTCTCCTTTGCAAGAACTGAGATGGTAACTGGTTAAACAGCCCTTCTGCCTTTAGTTGGTCTGGTAGTGTATTTGAGCCCTCTTTTACTAAAATCTGAGCTGCCGTTTCAGTTTGTCTGCTTCAGCATTGTGTTCTTGTTTTTGTTGCTTTGCCATCAATCCTAATGCTCATTTTTATAGTAGTGTTTCACTCATCAGGCATTACCATAAAAAAGCTCTATACAAAGCCTGGGGTTTGACATGCATTTGAAAACACACTGATAAGGTGGAAATGAATACATGCAATTCTTCAGTTGTAGCTCCTCTTATAAAGTTCAAACTCCAGATAATGTCCCTATTCTTAGGAAGCTTCACTTGCTTGCTAACTGTTGTGCTTTACAAATAAAATCTGCCTTACATTTATTTTCTATGTAGTATGATGATGCAGGGAAGCTCCAGAGATTATTTTAAAGCTATTTCAAGTATTTGGGCTCCTCAGCGATCTGTCTACTCTTCTTAAAATGGAAATCTTCATGTAGACTGCTGTTACACATTTAAAAACATCTCTAAATTCAGAACTGTTTCAGAAATACAGTACACATTTACTTACTGTGAAGGAACAAAGAGGTCATGTTTGCATTCTGTGTTTCATGATGACTTTTGATAAAACTTTGAAATACTCCCTTGTCTGCATACCTTGTTTTGCAAACATTTATTTCTAAGCAGCATGCCTCTGATGCTGAGAAGTCAGTCACATTGGCAAGGATGGAGCATACAGGGACTGCTTGAATTCTCCAAAGAATACGCAACACTCCTACCAAGCAGAAACTGGGAGGTGGAGGCTTAAACGCAGCCCCTCTAACACCCCAGTACAGAAGCACCTGATCCACCTGCTCACTGCCTATTAATCTGCTATATCCCAAAGCAGTGGCAGCTGTGCAAGTAATATTTAAAAAAGAAAAATCCCAACAGAAACCTAATATCCCAAACCCATCAAACAAACAAAAAAGGCAAACATAAAGATGTATCAGCCTCAGATGCAGTCGTAATCCCTGTTCTTGTATGCTGTAGACAGTGAAGAATATTAAAACATTCTTCAACTGCTTCCTGTATGACTCAGATCATCTAGTAGTGTGAATGGAGCAATTGGTAATTCTCCAAGCCAGATATTCTCTTTGGTCTTCTCTAGTTTCTGTGTTTGAGCCAAATCAGAAGGCTGTCTGCTCAAGTGACACACAGATAAGCAATTGTGTGATTGTATTCTAAACCATCTTGGCCAAGTTCCCATACGTGCTTGATCCCTCAGAGTTAGAGGGTGAGTGCACCTGATAATTGCTCATCTACCGTGTAATGTAATAACTAAATGCTGGGCCAATAAACCCTTCTGTACCTGGACATGCTGTCTTTCCTACAAACTAACGTGTGTGCCACCCAGTGCACGGTAAGGTGGTGGGTAGGGTGGTTATTGCCATCTCTGTGTCTGTCCTTTGCAGAATGAATAATGGCCCTGTTATAGGGTATGAAGATGATGTTGGGAGGAGGACAACTTTCCGCCTTTCTTACCCGGAATCCATCTTCTCAGATCCAATCCACTACGACCCTAATACGACTGTTGTTCTCATTGTCTTCAAACCACGTGACTTGAAGTGGCTTTGGGAGATACTGGGTGGTCAGAAAGTAGTGAGTTTAATTATTCATGCACTTTGCTTCAGCTTGCCACACACCTCTCATTTAAAATACCTGTTTTGCTTTGAACTTTAGTCCTCCTAGCTGGGGGGAGCACTGGATCTCCTAGTCAGTCTACTCAGTATTCCTTTCCCATGAATGTTTCTGGCCTCTTTCTCACACCCATATTTCAATCATAGATTGGTTTGGGTTGGAAGGGACCTTAAAGATCATCCAGTTCCAAACCCCCTGTCACAGGCAGGGGGACCTTCCATTTGACCAGGTTGCTCCAAGCCCCATCCAGCCTGACCCTGAACAGTATATTTGATTGGTATACTTGATCAGAACAATATAGTTGAACAAATATTTAATCAGTTCCTCATCCCACAGCACTTTTCCTCTTCAAGATAACTTTTTATCCTCTTCTTAGCACTGTTCCATATTATGGCGTGCATGTTCCAGCCATTTCCCAGATTATTTTATCCTGCACACTTGGTGGAATTGCAAAATAATGTTGGAAGGGACCTCTCTTTGGAGGTCTTTAGTCCAAAACCTTGTTGAAAGAAAAGAAGGCCAAGTTCAAAGCCATGCCAGGCTCTCAGGGCATGGTCCAGATAAGTTTTGAGTATTTCCAAGGATATTTTTACAATCCCTGTTTCAGTGCTGCAGCTCCCTCACAGGAAAGAATTTCTCATCTTTTCAGTGTGTGCCTCTGAAAAGAGTCTGATGCTGTCTCTTTTTGTAAACCCTGACCAAATAGTTAAGACGGGCTGAACAAACACAGCTTCCTCAGACCCTCCTGTTTGCTGTGCTTTCTGGCCCCTTTGCCATTTTAGTGGCCTTCCGCTGAGCTTGCCCAAGTTTGACACTTGCACAAAAGAGGAGAACCCAAAACATTTGTGAGATCTCAGAAAAGCACAATGTGAAGTACTTGAAAGTGATAACATCTGTCTGGGTGTTCCTTATGCTCTTACTAATGTGGCCAGGCACACAATGAGGATTTACTGCCTCCAGGGCATACAGCTGGTCAGTCAGGGACTTTCCTGCAAAGCTATTTTCCAGGCAGCTGGCCCCAGCCTCTGCTGCTGCAGTGGGTTATCCTATTGCAGGAGTACAATTTGCACATGTGTTTGCTGAACTCTGGGAGATTCAACACTCCTTCTTCAACCTCCTGCCCTTGGATTTTATTCTGGTTAGAGTTGCTAAAAAACCAAAATCAACTGTTTATAGCTGCTAAAAAAGGGTATTTGCTTGCCTGTTACAGAGTGCTAAAGGCTTTTGGAAGAAACCAGCTCTGAACATGATATACAAATCTAGTCAAATCAGGATTCTTGATCCCAGCATCACCAGAAAAACAGCTTATGAATGGCTTCGTTTCCCAACAAGGTTTCCCAAGAAGGAGGTAGGGTTTTTAATTCTGTGCCTTTCAGTTTTGTGCAACCAAATGTATACTCAGAGGTAATTATCTCTTTATTATAGTGGACTATGTTAGAACATCTTTTAGGTTCACATTGCAGTAGTTTGCATTTAGAATGGTGCTTAAAAAAGAGGAAAAAAATGGAATCCAGAAAGAGTGAGTAGCCTTGTACACCCATTCTACAATTAGTATTAAATGAGACTGCTTTTGCCGACAGACATAATGCCTTTTACAAAATTGGGAAAACCAGACGGGTATTGGAACATGGCAGATCCGAAGAGCCTCTAGAAATGCTAAGGAGTCTTGAAATATTAAATGCAGGGTGGTTTATAATTTTTTTTTCCTTAAAAGCAAAACCAAACCCACAAAAATGGAAAAACCCAAACCCCACAAAACAACAAACAAAACATCCCCCCCAAAATCCCAGCAAAAACAAAACACCATAAACCCCCCACACAAACAACTCCCCTCCTCCCTCCACCCCACCCCCCCAAATCGCAGTAATTCTAACACTGCTGCAGTTTCCCACTGCTAGGGGTGGGTAGGGACTGGGGAGCATCCAGGATATTCCAGCCCTGAGCTAATGACACATGCCTAGCAGTATTTGTGTGCTTACTGATTTGATGCCATGCATTGTAATGAGTTAACTGGCAAGTTGGACACAGAAATAGTTTTTAACTGTCAGTTTATAACTGAGGAATGTTTCTGAAGAAAGGTAAGGCTTCAAGCTGCAGACCTCTCTTGTGCAGTCAGGACTGGCCATGTGCTGTGTAGCACAAACACAGTTCCCTGGGGTCACGTCGTTGCACAGAGCTGCCTCATCAGGATCAACCAACTGATATGTGCAGAAACGTTTGACACGCTGTCACTGTACAGTGTCCACCACAACTTTTCTAGTTTAAACTTTCTAATATTTGAGGGAGTTGAGGATTTTTTCTTCGGGGAGTTTTTGTGCCCTTTTTACTTCTTTTTTTTTTTTTTAATCTTTGTAAAATTTTGGTTTTTTGAGTCTACCAGTGGCTTTTTCCCTCCCTTGTTAACTCTCAAAACTGGAATACCCAGTTTGGCTGCATGCTTGCTGGGGATCCATGGCATTTCAGCTCTTCAGCCAGAGGTGGGAAGAAAGCAGCATAGTAGTCAGTTGCTGACTGTTTCCTAAAGGGCCATAGAACATTCATGGCCTCCATGGCTCCAGAAATTCCTCCTGTGTCCTCTGTCAGTGGGAGTAAAAGTGAGACAGTGCTGTTGGTGAGCTAGAGATGTCTGTGGTGTCCTGGAGCTGGTATGGAGGCACAGGCCCCTCAGTTGCTTGCATAGCATGCATGCCCTCTGCTCTTCTCTAGCTCGCTGGGCACCCCTGCCCAGAGCTGGGTAGAGCACATCCATGCTTGGAGCCCCCTTCTGCTACCTCCACATCCCACTTGCTCCATCCCAGGCCATTTGGTAGCAGCAAATGTCCCCAGCGACAGCAAATGGTCAAGATCGGGCATGCTTTTTCTTCCGTCTCAGAGGCTGGCTGTTGCAGGAGTCTGCACATCTGCAGTTGCTCACTTAAGCTGCAGGTCGTGCCTCCGGGGTTCCTGTTGTCAGGGTGGACTTCTCCAGGTCCCATTTAGGAGCTCTCTGTCCAGTAGCTTGTCCCTGGGGAGAGCTGGTGCTGCCTTCGCTGTTCTGTACTTCAGCCCCCTCTGCTTGCAGGAGACATGGAAGATCACTATTGCTGTCTGCCTTTCGCATTAAGCCAACCTCATGTTCCCTGAGTGGCACTTACATGCAGTCCAACAAGCATTTCTGTTTCTTTGTTAGGAGCTGTGGTGGTGTTAGCATACCTGGGAGAACAACTGCAAAATCAGGTGTGCTGCTCCAGCAGCACTGAAGTCAGAAAGTGTTGCAGAGTCATTCCAGGGCTGTGCTTATCCCCGTTGAATGTGAACAAGTTTAATTACAAGCCAAGGATAGCTGGATATTGCTAGGGCACTGGCACGATAATACATTTTAATAGTGTTGCTTATTTTATTATATTTTTTGAGATTAACTTTATGATAGCCAAAGGCAAACAGCTAATTACAACCTGTGGAATTCCATTATTTCCGAATGGCACTAATTCTGACATGTCATGTTTCTGCCATCATTTTTGGGTTCTGTTTAGTATGGACATTGCAACAGAGTCACCACTAAATTGATGGTATTGGGCCCTGAGGGCAGAGGTTATTTTGCTAACTGGCAGGAGCCCTGGATAATAGTGTGCATTTTAAGTTGATGTTATTTCTGGAGCGCTCAAAGAGTTGTATAATGGTACCAAAAAAATCTATATTAAAGTTGATAGTTCAGTTTTGTGACTTGAAATAGGCTTACAGAGTTGATGTTAGGAGCCTTTTCCTGGGGTTCTTTCATCTTACGAAACAGAAAAATACTCTCCTGTATCATCAAGTGCATCTGCCTTCTCTCTGCACAAAGCTGTGTCATGCTGGTTTGTCTGCTTTGTTTTCAGAGGCAAATTAACTGAGCTTTGGGTAGGAGTTCAGAAAAGCACATGATTTTGCACTCAGTTTGAGGTTTGATTGCAAATACTGAGAGTGTGCAGCTTATTTGGTCTCTGAGAAAATTGTTATTATAGCAAAGGACATCAGTGCTTGAAAGTTTTGTCCATTTCTGGGGATGCTTTCCCCCCCCATAGCTTTTGTTAGACCAGCATCCTCTTAGCATGCTGGTCTAATGAAAGAGTTCACCTTTGCAAGCCTTGTCTCATTTACTACCCCAGATCACATTAACCACTGCTGCTGCTAAAACAGGCGTGATGTACTTGATCATAAGACAGCACAGATGGTTGCAATGAGTTGTTCCATGCTCTTGTAAGAAATGTTATTTTCAGTTAGATGCTCATAATTTTGCACTTAAACTCTGTTTCTGACCTGCTGTTGATATTTTACATTGCATTTACTTCTGAGCTATCTCACTGTAGGGAGAAATAAGCAATTTCATCTAAAGTTTCTTTTCTTCTTAATGGAGATAGTGGGGAGAGGTCTAAAGCTGTGGTCTTCTGGAATTTCCTTTCTTTGAAAACGTTCAAATGCAGTGAAATTTATGTAGCAGTGGCAGTCATGCTTTTTTAGATTGGTGCCATGTCATGTTGTTCTGTTCATCTGGATCTCCGTCATCTAGAAACTTCTGAACACATATGCTAACCTGGTCAAATATGATGGGGTAAAATGGTCTCCAGTACATTGAAGCTTGACCTGTTTCATGAAAGTAGGTGCTGAGCAGAGCGACAGGGAGACTTCCCTTATGCCTGTGTGGAGGAAAGGGCTACAGTATGGGCTCAGCCCTCACTAGAAACGGAGAATCCCAGGGAAGGCCAGTATGGCAATACCCCAGTCATGGAACACCTGCAGGCAGTACCTTACTCCTTAGGAGACACAAGGGGATCAAGCTACAAACCCAGCCATCTGTAGAGGAGCGAGGTTGTCTGATTTCCACTGTCTTTATTCTTGCCGTTGCCATCAAGCTGCTGGTTATTTATGTATGTGTGTTTTTTGTGTTTCCTTTTAGAAACCCAAGCATCCAACAACGGGGCTAATTGCCATTACACTAGCATTTCACATATGCCATGAAGTTCACCTGGCGGGCTTCAAGTACGACTTTACTGACAGAAACAGTTCTTTGCACTACTACGGCAATGACACAATGTCTCAGATGATGCAGGTAACAAGCGCTTGTTTATGTTAAGAGAAATGTAGCTGGTAACTGGGGAAGTCAATTCAGTAAGTGTAGACTCCAGGTCCACAGGCCTCCTGTTTGATCCTGGGTCAGCTGCTCATGAGTTATCGTTGCTTGAATCTCTTCATCTCTACTTCTGAAAAATATGGATAATGCTGTTTGTGTCTCTTGTGCTCCATTCTATTCTGCAATGTCTGCATGAGATACGACCATTTGTATGTTCTGTTTTGCCCTTAGGCTACACAGCTCTTGTTCACAGAAGTGTATTTGCTAGCACTGTCAGAACATGAATAGTGTTGTTTCTATTTGCATTCTCTTTTTCCTTGGCACTACTTGCACAATTTGTCACAGATGCCAAAATTGGAAATTGAAGGAGTTAAGACCTACACACTTGCAGTTAGGAAAAGAACTGAATTTCAGAAATGGAAAGCAGAAAAGAAAAGCAGCTCTTGGAGGGAGGTAGGAAGAGGAGCTGCTTCCAGGAGGGGGAAGCCACAGCTCATTAGGAGAGGAGCAGCAGGAGGCTGGCAAACATCTGTGGTGCCTTCTCCTCCCTCCTGCTTTGCTATGGTCATGTCTCTGTTTTCTTTTATGTCTCTGCTCTTGTCTTCAGTTTTATACTGTGAGCAACTCCATCTCAGCCCTTTATCTCAATGTCAACAGTTTTCTCTTCCATGTGGATATGGCCCAGTGCAGATGGGCACCATTTTCTCTCCTCCTGCCTTTCCTGGAGATGAAGGACAGGGACAGTGCTCATAGGAGCCTCTTGTTTCTCTCTGGACTGCTGCTCTGACACTGAACTTGCCTTCATTTTGAGGCACTTTTTTGCAATGTACACCAGCCTTGGCTAAGATTGATCATTAGTTGAATAGACATCCATAAGCTTCCTCAGATCTTGAAACTTTAAAAAATAAATAACTAAACCAAAACCTGATCATAAATTCTTTAGTGTCATTGAGTTGTAAATATTATATATGTACAATCTTTTATGCAGCATTTACGTTCATTTTAGTTCACTGGATTCAGTGTCTAAGATTGTCAGTAAACTGACTTAGAATCATAGAATAGACAGGGTTGGAAAGGACCTCAAGATCATCGAGTTCCAACCCCCCTGCCATGTGCAGGGACACCTCCCACTAAACCATGCCATCCAAGGCTATGTCCAACCCCACCTTGAACGCCACCAGGGATGAAGCATTCACAACTTCCCTGGGCAACCCATTCCAGGGCCTCACCACCCTCACAGTAAAGAATTTCTTCCTCATATCCAATCTAAACTTCCCCTGTTTAAGTTTAAACCCATTACCCCTTGTCCTCTCACCGCATTTGTGCTGTCCTCCCCCGGCCTCAGTGGTCTCTGTGTATCCAGGATCTGGATACAGCAGAGAAGATGGGTTGGTTTTGGCTTGTTGAAACTGATTGGCAGCATGCATCTGATTTCCAGATGCCTGATGTGTGCTTTTCAAGAACCTGCATTGAGCTTTGAGAATTAGTCATTTTTTCACCACTTGTGTGGTAAATGTGGTTATGCAGCAGTTCTCTCTCAGCAGGGGGAGGGGTTGGGAGAGGTAGCAATGGAAGGTCTCTGAGACCATGTCTCACCCGTTCTTGCCACTGAAGGATCTTCCCGTTTGGTTTGTGTCCTAATGGAAAATCTAACCTAGTTTTGAGCAAAAGTCACTCCCCTGTTTTCATGGGAGACTATGCTACAGCCTTTGCCTGCTTGTAGTCTTTTCCCCAGAGCTTTCCTGCTTTCCTGCTCTTCGATCTTCCAAGTACCACAGGTAATTAAAAGGAAAGAACAACAGAGTGATGCTTCTGGTAATAATTTGAATTTAACTTTTTGTTATTTCATCTCTTTAGAATGAATACCACAACATCAATGCTGAACAGAAATTTTTGAAGAAGCTTATAGACAAGAACTTTGTGGTCAATTTGACGTGAGAGCTGAATGGAACATATGAAGAACAATTGCTATTTTCAAGATTTAAAAAAAAATATATTTTTTGTATGACATTTTTATTTTTTAAGTGCAGCATAACTGTTTACTGTTTAAAAGAAACACAGAAACCTCACTAAGGCAGAATCTTCTTCTAAGCCCAAGGGTAAAAAACTATTGCAAACAGTTAACTGAATTTCTGTGAAGCTATCTGATAATGGGAAAACCATGAAACTTTCAGCCGAAAGTATCAGGGATATATAAAAATGTGATGCATATCACTTATTTATCAGCAAGAACTCTTTACAAACAGTTACTTCTCTGGAATACTTTTGTTTCTGATGTTGTTCTCCAAGAGTTACCCTGTCAAAACTGAAAAAACAGTGTTTAAGTAGTAGATGGATGTAAAGTCTTGAATGTCTCTCCTGTAGTATGAAAACGGCTTTAAAGCGATGCCTGTAAATCCTTACTGTGTGTCTGGGAGAAGGGGGAACACACAGTGTTCAGGTTTTGGTCTGCCCTACTCCTAGGGAGGGGACATCCCTCTTCAGCAAAGAAGCCACAGCTTCTGCACTAGCCATCAGCTCTGAACAGCGGTCTGCCTTTGCCAAAGATGGAGACCCTTCGCCCCAATCCATGGATAAGTTGGTATTGACAGTGTTTGTGGTGTAACCAGTTTATGGAAAATCATGCTCTCCATTCTGAGCATGTGACTTGGAAAAGAGGGCGTATGAAGACTGGAGAGTTGTCCTAACAGCTTCCCCCAGACTACAACGGAAACGTGAGCTGGGACACAGATGTTTATGCCTGAGTTTAAATTTGGAGCCAATGCTCGTTGGATTCCTAGATATCTAGGACAGGATTTTTTTGTATTTCCTGTTTGCTCCCCAAGAATCAAGGTGTATTTTTCCAGATCAGCACAATATCTCCTTTCTCAGATGCTGTAGTGTGCTTCCACCTTTGAAATGCACCAATTTGAGCAATGAATGTTTCCATTTTTGGAGTAGAGTGTGCTTGGGAATACCAAGATGTGCCTCAGCTGAATTATCACTTGGCTTCTGTTTACCTCTCCTGTCTTGACATTTAGGTTTAAAGGATGTGGCTGAACTAAATCATTTAGTGTTTTTTAACTGAAACATGTGATGGGATGTTTGTTTCCTGTATTGGTTTGTCTCAGACAAGCCAGCTGAATAAGCTAAATCTGCCTGTAAAATGCCCTTGACAGCTGTCAAAGCAGAACAAGGAATGCGTTGTTCCAGTTCTCTCAAATGGTGTATTATTTTCTTTTAATCGTGTCAGATTTGCAGATCTTGTGTTATCTTGGTCAGTCACACTGAAGAAAGTACAATGAAGTCCACTTCAAAAAGAAAAAAGACATCTTTAAAGTTGGTAGACGTTGTTGTGGTTTAAGCCCAGACAGCAACCCAGAAACCACACAGCCACTCGCTCACTCCCCCCCTCTTCCTGCCCCCGCTCCCGGAGGGATGGGGAGGAGAGTCAAAAGAGTGTAACTCTCATGGGTTCAGATAAGAGCAGTCCAGTAACTAAGGTATAACACAAACCACTGCTGCTACCACCAATAATAATAATGATAAGGGAAGAGAATACAACCACTCACCACCCACCAACTGATACCCAGCCCAACCGAGCAGTGATCAAACCCTTCTGGGTAACTGCCCCCAGTTTATATTCTGGGCATGATGTGCTGTGGTATGGAATACCTCTTTGGTCAGTTTGGGTCAGGTGTCCTGTCTCTGCTTCCTCCCATCTTCCCCTTCTCCCTGGCAGAGCATGAGGCTCAGAAAGTCGTGGGTCAGACTAAACATTACTGAGCAGCAACTAAAAACATCGGTGTTATCAGCACTGTTTCCAGGCCGAAAGTCAAAACCACAGCACTGCACCAGCTACTAAGAAGGAGAAAAAAATGACTGCTACTGCTGAACCCAGGACAGTAGAAAAACCTTTGCTACTTTTTAATAAATTTATAGAAAGAGTTTTAGTACATTTAGGAGCAGTCCAAACAATTAAGAGATGAATACAAACCTCTAGCAGGTCGAGAGCACAGTATTTTTTTTCCTAGAAGCTGAGGGTTACAAGAGTACCAAATGCAGTTTCTTTGCTGCAGCAACCTAGAGGAATAAGCTCTGAAGCGACCAAAGAGTCATCTTTCTTTTTTCCTGTTTCTCTTGCAGAGTGATATATAGGTATTTAAATAGGTACTTAAAACCCCCATGTTCCTGTAGTTGTCATATCCAGCTTCAGCTCCTTGGCTCTGCTGTTTGGGAATCAGTGAGGGCAGTGTGATTTGGGGGGTAGCTACAGCCAAAGAGGAGGAGATTTGTGCTTTCACCTAATGACTCCTGAGCTTTGGTCCCTTTCATGCAAAAGGGACATATTTGAAATAACTTTGAATGTCATAAGAAGATGTGTTAAGGGGTGGGGAAGGACCCAGATGTGTCCCCAGCAAGGGTCAGGCTGTGCCATCGTGTCCTGCAAGCTGGATGTGCGCCTTTTGGGCCCAGCTGCTGCAGGTGATGCTGCAGGGGGTGGCTCCTTGTCCAGCTGTGCCCAGGGCCAAGGGCATGGAGGAGATGGGAGCACGGGCGTCTGGGGCTGTGGTGCTGGAAAGGGGGGAAACCGGAATTTCTTCCCCATGTGACAGAAGGGTTCTTAGTTGTTTTTTGATTGTTTTTTTTTGGTTTGTTTTTTTTTTTTTTTACATTCATAGTTCTGGGATTTGAGGAGATCGTTGCTTAAAAAAATCTGAATAGAAACAGGTGGGATTTTGCATCCACGAAAAGCGATGCTACTCCTTTGCCTCCAGCAGCATTTATTTCTCATGGCAATTTCAGTTCATTCAAAAGGTTTTTTGTCACTGCAGTCCTAGACCTGGACTCCTCACATTGTAATTCCACGGGAAGGAAAATGCGTACGTAAGGCTTTTCGCAGAGGCTGTGGTATTTGAGCTCTCTCTGTGTAGAAGTCCTTGGTAGATCTCAGACTGCTGAGAACAGAGCCAGGCAGAAGTGGAGGGCTGCCTCTTGCCCGTCAAGGTGTGCCCCATCCCAGCTCTGGGATGGGCTGCAGCCATGGATCCAGCCACATCCATGTCTTGCTGTACGCTGATGAGGATTTTGTCCAGAAGAGCTGTGGAATTTCCCCTCTCCCCATAGTCCGTCATTCTTGTGATGGTGCCGGCTGTTCCCCTCTGCTTCCGCAACCCCTGTCCCCAGTGGCAGGAGGGGGGTAGGGAGCTCTGCTTTTGAGGATGTGTGTGCTTTCTGTGCTATATTGCCTCTCCTGAGAGATTCTTCCAACTAACGTAAACTTGATTCCTTCTCCTAATTTTCCTAGGAAGCTTTTTGCTTTTTTTTTTTTTTTTGTGGGGAAGGGGCGGGACCCAACTGGGGTTTGTTCTGCTGTAATTAGAATCCAAGGAAAGTAATTGGAAAAAACGCTTCAAGGCAAACAAATGGTGTTCCTCAAACTGTTTACTTCAGCTCCTTTGCTCTTTTTCTACCACGTCAGTTTTTTTGGTCTCCCTAACAATTTTGGGGTTGTTTGTTTGGGTTTTTTTAATAATGTTTTTGGATTCTGAGCACATTTAACATGCTGTCCACAAGCATTTATCCCTATCAGCTGCCCCTTTTTATTGTATTTCTTCTTAGTAAGCCTCCCTGTTTGTATGACTGACATTTTGGGAATTAAGCAGTACTCCCAGGGATGTTTTCCCCCTACTCCTGTGCTCCTGCAGGGGTGTCAAGTCCGTGATGCCAAGGTTACTGTTCTGGGTGGCTGGGGAGCATTTACAGCTAATTTGTTCACTCGGGACCAAGACAAGAGCTGGTACTGTTGCTAAACCACTGGGTACTAGGGCTTTGGAAAGCACAGCTTGCAGGCTAGTAGCTTTTTCTTCAATACCAAGCAGCAACCCAAGTGATTAATTTTCCCTCCTGTAAGATGTTTTGATAAGATTCTGTGTACTCCATCCCTGCTTCATCACCTGCTTCACATGGTCATTTCTGCTACACTGCCTTGAGGACAGGAGTGGCTTTTCCACCAGCTTTGCTTAGGCAGGAGTACCTGGGTGAGCGTGTTTCGCAGATGATGGTGCCTGTTCTATCCAGGCACATGTTTCCACAGGCACTTTGCAGAAGCAAAGACTTGCCTTGGGACTTTTGGAAAAAGCAATAATACTAACTCCAAGAACTTAGATCTTTCCTGAGAGTGAGCTGCTATTAAGATTCTGTTTTTCTAGTTTTGTCATTCCTGGAAGTGGAATCTCTGCACTGAAACTTCCCTTTAACAGCTCCCTTTTTTTTTTAAATCACATCATCATCTGCAAAGCTGCCGATTTTGAATGCCAAGGTGCTGCCAGCTCTATTTCCATGCGTGGTAAGAGTGTAACTGTATAGGTACCCGGTATCTCCCATCCATTTTCTTCCTGTATCAATTGCAAAGTCAGGTGCTCTCATCCCATCTTCCTCTGTCCCGTTCTCCAGCAGCCTGCTGAGGTCTGCGACTGCAGCACCTTACAGCAGAGGTGCTCCTGCATTTTACCTGCCACCCTGCTCAAAAGGCTGCACCGTAGTAAAGACCCAGCTCTAAGGTAGCAGAGTATGCCCAGAACAAGCAGGATGGCAGTTGTCAGCTGAAAGCTCGCTTCGGCTCACACTTTTAGGGGTTTTTTGTTTGCTTTCTATCAGGAAAGTTTTTTTTCTTCTGCTGTAATAATTAAGGGAAGTACTGAGTGCTGACTTAAAAAGGAAGGTCGCAGACTATTGCACTAAATATGAACCTTAGAGTGCCTGAAAGACATGATAAATGACATTTCCAGTGACTGTATTGGTGATAATAATACGAAACTTTGGTGTCTGGTTATGAGTGTGTGGTACCTTGTTTCCTAGGCTATACTTCCCTTTTTAACAATGCCCTGGGAGGTGGTATAAATAACTTTTAAATGGAGTCTGATTTTTAAGAACATAGGAAACCCAACATCTGTTTCTGGTGTTGGTAAATACTTATTTACCATTTGTCTCAAGTTTTATATGCCTTTAAAGTGTCAGCTGTATTTTGAAGACATTCTTACAGTCGTTTTGAGTGAAATTTTGAATGCTACAAATGGAAAGAGATTATCTTCCTGTGAATAAACTGTGTTAAAGACAGTGCCCTCAGGCTTATTTTTGCAAGGTCAGCACACTCTGCATGTGCGGATGCACAGGCATGCTGAGCCCCCTTATTAATGGTGTGTAAAGTACACACAGTGTTGTCAGATACGGGGTTGAGTTTCAGAACAAGCTTTGGTGCTTAGTAAAGCAAACAGAGCTGAAGATGTTTGAACTGAGGTTGCCTGAGCCATACTGCGGGTGGAGAGCTCTCTCCAGGCTGAGCAAACGCGAGGCTGGGACATAGCTTTTTGTGGGTATGATCACGAGTAGCATCCTCCTGATTTCAGTTTTTCATGTTTTTTTAATCTTGCCTGTCTTCCTGGCGACTTCCAGGGGATTGCTAAAATAAAAGATGGTTAACTAGGAAGATGGCGTGTGGTGAAAAGACTTTAGATAGAAAGTGGGGGACACTGATTGTGATACTTCACTCATGTTCTGTTTTCTCTTTCTCTGTGTACGGTAAAACTGAGATGCTGGGGAGCAGGGAGCTGCTTAGCCAGCAGCTCCAGGGAGTCTAGGGGAGGTTTAGAAAAGGATTACCTGACACAAGTAGGCATGAAATACCTTCATTTTAGTACTGGCAGTTTAGGAGTTTGCCAGCCTGGAGGAAATGCCTGTCTGAGGTGAGATTAGGGGAGCCACACCATGGGTTGTAATTTACGCATTGAATAATAGAACTGTTTGGGTTGGAAGGGAGCTTAAAGATGACCCAGTTCCAACCCCCTGCCATGGGCAGGAACACCTTTCTCTAGACCATGTTGCTCAAAGCCCCATCCAACCTGGCCTTGAACACTGCAGGGATGGGGCAGCCACAACTTCTCTGCAGTGTCTCACCACACTCATAGCAAAGAGCAACTTCTAGTATCTCATCTAAATCTACCTTCTGTCAGCAATGGAGCCACAGTTTAATAGTGATGTAGATCAGTGATAGCTATGCTGCTGCTTTCACACTAGGTTTATGCTGCAGGTGAAAAATGGGAATGAGGAGTAATGGGAAAAGCTGTTTCCAAATCCAGGGAGAGCCAGGGTCATGGTGTGAGCCTCCCAGCCTGGGCTGCCAGCCAGAGTTTTTGCGCGAGCAGAAACCCTTAGCAGTGCATCTCTACGCTGCCCAATTTCTTGGCTTCTCGCATGTTGAATGTTCCTTCTAATGTTTCTGCTGAATGAAAACAGGATTTAGTTTATTTTTTTAAAGATATTTAATAAGATATTTTTTTTCAAATCAGTACAAAAATTTTAAATACAAAATTATTTGCTTTTGACATCTCTCTCATGTTCTGAGAACACACTGAAGTCACCAATGCCTGGTAAACTGTCCATCCGTTCCTGCCACCGTTCCATAAAATTTCTGAGATAAAGCACCACATTATATCACTGGAGTCCTTAGTCAATCTTAGACTGCATTAAACTCTGCATTTAAATAATGGTAATGCCAGTTAAATCCAATCTTAGTTCTGCATGAAAAATCTAGTTCATTTTTGAATCATAAGCGGTAGCGTTAGCTAAAGACATTGAAGAAGTGATGAGTATTGAACTCGCTCAGCTAGCATAACAGTGTGTGATGTGCAGCACCGCATAGGGAACCACAGCAAAGCACCCTGCCCTTTGGAAGCGAATACTTCGGAGGTGAGATTAGCACCATTGATGAGCAGACAGCTCTCATAGAGAAGTTGCTCTCCTCACGTACAAAAAAGATGGAGGCCTGCAGGTTCTCCTTGGCAACAGGTAGCATATAAATAAGGATGGGAAATCAGCTTTTGCATAAAACAAAGTTCTTGGATAAATTTGCATGATCAGTATTGCTGGTAAAGTTATTTGTTGATCTCAAACGGCAAACTAAAAGTTAATTAACAAGCAGAGCTACTTCTGCTTTGCCTAGTCATTGAAGAGGAAACTGATCTAACTTGTGTTGAGTGGCAGAACAGGTGTCTCTTCTGACAAGCCAGGCAGATGCAGGTTCTTATCACAAGCACAGAAATCTGAGCAAATTTATACCCGCCCTTCTGCATTGCCGTGTGCTGGTCAAAATGTCTCCATCATGTGGCACAAAGCAAACGGGACACCCCTCAGTTTTGTCTCTGATCTACCCCAGCTACTTCAACTGTACAAATGCAGATGGAGGCTTTTCCAGTGCTGCAGCACTGGGAGGTGAACCCAGCACCTGCTGGAGTCAGCAGGCACATTCTGGGTCCAATGACTGCTGGAGGAGGCCCGCGGGGAATAGTCACACCATCAATAGTCCTTTTCCATCATAAATAAATCAGTCAGTAAAAACACACCTGCAGGAATGTTTTATGTGGGGGGAAGGAATACAAAGGTCCCCAGCTAAGAGACCTATGCTTGTTGGGCAGACCTGCTGTCAAGCCTCCCCAAAACCCCACCCAAACAAATAAAAAGCCACTCAATTTTTTTCCATATAATTTGAGACTGACCTATTCTGGTTTTAGTCACCGGTTTTCGTCTTGTAACTACAATCAGTGAAACACACAACAGGAGTGAGCGAGGCACACTGATTTGAACCTTAGCACTGAATTATTGTGGATGAAATGAAGTAAGCATGGCGTCACAGAAATATATAATGTACAGCTAATATGTCCCCCTTGGGTGCAAAATACTGCTTCTGAACCTGATACACGTCTGTAGATATGTTCACCACACTTTGTTATTTTTATAACTAGCTGTGCATAATGTTAAACTTTGGTGGTGTTTTTTTTGTGGTTTTTTTGTTTTGTACAAGATGGTCTGAAACAGTCATAAATTGCATCTTTCATGGTATAAAAGTTTGAAGTAGAGAAGAAAGGTTTTGACTCTGTGTGTGTGTGTCTGTTTTTTGTTTTACATGGGATACAATAAATATCCTGAAAAAGACGAATGAACGTACTGCCCAGCATAGAGTCCTGCCGCCTGCTCCGATGGCATCTGAACGTAAACCTTGTCTCCGTGCATCAGTGGGACAACGGCGCTGCCTGAAGCCTGGTCCAGGAAGCCCTTCTTGTACTCGTCGTAGGTGTACATCAGCGGCTCGTTGTTCTTGAACAGCGCCACCCAGACGCTGGCCCCTTTACAGTGGACGTGGTAAGCGAAGTAGTAGATGCCGGGGATCTCGCAGGTGAAGATCCCCGTCTGGGGGTTGTAGTTCTGCCGGCCGTTGTAGAGGAGCTTGTCGAACTTCACGGGCACCCCGACCCGGGGGAAGGGTGTGAGGAGCTCTGCCGTGAATGCTGGCATCTCGTAGATGGCACCTCCAGCCTTGCCTTTCTTGCCCTTGTAGCCGTAGGGGGGCTTGAGGCCCTCTATTCCTGGCCTCACCTCGGGCAGGTACTGTCCCACAGCTGGTGGAGTGGGTGGGATCATGACCGGGGGACCCGGGGGCCCAGGAGGGCCAGGTGGCCCCTGGAGTCCGGGCTGGCCAGGGGGACCGAGTGCTCCGGGCTTCCCTGGGGGTCCCTGCAGCCCTGCTGCGCCGGGCTTGCCTACGCCAGGGAAGCCAGGGGGTCCCGGCATGCCAGGCTCCCCTTTAGCCCCCGGCAGCCCTGGGGGGCCGATGGGACCGCTGGGTCCTGCAATGCCCGGGATGCCCGAGGGGCCCTGAAGACCCTGGGCACCGGGGAGTCCTGGCTCGCCCTTTGGCCCCACGAGCCCTGGGACACCCGGCACCCCCGGCAAGCCTTTGTGTCCAGCCTCCCCCTTGGGCCCTGTGGGGCCTGGCAGCCCCCGCAGCCCGGGGGCCCCCACTTCCCCAGGGAAGCCTGGCTTTCCCGGGAACCCCTGCAGGCCAGGTTCACCCTTGGGACCAACTGGTCCTGGTGGCCCAAGGGCGCCACCTTCTCCTTTGGGTCCCGGGAAGCCAGCAGCCCCTGGGGGGCCCATGATGCCTGGCAGCCCCGGCTGGCCTGGCTCCCCTGGGGGCCCCCCAATGCCAGGTGGCCCAGCATGCCCCTTCTCCCCCTTTGGCCCCAGGGGCCCGGGCAGGCCACCCACTCCGCGCTCGCCTTTGGGCCCAGGAAAGCCTGGCTTCCCAACTCCAGGGAGGCCAGGAGGCCCTGGCAGGCCTGGCAGGCCCTGCTCCCCTTTGCCACCCGGGAAGCCAGGCTGGCCAGGGATGCCATCCTGGCCGGGTTTGCCAACGCCAGGCAGGCCAGGAGGGCCTTGGATCCCAGGGGCACCCGGGGGCCCCTGCAGCCCCAGCTCCCCTGGGGGTCCAGGTTTGCCCAGGGGTCCCTGCGGGCCAGGGAAGCCGACCATGCCTGGCTTGCCAACCCCTGGCAGCCCCACGGGGCCGGGGGGGCCTGGCAGTCCAGGCGGACCCTTCAGCCCTGGCAATCCTGGGATCCCCACGCCCTTCTCCCCTTTTGGCCCTGGGATCCCAGGAGCTCCTGGAGGCCCCTTCATCCCAGGCTCACCCTTCGGCCCTGGCTGTCCCTGCAGCCCAGGAGCACCCGCTTTCCCTATGCCGGGAAGCCCGTGGGGCCCTGGCGGTCCTTGCGGCCCAGGTATCCCCATAGGCCCAATCTCCCCCTTTGGCCCCATCTCCCCTCTTGGCCCCGGGGGCCCCATGACTCCCGGCTTCCCTGGCATTCCTGGCAAACCTGGCTTCCCAATTCCTGGATATCCTTGCGGGCCTGGTTTTCCTTTGGCTCCTGGCACACCGTGGCCTGGTAATCCTGGTGGCCCAGGTGGCCCTCTTGGTCCGGGCTCACCAGGGGGACCTTGCTCGCCTCTCAGACTGCGGATGGGCATTTCTGGGTTGGGAAGAAAAGGAAAAGAAGAAAAGGAGATTGGAGAGTCAAAAGGTGATTGCAGTCACATCCTTCAAGAAACACAAAGGCAGTTTTGAACAAACGCACTTGTGATGCCTCCTGGTTTTGTGGTGGGCAGGGAGGCAGAGTTGGACAGCGAGTTACGGGCTGGTGTTTGGATCAAAGAGGATGTCCTAAACTTGTGCATGTTTCTGTTTCCATAAAATAAATATTTTATATCATATTTGCTTACTTTCTGCTATGCAAAAGCTATTTGCCCTTTACTAGCATTTTTCACCTATACAACCTTAAGCAGCAAAATCTGCTTTTTGTTCCATATTGCTGTAGGCTAATCTACTCAAAGAGTTTTCCCAGGACATGGAAATGGCTTGGTGCCCTGTCCTGCGTTCAGCAGTAGCAGTCATTTTTCTCCTTCTTAGTAGCTGGTGCAGTGCTGTGGTTTTGACTTTCAGCCTGAGAACAGTGCTGATAACACCGATGTTTTTAGTTGCTGCTTAGTAATGTTTAGGCTGACCAAGGACTTTCTGAGCCTCATGTTCTGCCAGGGAGGAGGGGAAGCCAGGAGGAAGCAGAGACAGGACACCTGACCCAAACTGACCAAAGAGGTATTCCATACCACAGCACATCATGCCCAGTATATAAACTGGGAGCAGTCACCTGGAAGGGTTAGATCAGTGCTTGGTCGGGCTGGGTATCGGTCAGCGGGTGGTGAGTGGTTGTATTCTCTTCCCTTGTTATTTCCCTGGTCTTTATTATCATTGGTGGCAGCAGCAGTGGTTTGTGTTATACCTTAGTTACTGGACTGTTCTTATCTCAACCTGTGGGAGTTACATTCTTTTGATTCTCCTCCCCATCCCTCCGGGAGTGGGGGGGAGGAAAGGGGAGGAGTGAGCAAGGGCTGCGTGGCTGAGTTGCTGATGGGGCTTAAACCATGACATGCCCTCGTGCGGTAAGAGGAGTTGTGGCATAAAAGTGCTTTTGCTGTAGGGATTTACACTAGCAAGATCATTTTAAAAAGATGGTATCAATAAGAAGTTTGTACGTATATGTGGCTGCATTTTCACCAAGTCTTTGGTTCCCATTACTGGAAATTTGCACCCTTACCCAGCATTGCTAAGCTCCCAAAGGTTTTTGCATAGCCACATTTTGATAGAGCTCTTCTAAACACTGCAAAAAATGTTTTTATTATCCAAACCCACGTTTTGTGTATGGGACCGCTTAGCACTGCAGGTCAGGGTGAGGGCGTTGCTGAAGAGTGATTGTGCTGGGATTGGTTGCTTTTCAGACTGCAGGCTTTTTGTGTTAAATGGAAAGTCTGCTTCTCTCTCACTCTAAAATGGATAAAGAAGTGAGGGGTTTGGGGGAAGGAGAGCAATGAGGTTTAGGGGCAGGAGAATTAACTGTTCTTTGAGAGGCAGAACTCCTCTCTCTCTGTACACGTTGTGTTTTATGCACGTACAAAACCTCCCTTGCTCACAAGATGGGTTGGTTTTACTACAGCTGGTTGTGCTTGTTCAGACACTCCAAAAATAGGCCCTGAAATCTTCCATTTCCCTCTGAAGCCAGCAGAGGCTGTGGTTAAGCTGAACCTTCAATAAGACAAAGAGTAAACCAGCTTGTCTGAAGTCTCGCTGCTCCTGCAAAGGTTTTATGGTGTGGGATAATACTGGGTGTTCTTGTTGCCTTTTGTATTTTGGACACTTTATGTAGTTTTCTTAGATATCTGAATATTGTCAGAACTTCCTTTACTGGATACTGAAAGTGCCTGTACGTGCAGACTCAGGCAGTAATGCTTGTACCTCCAATGCCTTTGTCACACCCATAGATAACGTACAGAAAGAGGACTGCAGAGTCAGAAGAGGAATTGCATGTTTTAATCTGCAAACCTTTTAATCTCCCCATCTTCACTTCCCTCCCACACACCTCGGGCAAATGGTGCTGTGGGGCACCAGGCAGGACCGTGCAGGAGTGGTGAGGGGCATGCTGAGCCTACCTTTCTCCTTCTTGGGAGCCATGTCTTTGCCAAGCAGAGGCATCTGTGGGACCTCCTTCATGTACTGGGGCAGGTGGGGGTACTCTTTCCCGTACTGCATGTGGGGCATCTCCTTGCCCATGTGCTGCATTGGGATGCCTTCTTTGCCCAGTGGTATGTGAGGTACTTGTTGTCCAAGGGGTTGGTACTGGGGCACCTGGGGTGGCAGCTGCTTGATGCCATAGTAGGCGCCACCTTGGGCAGACCTCACCAGCTCTAGGTAAATGGTGACAGCCACTGCCAGCAGCTGCACAGGGAAGAGCAGCACGGCCATCACCTGCAAAAAACCACAACAAAACCACAGTTAGCAGAAAATCTGTGTTAGTGTTGTGAGTCTTCCCTTGGTGTCGACCTGCTCTCATTTTTTGCAACAAACTGGACCTAAACTTCTGCAAACTGGCTCTGGTTCCTGTGTTGCCCTGGAGGACATCCTGCAGGACAGGCCTGTATCTGGTTTATTGGAAGCTCTTACTCAAATAATACTATTATACTGCTCATATGCATGTAGTTTTACCTTGCTCAACCCGGGCAGTTCCATCTGCCATTTCTCCATAGAAGGACCTCTCCTTCCCGTCCCCAAGCTGCAGTGTGCTGCTTTCCCACTTGTGTCAGTGCTGCAGCATAAGGTTTGTGGAGCTCTGCTGCAAGCTGTGGCACAGGGGGAGAGCCTGCAGGAGGGCATGTGGTGCCTCTTAAATGCTTTCTGCCCATGAAAGCTGAATTATCAGCACCCCTTCTGCTATGTTTTCCATAGCAATGAAAGCACAGTTTCTGCAGCTTTGATCTGTGCCTCGGGTTGTGCCTCATGGCTGTGGGGTCCGGGGGCTCTCCATTTCTACTGCAGCTCTTTGCCAGCTTTCCTCCAAAGTTTCTCTCAGACCTCACTGGGAAGATGAGGGCCATGTAGGGGCTGTTAGGGCCATCACTGCCTCCGATCAGGATCTGTGAGCCCAAGCCTCTCTCTGGAGATGTTCAACTGTTTTCTAAAGGTCTTTCCCACTGCATACCCTGTCCCCTTCCCAGGCAGCTCATCCCAGTGCCTCTCCAGCCCTACTAACACAATAGAACAAGGGTGGTTTTCTTTCTTTTTCTTCCTTATCAAACTATAAGCTTGGGACTTCTTGCCCCATCAGCTGCTGGCTTTCCTTTCTGCAGTAAGAATGTTACAAGCACTGCTCACTTTGTGTGAGCAGCAAATCAGGAACCAGGAGCTCCTAAAATAGTGCAAATTTGGTGCAGCCTGAGATAACAAGGAGCCTCTCCATGTGTTTGGGTATGTTGCTGTTTGTCCTACAACCAAGCCCTGCAGCCAGTTCCTGCACTTTTTAAACACACATGGCAATTGCCAGGCCTGATGGCTGTCCTGCTTGTCCCTGCTTTTCCATCATCCAAAGATGCTTTGCACTCCACCTGGGCACCTGGAAAAGCCAGCACCACACAAGTACACTGGCAGGGCTCTGTCAAACAGCTCGCTGGGACTCATTTCCAGCAGCTGCTGGGCCCTGCTGAGCCCAGGTGTGCTGAGATGCCCCGAGGGCTTTGTACCACCTGCTTATTTCCCTGTCCTTCCCCACCAGCCCGGCTGTACACAGAGGACAACAAAGCAGCTGGGTCTGTGGCAGAGGGGCTCAGCACCACGACCCTGTGCCTGGGGAGTTTTCCCGTTTCCCTAATGTGGCAGTCTCGCCTCAGTCCAGCTGCTTGAGGGGGTGCAGCCCTGGCTCCGCTGCGCAGGGTGAATGTGCAGCATGCAGGAGGAACCCCCTGCTTGGGGGACAGTGTGGCCCAACGTGGGCTGGGATGTGTCCTCGCAGGGACCCTGCAGAGACCGGCCTTCAGGTAGGTAAGACCACCACCAAGAGCCAGGGGGAAGCGTGAGAGGTGGGTGCGTTCGGAGGGAGGAAATGTGTTTATGGAGGTGGGAGGAGCCACCGGCTCTGCTTGCTTTCTCTCATGCTGTATAGTGTTCAGCAGGCCTTCGAAATCGGCCTCAAAATGGTTTGTGAGGGTGGGACTTGTGCCTGGTGGGCAGAAGGTGTGAGTAAAACTCACTGAGCTCAGGGACCAGGTCAGTGGCACCACAGGAGTTGAGCCCTGGAGTCACGACTCCCCTGTTCCTCACTCACTGCTGTAGGGCTCAGCTTGAGCAGCAGGCAGGCTGGCATGGAACGTCCTGAGAAACCTGCGTGCTGTGGAGACCAGGTGGTAACACTGCGTGTCATTTAGTTTTTGTTTTACTCCTGCTCGAAGTTCTCCGTTTGCTTTGTGTTAGCAAAGCACCTGGAGAAATGCTTGCTGCTCTTTTAAAACATTTCTCCTTCATTTTGTTCTGTGAGCTCTGATCTCTCAATTGAAATTAGCGTATCATTACTTAAGGTATAAGTGGAGGCTAAAACAAAACTGTGTATTTAAAACAACCAGCAGAAGTTAATATTTTCAATAATGATTGCACATAGACAAATGGACTACAAAAAAGACGGAGCTAAGTGTTAACAGCAAAACAAATCATTAAAGAAGATGAAATATTGGTTAATAAACACTAGATGGAGCATCTGTTGCACAGCTGAGTTTCTGGAGTCACTTTCTCTTCCAGGAATTTAAGGTAGTGGATGTAGCCAGCTGCCATGTGGCAAGGAAAACAAGAGCCAAGATGTAGAGAAGTTTGTAAGTGTAGCTAAAGCCCAAGCAGTCACTCATTCTTGTTCTGCAAAGCATTTCAGCTCCATCTCCAGGGAGTTCAATGTGGCATTTAGCCCACAGCTGCTGCTTTGCTGTCATCTGAAGGACCAGGGCCTTAGGACGTGGTATTTCTGCTTAAAGCTCAATGGCACTGGACTGCAAGGACAGCCTGTGCATGGTCAGCTACCACGGCTCAGCGGGGACGTGGGAACTCACTGACCTGATCCTGCTGCAGCTTCATCTGGACCCCAAGCAACCTTTTTTTTGGGGAGGTGGCAGGGGGATGGGGACCCCCACTCTTGTCTCAGATGCCCTTTCTGCTCCTTTCTACACTGTAAGGAGTAACTGGTTGCCGCTTTGCCTCTGTAGCTGAGCACAGTAACACCTGCCTCAGTTTGCTGGGAAAGTCCAGGCTACTGGAACAATTGCAGCATTCTGTGCATCTCTCCTAAATTAAAACATTGCTTGTATGAAGAAAAGAATGCAGTGAAACCTTAAAAAAAAAAAAAAAGAAATTGAAAGATACTGTATGATTTAGGACTGTTGCGGCAACCTACAAGTATGAAAGGCAGGGTGGATTTTGAGAGATGAGGTTATTACATTAGCTGCTTGGCTACTTTGTTGTTCTGGTGGCCAGTTTCTTGGAGTTTATTTTTTTTTTTAAAGAAGATAACTAGAGTGGAATAAGTGGAGGGGGAAATAGGTGAAATTCCTTTGGATGTGACTTTCCTGCTTGTTTTTATTACAAAACATGGCTTTGTGTGCGAGTGGGAGCTATTTGAAATAACTGAATAAAGTTTCCTACAGGGAGACACCAGCCTGCCTGCTCAGGGTGAGCTCAAGCTCCCTCCGCCCTGCCAGGTGTCACACAACACACCTGCGGTCCAAGAGGCATGACCAGCAGCACGAGAGATATTTTTGTGTGTGCACATGGAAATGTTGAGGGAAATCAGGCCAGACTCCTAGAGATAGGAAGGATCCAGAAAATGAGGTGATCTCACTACATCTGTGTTCCCTTTAATGTTTTTTGACTCATCATAACCAAAACAGTGTGGCCTGGAAATGACGTATTGCTTCTGATCTATTGATTTTGGCTGGGGCCGGTGCCTGTGACTAACTGAGGTGGGAGGCAGGGGTTTATTTACCTAACAACCTCAGGCTACATAGGACTTGGCTGTTGTCTCTGTGGGAAGGGGTCAGAGGCTCCCTGGTGGTCTCATGTGAGCTGTCTGAGTCTTGGGCTCTGCTGCAGGTACCTGGGAAGCAGCCTGTGTTCAGTGCTGGCTATACGGCTCATCTTTCCCTTGGTCCCAAAGGAAGGAGGGATCAGACAAATTAGTCTTGATGAGAAGTGTGGTAGTCATGGGAGTGACTGCTACTGCTTGCTGCTCCCAGCAGTGGGTACAGCTGGATTGTCACTATCAGACACTGGCACTATAAGGCAAGCCTGCCCTGAAGCATGAGGCATACCTTCTGTGTTTCAGCTCATTGCCTGTCTCATCCTACTCAGCTTCTCGAGAAAGTTATTTATGTACTGAGAGAGAGAAGTTGAAGGTTTTTTTTCTGCCCTGCAGTTTGTTTCTGAATGCCTGAGTGCACAGCTCTCATTGTTTAAAGACCTCGCTAGGAAACCACAAGCATCTTTAAATGCCTGAAAGCTAATGAAAATCTTGCTCTTGTTTTTTAAAAGAAGTGTATAGATCCTCAATGTTGGATAGGTCCTCCAGAGCTTATGAACAGCAAAAGGAGATTTTCCCAGTGGTGTCAGTACTTAAGGAAAATACCAGAGTGAGGAGGAGAAAAATCTGTGCTGAAGGTGCAGCCAAAGTGTAAGACTTCCCAGACCCTTCACCCAAATGCCATCCATTTAGGGATCATAGAATCATAGAATAGTTAGGGTTGGAAAGGACCTTAAGATCATCTAGTTCCAACCCCCCTGCCATGGGCAGGGACACCTCCCACTAAACCATGCCACCCAAGGCTATGTCCAACCCAGCCTTGAACACCGCCAGGGATGAAGCATTCACAGACTCCCTGGGCAACCAATTCCAGGGCCTCACCACCCTTACAGTAAAGAATTTCTTCCTCATATCCAATCTAAACTTCCCCTGTTAAAGTTTGAACCCATTACCCCTTGTCCTATCACTACAGTCCCTAATGAAGAGTCCCTCCCCAGCACCCTTATAGGCCACCATCATCTCCAAACACATTAATGTAATTCAATCTAACGTGTTGTTAGTGGAGCAATAGGTTGGTATTGGAATGGGATTTTCCTGGGTGTCTGTCAGAAAGCAATTGGAACATGTCTTTGTATTTATGGCAAGTAGATCGGTGCATGCGTGCACCTGAAGAGAAGCCGAAGGCTTGGAGAAAGCAAAGTTTCACCTTAACTGTTTGATTACCTGAAGGAAAAAAACAGGAGAAGCAGCTGTGCCTTCATAGTGTGTGACATGTCATTTTGCACCAGTCATACAGATTGAGACATAAGAAACGTTTTACTTTACCTAGGGTGGGGTGAGACACCTGAGTGTGAAGGAGCATTATCCTAAACCACAGTGTTCAGCTGCTTTGTGTGAATGCGTGTGGCTGGCTCTGAGGATGAGAGAGCCCCTGAAAAAACACATTTTTACGGGCAAGGCTCAAGTGAGAATGTTTCTCAATAACCTCTTTAGTAGAGCTGTTCTCCTGAGAAAACTAGAAAGGACCCTCCTCTGGCTATTTGCGTCTGTCAGTAGAAACTGAAGACAAAACAAAATGTACCAGCAGTCGTATTTCTTAAGTTGGTGTGAAGAAATAATGGCTGGCTTAGCCTAATTGTGTAAAGAATGTATGGAAAGAGTGATGCCTCTCCACGTGGGACTTGAAATCATAGGTGGTCTTGCAAAGAGTGGAAGCCAGACCTTGATTTATTGTTTTTTACAGGAAAGTGTTTGCTCTGCAACTAGTTCAGGGGTTAACTGAAATTCACCCATGTCTCAGAACCTCTAAGATACTTGCCCAGAGACTAGCCCTTTGGGCTTAATTTACCACATGTTGCTTTAAAACCACTGTATTTCCCAAGGAGGCGTAAGGCCCGGTTAGATCTCAGTGACCTGAACATTTCTGCCCTGGAATTCCTTCCACAAGGGCTGCCTAAAGCTGCAGGAACCCATTCCCCACTGCACTGAGGGGATGGACTTGCTAGCACTCAGGTTTCCACATGGAAAATGACAGCTGCAAAACTCACAAAACCTCATCCTCTGGAGCAGATTCTGTCCCCAGAAAGGGCTACTAAAAATATTGATGCTAAAAATCTAAATTCTCTAGTTTTTCTTTTTTTTTTTTTTTACTAGAGATCAAAAGTGGTTAGGAGCACAGTTACTTTTGGAGTATTAACAAGTATCCGTAACAGTGTATCCACAGATGGCTCTGTTCTTGGGGAGGGAGGGGCCCGATCTCACAGGAACATTATAAACCCCACTGAAGTCTGTCTTGGTCATATGCAGGAATACCATAATGCAATGGAAATGGCAAATAACATGTTACTGTGCTTAAGGAGTAACTGCTGTGTTGCAGAGCTGGTGGGTTAGATGCACAGTAGTCCTCCGTAGGGAGTTCCCTGACTGTACCCCAGCTTGCAGGCAGAGGTGTGTCTCAGCTCATGAGGAGTCAAGAAGGGCTTGTAAGAGAAACCTACAGAGTCTTCATAAAGTGAAAACCATTTTGTTTTTTTTTCCATTTTCAGTTTTAGCATTACTGTGGTACAAATAACCTGAACTGTTCCTGTTTTATACAGTATGGTTCCGTTAAACCACTGGGTTATATGTGCAAGCATGTGCACACACCCACTTCATATGTATTTGTCAGGGCCCCACCACCTGAAAAGCATTAGATGAATCACTGAGCATGTAATTTATTTTTTGGCGTTTGTAAACTAATTCTGTTGGCCAGCTACCTTTCTTCTGAGAAATTTCAGCACAGGATGAGAACAGCAGCTGTCAAAGTCTTAGTTCCTGTAGTCAGTCAACACCAATGAACAGTTGGGGTGACTTTAAGTGGGGATGTCTTTAGATGTGGAAAGTCAAGCAGATGTTGGTTGCTGTTCCCAGTGGCAGTGCTGTGATGTGTAGGTGACTTGAGCAGTGATCTTCCTGCACATTGTTCAGTTTTCAAAGACACTACTTCAAAACTTAATCTCAGCTAAAATCAATCTCTGGATCATTAAACTCCGTTAAGGACTAACTTGTCAGTCAGCAAGTACTTTCTGAGGGAATCTGAGGATACCCTGTACTGCACAGAGACTGAATTTTAGTGGGAACTTGTATTTTCTGGGGCAGGAAATCCCAACAACCTTCTGCTTGCCAAATAATTTTGTATTTGCTCAGATCTTAGGGTGCCACTTAATACACACATTACCACGTGAATGTAAAGCACTCTTCTGCCTTTCTGTGCCAAGAAAGATTTTATGTCATTTGGACAGATGTTTTCGAATTTGCAATTAAACTCTGTTTGGGGGGTTTCTTTTTGAATGTTCAGTCGTACTCCACATAAAAACAGGGAGTGAAGGCAACCAAATGCAACTTGGCACAAATTTCCTCTGAAAGCTAACTAGTTTCATAATGCATATTAAGATTATCTATGCTGATTTAATCTTATTTTCAGCAGTAAAGAGCAGGAGGATGGCAAGGGAGAATGCAGCCTCTCTGCAAGGGCTCAGCTATGCCATTGGCAGGAGGTGGTTGCTCCGTGCCTGACTTCAGCCCAAGCAGATTTGGGGTCCCGCACCATTTTACATTTAATGGTGCCTATAGCTTCATTGAAGGCGATTACCTATTTCTCAAGTAGGTGAAGAGTTTACCTCACTAAAGGGTCTATGAGGGCCTGGACACTCAGTAAGGAGGAAAGTAGGATTTATGGTAAATGTAATCCTGCCTTCTTGCCTCTTGTGAAATTCTCCCGGAAAGATCAGGTTAATTATTCCCCAATCTCCCCCTTCCCTTTTTTTCACTGTCCTTTTCAAGGAAGCAAAGTGTTGAGTGTCTGAGTTCAGTTTAGATTACCAAGAAACAGCTATTGTTCAGTATGTTAAAACTAAATGAAACCTTTGCTCAAGGTCTCACAACTGTGTCTGATTATCATGTGGTATTTACCAAGTCGAAGAGTCATAACAAGGACTGTCATAACAACATTTTAAAATGCATGCATGTATAAACCCGCTACTAATGGGGAATATTCAACACGTGGTGGATGCACATTCTATTTTTTTTTAATTCAAAGTGGTGCCTACAGTTACTTTCTTAGAGAAGCATGAAAACATCTAAATAAATGCCTTAATCTTACAAACTGATAATAATCTGTAAGCTGCCCTTGGCTTCAGTGATAATTGCATGTTATTTTCTTGCAATGCCTGGGGAGATCTCTGTTTATCCATTTGTAAATTCATTTCCAAAGACAAAGCAACTGCCTCTGCTCCAATCTCTTTGTGAATACATTCGTGTGTGTGCTCAGTCCGGATGCTCACTCAGCTCTCTGTATGAAAATGGCACCCTTGGACTTCCCCTGTTTCTTACTTCTGAACGGTGTATATTTGCATATCTGTCTCTATCTACATATATATGAGAAGAGTTGTCTCTGTGCAGGTATTTATGTGTACATATATGTGAAACATGTATCCTGGGACTGGAAGAAGCTATGATGAGGGGGAGAAATTAGGCCCTCAGACCTAATTATGTTGTCTTCTCCCCATGTCCAGTCTGCTGAGATTCTACCTACATGGGCCTGGGTAGACATCTCCATCTCTCTGCAAATCTGGGCATGATTAGATTGGCATTTCTGCAACCCCTAACTCCCGGGCACAGGGCTCTACCAACTCAACACAAACACGAAGCTCACAATTTACAATGGTATTCAGATGCCTGGCACTAATAATTGATGCCCAGGGGAGTTAGTCTCTTGCATGACTTTGAGGATCTGGCCCAGAAGCTGTTTGCTGGAAAAAGCCTGAAAGCTACTTGCAGTCAGACTGCAGGGAGCCGTGACAAGGATCAGCAAGCTGGGCATCACTGGCCGGGTGACTATAGTCCCTGGGGATGCAACTGGCTCGCGTGGTGGCATGTACTTGTTAGCATGAATCGGTGTCTGACCTCAGGGTGGGGAGGAAGGACCAGCATGGAGGAGTGTTTGGGGAAAAGCATGCGACTTTAGTTATGGGATTAGAATTAATTATAAGTAGGATTTAGCAAATACCTGCCTAAAAGTAAAGGAATACATTTTCCTGTTCTCTGCGATACGGCATGTGCTTGAATCCTCTGCCTAATGCTTGTCTGGGCAATTTGCCTACAGTCTTGGTGGCAGGCAGTTTTGATGGAGACACTTAAATGACTGCCACTAGCTCCCTGTTCAGCAACTAGCTGCATGAGGCACGTAAACCTGGACCTGATAATGTGGAACACACAAAGTGATCAAAGCGTAGAGCTGACTCCCCACTTATGCTTATCAGAATGTAAACCCCTCCCTGGTGCAGAGCCTGGAGCAGGCAGTCAGTGTGTCCGAGCACAGACTATTTGCTCAACATGGGAACTGACCTGAGGGCTCCCTCTCTGAAGCGGTGGTGCTACCAGGCACTGCAGAAGGAGCAACCCATGGGCACAGGCACTGACACTGTCCAAGGAATTTGCCTTATCAGATGTAATAGTTTTTCTGTGCACAAGCAGCCCACTGGCAATGAAGCTTTTTTTTATGGAAGTGCTTTTATAGTCAACTGTTTCCCAGGGGCATTGTTAGTGTTGAGATTGTTTTGGTGGATATGCTTCATATCTACTGCCAGTCCTCTACCCTAGAATAAATTTGAAGACAAACAACCGGAGATGTGCTTCAGACTGAAGTGCTTGATCCTGTACGCTTAGCCTCAGGGTGTCGATAGTGAACTGTGGTGATTGCTGGTTGCAGAACAGTGTGAACAGGGAATGACAGGCTTTCTTTGGAAACCTCCCTTCTCGGCTGTCATTCATTGCTCTTGGCCTTACTCTGCCCTGAGATAGGTTGTGTTGGCTGCGTGCAGTAGAAGCTTCCCAAACTTTCATGGTACAATTGTTTGCATGTTATTATGGTACAATGGTTTGCAAAGCATAGCACAGCATTTTGCTATTTTAATCCAAAGCAGTGCCTCTAGCAGTGCTGTTATGAATTATAGGCACTGGTAGAAGTGTAAAAAGTTTCCATTTTGCTACCTCTTGTTTCAGCCAGCTACAGCTTTGTGAACAAGCCACATGCTAGCAACTGGCTCTAAATGACAAGTGAATAATTTGCACAGTTAAGCTTGTTAATCAGTGAAATGCTCCATCTTACCAGATGCATGGAGCAGACAAAAGTGAGGGCAGCAGACTGTCTCTTTTGGTGGCAATTACTAAAATCAAATGTATTCAGAAAAAAATAAATTGTATTCCTTGTGAATGTGTGCTGAGTCCTAAAGAGAGACGATCAACTCAAGCTATATATACTTCATTCTAATACAGCCTGGTGTAGGATTTTCTTTCATGTGTCTGGGAAGACTGCTTAGAAGGGAAGCATTATGTGAATTAGTAGATCTCAATACCTTTAGGAAAGCTTTAGGAAAGCTTCTAAGCTGTTTATGCAAAAATCCTATTCATTAACATCTACAAGACACAGATAGGTGCTAGAGTACATATTTTTCTCAAATGTTTCCCAAGAAGTGGCAATAGAAAGGAAAATCCTAATTATAAAAGCACTCTTGGTAGTGACAATGACTGTTACAGATGCTACAGGGATGACCATAATCTGTCTTTTTATTAAACATTATGAAAAGCATTACAGGTGTCTGTATATGTAGTATTTGTGCAGGTTTGACTTTTCAGCCTAGCTAAGCTATGCTTGGTGCCAAACCTGAGGAAATGAGGGAAAAGTGGCCAGAAACTAATCTTCTTCTCTTGATCCTGAGGCTGTAACAAGTGCTGTTTCAGCCGCTGATGCCACTTTAGGCCTGACTTGCCTTGCACAGCCTGTGGTCCACCTGCATGCACCCTGCTGTGATATAGTGTCTTGCCATGCCACAGCTGTGTCTTCATTTTGGGAGTAAAAAGGCCACAGTGTGTTCTGGGTAGAGCCCAGCTGCAGCTTTGGGAAAAGCAGGTGTCTGTCTCCCTTACCACCAAGGTCCAGCCTGTGCTTTGCAGTGGGGGCATTTTGGGACGTGAGGGTTCCTGGCACCTTTTGGGTGCCTGAGGCAGGCAGGAGGCTGGCTCTTTGGAAAAGGGTAGGCTCTAGCCTCTGTATCATCAGTGATGAAGCAGGGACTTCTCTGAGGTTTAGAACTGTATTTCCTGTCCTATTCCTTCCTCTTTTTAGCACTGCACACATATTGGTTAAATTTAAGTGCTTTAAAGTGATCTAGATGGGGGCCTAACATGACCCCTAACAAGGCATCAAGATCATGAAACCTTATTAAGAAAGAGAGTCTAATTCTGGGTGCACAAGTTCTTTGGTTGAAATCTTTTGCTTATAGAGAAGCTCTATTTCATGTGTCCCTTTGCAGTGATCATACTCTAGCCTTTGCAACCTCGGCAGTGTTTACTTTAAGAGTCCTGTGAGTTCTTGAACTATAAAGCAAGAAATCTGTGTGGGACTTTGAAGTATTTGGCCTGATCTTAATTTGAAACAATTTATTGTTCTCTGTCACTCCTGTTGCAATCCTGTGGCCTCATGTATTGCTTTCTTGCCATAGAATTGCTTGACTGCCTGCTCCTGAAACTGGCACGGCATAGCATTTGTTCCTTTTCTTACTTTGATGGTGTACAAAATGTGTTCTCTTGGCTCGCACCCTCATGCTGCTTCATGACTTTTTTTTTTTTTTTACAAAAGCAAAAGGCTGTGGAGGCTCTATTTCAGTGATGAATTGTTACCACTTACCATATTTCCGTTCACTGTGCTTTGATGAGCCTGTCGAGAGAAAGAGCAGCTTCTTTCTCCCTTACTTTTATTTGCTGTGCTCTAACACTGCAGGTCTTTGGAACCCAAAGTCCCAGTCCAAGAGAGATGTGAAAGCAATAACAAAAGCCTGTAAAACATTTTTCTTGAAAAAAAACCTCATGTATCTCAGATAATTTTTATCAGAAGGTTATTTGCCATTTCAAAGTTTCCTGCCCTTTGCATACTTCTCCTGCCTTTGCACAAAGAGTGGAAGAAATGATTTTGCCTTAGAAGGTTAAACATGCTAGGCTACTCCACTTAGAGAGAAATCAAGGAGATGTTTTTAGCAACAATTATTTTCCTATTATAAAATATCGTAGATGTCATTATATTTGTTAGGATGTGCTGATCTTAGTCATGACCTGACACTATTCCATCAATAAAAATCAAGCAGATATTATCTCATGATCATATTTCCTAAATGGGTAAATTATGGTTTTTATGCTGCTTTTCTTGATGAAGACTAAGATGACAGTAACCACAAGTGAGCACCCATTTGGCTGAAATGGTTTCAAAACTGGGCCTTTAGTTTTTATAGAAGGCCCTTTGTTCTCTGGGTCACATCTGTGGGAAGACATGAAGTTGGAAGTTGCTAGATGCTTGACAGTGAATCTACCAATGTACATCTCTTCATAATCTGGCCCTGGGGTGCAATCACCACCAGAGCCTATACTGTACTCCTCTACATTGCCATCCTGGTTGAACTGCACACATAGATCACTGTGTAATGCCAGACAGATCTGCCCATAACAGCCTTCTGTCTTTTCCTCTTGTGCAGCAGGTAAGAAATGCTTCTTACTAGAGTCTGCTTCAACACATAAACCCTTGACTACTGGATGGGCAAAGAGATGAAGATTGAAATCACTGTTAACAAGTAACAATGTACAAAGGAACAAGTATAATGTACAGGCCTACATAGTTAACCACTCTTCCCACTCTGCAAGTGCAGAAACAGCATGACACCACCAAAACAACTTTCAGCCTGAGTTGTGAAATACTCCTGGCAGGTTTGATTTGGTGAATACTTAGAGTAAATGTTTGTCATGTCTCTAAAAAGTACAGTAAAGAAAAAGAATAGTTCTGAAACACACACGCAAGACTTTACCCTCCCGCCCCCCTTATCCTGGATCTATGAAAATAGTAATTTTAACTCCAAAGATGCCATGAGGCAGAATTAATTTCCTATATGCAATCCAATGTGCTGTGGTTTAAAGGACTTGAAATGGCCATATCTGTCACCATGGAATAACCCAACCAAGGCCAAAGGAAAGCAAAGCCAAGCACTGAAGAGCAAGTACTATCACTCACTCAGGTATCTCAAGTATACTCCAAAAGAAACAATATGAAATATTCAGTGCAGCCATTTGGACTCATGATCACTGGTGACTGTAAGACTAGCAAATATACAAGCTATAAAGCTGGTCAGTGCTCAGCTCTCCTGTCTAACTGTTATAAAATGTCTGCAGTGGGAGCTGACACTTGCATTTCATCAGTACTGCAGCCAGAATGAAGGACTATGGCAGCAGTAGTAGACTGACAAACATGTTGCTACCCAGCTACTGAACTAGATCAAAGGGCGATACCAGCCTCCCTTCAGCTGCCTGCTGCATTATGAGGCAAGAGGGGGGGCTGGAAGCACACGAGGAAATAGGACTGGAAGGGGAAACTGAAGCACTTCAGTCTATAATCAAGATCTAAGTACCTGATCAGGGACTGTTGCCTGAGCTAGCAGGCCACTAAAGTCCTCCTCAAGGGCTGCTTGGTCCCAGTGCACAAGTCTTTCTTAGTGCAGGGCTTCAACCTGAGCCTCCCTTTGTCTGCTGATGCCTCCTAAGCTTTCAAAGTCTTTCCTGGCTTTCTTCCTCCCAGGCCTCTGCTCTGACCTGTGCCAGCTCCCACCCACCTCCTGGGAGCTGATGTCTGTAGCCTGCAGGCTCAGGTATGCCTGGGAAGTAGGAAATGAGCACTTCACTGCACTCTGCGGAATGAAGTAATTGGACTCCTTTTCTGCAGCCTGAGAAAGACTATGTGGCTGCTCAGAGTTTGAAAGAAAAATTTGGCACCTACCTTCAAAAGGGGATTATGGGTTATGAGCTGAAAGTGGAGGGACTGGTGTCTGTGTACTTCATTCACTAGAAGGCACTTAAACCCAGGAGAGCTAAAATTAAGGATGAACTGTGGTCTTCAGCTTCTCCTATCTGGTTGGCATAAGCAGTTCCCTGAACAGTTTTTTTAACAGGTGTTAGCAGAAATCATGTATTCTTAATAGAAATACTTCTGATGTGCTTTGTGGAAGGCTTGTTTAACCATGCTAAAGAAAAAGATAATTTCGACTACATTATTATAGCCTGCAGGCTCAGAGTTTGGGGGGTGGGGTGGTTTGTAGGTCTGAGCTGTATTCCCTGAAAATCATTGCAAAATTCTCAATAAATTAAGTAACAAGGCATTAGATCCTGCAGGAACGAACTCCTTCAAAGCCTGTACTCACAACTTGTGCTAGTAAAGTCAACCAGGGACTAATGTTTTCAAAAGATGTGTTTGCAGCTTTGTGAGCTCCAAAAACCTTTGTGGGATACTTCGGCAAGTGCCAGTACTGGACACAGGGCGCAATTTAGACTATGTGTACAGTAGGAGCACTTTACTGCTGAAGGAATACTAAATGGCAAAGTGCTTCCAGCTGAGAAGCAGCCATACCAGCAACTCTGAACAGTGTGCTGCTGGGATAGTAAGCCCTGCCTATGCACACACATGTGTGCATATGTACACAACTGAAATAATCAGTAAGAATTAAAATAAAGAAATTAAAAACTGCCAAGTCAGCTTTGCTGGCATTACTGCATCTATCTGAGTAGCTTGTGGTCATGCAAAGGATTTACACCACTGGCTGATGGGACTCCAGTGCACAGCAGCTTCACAGCAGGCAAAGGAAGAAGTGCCTGGAGGAAAGCTAGGTTATAGATGGAGGGGAACACATTAAGGAATTAAGTGAGATAGCAGAGATTGAGCAGCTGTCTGCTGGGAACTGAGGTGTAATGGTATCTTCACTGATTCCAGCTTTAATAATAAATCAGTAGTGACTGTATTGGACAAAAATCTAAGAGCTTTTATAATCCATGGGATTGTATGGCATCCATGTTTGTTCTCTCATTAGGCACTATTTTCATTACAAGTTTTTGAAAGTAACATTTCAGAGAAGGGAAGTAAGGCAAACTTGTCAAGAGCTTTCATCTCTTTTAAGACATAGGGGACAAAATGTACAAACTAGTACCACATGACAATGCCATTGCTTTTAAATGCAGATTTGGATGAATTAGTTTCAATGGTATCAGCAGAAAAAAATTATCACCCTTCTCTTTTCTTCTTTTCAACCTAAAAGGTAGCAGCAGTATTCGAAATCACTAAGAAATGAAAAAACAAACCAAACCAAACCAAAGCAAACCAACAACCCCACTCAGTAGCTTTCATTTTTTTGGCAGTTTGTTTCTTCTGCCTATTTAGGCTCTAGATTGGATTGTCTCCTAATGTGTGTACAAATCTCATAAATCACCTTTGAGAACTGCTGTTAAATTCTACCCACACTTCTTTCTGTTCACCTTCTTATTTTATCTCTCTTCTCTTTATGACATATAGCTATTCCTTTTTTATCCTCTCTTGTACTTATATTTATTCCCCAAATGATGCAGTCTCTTAACAGTGGGCAGTTGAAAATTACTTACTTTTTTGATATTGTAATAATGATTACATGCCATTATGGTTTTGGTTTGGAACAAAGTCCTCGTGTTGTTTTAATGTGACACCTGGAATGAACTTGTCTTCTGAGGACTAAGCCATGACGGATCATTCAGAGGAAGGGGAGAGATATGTTTTCCTCCACCTGCAGTCATCAGTATATTGTAACGGTACAACATTGGTATGACATTCATAATGTAGAGCTAACTGTTACAGAAGAGAAGACAAACCTACTTATTTTTCATTTGGAATTGCAAAATTATTAACACAACATTGTTGAAGAGTTTTCCTGGATAGTTCCCCCTTGGCTGCCTCAGCTAAAAATGACTGCAGAAGTGTAGTATTTTATGAATCTTCCTGACTGTGAAATCTTGTAATTCTCTTTGGGAGGATCTGTGACTCAGATAAAATGCCGAAATCTGAACAAACATGATGGAAAACCATGTGCAGTAGTGACTGTAACTTTGAGAAACTTCTGTCGCATCCGTTCCTGTGCATCAATTACACTGGTGAATATTTCGGAGAGATCAGTAACTCAGGCCTCCACAACTGTAAAGAAAAACCCTACGTGATCTGGAACAGATTTTTTCCCAAGTGACTCAATTAATTGCTTCCATGTGACAATTAGCAACATTAGAAGCTTGTGAAATTCAACAGTCAGGGAACCGGTCACTTGTGCAGACAGGCAATGTGACATATATAGATAACCCCATCAACTTTTAATGAGAACTGTAATCTGTATAAAGTTTTCTACTTGTTAAATATTTTTAAATGGATCTCAACCTATATATAACCAGACAGTTACCCATGCAGTAGACTATAGCCTGTTTTTCTTAATCAAGTAAAACTACAATGAGAATTTTGCTCAATTAAAAACCAAAGAATTTGGCTGCATTTTATTTAATTCTTGGCAGTATAAAAACTGGTGTTTCCAACAGTAAGTGCCAGTGCAAAATATTTTGGCAAGGAACAAATGTCAATTTAGAACTATGAAATTCCCATTTTCAGACAGTAAAATTAGAATCACTCTGGTTTGTATTAGCTTAAAAAATACCCAACCCATGGCTTACAATTGTGTAGCTAAGTAAACAGGTATCCACTACTGGCCCAGATTCTGTTCTCAGTTATTGTAGCATTTTGACCATAGTGGAGATAATTCCTGTTTATAAGCAGAATAACCAGTATCACTGAGTCCTAACTTTTCCACATCCTCAATTTATTGATATTGATATTCTTCTGCTATGGAAATTATCACAGTGGTTAAATGTATCTGGTTTGAAGTGGACAGCAGTGATTGCTATTGAATCCACTTTACTGCATCGCATCTTGCTACTGATGATGTTTAATGGGATGTCACAGATGAACAGCTTTACCGGCCTAGCCCCTCTGAGCTGAAAGGAAAATTTCCAAAGATGGAACTGTTGCAGGATAAGTGGGAGTGCTGCTTTCCTTTATTTTTTTTTTTTTTTAAGGAAATATTTTTCTTATCATTCTTTTAATCTATTCAAAAGTATCTCAAATTCCTCCTGGAAATTGGGCTGGAAATGTCATGAGAAGAGACACTATTTCATATATCTGATATCTTTTTCCTTTTTTTTTTTTTGATTGATGACAAAGATCCCATTTAATTAAATGAAAGCAAACTTTGCATGTTTCTGTTGATGTACAGAGGCAGTAGGAGGATATGGGAAGAACCTGTAAATTAAACCTATCAAATGAAAAATACATACTTATGTTCAGACTTGACTATTGTTTCATAAGGAACTTCCAAGAAAACATACATGTGGATCCCATTTCCTGCAGGAGTTTGCTTTAAACACTCATGAAATCAACATATCATACTTAAAAATTTCTTAGTTTAGCTAGAAGTAGGGTTGTAAATGTTCTGTTCATATCCTTCACCATGGCTTAGCTGATACTACCAGCCAACCCGCTTCATACCTGTGGAAAAGACTACTTCTCTTTGGCCTGCTAGGGAGCTCTGTAAGCCAAGTGTCAGCACTGCAATCAGGTCTATAAATCTTCTAGATTATTTGTGCGCTGGAGTTTCTCTTGCCATTGTGATTAAGAAATAATTGAGTTGCAGAACTCCACCAGCACATATGAAGTTAATTGAATTTTATTCTCTAACAAAAGCATTATTTTGTAAATGGAAAAAAAGGCATAAATGTAAGCAGATACATATGTTTTTTATATTTGAACCCATTTAATTGTATCATTAGTTTTGCCAAACAACATGACATGGACAAGTTAGATGTTAGCCTTTTTTATAATTTAACCAAAGTGATCACATATATAGGGAGCTGGCTACACATATTATTATGTTTGATCTTTGTCCAACCACAGAAAATTGGTGCAAAAAAACCCCAGCAACATGTGAGGGCCCAGGGCTTCCAAATATTTTAAACTCATTACAAAGACACTAAGCTTACTCGTCATTCAGTCTTGTTCACTGTAGGTGATGATGCCTCACTGACTAAAAGTAATAGTCCTAAATTGAATTATTTTGCGGAGAAATGCAGTGGTGCCATCTTTTTTTCTTGTAATTACAGTATAGATGATTCTCAAGAAAAACACAGTTTGAAGGTTAACACATTTTAAAATGCATATCTCTGGCCTTGCTCAGCTGTGTGCTGCCAAAGCATGCGTATTAGAAATGAGCTGAGGTGGCAGTGTCCAGATCCAGAAAAGCCAACATTTTTTACTGTAAATATAACACAGACTCCCAGCAGTTGCTGTCTCTAAATCTGGGGCTGAAGCTCTGAATCGCAATGGTGAAACAGGCGCCTGCTGAATGTTTACTATTCTCATAATACACACTTTCTTTCCTACAGTGCTGGCAGGGAGGGGATTAGAAACTGATAATTCTGAAATACTGTTCCTGCCTCCTCCAAGGACATGCTGCCCCTAGAGAACTAAGGAATTTCTGACTTTTACTTTTTCCCCAATGAATTCCTAAAGATAGACATGCTAGCATCTCTGAAAAAGACCAAAGGCACATTGTAAACTGTCTGGTATTGCTGAATTGAATAACGGATTGGCCCGTGGCTCTGAGAAAATCTCCTATGTTGGACTTGAATCCTGCCTGCTTACTCACATCTCAAGACTATTTTAGGGTGTGGCAGAATTCTGGTTCAGAATCCTGATCTGGTATGTCCGGACGCCACCACTCAAGCAGCAGGCCCAGGTTTTAATAGAACTAGAGATTTTTGAGCATGTGTGTAATGTTCAAAACTACCTCTGTGACCTTGAGCAAGTTACTTACAGCACCACTTATTTCCGTTGCTATGGACAACAGGCTTGATCCACCAGCCCCGCTCCCTGTTCGCACATGTAGATATTATTTGCTATCACTCCCCAGCTCCTACTTTCTGGTGTGTTCTACCCACTGCTCATAAGTTTCTTCTACCTTGAGCATTACAGTTCATATTGGAGAAGGAAAGTAGCAATGAAGAGTAGCAAACCAGTAGGCAGTAGAGTTTCATGTAGTATCTTAAGGTCCCTGAGCTCATCCATTCCATTTAGCACACCTCTGGAGTTCAGGACTTCAGATGGGGTCTACAGTGCAGGAATAGATATAACCTGGCAGGCCAACCTGTGGTGAGCATCAAGATGGTGCAGTCTCACTGGCTAGTGGTACCCATACTACCTGGTTTAAAGTTAAATCTTTGACACATCTGCAACACATTGCAGATGCTTCTGAGATTGCTGTGTAGGTATTGTCACGCTTTGCTGGGCTCCTCCAGTTCCTCATTTGCAAAATGGGTTTGAAGCTCCTTAGCTCTGAGTAATGCTGTAAGAAGTATGCTGAGTATTTTAATGAGGCTATACTAAGTCATCAGTCTTATCTCTTATGCTCATGAATGTGTAACACACTGATTTACAGTGAGTAGAAACTTTTGGTGGCAGTAAACTTTTATGTACTACATTGTTCCTCACAGTCTCCAGTCCCTGCAGTTGACTGTTTACAGGTCTCTCTAACCTCTAAATAAAGCCACACAGAGCCCATGAGTCAGTCTTAATGAGCAGACACATTTATCCAGGTTCTCTTCAGGACTATGAGACCCGAAATAATAGTTTCCTGAAAATGTTTGTCAAGAAGATGAGTGCTCAAATAAACAATATAGTGGAGGCCAAATCCGAAAAGAAAACCACATTTTTTGCTTCAGCGAAACCAGATGGATTTGTCCTTGGAGACCCCAGGACTGTCACTGCTTTTGTGTTTGTGTGTGTGTGCTAGGTGCCATATTTTGCCTACTCTTCTTTTTCTGGCTTTGCTTTTGTATATATCATAGTGTCTAAAGGAGTTATTCACATCAGTTATTCTACTTCATCCATGCAAATTGGAACTGTAGTTGCAGTAAATATGAAACTGTAGGTGCTATCGCCGGTTTTTCTGAAATGCTCACTGCATTACTTAAATTCTACATCCTGTTGCTTCTTCTAAATTGATTGCTTGGTCTGAGTAAATGCAATTCATTAACTCTATTCTAACCCCCACACAAGCATTCTCTCTATGCCATTAATTACAGAGCTTTCAAGAGCATTTGCCTTTGCAGTCTATGATGCCATTAGGAAATGGAATAGTACTTTACAACTAAAGGAACATATTTCTATGTCTTGACATTATTGTTCATCCTGGATTAGATCGGTATTTTGGGGAGCCACCTGAAATTAGCTTGCTTCTATAAGGTACCCATTTCACTCCAGTTTTAAAACCACCAGAGCAAACTTTCTTAGAGACTTTTCCAGAAAAAGCAAACAAACAAACCAACAAAAAACTGTGTTTCACTTAAAGCAAATCAAACCTGAAAACTATAACAAGGAATGGGTCTTACTGGACGGAGAGAGAGGAGTAAAGTTTTAGGTCCTTATACTCATGTTTGAGTAGTGTAATTTAGAAAAATCTTCCTTTGTATTGATGGCATTGCCCCTGTGTAAAATTGGGATAATATCTCTCAGCAGAAATAAGTGATTCTTTGTAGCTAGTCCATCTCCTGAGAAACAGTGCAGGAACCTTCCTTACTGCCAGCTTTCCAATACTGGCATTTAGTGAGACTGTAAAAGTCTTGGGGAGAAGAAGGTGAAGAGGGAAAAGAACCACTGACCTAAAATTGCACTAGCCAGGTGCGGATTAGTCCATTAAAAAGAGAAAAGGGCATAGTAAAGTCTGGAGTAATTGTTTATTTTAATTTCAATTTTAATCACATAAATCCTTGTCATGCTGTAATCAGCCATGTTTGCTGAAGGAAGAAAGAAAATAAAGCAAAACAGGGCATGATCTGAGTGAACTGCTTGGGGAGGCCATGTCTTTTGCATGCACTGGTCTTCTGCCGCAGGCTGATTCCCGTGCTCCAGCTGGGCTGGGAAGGGATGCTGCTGCCTTCACCCCTTCAGTTGCTGGTTCTTCCACCTCCACCCTCCCCCAGGATGGCAGAGCAAGCCAGCCTGGGATCTGCTGTCCCAAGGGCTGCTCCAGTCCCCGTGGATTAGCCTTTTGCTGCTTGGGGGCTGGGGGAAGGATTCCCACCCCAATCAGTAGCACCCACCTTCTGGTTCAGCTTCTCCGGCTGTGCCCTACTTTGGATCTCACCTGTTATGGCTTAATGACTAGGTAGTGCTAATGAAAAAGGAGGTGAAGTTGGTGATTAAAATAAGACTCTGAAAGGCTGGAAATTTCATGGTTGTATAAAGGAAATACTGTTAATCCTCATGAACAGGTACTATTTCTATAGCAATAATTTAAGACGTTTTCTCTTTAGCACAAAAGCCACACACTGGTATTCATGTAGGCTTAATGCAAACACTGCACTGGCAGTTCAGGGGTAGTCAGCTCTTAGAAGCAATAGTAGCTTTGTAAGCTTTGATTGGAGTTTTCTTAGATTCCCTAGTGCAGCCTTCAGTAGACAAAATGGGCTTGACATTTAAAATACATCCTGTATAATTTTCCTATTTCCAGATACAGTCACCATAACTAATTTGTGGCAATAATCAAAAGAGAATTAAATGTTTATGAATCCTGATTTGAAGCAAGGATAAAAACCAGACTGCTAGCAAGTATATTTATAAAATCAAGCTCACTGAATGTCAAATGGTATAGCAGTGCATCTGAAGGTCAAATATTTCTTGCTGATGTATCTGTATTTAAATACTGCCAGGTACTACAGCAAATTCAGATGTCCATTGGTGCCCTTTTTGATCAGTATGGAAAGTGTACTGTGTTTTCACGGGAGATCCTTGAGAGCGGCCATGTCTCGCTGATGTAGCTTGCCCCGTAGGTGGCGTGAGCCATCCGCTCAAGCACAAGCACAGGCCTAACGCTCTGCTCGCGTTTTTTTGTGAAACCCATGTTCACGTAATTGTCCCTTATACAGGTGCTACGGACTGTGTTGGCTGGGGCACAGTTGTGTTACACTGCCTTTGAGTCAGAACTATCATGACGTGATAAATTATAAAGATATTTTTTCTGGTAAAGGTAAAATCTTATCTAAAGACATGGTGTTCACCTGTGCCTTTGAAGGAGAAGTCTTCTCCCAGTTACTTTAATCACCTACAGACAGCTCATTACAAACAGCATATTCCTCATATTGGCCAGGGCAAATATGATACAAGCTAGGTGTTAGAAATGCATTCCCTTTTAGTCCTTTTTTGCTTCCTGTCTTTTTAGTCTCTCTCTAGATTTTCAGGCACTATCTCTTGTTTGTCAAAAGGCAAGGGATTTTGCTTTCTAGCTATCCTAGAAGTGTATCAGGTTAGAATGTGCTTTGCTGTGAGCACATAAAAACCTGACATTTTTTCTGCTGGTAGGTAGAAAATGGTGAGCACCAGTCCATTGATCTTAATCTTTCTATATTTAGGGAAGAAAGGGAATTAGTTTTGAGTGTGCCTTACAGTTCCTATACAGTTATACTTCATTTGGGGATTATATTCATTCCTGGCTAGGCTTAATCACATGTGAAATGGTGTTTGCATTCCACACTGACCATGTGTCCTGGGTTCAGCAGCAGCAATCATTTTTCTCCTTTTTGGTAGCTGGTGCAGCACTGTGTTTTTGATTTTGGGCCTGGGAACAGTGCTGATAACACCAGTGTTTTCAGTTACTGCTTGGTAATGTTTAGGCTGGCCAAGGACTTTGTGAGTCTCATGCTCTACCAGGGAGGAGGGGAAGCTGGGAGGAAGGAGAGACAGGACACCTGACCCAGACTGACCAAAGAGGTTATTCCATACCACAGCACATCATGTCCAGGATGAGAAGACGGAGAGCAGAGACCTGGAAGGGTGGTGGGGGTGCACGGTGGGGGGTGCACTGCTTGCTTGGGCTTGATATCGGGTGGTGAGCAATTGTATTCTTTTTCCTTGTATTTCTCTTATCATTATTATTATTGGTGGTAGCAGTAGTGATTTGTGTTATACCTTAGTTACTAAACTGTTCTTTTCTCAACCTGTGGGAGTTGCATTCTTTCGATTCTCCTTCCCATCCCTCCAGGAGCAGAGGAAGAAAGAGTGGGGAGTGAGTGAGTGAGCAAAACTGTGCGTGGCTGAGAAGCTTAAACCACGACACCATGGTAGGAGGAGGAAACATGTCTGTTCAGGCATCTATTCTGCTCCATTCAGCACCACTAAACCTCTGAGCAGTGATCCATATCTAGGTAAAAAGTGAGGAGAGAGAGGAAGTTAAAAAGAGAAGGAAGTCAGGATTGTCTGGCGAGACCTATCTTCAGCGCTTTACAACCACTGCACACTTGACTGAGTAACTACTATACTTTAAAGCCAGGTAGAATGGAGATCAAGTTTCAAACAGTAAAGAAAATTTAATGAAGGGACACAACAACAAAATATGTTTTGTATCTCCAAGCACAAAAAGTATTTGTCTTGAGAAGGGTATAAAGGTATGTGTTGCACATTAGCTGGGACACGTATTCTGCCTGAAATTGAAGGATAGGGTGTGCAAAGTAGCCAAGCATTTCCAAGATTGGAAATAGATCCCTCATGATATTGTAGGTATGCCAGTGGGAGTTACAGGGAAAAGCCCATCATATGCTTCATCACTTATAGGCACAAAATGGGCTCAAGTGTTTAGTACTCACAGCATGCACAACAAACTCCTAATGCATGATCATGCTGAGATACACCAGGGGATGCATAGCTAAGGAATACAAAGAAAAATCTCATTTGGAAGATGAAGAGAATACACTCTGCAAAAAAAAAAAAAAAAACAAAACACACACACACAAAAAACCACCAATACCTGCCTCACCTACTGTCCTATTTTGACTATTTAATTCCTTTCACTCTCTGCGAATATTCTGAGTCCAGAAGAGATGCACCCACAGACAAGATTAATATGGTACGGGTTTTTTCCTCATTTGTTACTTCTGTGGTACAGGCTCGAATATTGGAAGTAGTGATTTCAGAAAAAGCAGTAACTGTATTCACTTCTTAGGTACACAGGTAATAAAACTCTTCCTTGGATTTCTGAGGCTACGTACCTCCAGGAAAACCACCTGGTTTAGCCTTAGTTGAGTCTAGGAAATAAAAATGTCATTCTCAATGTTTCAAGGCCAGAGCTAAACCTTTCCTAAAAGGATATGTTATAATGTCATCTAGAGAAGGGAATGAACTCACTGCAGGCAAAAATCATAATAAAAATAGTAACAAAAATCAGACTGAAGAATCCTTTGGTTCAAGGAGATTTCTCATTAAAGCATTTGGTATTTTAATGTGGCTGTATATTGTCTGAGAAAAGAACACAACATGTTGAGAGTTAACATTTTAGGACTCTTCTTCATCGTGCTAAACTTGAAACTGTACTTTCAGCAACTCTGAAGCAGGCCACTTGGCTTAACTGAAGCCGTGTAAGCCTTTCAGCTTATTTAATGTCACAAAAAATAATATCAGGCAAGTTGGGGCTGAGTAAGTGTTCAAGCTTTGTTAGGATGGCATGTCCTCAAAAAATCACAGAATGCCAAACAGAGCTTCCCGTGTTCCTTCAGGCTGAGCGGGGATGCCAAGTATACAGAATTGGAAGCTGTCTATCAGTGGAGTTTTTTTATTTGCTTGATACTGTGCAGACAGCAGAGACAAAATACCAAAAATGCTTGACATCCTCATGACCTTTCATTGCAAACTGTGAACTTCGTCCACTAAACTCAAATCTTTGTTTACACTGTCAATGCAGGCTCCATCCATGCTGGTGCCTTTTCTTTGCCTTTCCACTTTGCCATCTATTGAGAGACAGCTTCACAAACACTACACAGGAGGGGAAACCTGAGCACATTCCAGGCCTTTTGCAGGTTCAAAATACTAAGTCTCCATGTTGTGGATTGCTTAAATACAGCTGTAATGCAAGCAAAGTAGTATGAAATACGCTGTTGGTACCCAAAGCAAGTATTCTACGGAAAGACTTGGCTTTGCCATCAGCCAGCATGGCTCCCATTCCCACGTTGTGTGCTAATGCCATGCTGCTGCACAGCTAACCCAATTTATGCCATCTCCCATTTATGTAAGGAATACACAGGTGACTTACAGAGTAAATGGTCCAAAAATGCATTCAGTAAACTATGGCATTAGCTTCTCAATTCAAATGCTGATTTCAGCATTGGGTTCCAACATTCATTCACCCCTTGTAAATCAGGAACTAGACTGTTGCAGTGAAAAAGTACAGGAGAAATTTTGCATGTATAAAGTAGAAATTGTGAGAATGTGTAGAGTGAGTAGAAAGAAAAGTGAGGGTGACTGAGCAGTGATATGGGTTGCCCAGGGAGGTTGTGGAATCTCCACCCATGGAGATAATTCAGAAGCCATTTGGACTTGGTCCTGGCCAACCAGTACAGATGTCCCTGCTTGAACAAGGGGGTTGAATAAGATAACCTCCAGAGAAGCCTTCCGACCTCAACTGTTCTGTGATTCTATGCAAGACTAGTATGAAATGTAATGTTCTGACTTTATTTGCACAACATTTGCAATTGAAAAATGATATCCTTAACCTGTTACTTAAATAAATCCAACAACTACATTGACCTCCTTTGAAACTAAACAGAAGCTTGAATTATATAGCAAATATTTTAGCTGAACTATCATTACTATCTGGGTAATTGTTCTGACTGTATTTCAAATTTAATTTAATTCTGTGGTAGCATTCCCTGAATTTTACAAGACAGAGTTATTAGTGAGTTCTGTGTTTGAACTCTTTAGGGTCTAGAAAACTGACTTAAAAGGGGACATTTCCAGAGAGACTCCTGCATAGAATATATATTGGTATTTCCTAAAGAAACTCAGTGAATTCACAAAGACTCTTTATATGACAAATTGTGTCAGTAAGGCTTTTGAAAGAAGACTGTTCGCTTAATGCTACTCTCTCTGAACGTGGAAGCTACGGAAAATGTGTGGAAAACATTTGCAAAGTGATGACTGCAGCTATATGCTCTCTATGTTGCTGTTAGTGGGCTAGCTGTTAATAAACCAGATGCTACAGCACATAAACAGGAGGATTTGTGCTTAATGCAAGACCCATAAGAAGACCTACTGTCTGGTACAACTGTTTCCCAAATCAGACAGGTACATTGCTCTAGCCTTCCATGAATTTCCTGTTACCAGTGTAAAAGGCTGTTGCCTACTGATTTGAAGTTCCTTTTCAGCCTGAGCAACCTTGAGTTAGCTACTTCGCCCCACTTTGCAAAGGGGCAGTCACTGTGTATCACCGCAGTACTACTGATGACCTTGATGCCAAAGACCAGAAGTGTGTACATGTGTGCACATGTGAGGTTGTCTGGGGAACGGGATAGAGAAGCAGAGAATTTAATGAGCAGCAGGTCCCTTACGTCTCTGCTTTGCACAGGCTGGGATCATAAACTTGTCATCATGGTTAACAACAGCAAGTAGGAGGTATCCATGGAACATTCCCAATTCTAATGATTTGTGGAGGCAAGTTCATCTTGTTCTTTTTCTGTGTTCTTCTGTACTAAAGCTTTCTTTATGTGTCAGTTATCACTACTAAAGCCCTAAACAGGCCCCTCTTCTTCAAAACACAGACAAAAGCAACCATTGGGTTTATTCACAATATTGCCTGGATTAGTTAAAGAAACCACATTCACCCACAGAAAAAGAGAAGTAAATTTCTAAGTTATTGAATAACACTGCTGTGTTTGGAAAGGATTTCTCTTTTGTAATTCCCCCTTAATTTCCTCCCATACAGAGCTGCTAAGAGGAATCTGAAGCTAGGTTTTCACAAGTGACTCAAGGAGTCCAGTAACTGACTCCTGTTTAAAATCAGTGGTCCTGGAAATGTAAGGTAACATTTCCATAAACATATGAGTAATTTGGGGTTTAAGTTTCACTGAAAATCATCCAGTACTTTCAGCTCCCCAAGTCAGACAGGGAAAAGGCAGACCAATAAAATAAGCCTTATTGCCAGAAAAGCAGGGATTGAATGGACGAACATAAAGTATGAGAAAATAAGGAGGAAACTGAGGACAGAGAAGACGACTGTGTTCAATGAGTTTATACACTGAGAGGCATAGAAGGCAGTTCAACAGGAAAAAGGACAGACAGAAGGAATACTGGACTTTATAAACTGACCGCATTACTTTCAGGCTCTTAGGTTTTCTTTTGATTTTGAGATATGACCTCAGTAAACTCACATAAAGTTGTATAACTTTTTCACCTGACTCAGTGCCCCTGAATTCAGCACATTTCTTTGTCATTCTGCTCCCTGATCAGATTAGAAACTGTCTGCAGTTGAACTGTGTGTTCTGGTAACCTTTCTGAATAGTTTTGCTTCCTTTTTCTTCATTTCAGTTGTTGTTTGTTTTTTTTTTTTAATTAAAAAATATTATTAAAATGCCACATTTGGTGGGTAGTTACTACCATGACACTGTGTAGAAAACCAAAGCAATTGGAACCAAGCTAGACATTCTGAGTACATTTTTAAAATACCTTATTGCTTAAATAAAATAAATCCCTTAATCTAGCAATTACTTTCAGATGTTTGATTGTTTATTTTTCAAGAATTGTCATATCAGCTATTTAGAACTGACCAGTATTAGTCAGTATCTTTACGAGTTTTGTCTAACATCTGCTCCCTACCTTATGTTGGGAGCTACATACTCATCTTGTCTCTTGTATTTACCTTAGTTTTGCTGTATTTTATTTTATTAGAGAAAAAACAGCAGAGCTGTTTGTGGCAAGATTTTGTTACAGGAAACCCAAAAGTTAAGCCCCAGGTTCAGATTATACAATTAGACTGTTGATTTTGGTAGTAGCTCAGGACTTGTATTGGACCCAAATACCTTTCAAGTCTATCTGCCAGTTGATGCTCAAGTCTGAAACTTTTCTGTATTCTTGCTACAGATATAGAATGCTACATTCAGTAGCATTGTATTCTTGATAAAGATTCTGAATGCTACAGAGATAGAATACAGATTTCTGTATTCTCGATACAGATTTGTTTCCATTTAATTTGAAGTATATTTCTATCCAGATCTGAATGTTTTGATGACATTCTTCTCTATTCACTGGAATAGATTAAAAAAAAAAAAGGAGATAATAACATTTTCCAGAACTTTCAGCCATCTCTTCCCTCCTTAACTCCCTGTTCCTTGATATCCATGAATAGTTGAAGACACTGTTTTCCTCAAAGCAATTCTGCCACGCATGAAAAGCGGCTGATGCTAATTTATAATGCTTAGCTTAACTGTTGTTTTTTTCTGTCTAATAAGTATATTTAATTGCCCATATTACTGTTTCACCTCCTGTAGGTAAAGGATTCTAAAATACTGAACATGTGATACTTTCTTTAACATGATCTGTATTATTACAGAACACCAGAAAGTCTTTATCAAAAGGTTTGAAGAAATTACTAATAAAAAAGCAGTGTTCTTATACAGTGTTTTCATCAACTGCTACAGAAACATTGCAGCTGAGTTATCAAAGCCCATTGCCATTCACAGATGAGTGTTTTACTGCTAGGTGGACTGGGTTCTAAAACTTTCTTACAGATGCTCTGGGAGAGTGTAAATACTAGCTGGGAAGTGTTTTCTTCTTTATTAATATTTTGTGGGCTAGAGCCTTGGGCTATACAATTTCTTTTTTTAATTTATTTCATTTTTTTTCCTTGTTAGACTTTATAGCACCCAACATAGGGTGGGTCACAGCAGCCAATTCCGGGTGAAATGGTTACCAGGGGCAGCTCCAGTGTCCAGTGGACTCTGCCAGAGATCCCGATATCCTGGTCCTGCACCAGTCCACCCCGCTGCCTGGAGAAGTTCAGTGCGTTCACAGAGTGGGACCTCTGCCAGGGCTGACAGTCCAGAGCTATGTGTTTTTAGAGTCATGTTTCTGTGATTTTAATAGTTTAGTGTCAGACAAATTGCATAGAATTTCTCCACAAGAGAGAAACACAGTAAGATGTGGTGCTCATCCCCCTTAAAAAGATGTTCAGAAAGTCTGAGGAATTTATCTGATTAATTCTTAACATGTGGATTCTTTTAATTATCTAGAAAGCAAAACAGAGTGCAGGACACCACTGCAGTGCAGCTTGTTAAGCAATAATGCATTTTTGTTTCCAAAAGTCACACTTGATAACAAACAATACTCATAAGCATAGATGACTGTGGATACTATGAGCTAATGTCTCGTTGTCAGAAACTTTTCCATTAAGGCTCAGAACGATGTTTAAATATTCTTGAAATTATTGAGCTAAACTAAACATTGTATTAAACATGGATTTCCCAGTTAATGTTACTGCTGTTTACTTTTACAAGTGCATACATATGGCAGCAGACACATGTACAAACACATTTTGGATGTCAAAAGCACACCAATAGCATGGTCCACTCTACTCCCAGGGTCTACTGCTTTTTGACATTTCTTGTTTTGATGAAACCAATCCTTACTCTTTCCTGACCATAAAAATAAGATTCTTTAAACAAGCGTGACACACCAAAAGTACGTGTTCTCTCCTATTAAACAGTGTATGACTGAATGACTGAAAAGGTAGATTTCTTTAATTACCTAGGAAAAAAAATGCTGCTGAGGATTATCACCAAAATTTATGTACCATATATTTTTCTACTCAAAATTCAAAAGCTTTATTATATAAAGAACACTTGAATAGCTTATCACATCCTGTGTATGTGACAGCTTTAAGACAACTTCAGTTTTTAAGCCATTGTGCTTTGTTTTTGGCATTATGTAGAACTTATTTAGTATTTCAAAGCTGAATATACTCACATTTAGATTTCAGGAAAGGGCAGAAGGACAGGTTGTTTGCTTTTCACTTTAAGAGACCTAGATTTCCTGATTGTGTTAGGCCCGTTGTTACTTTGTTGATTTTATGTTGGTCCCTAGGGGGAAAAGAAAGCTTATAAGAAAGGTATGAGCACACTATCCTTTTTTTTTTTTCTTCAGAAATATTAAGGAATATTGACCAAGAACATCAAACACTGGGGCCTAACATAGTCTTTTAACTCCATATTCAGGCTTCGTATTCAAGGTCTACTGTTCAGAAGCATGAAAACCTGGCAACTCATTCACTTTTGAGTAGTCTGTTTATTTACTCAATGCTTGTAAAAACTTATGTAGCAGTTTGAATATGGACTGAAAATCTGAATGTTTGGTGTTTTTCTTGGCAATCCTGTAATAATTATGCTGTAAATCAAAATATGGGTTTAGATTTCACGAAAAGTGCCTTGAGTCTTGTTCCCACCCTTCTGCAGAGACACCGCATAGCTTTTCCAGATTACTAGGTATAACATTTTCAGTTTGAAGGACAGCTGAAAACCCTTTACCTAATCTCATCTTTCTCCAAGTGTTTTGCCCTCATGAAAATGTACATAGAAACCCTTTGTGCAATATTCAACATAAAGTCTAATATTTCCAAGAAGCTTGTACTGATAAAATGTGCTTGGAATCGCCATACAAAGACCCAAGTGTGACTGCATTTGTAATGTGAGGGTGCTAACAAAAGAAGACACAGGCAAGACTAATGTCCTATATAAATATAAAATATCCTTATATATTTTATAGGCTAATCACTCTCAGACAGCTGCTACCAAGTCATACGTACTTCACCTGATCCAAATTCCACTGACATGACTGGGAAGAGTCTCTGTGATTTGGTGGGCTCAGCTGTCATTGAGATACTTAGGGTTCTGTGTAATAAGGTCCTGGAGGGTGACTTCCGGAGACCTGTGCTCCTGCTGGATTGTGGGCACACACTTGAATGCTTTGCTACGTAAGAGCTAGGGAGGCCACAGCACCCCTCTGCATAGCCCCTGTCCTCAGCTGCTGACAACATGCTCCATTTGCTGCTCAGTGTCTATGTGCATGAACCCATGAGCTACCAGAAAAGCAGCTCTTTGATGAGCAGGGTGATCCTCTTCACATGCTGATTGGCTTTGTGGTTAAAAATGGAAATACTCCTAAGATCTTCCTTGCCTGTGTTTTTACTCTCTAGTGCTACTGGTTTCCCAGGAGTCTGAGTAACTGCGGAGAGCCAAAAACACCCAAAGGTATCTCTCCATTTACTTTAAGCATTTTATGAGCCAGAGTAAAATGAAAAATGAAGAATAGCAGCTCCTAACCTCTGCACAGCTGAGCTTCAGCAGTGCCATGTACACCAGGACCCAGAGGGACTGAGGATGCTCTGCCTTGGGTGGCCTGGCCACCATGAGGCTATGTTGATGCTAGAGAGAGGAAGCATTTAGAGAGGAAAGAGAGCCAAAAAGGAGTACTGGTTTCACAAGGGAAACCTCTGGGTATCAGGACATAACAATACACTTTCACAAAAGAAGCTTGAATATTGTAGACAGAGAAGCATTTTCTGCCAAACATACCTCAAAACATCAGCCCAGGTACCAGAGTACATTGTTGCCACCACCCCCTGAGCTTCTGGTTGCTGGCTGGAATTTTTTTCTCCATTTCAGGTGGCTCCTGCTGCCCACTCAGCCCCAGCACAGGCTCTGAGAGCTGTTGCATGGTGGCAGCCAAGTGGCTGCCTTCCTCACAAAGCCCAGAGCCTTTGCAGAAAGCAACTGCTTTCCAGGCCCTTTGGTTTAGATTAGGGATTAGATTAGGGATGACAAAGCTTCCTGGCTTCTGGTGTCAAATGTATTTTAAAAAAATCTCTGTAGTGATTGCCAACTCAGTTGTCTGCTAATACCAGACCTGGCCCTCAATATGCCCTTGTTTTGGCAGATAATCTGTGGTAATTTTCTCTTGATTCCCAGCACATCTCACAAGAGGACCCTGTTCAGTTTGGGGCGCAGTTTAGAAGGCTCATTCCACCCTCCTGTTTGTACCGTCCATGCTGCTGTTACTGACTTTGTGGGATTAGAGAGAACACACACAAATAAATTTACATAGCTGCAGCTTCCCTGTAGTCACACACCAAAACAGAGGATAGAGGACATGAAAATTGCTTATGACAGATGAGTCACATTAATATTTTGTTCAAAGCCATGAGAAAAAAATGAGACACAAGGGGTAGGAATCAGAACAGATCAAAACCCTTAGTGCTTTATGATCCAAACCCACAACTATCTATTGAGGTGCAAAATGTGTGAGAAAAACAGAGAGTTTTGTACTGCAAATGCTGGCAGCACACAATGTTGCAATTATTCTCAATATTTTGAGATGCTTGTAACATAACCACAACTTTGAGCAACACTGAGGTAAGAGCATTTTTATATTCCTTCACAAAAGAAAAAAAACTAAACAAAAACAACCAAAGAAACCCCACGACAGTGAGTTTGTCACAGTTGCTTCAGAAATTGTGTGCTAAGTTTCTACCAGTGAATGATAAAAACAGAAGGGAGGGATGTCATGACATCCTCTTGCCTTTTTTTTTTTTTTCCAGCATAGTAAATTCAGAATGATTCAGACAGTACTCCTGTTAGCTTTATCTGATTTGTGTGCTGCTAAAGAAATCTTGCCTATTCTGTCTTTGAAAAGAATCATTCTGATTGCCTTTTATCGGTACTTTACTATTTCAGTGCATGTGGCTAACTTAGTCGGGATATGAATTATTATCTTGCTTCCTGGTTAAGAGGACAGTAAATAAGATCAGTCACACTGGGTACATCTCACTAGCATGGGCCTGTGTTTTGGATTTCTGCTGCAAACAGTGTTGATCATTCAAGGATGTTTTAGTTACTGCTGAGCAGTGCTTACACAGGGCCAAGGCCTTTTCTGCCTATCACCCCACCAGGGAGTGGCTGGGGATGCACAAGGAATTGGGAGGAGGCACAGCCAGGACAGCTGATCCCAGCTGACCACAGGGGTATTCCAGACCATATGGCATCATGCTCAGCATATAAGGCTGGGGAAGAAGAAGGAATATGGGGATGTTTAGAGTGATGGTGTTTGTCTTCCCAAGTCACCATTACATGTGATACAGCTCTGCTTTTCTGGAGCTGCCTGCCAATGGGAAGTGGTGAATGAATGCCTGGTTTTGCTCTGGTTATGCATGCAGCTTTTGCTTTACCTGTTAAACTTTTATCTCAAACCATGAGTTTTCTAACTTTTATGCTTCCAATTTTCTTCCCATCCCACCGGCAGGGGAGTGAGCAGTTTCAGTTTGCCATACATGTGTGAGATGCTTGCCTTGAGGTAAACACAGATGGTGGGTAATGGCAGACCATTTCTTTAGTGATACTGGAACTATCACAAGTGTTTCTTGTTAATAGTGGTTTGCAACTGTGATAAGCTTCCTAGGCTTTTCAGCCAAAGCAATTCCTACAAAAACACCTCCCCAGTAAAGGTTTGTAGGAGCATGCTGAACTGCAACTAAAGAGCAGGCCTCCAAGTGCCAAGAAGATTATAAGGAGGTATTACTGGTCCAAACAGAATTTTTGCCAGGCCTTCAGGACAGAATTATGTATCCTTGTGTGTTTCTCTCTGGTATATTTCTACACCATGAACTTGGACAGAATCTGAAATTTATGATGAAATCTAAGCTGTGTTAAGTCTGCTAAATTTCTGTCCTGAAAATTTTCCTTATTCTAATTAATACATTCAAAGATTTGCTAGTGCCAGCCAAAGCTAGCTATTTCTGGTAGAAGTACCTGTAAAAGGAAATATTAGGTGTAAAGCGCATGGTGTAATTTTAGTCAGGTTATTTGTGCATGCCTCTTAAAAAACAAAAAAAACTTACAGTTCCTTACCACTGCCAATCTCAACAAACCAATTCTTTATCCATCCTGGAATTTTTAGCAGCTTAGTCTCATATTATAAAGAAAAGTGAAGTGAAATGCACATTTTTAATATAATCTAATGAAACGTCAGAATGCGTAACTCACTAATATAGGGTGCAATGACCAATGTGCTCTGTTTACTACAGGCATAGGTAGTGTTACTTCCCTGGATGTTACTAGCCAATTTTTGCTGTTTTCTTTATTTATTTGGCTAAACTCTGAACCACATCACATCCTTTAGTGTAATCTACCTTAAAAAATGGTAGCCATAAGGACTGTGCTAACTTCTGGATATCCTATTTGAAAGGATTGTTACAATATAAATATAAATATAAATACAATGAAATATCAGAGCAAAGAACATCTTTGACTGGCATCTGCCTACTCTGCATAAGCAGAAACAAAGAAAAGTAAATTCTATCATCCATTGCTGATAGCAGACAACAGAATATTTGACGCTCTGCCTCATTGATCTTTGGCAAATGGAAAAACTTAAAGAAAAATAAATTGCCATATGGTAGCATTACAGAATCTCACATCATAAAAACTTCTCAAGTCTCTAAAGCACTGAGATGAAAAGTAATTAAATATGTATCTCATTTAATTTTGAGAATATTATACATTGAGTTGTGCACATGATTAGTTTCTTTGCTGAATCAGGGGCTTAAATTAAACTGGTGGAAATATCGATTGCAGGAAAATGTGTGTGTGGCTTTTTATCAATATTTTTCTCTCAAGTAAAATCAAAGCAATGAAACATGCTAAAACAGATGAGTGTTTTCTACTCAGGTTGGGATGAGAAAATGAAAAAGAACATGGTCTATTATTATTAATAAAAAAGTAGAAATATTATATTTGTATATTTAGCATAAAGTAAAATGCTTCCAGGTTTATAGAAAAAATTACAGAGAATATGTTCAAAATGCCACCCTTGGAAGTAAAATGCCTCTGTGGACTGTAAAGTATGGTCTCCCCTCCATCTCCTTAGGGATTAATGCTGTTTGTTGTCTATTCCTTTTAAGGCAAGATTTTAGGAGTTTCCCATTACAGGCAAGCAGGAGAATTCCTCTCCATGGTAATATAGTACCCAATAAGCTTATGCCAGTGGCTTATTTAGTCATCATTACAGTAGTACCCAAATATTCACATATTTATCTTCCCAGTACCTTGTGGGGTAGAGAAGAGGCACTGCTTCCATTCTGTGGCTGGAATGAGGATAAATCCCCCATCATGGTTGGCCAAGAGGTGTATGAGATGTGGGACATAGGAAGGAAGTATTCCCTGACTCAGGGTAGTGCCTTATTCAGTGGGTCAGCCTTCCTTTCTACAGGAGTAGGAAGCCTTACCCAGGGCCAGCAGTATAAACACTGCCTGTGTGTTTGAAGAAATCATGACACTGTGTTTCTCTTAGGATCTGCCCTGTGAGCTCAGCCAGATCTCATGTTCCCCTGCCCTTTGCCTCCCTAACCTCAAAAAGCGTAGCCTGCACTTTTCCAAGTATTGAATTATTTTTATCCCATGAAATCTTAGCTAATTCAAACTTAGGGTACACACTGTGTTTCTACCATGATGGGAATTTCTATTCCAAAATTTTGTCACTTGATGTGGTTATATAGGTGGTATTTACATATGTGATTTTAGTAGACCCCGAGCTGTACTGCTATACAAATTAAAGGCTTTAAAAATACACAGTTATAAGGTGTGTGACAAGTCAGAAATGATACTCAGATACCATGTATGAGTAACGAAATGAACATTTCAAATGCCATTGAATATATTTAATTAATAAAATGGTCTAGTAAAAATGAGAGCATCAACTAATGATTTTAAAAGAAGAATTTAAAGATTTTCTCAAATTTGTGTAGTAACAGACAGCACAAGGACTGCAAATTACAGTAACTACTTTGACTTAGCTGAAGTCCTAAAGACAACCTAGAAACCAAAAGAACATTCGGATGGAAATATAACTAAGCAGAGCTTCTAGAAATAATTCAGCTATAAAAAGCCACAGGAGTCCGGGCTTTGATGAATTCCTGAGACCATTCTATTTAGAATAAAAAGATATATTAATGCTAATTCTAAGGAAAGATACCTCTTTGGAGTTAGATAGAAAGATTTTGCAGATAAGAAAGTTGCTAATCATAATCCTAAAACTTCTGAAATTAGGAAGGTGTGTAGAAAGTACAGATCCTGAATTAAGATGGATTGTACTGACAACATTCTGGCAAGCAGACTGGAAATAATCTTCCCAAGTATATAATCAAATTTAGATTAACTAAGAACAAGTTCAGAAGGATGTTGGTTCATTGATTTAATTTTACATTTTCATAAATACAGAACTGAGTCTAATGTTTGCCTTATCTGGAGTTGGCAAGAGGGATTTTGATATAGTGGGATGAAATTGGCTACATCCAAACTGTTCTCCATCGTGTAGCTGTCTGAATATGGTAATAGCACTTCTCTGTTCTGGAGTTTACACTGGAATTAGTATTAAAATCAAATTAGCTTGCATACAGGAGAAGAACTACTAGAGTTAATCCCTCTTTTTTATGTTCCTGGTATTTTAATTTTAAGTCATTTGAAATTATATGATATGTCAGTTATAAAAGCATTTTCTAGGTAAGTTCCAGCTTTCTTTCAGATGACATCAGAGTGGCACCACAGTAAAAGTGATCGATGCAGTTGTAACTTCCAAGATGGATCTACCATTGCATGTAGATAATTTACATGTTAAATGTAGTAGAACATGATTTCAAGAATCCGCTTATCAAATACATGGTAGATCCTATTCTGAGACTGAAAAGAAAGATAGGGGTAAATTGGGCAGAACATGTGAAGATACATAGTCAGCTTATCTTTAGCAGCCTAAGAGCATATGAAAAAATGTCTTGTTACATAAACGATCCGGCTTCTATAGGTGTCATAACAGCCAGCTGGCAAGTCTTTTTTAGCAGTTCTGTGCTAATTTCTCTCCATCTGTAACTATATTATTATTTAACTACCTCATAGTGGAAGCTGGAAGAGCTTAATTAACATGTATAGTTATTGAAAGCTCTTGGGTTGAAAGCTGCACTAGAGGTACAAAATAGTTGTTTATATTATTATTTCTGTACCCAGATGATTTGCTCACATGTTTGCAACACGCCAGCAGCATAGAAACCTACTGGATGCAATGCAGTATTGGACAGTTCATCAAATGAGAAGCCGAGAGGCATAAACAATAGCTCTAATGGGCAGGGTGCTTTGGAAGATCCACCCATCTTAAGGTTTATTGCAACTCTTTGGCCACGCAGAATACAGATCAGCTTCAGTTTATCATTCTATTAGCTCCAAAGCTGCCAAGGAACAGAGAGCTAGAGTCTGGAAAAGAGCTGGGAATTCATTCTAGTAGCATGCAATATCGTTTGGGCAGACGTCACAACCTCCACCTTGGACTGGAAGCTGAGTGTGAGCCAGCAGAAAATACATATTTAATAAGGTGGATAATAAGGCAAATGCTGTTCTTTGGAACTACTAGCAAAGACAACAGCTGACAGCTGGCATTAAAGGCAGTGGCACCTTGCTATAGACACATTGCAAAGGGAGAGTCAAAATCTGATCCTTGCCAAGTTAAGGGAAGTTTTGCTATTGATTTCAAACATGCCAGAATTTATCTTACATATATTAATGATTCATACATACATATACAAGGGTATGGGTAGTTTATGAAGCTTTCATATACAGGCAGATGTCCTTAGTGTCAAGGGGATGCTGAGATACCAAAGGAATGTAATTAGCATAATAAAAACCTAGTAAAAAAAAATAGGTCACACCTTGCGATAGAAATTGGTTGGTTCCAGAGTTTGATCATCTCATGCAAAAGTCATAAAACAGACCATTCAGTGGCATTGGTGGTTGGTGAAAAGCACTTTTCAATGCTGAGATGGTGTGTAACTTCTAGTGGCAGGACATTGCCCAAAAATCTGAGGGGATAGAAGGAATTCCTGTACACCCTATGAATCACTTTATGAAGTAAATAAATTGGCTCTCTCCTTTTTAAATTTATGCAAATCCATGGGCTTTGATAGAGATCAAAAATAATTTGTCCAAAGCAAGCTCTGAGGAGAACCATCTCTGTTTTTTGCTTGAGTCTTTTGCCCAATGTCTCTTTCTCACTGTGTATTTTAGTATTATAAGTCTTCCATGTCTACATTTTTTTCTTGAAATTATATTTAAAAAAAAATGAAGCTTTTAATAACCTGCCTATAAAGCTTCTGCATCTGAGTCTGCTAAAACACCCACATTTATTCTCTTAATGGGAGCAAATTTGCATGCAGGTTTTTGAGTGTGCTGAGAGAATGTTTCTGTTGAAGTAATTTTTTCCAGTAAAATTTTTTCCAGAGTGCTTGTTCAAGAGGCTGATCTGACAGATGAACTTTGACAAGCTGAAAAAATTTAGATTGGCTGTGTGCTTCCAGTGTATATATAATTAGCTCAGCACACAGACACATGTGAGGCTTTTATGCAAAGCCTGGAGACGAGCGTAATACCTTGTTTCAGACCATGCACAGTCATCCATTTATCTGCAGCAAGAAGTAGCCAATCTGCTATAATGTAGTATGGACCACAGACAAGAAAATCAATGAGAAAGCACTGTTGGGCTCTTCCTACTTATGCTCCTTGCATAAGAGCGTCTGGTTGCTTTGGTGTGGTATAATTTATACCCTGGTAAAAAATAATTGCCTACCCTCGAGAATTACATCCTGAAAGGTTAAGGTGGAAGTCATACAACTCCCCTCCTGCAGAAGGGTCAGTGGCAAAGATTCACCCTCCCACTGCTTCAGAACTCAAAACTGTCAATATCTTCTATGCGTGACTGTGGCATTTAGGTTCTCTCTTTCAGGCCGAAGATGAAGAGATGCTGGAGAAACTGCATATCTGCTCTTACTTAAATCCTGGTTTTGGAGGAACTCACCAGGCAATACCATAGTACTTACAAGGTACTTCCATTTTGGTGACCAAAACAGAATGAAAACTTATGTTCACCTGAGAAACAGAAACTGAATTGACCTTGAAAATTGTTTCCAGAATGGCTGTTGCAAAGTGATCCCATCACTCAACAAAAGCACTAGGCTAGGTAATCAACATTGCTGTGATTCCTCAAGAAATGTAGCAGCTGCTGTTCTGTCACAGTGAATGTATGGCAGATGAATTCACCAGTCCAGTTTCACAGAATAGGTTGTGGATTATCTACTGGTGTTTAGGAAAACATAGCATGGTGTTTTGCAGACCATAAAAAGGGACAGGAGAACCCTGTGACTTCTGTTTTCTTCCCCTAATGTAATCGGTGGTGGTGACCAGCCAGGTTTTAAAAGATGACAGTGTTTTAAAAGAAAGTGTAACTGTAATCGTCACTTTGCAACATGCATTACATTGCATGTACAGGTAATGCTTCCACCTGCTCTTAGCTGATGCAATTGCATCACATGTCGTAATGTCTTTTGCGTTTCAATAAATACACTGTTTAATTTTTTTCTGCTTTATAGTATTTGCTTCCTAAATCTGCCTCTAGATCCTAAGTTAATACTCTTAACATATCTGCAAATCTACTACAGTAGCTACTTTATTTAAATAACAAGACTCCCCCTTCACTGAGGAATTAAGCAACCTTTGTTACTCAGTCTGGTAGGGTGCTTAATTCTGAAAAGGTGCAAAACCCAGGCTAAACTATTGAAAGAATGTTTAAAAAATCAGAACTGAAGGTTTTCTATGTTGCAGAGCAAATAAACTTACATTAGCTGTTCACAGCAGACCTCATTCTTCTGAGGCAGCTGTTGCTTTCTCAGCAGAAATGTGTGGATTCAGTTTGAGCTAGTCCTCTGACTTTTTTCATTGCATAAAGTAGTACCAGCGAAAACTCTGTTCTCCATGTGACTAAGAAAGCATCCTACAATATTTTAAGTAAATCTCACTTTACAGCAGAAAACTATCAGTATTGCTTGCACTATTTTTATGATAGATACAGGGTCTTACACTGAACTGCAGCCTACTAAGTTGAAAATCTTCGGTAAACAGGGCTTTTAGAAGGGACAAAACAGCCATCTCAGCCATATCTTCGGAAAGTATTGATAATTCTGGGTGTTAGAGCTCACAGCATCTGCTGCTAATCTTATAAGATACTTCTTTGAACTGATATGCTGTAGCATTTCATCTTGGTACCAGTGACAATGCAATTTTACAAAAACACATCTTCAAGATATTTGGTCAGGAGGCTCAAAGGATGCGCACAGTGTATTTTGCAGCATGCAAGATATCTGTCTTGTAGGGTGATTTGACATGGTCTGTTCTCCCATCTATCTCCAGCATGTTATGTTGCAACAGCAAGGTGCCAGATCACCAGCAAAAAGGCAATATGATTTCTGCAAAGTTAGCACAGGTAAGAACATATATACTGTGGCCTATGCAGTGGGGGTGAGGATAGATTCACAGACAGACAAGAGTGGACAAGGGCACTTACCAAGCCAAAAGATTTTCATAGAAGCTAAAGGACACATTTAGCTAAGAAGCAGTGTAGAGAAGAATGCTGAAAAAAACCATCTGCATCAGCCTAAAAGAAAAAGAAAGAGGTAGAGCAATGGGGCAAGAAGACAAAAATTGGAATCTCTCAAAGAAAATATTGGAAGCTTCATGCCTCAAGGTAAGAAGAGTAATTTCTGCTAAAAAAATTAGAAAGTGACATGGGGAAATTATCCCTATTTGGCCTAAGTGATCTGCTTAGTGTTTTGCATTTCTGTATCCTACACATGGATGCTGTTGCTTCTTTCAGCCTGAGATTAATTAAGCTCAGTGCCACTCATGAAAGAACTTGGGGAGTGATCAGTATAATGCAGCATGAGCAAGAGGCACAAGATCAGTCTAGGTCTCATGAATTTTTATTTCTCGGGTCTATTTGGAGACAAATATCTTTGCTCAGAGATATCTCATACCTACTCAGTCAGTGGAAAAGCCTGTGAATCGACAGTATAATAACAAATGCATGTAAAGGTGGAAATAGCCCACTGAAAGGAGCATTAGCAGGTGAGACTGCTGTTTTCCAGTCAGGGTTTAGAAACAGCTGCAGGTGGTTATCACTTCATTTGGGAACATGCTGCAGTGCCACATCTGAAGAAAATGAAATGATGTCTCTATTCTCAACAAAATGAAGCGCCTGTCAGACAATTTTGTACTAATGATGTTTAGAGCTGAAGAACCATTAGCTTACAGCCACAAGACTTTCTAGGGCAAGTATAAATAAATTTTGTCGCTACTATTTCAGAGTTAGGAAAACAAAGGAAAATGGAAAGAATTGTTTGCCTGAAGGCTCCCAGCAAGTCACTGGCAGTGACTTGGTTTCATGACTTGTTGCTCATCAATGTGTAGAGGCAAGTATCTGTGTGCAGAGATGTTAGCAGCCCAATCTCATTGCCACTTACTTGGTGGAAAAAATCCAATTAATCTCAATTCATATTTAACTTTGTAACTTGTCTTAGGTCACAACTAGACACTAAGTAACAAATTATGGTGAGTTGGCTGTTTGGGTGTTGCTTTTTTTTTATTGCTCAATTCTGTACTAAAAAGCTGACTCAAACTTTATGTTTAATATAAAGTATGGGTAAGCAACTGCATATATGTGTCAGACAAGTATACATGCAAAAATGTCTCAGCTTTTTAATTTTTCAAGAAAAATTAAATCCCTTATTTGTTGATATGCTCATCAGTCTCTCATTACCAGTGTTTATACAAAGAGAATACAAATAGATTACTTGTATCATTAAGTAATGATATGTATGCCACTAAGATAATTTTGAAGATGCTGTAATTTGGAATATTTGTACCATGCCTAGTTTCCCATGAATTTAGTTTAAATTGAAAGAAAATCCTTAAATCTCAGTTGTCTTTCCCAATTCTTTCCAAAAAATGAAAGCCTCCCTTTGAAGAGATGGTGGTGTTGGATATTAGGGACTTAAGCTGAGTGTCCATGGTTTAAAGTTGTTAATGTCTATCTCATCTCATCTCATCTGGTCTCTCCTATCATCTTCAATTTGTCAACAGCGTGTAGTAATATGTTTGATTCATTAGAAGTGAAAAAAGGACAGTGAAAACAAGTAAATATGTCAGTTAAGCCCCACAAGTATTAAGTCACCTCAGTTTGTTTGTCTGGTAAAAACTGGCCTCTCATTGGGTGAATTGAGGCCAGCTTGATTCACCACCAAAATGTGAATCTGGAACTGACATTGAATTTGCAGATGTGCATAAGAGAAATCCTTTGAGTTTTGAAATAATGGACTTTAAGGAGAGGCAGAAAAAATGTAAACAGCATTGTTAAGCAGACTGAAGTTAATCAGTTACTGTCATTACTACTGAAATCAGTCTCAGTTTGACATCATGTTGATTTTCTAATTATTTTGTCTAAATAAAGATTTTTTTTTTTCAATTCACTTAGATCACACAAATGCAGGATATTTCTGAACAATCTTGCTTATAAACAACAAAAGGAAGTGATATCATACATGAGATGAACAGCTGAGGAGTGAAGCTTTCGTGTATGCAAAAATTTTAATATTTGATCTTTCAGGGGAGAATGAGGTATAAACATTGACAGAAATAAAGCATGAGCTGGCGTGCAGAGTGCTGAAATTATCAGGCATATATTGAAAACACAGAGATGTAATTATATGGTGTGCTTGTAGAAAGGGCTCTCTAATTGTAACTTTCAGCTTTTGGAAGCAATCATAAAAACAATGCTGTAGTGAAAAAAAGGACAATGTCTTTCTTTTTTGCCTCTCTGTTTATGTAGGCTACCATCCAAAGCTGTCAAAGAATCAAGCTGTCTTAGCAGAGCTTTTCCAGGTGTTTTCTGTCTAGTGGAAGTTTATATACAAGCTGATTCAGAAGTACAGTGACAACAATTGAATTACCAATGTTCAAATTCACTTATGCTTCCACTTTCCCGTATTCCATTGAGCCATGGAGCATCTTTTGGGTCAGCATCAGCCCTTCTAATGGGAGTGATGTACTTTACATGTCAACACAGACTAACTTATCTGGCTCATATTTTCTTTCTTGGAATGCAAGACTTAAAATAGATGGCATTGTAATACTTGGCTTTCATTTAAAGACTCATCTACTAATGCCTGATGGAAACATTTTTAAACACTCCATTTAGAGATAATTTTGCTCATATGTTATAGATTTCTTCTATTCCCCTTTCTCCATCTTCAATCAGCAGGAAAAAAAAAAGGATTTTATCTGATTAAGATTTCAGTCTTTATGATGCTGTCACAAACAGAAAATTGCAACCTGTTTTTTTAAAAGCAGTGAATATTTATGTCTCACATTCCTTACTGTTTTTTGGGTTTTGTTTTCAACAGCAACTACAGTATAACACCTGATATATATGATGATGACGTGACAGTTTTGAAAAGCATCTAATCCTCAATTTGAGACACTTTAAGGCAATCTTGTTCTCAGAAATGGGTGGTCAGCACTTGGTGAAGGTTGGCCTTGCTGTGCTGTCTCCAGTTGGCAACTTGGAAAGCCAAATATCCAAAATCACTCTCTCTGAATGTGTATTCCAGTCATCTGATACGGGTGGAATTCGAAGCAGCTAAATTTGTGCCCACAAACTGTGAATGACTGACTGAAAGAACAAAAATGGAAATCAGTTTTATACATTAGCGCTGATTGTTCACATGAAAAATAAGTTACATTTTGAGGTCTGAAATTAAACTATATAAAAGATTGTTAAGGAACTCTGTAAACATAATTTTGTGTTTAAGAAATGCAATCAGTTTTACTATCACTGTTACCAACACTGTGGCAAGTGGTCATGAATTATGGAGATCAGCCAACAGAAAAATACTATCTTGAGTTAAAAAAAATAGTGAAAACTATGATGGGCAAAGGGATATCTCTGCTTTTGCCAGAACAATGCCTACAAATTTTAAATGAAAGAACCATTTGCCGCAAAACAGAAACAAGTCAAATCTCAAGTAAATAGGGTACAGTTAGTGTCTGAGTCTTTTGCTTTTTTAACAGTTCTTCTAAAAATGTTTTTGATTGTCTAATAATTGCTCTAAAAACTCTTCCATTATTCACAGTGCTGCCTATCATGTTGGCAAATGCATAACTTGAGCCCTCAGGTGTGTTATAAAGGACCTTGTATATTTAATCCATGGAGTGGGAAAACCACAACTTATGATGCTTAAAAAAATAACACGAAGAAACAAGTAACATCAGCTATGGGTACCTTTGCACTTATCAGTCATCAGGGGGACTCTTCTCAGCAATCTCAAACTAATGTTGAGCTTGAATTGGTATCACATCCTCCTAATCAAAATCATAGAATCATAGAATCACAGAATAGTTAGGGTTGAAAAGGACCTTAAGATCATTGAGTTCCAACCCCCCTGCCATGGGCAGGGACACCTCCCACTAAACCATGCCATCCAAGGCTATGTCCAACCCCACCTTGAACGCCGCCAGGGATGAAGCATTCACAGACTCCCTGGGCAACCCATTCCAGTACCTCACCACCCTTACAGTAAAGAACTTCTTCCTCATATCCAATCTAAACTTTCCCTGTTTAAGTTTTAATCCATTACCCCTTGTCCTCTCACCACAGTCCCTAATGAAGAGTCCCTCCCCAGACTCCTAATAGGCCCCTTTCAGATATTGGAAGGCTGCTGTGAGGTCTCCACGCAGCCTTCTCTTCTCCAGGCTGAACAGCCACAACTTTCTCAGCCTATCTTCATACGGGAGGTGCTCCAGTCCCCTGATCGTCCTCGTGGCCCTCCTCTGGACTTGTTCTAACAGTTCCATGTCCTTTTTATGTTGAGGACACATTACTCTCATGAGAGCAGAGTAGAGGGGCAGGATCACCTCTCTCAACCTGCTGGTCATGATCCTTTTGATGCAGCCCAGGATACAGTTGGCTTTCTGGGCTGCGAGCAAACACTGCTGGCTCAAGTTCATTTTTTCATCAACCAACACCCCCAAGTCCTTCTCCGCAGGGCTGCTCTGAATCTCTTCTTGCCCAATCTCCTTGTCTGTGTGTATCCCAGTGTTGGTCTTCAGCCCACACAATGACTGCTTGTTTGCCTCATGTTTACAAACTCCTTAAAAACATGATACCTAGAGCTTAACCAAGGAGCTTTGGCAAACATTTTCCAAATGTCATTGCCTAAAGCCTGCAATCATTTCAGAGATGCTGAGCTTCAAAACTTTTTAGAGACTTGGAGAAAGAATTGTTGTTGCTCAGCATTTTTTGGCTAAGTAGGTACTCAGTATGTATGTGTTGGGGTTTGGGGCCAGATGAAACTCTGAGTTACAGAGCTTCTATCATATGCATACAAGTAAGGTGAATGTTTAGGATATATTAATGATCAGTCTCACCTCTGTGCCTGGCAAAATCTTGGAGCGGATTCTCCTGGAAAGGCACATGAAAACCAACAAGGTGCTTGGTGACAGCCAGCATGGATTCACTAAGGGGAAATCCTGCCTGACCAGTCTGGTGGCCTTCTAGGATGGGGCTATGGAACTGATGGACAGGGGTAGAGCAGTTGATGTCATCTACCTGGACTTGTGCAAAGCGTTTGACACTGTCTCACATGACATCCTTGTCTCTAAATTGGAGAGACATCAATTTGATAGGTGGACCACTCAGTGGATAAAGAACTGGCTGGATGGCCACACGCAAAGAGTAGTGCTCAGTGGCTCAGTGTCCAGCTGGAGACCAGTAACGAGTGGTGTCCCCCAGGGATCGGTGTTGGGACCGGTCTTGTTCAACATCTTTGTCGGTGACATGGACAGTGGGATTGAGTGCTCCCTCAGCAAGTTTGCCGATGACACCAAGCTGTGTGGTTCGGTTGATACGCTGGAGGGAAGGAATGCCATCCAGAGGGACCTTGACACGCTTGTGAGGTAGGCTGATGCCAGCCTGATGAAGTTTAACCATGCTAAGTGCAAGGTCCTACACCTGGGACAGAGCAATCCCAGGCACAGCTACAGGTTGGACAGGGAAGAGATTCAGAGCAGCCCTGTGGAGAAGGACTTGGGGGTGTTGGTGGTTGAGAAACTTAACATGAGCCGGCAGTGTGCGCTTGCAGCCCAGAAAGCCAACCGTATCCTGGGCTGCATCAAAAGGAGCATGACCAGCAGGTCAAGGGAGGTGCTCCTGCCCCTTTACTCTGCTCTTGTGAAACCTCACTTGGAGTATTGTGTGCAGTTCTGGTGTCCTCAACATAAAAAGGCCATGGAACTGTTGGAACAAGTGCAGAGGAGGGCCACGAGGATGATCAGGGGACTGGAGCACCTCCCATATGAAGATAGGCTGAGAAAATTGGGGCTGTTCAGCCTGGAGAAGAGAAGGCTGCGTGGAGACCTCATAGCAGCCTTCCAATACCTGAAGGGGGCCTATAGGGATGCTGGGGAGGGACTCTTCATTAGGAACTGTAGTGATAGGACAAGGGGTAATAGGTTCAAACTTAAACAGGGGAAGTTTAGACTGGATATAAGGAGGAAGTTCTTTACTGTAATTGTGGTGAGGCCCTGGAATGGGCTGCCCAGGGAAGTTGTGAATGCTCCATTGCTGGTGGTGTTCAAGGCCAGGCTGGACAAAGCCTTGGGCAACAAGTTTTAGTGGGAGGTGTCCCTGCCCATGGCAGGGGGGTTGGAACTAGATGATCTTGAGGTCCTTTCCAACCCTAACTATTGTATGATTCTATGATGATAACAGTAATAATCTATGGACATATTATCTGTGGATAAGGCTAGTTTGTCTTGCAGGTATTTTTCATTTTGAATGTCTTCAGAGGAAATAGTAGGTGCTAATAACCTTTCAGGAATTAGTTCATGCATAAGAACATGAGTACTTCAGTGGCAGCATGATTTCATTTGTGGTGGCAAAAGGAGTGACTGCCAGGGCCCCGGCCTGAGGCCTGCTGTCTTGGAAGAGTTCTCGTGTTACCTAAAGAGAACATCCTCTCAAAGTCACAAAGTAGGAGTAAGCACCTTGGAATGGTCTTTCTTCAGACATGGGTTCTTATTTTCATCCAGCTTCACTAATCTGATAATTAATTTGTTTGTCTTTCATGTTCTACCAGTAAAGTGGCCCCATCACAGGAAAAAGTTCTAGAAGACATGTATGAGTTTAGGACCTCCCATGCTTAGGTATGTCCTGAGTTCAGCGTAGCAGCTCAGGGGTGGTTTTTAGAATTGCTGTTTCAATCAAAAGCATTCATGTTGCATCTAAACCTCATTTTATTCTCTGATAAACAAGTGAACATATTTTTTGTAAGATAATCTGACACTTTTATTTACAATGACCATTAAAACATACTTTAATTTACTCCTACCTTTTAAAAATAAAATCAAAGGTAATTATTCCTCATTTTCTTTTTTTTTATTTTTTCTGAGAAAGTATCCTATGTTTACTACTACATTTGAACTTGTAAGCATTTGAAAAACACTAAAAAATTGTTCTTGGTACTGAGTGTAATAACAAAAACAGCCCACGAAAAACAAAGATGCAGGAAGAAACTGCGTATTGTGGTGATACAAAACACTTGCTAACTCAATGCAAACCTAAGCCTTTGTCATGAGGTACACCTGGTCTCACTTAACCCTACCTACAGCTGATGTTCTACGGTAGGTTGTTGCCTTCACTTTGTGTTAAAGTCATTTGGAAGCCTGCTGCCGTAGGATTGTTTGAGCCTGTGTGCTTTCATTTTTATGTAAATATGTTTTAATCCAAAATATCTGGGTTCTTTTTGTTTTTCTGTTTTGAAATGCAAAAAATCGCATAGTCTGTTGAGGACCTCTAGCTCTTAATGAAAAATACCATATCTGAAAATTGGCAAGACTGTTAAAAGATTTTTTTCCCTCCACTATCCTTTTTTTTTTTTGTGGCTTTCTTTTCATTAGTGGTAAAGCCAAGCAGCTACAGCCCTAGAGGGGCCATCCTGGAGCCGGGTGAGCTTGCTACACCTCCTTCATCTAAATGGTAAGTGCTGTTGATCGCTGCTCTTGGTTTTTTTGTTTGGTTGGTTTTTTTGTGTGTTTTTTTTTTGCTTGCTTGCTTGTTTGTTTGTTTTATTTTTTGTTGTTGTTTCTTTTTTTTGGGGGGCGGGGAGTTGTTTGTTTGATGGTGGTTTTTTGTTGTTTTTTTTTTTTTAATTCCCTTTCCTTCCCCTTCCCCCCCCCCCCCGTGTCACTCTTAAGTAGACAGTGAGAACAGAAATATGAACTTCTGAACCAGAAGGAATCCTAAGGCTTTCAAAGTGGGTTTGTCTTCGTTAAGTGTAATTCTTCTGGGGAAAAGTAATAATGAGTACACATATACATAAAAATGGTTCTAAAGATTCATGCTGCTAACATTTTCTGCCATACCACAGTCTGGAAAAAAGCCCACTAACTGAGGAAAGATTTTCTTTTAATACTTGGAAATATATGTTGTATCTCTGTGCCTATGAAATGAACATCTTTGGTTAGTAGGGACTTAGACGTGTATGAATAAAAGGGAATTAAAAAAACCCAAATTTATTTGCTTGAGTTTAAAAATGTTTTCAAGTCTCTCAGGATTTATTTTCAGGGTTTTTTTTAAATGTTGATAGTTAATCCTCCCTCCCCCCCTTGCTTTTTCTGTATCGTTAGCCTACTGAAAAGTTCTGTGACTTTGTTGGTTCTTGGCTGTGGGTTTATTTTTCCTTGGGGGAGCAGACAGAAGGGGGAGTGTGGTGGGTCAGCAAGAGCAGTTGACCATTTCTGAATTTACGTACCAACTTTACTGTTCTCTATTCCGTGCACACATACATGTATAGACTTCCCCCCCAACACCTTGTACCTGCTAATAAAATGGAGGCAGAGATGTTACAAAGGTGTTGCTTAGCTCCCCATTTCCTGGAATCAGGGTATTACATTGGAATTCTACATCTTATTTAGTAAATATGTTTATGACATACAAACTTCACAAACATTACCAGTGCTACTTCAGCAGGTGATGATACAGGATAGAGCACAGAGAACTAAAACCTGTTGTGCTTACTCACAGTGTCTGTCTTTTGCCAGGGTTGGGAAGAAAAGTAGCTTGTGCTCCTACTCTGAAGGGTCTCTTACTAACCTTTGGGAAAAGTAATGTACCTGATGTTTCTTATGGTTTTCTAGGCTGCAGAGGTGGATTTACAAAACATGAAGAGTCATGTTGCACTAAAGACTTTTGAAACACCTTGATTTGTTGCCACCTGCCTCCTTCCTTTTCTCATTTGAGTTTAATAACAGCAAATATTGTGATGAAGAATAAAACATTCATAACTGTAATGTTTCTGTTTTGAAAGAGTTAAAGGGCACAGTACCCTGTGTTTGTTTTTCGTCCTTTTAATATTGCTGTATGGAATGAGATTGTGTACCTGACAATAACCTCAGGTGGGAAAGCACTTGTGGATATTGTGAAAGGTGTCTGTACCTCACTGTTCATCTTAAGCAAAGCTCCACTAAGTAAATAGGAGTGTTACTTGAAGGCTAAGTGTTAAATTGTGCCCTATGTGGATGGTTTTCATATGTTAGTGAAAGCATAAGGACTTAATACAAATGTTTGAAAATTTTGAAACATGCCTGTGGTGGATCTGGTTTAGATCATAGGCCACAAAGATCGGACAGAAGGGACTCTGACATTATGTTAAAATAAAAGGTATGTATTGCTGGAAGAGGCAATACTGCTTATGACAGCCTGAAGACCACTTCATCTTTTTCCTGCAGTCTGGCTAAACTCTCTGGCAATTATTTGTTTATTTCCAAATTTGTGGACTGTAACATTTTAAAGGATGTTTTACTATTTTATAAGGCATTCTGTTACTAACTCATTTTGCTTAATCCCCAAGATGTGTAAGTAGAATGGAATAAATAATAAAAAAAAAACAACATAGAATCTGGTATTTTAGTAGTTGTCAATATAGTAGATTGAATGATAAAACTTTCAGGTTTCTACTACCTGTACAATGCTTTTTTTGGCAAGTCTGTCTTTGGCAACAGAGCAATGATTCCTTCATGTGTTTTTTCAAGTAAAATAGTACACAGTCATCTTGTTGGACAATGGTTGATATTGGCAACTGTTTCAGTGGCATATGTGTAGCCCAGACTGACATTTGCTCTGATTACTTGTCATCTGGTTCACTCCAAATCCAAAGTGCTTTAGATTGTCTGCAGATTAGAATGTGTTATTACATGGAAGGTTGTGCAGGAGGAACACCAAATGAGCAGTGGAAAGGACTGATTCTGCTTGTAAAAAGACAAAATATCAGGTTGCTCTGCTTCCACAAATTCTATATTAACATCAGACTGTTTATATTAATGTCGGACATGTACCCAGGCGACATGTGTCCCTGATTTGCTGTGGTGATGATGAAGACAATATTCAAAGGACTTTGTGTATGGAAAAGTAGCTGAATCTCATTGTTAATGATGAGTGAGCAGTGGAAGGACCAGGTGCTAGTCTGTGCACTGCAGAAGAAACAAAAATAATTAAGAGGATCTGAATAATTACTATTTCCCCATACCACTTCAGTGGGGTTTGTATACCATTGAGCCAGGATGCTGGATGCAGACAGTTCATAGGAAGTGAAGCTAGACAGGAACGTGGCTATTTCAGAATAATAGCAACAGTGTGGTATTTATGTTGGATACACCATTTTCAGTGGTATTCTTAACATGACAAACAGGGTTTTTTATTCAGCCACCCTGATACATCTGTCTCTCTGAATAGGTTGGTTTGTTTTTTTCTCCCTGCCATATCTGACTTAGTATTTCACTATTCTGTTAACTAGTCTATGGAGAAAAAACCCCAAACATCCCAGAGCTGTTCATCTGAATTCTTTGACTGTCTTTAGGCTTCTTTGCTTAAGTTCTAAAAAATGAATGTGTTTAGTGGATGCGTTCTTTGTAGTAGCCAGTTCCAGCTAAAAGCAGTCTTTTAAACCTGTAAGTGCAACTTCTGGCCTTTCAAATGAGAGACTAAGCATTCCCTTACTGAGTCAAAAAGAAATTATCTTTGAAACAAATGTATGCCATAAAGACAAGTCATATTTTGAAAGCCAGTTATCAGAAAGAACAAACAGTGAACATGCTGATGACTGAACACCGCTTAAAATTCTGATTGCAAACTGATTGCAAACACTTTGTTAGCAGTAGGAGATGATCTAGTATGTGTGAAGGGGGAAAACTTCCACCTTTTTCTAGCTAGGAGTTTTTTATGGGATTCCTGCTTTGTCAAAGTGTTTACACAGAACGTAATAGACCTAGAAAAACTTTGGGAAATTCTGATCACTAAGGCAGCTTTGAACACTCCTCCTTCCCCATAGGACAAGTTGCTATAGGTCATCGGTTTCATCTTTCCTCAAGTAAAAGAATACAGTTAAAACTAGGTGTAGTGGACTGAAGCTGGTGAATTCCTCTGTCGTGCTCAAAACCAATGTAATGTCCATATGGCTAAAAGCTTAATCCAATTCATGAGCCAATGATGTTAGCAAAAGGTAGTTTCAAAATAAAATATGAACTCCTATTCCTGTCTGGTTTGTTGGTTTTTTTTTTTTTTTTTTTTTTTCAAACTAGACTATTCCTAGAGATTTTTCCCTTAAGACAAGCCTATTCCTAACTCCATTTCCCACCTCTCCTTTGCTCAGTCTAGAGTCTAACTGGAGAAATGTCTGCTTTGTTAATGAAAGTTACCTTTAGATGACGCCTCAACAGCAGTAGTCTGAATTAGCCAACAAAAGAATCCTGGCATAATTTTACATGATGTTAGGGCCATGAAAAGTGATGTAAATAATTTTTTTTTTTTTCCTGTTCGGATCACCCCAGAGTGGAATGCTTGCTAAAACTGAATTATCTGCTTATCATTGCTATTCAGTATCACTAGTCTAAACTAGGACCTTGAGGGATAGCCTCTTAAAGCAGGTATTCCCTGAGTAACATTCTATTATTCTGGAACTTGTAACTGCCCTGTGACACTTCAAAAATCCAACAACAAAACACAAAAAACCCAACAAACTAATGTTCGGTAGATATGGTGTGGGAGAAGTATGTAAAAGCAAGCTCTTAAACTGTCTTGCCTCATTGTATTTCCACTGAGGCTCTCTTCCTACCTCATCAGTAATGAATGAGCAGGACCCCAAATGGTTCCTTTATTGTAAAAACCAACTAGATTGTCCAAGTTGCTATGTTAGCAGCAAAATGTATGAGTTTTGATTTCTTCTGGATTTGCATTCTTTGCTTTCCTGAGGCCAAACTGAATGACTAACAGATGAATCTTGTTTGCCTTTCCCTCTGTGAGGATGCCAAGCTGTGTCTCTACTCACTGCTTCCACACTTATTTTCAGGAACTTGTGCAAGGGCATTAATCTTCTCTTGGAGTCTAGTCCTCTTTCAAGAAGAGTTTCAAATTGCCCAGCAAGCCCAAAAGTTAATCAGGGAGGGGGAGGAAGAGATGCATAAACAAAAAAGCATAATACTGTGATAAACACTGCTTTCCATAAGAAACAATAAAGGTAAGCCCTGCATGTGGTACTTCTCAAGAATAAAATTGTTTGCAGCAGCATTAGGGACTTCTTGGATAAAAAGTCCTGCAATCCATGTAGAAGGCTGCAAACACTAGGAATGGTATCTGGCACCAGTGAACACATGGGCTCAGCCAAGGTAGCATATGACCTAAGCCGCCTTTAGCTTTTTTGGTAGGATGGTGAGGAATTACAGATCTTGCTGTTGGAAATGTGTGTATACTGTTTTGAATCACACCTAAACGTAGAAGCATTCCAGATCCTTAGAGGTGCCAGAATTTTTGCTATCTAGGCTGGAGGATACATCATTTCACTTTTCTCTCTAAAGTAAGCTCTTCGTTTAGCTTGCATATACTATACAGTGATTTAGCACATTTTTTAAAGCTATTTTTCTTAAACATATTGATGTAATTACAAAAGCATCTGTGTATCACATATTCCTTTAGACCTTTCCACTGAAGTGAAAATCCTAGCATTTCTGCAGCCAACCATATGATCACTTTAACACTGCATATATGAGGGTTACTGCAATAAATCAGATGACTTGTTGGATATCTTTCCCTTTGCTTCTGCTTCAAAATAAATTCCTAGTGACTTCAAAAAGATGACAGTATATGCTTATGAATGCAATGGATGCAGTAAACGGCTGTTCTATTAACATACTTTTAAAAGGTTGTTTCAGGGAAGGATCATTTTAGTCCTGTTTCTTATTCCACCTCTACAGGATAGGAAACCACTGCCTGGAGAGTACAGGTGATGAGTAACGGCAGTGTTTCTTAGGACTTCAACTTCGCCTTTGACACTGTCTCCCATGACATCCTTCTCTCTAAGTTGGAGAGACATCAATTTGATAGGTGGACCACTCGGTGGATAAAGAACTGGCCGGATGGCCACACGCAAAGAGTTGTGCTCAATGGCTCAATGTCCAGCTGGAGACCAGTAATGAGTGGTGTCCCCCAGGGATCGGTGTTGGGACCGGTCTTGTTCAACATCTTTGTCGGTGACATGGACAGTGGGATGGAGTGTGCCCTAAGCAAGTTTGCCGATGACACCAAGCTGTGTGGTTCGGTTGATACATTGGAGGGAAGGAATGCCATCCAGAGGGACCTTGACACGCTTGTGAGGTAGGCTGATGCCAGCCTGATGAAGTTTAACCATGCCAAGTGCAAGGTCCTCCACCTGGATCGGAGCAATCCCAGGCACAGCTACAGGTTGGGCGGGGAGGAGATTCAGAGCAGCCCTGTGGAGAAGGACTTGGGGGTGTGGGTTGATGAAAAAATGAACATGAGCCGGCAGTGTGCGCTTGCAGCTCAGAAAGCCAACAGTATCCCGGGCTGCATCAAAAGGAGTGTGACCAGCAGGTTGAGGGAGGTGCTCCTGCCCCTTTACTCTGCTCTTGTGAGACCTCACTTGGAGTATTGTGTGCAGTTCTGGTGTCCTCAACATAAAAAGGCCATGGAACTGTTGGAACAAGTGCAGAGGAGGGCCACGAGGATGATCAGGGGACTGGAGCACCTCCCATATGAAGATAGGCTGAGAAAATCGGGGATGTTCAGCCTGGAGAAGAGAAGGCTGCATGGAGACCTCACAGCAGCCTTCCAATACCTGAAGGGGGCCTATAGGGATGCTGGAGAGGGACTCTTCATTAGGGACTGTAGTGAGAGGACAAGGGGTAATGGGTTTAAACTTAAACAGGGAAAGTTTAGATTGGATATGAGGAAGAAATTCTTTACTGTGAGGGTGGTGGGGCCCTGGAATGGGTTGCCCAGGGAAGTTGTGAATGCTTCATCCCTGGCGGCGTTCAAGGTGGGGTTGGACATAGCCTTGGATGGCATGGTTTAGTGGGAGGTGTCCCTGCCCATGGCAGGGGGGTTGGAACTCGATGATCTTAAGGTCCTTTCCAACCCTAACTGTTCTATGATTCTATGATTCTATGATTCTGTCACGACTCTAAATCTTCCAGTTGTGGGAATGTATTTAGGGGAACAAGAGACATTCAGAACCTAACACTGCCAGTAGTTACCTAACTAACTTACTTACCTCTGCTTTACAGAGGCACAGGACTGTGACTTCCTACAACATTCTTACCCTGGCGAAAAAGTAGGGATGAATTAAAAAGCTAAAATCACAAGACAAAGATTTTGAACCCATCAAGGGCCTTAATTTTGACGACTAAATAGCATTTCATGACTTACTGTAACCTTTTCTCCTTTTGGTGTTTATGTATGAAAGTGTAATGATAAGATCTGGGCAAATAAAAATGCTGTAGGTGTATAATGATACCAGTAGCATTGCTAGTGCTTATCCTTTCTGCTTCTGTTACTGTAAGTATATAAGCATGAATATGCTGTAGGGAATTAGACCCTTTCAATTCCAGCTTCAATTCCCCAGCTTTCTGGGGAAGCTGGTGTAATGCTATCTGTCTTGCAGGACTAAAGCAGTGGTAGGTATTCATTATGTTTGCAAGGATCTTGGAGATAAAATGTTAAGGGCTACTGATCAACCCATTTGATGGCAAATGTCTTTCTGGAGGCTCAATTTTGGTATCCTTACTCATCAGAATACAGGACAGCAACATAAATGAATTCTGTTGCTTTTTGCCTTTGGAATGGATGTAATGTTATAAAGAGAAGTTATTATCTCTTTCTGATAGCTGAAGAACACTAGAAGTGATTGTGAGAACAACTACAGTTGGTGTTTATTTCCCGATATCCTACTATTAATGCATTTTTAGCTATTTATCATTTTCTTTTCCAAGATGTGACTCACTGAAGTATGTTTCCTAGCTATACTGCAATCTTTGTGGGGACAAAACAGAAACAGAACATGTCTGGGTTTTACTTCAAACTTCATCTAATAAACATTGTGCAAAGACCCCACGTAAGCACCCTAATTGAGTTAGCATTTAAACTCACCATAGATTTATCCTTTAATAAATTTAAGATCTTACAGATGCCAACAAACCGATCTGGTTTATGAGCAGACCAAACTGAAGTCTGGGTACAAATAAAAAAATGCTAACATTTTTGAAGGAAACTGAATGTTGCCCCAACAAATGATGTGAAAACCATTGTGTAATCTGCAGCTATCAGAGATAGATCATCTAGTCCAGCCCCCCTGTGTGGGCAGGAACATCTTTCACTGGATCAGTTTGGTATAAGCCCCATCCAACCTGACCTTGAAAACATCCAGTGATGGGGCATTTACAACTTCTCTGGGCAAACTGTTCCTGTGTCTCACCACCCTTATCATAAAACTTTTCTTCTTTATATCCAAACTAAACCTATCCTCTTAAAAGTTTAAAACCATTAGTTCTTGGCCCTACCAGTAGGGGCCTTGGTAAGAAGTCCCTCTCCAGCTTTCCCGTAAGTCCCCTTTAGCTACTGGAAGGCTGCTATAAGGTCCCCTCAAAGCCTTCTCTTCTCTAGGGTGAACAACCACAGCTCTCTCAGTCCTCACAGGAGAGGTGTTCCAGCCCATCCCACTAATTGTTTCTGTCAAAGTGGGAGCTGCACTGTCCTATTTTTTTGCTACTTCTATTAGGAAATTACCTGAGTATCTGCTAACAGGTTATTTTGTTTAAAACGCAAAAAAACTTGTCCTTACTTTCAAGGTGGGTTGTAACATTGACAGGTTTGTGAATTACACTGGCATCTTATGAAGGGCTAAAGGATTTAGTTTAAATGTATAATAAGAAAGCAGCCTCTGAGCTAAAGGGCTCTATTTCTACAGTGCCATAAAGAAGTATTGATCCATGACTGAAGAGTCAAGTATTACTGGTTTTGAAATATTTCCTAGAATTTAATGAATTGAATTCTCCTTCATGGAAGATAATGTTCATGTGCGCAGAAATTACATATACTCCTTTTGTTACCTCTTATAAGTATTTCCTGCTCTGTTTTGCATTCAGCAGTGGAGGCAGATAGACAAGCTTGTTCCCTTTTGAAGATTCCCTACCCCTCCCCATGGAAGCAACTCAAAGCGAAAATGTGTTGGCAAGCCCAGTGACCTGTGAAATTGGTCAGAAATCTGATAAATCAGCTAAGGAATTAATTGCAGGAAATAAATTACAAAATAATAAAGCCTTCTCATTGTTGCTTTAGCTGTGTTTCTGCACGGGAAACTTCCCATTAGATGCTCATAAGAAAAGCAAAATCTGATTTCACCTAAAAAACCAATAAAGCAAATGTGGACAATCACAAATGAATTTATACATAGTTTAAGAGAAACACTTCATTTGAAATGTTCACTAGACCTTACCATGGAAGTGGGAACCTACTTTAAGAAACCGTATGTCCTATCTCCACAATAGATGACCCCTATAAAACTTTGACATGAAATCATAGGATAAATCCAAGATAATTTTAAAAGGAAGGAAAGAAAGGTGACAACTTAGTTGTGTGAGAACAGGTTTGGAGTTCACTTATGTTTTTATTTTGTTATGCTTTTTGAAGAACTGACATCTCAAAATACTCTTACAGAAGAGAAAAGAAAGCAGTGTACCTGATAAATATGTCCTCCTGATGAACATTCAAGTGAGTGTTCATGTCAAAAGGACAACACAAAGAGGGAGTCTGAACATCATGTACCAAAACACACTGGTATCTCATGAAATAACTGTTCTGCAGAGAGTGTGTCACTCATGGCAAAATAACTGGACAATATTACTACACTCTGTGTAAGCTTTGGTAAATTAGTGAAAGTAGATACAAAATTGAGGTCTTCCTTCTCTCTTAAAAAAACTACAGAGTTTTTTTTCCTCTTTTGGAGAAACTCTCGATAGCATGAATGGGGCGTGGGGCAGAAGTGGAAACAGTACTCAGTAGTTGCACTGTGTATTTATTTTTGCAATTAGGTGGCTGGCAGAGCTTAAGTGTCAGGTTTGACAGAGGAGGGAGACCAGGTGTTATTAGCAAATAATATTACATTTGCTTTGTGTGGGAATTAAAAAGTCACTGGATATTTTTTGTTAGAGGACTCGGCCAAGACCTCCACAATAAAAAATTGCCGTCAGCTCCTCATAGTTAGGTGCTGTCATAAATAATTCTCCACCCAAAGAAAGACAGTGGTTTGTGTTGCTGTATACAGAGTTGTTAGAGCTATGGTCTTAGTAGTATTACTAAAATATCTGAAAAAGCTCTTTGGGCTGAGCTGGTGCTGCAATGGACAGCACAAATAACAGTGAAATTTTCAGCAGCTTTCGTAGCTTCTCCTGCTTGCCACAAACTGCACTTCTACTAAATTTGTTTCCATGACATAGAGCAGCTAAAGGAGCTGGGATGAGGTAGCAGCTATGAAATAAATGTCATGGAGTAACAACTGAAGCTTAAATGGAAATGGTTTATGTCAAGCCACAGAGGTTTTCAATTGCTCTTTTCAGTGTAAAATCCCCAAGGCTTACTAAAGAAGGTGGATTGCGCATGTGTGAATATAGAATCACGAAGCTCCTGAAGCTGCTCACAAGTGAGCACCTTGCAAATGTTCTGGCTGATGAATAAAGATTCTTTTACTGGCTGGAAAGGGAGTGAACCAGCTCGTGATCTGGCTCTGCAGTGAGTATTTCCAGGAACAACATAAAAAGTGCAGTTTGTTATATTTACATGATTTCATCCTCTTCACTCGATTGTTTCAAGGCAGTGCCAGCAGTGAGTTTGGAAGCTGTTGCCAAGTATATGTTAAGATGCCTGATGTCCTGATTCATGGGAATTTGGACTTAGGAAGCTTTCTTCCCCCTCTGCTTTTACCAAAATAGTAGCATAGGCTGTTAAATTATCTGTCCCAATTTAAGAAGAAAGCTCAATCCCTCTCCAGTCTAAAGTATAATGAGAGGAAAACAAGAAATGTACCTCAAGAAAGGGTTCCTTCTGTTCTAAGAGGTGACGGGTTGGCTCATTAAAGAGGCTCCATCTATTTTGGATGTGCTAGGGTGCAAATCAGGTAACTTTAAGCAGTGTTATGTTGCTCACCCACATCTCTGTTTTATACCTGCCAAACTGATGATGGTGTGTTTGGGGATGTGTGGTATCTGGGTTTTTTGGGGGGGGCTGACTTTTGTTTCTTTTTTTTTTCTGATGATGAACTAAATGAGCAGATACACAAGTTACTTGAATATTGTGAGCAGAAAGGTCTAGAATGCAGAGAAAAGAAGCTTTTGGGTTTTGTGGATGGGAGGGGAAGTGATGCAAGTGCCAAAAATCCTCCTCTTTCCAATTTTGTGCGCCTTGCACAAGCTAAAAGAAATATCTGACTGTTCTGGTGCTTACAGAGGGAAAAAAGCTCTCAAACCTGATTTCTCTCCCTTCTGAATTTTCAGGGGAATTGTGCTTCTCTTACCGAGTTTTCTGATTGACTGTGCATGTGACTGATAGAAATATTACAGAAGCTAACTTACATGCATAGCTCTAAGGAAAAGCGTATTCCTTTTTCTTATCTTTTCCCAGCTGCTGTGACTGTCGATTCAATAGAAAGTTTGTTAGGGTTTTTTTTGTTGTTGTTTTTTTCTTTTTCTTTCAAACTTTGGACAAAGCATTGCAAATAGAGAATACCGCATAGATCTTAAAGACCTTGCAGTATTATTGTGCTGTCTTCACCCTGAAGCTACCTCAAGCTCTAGCAGGAGGCTTGCCCAAACTGCAATCCTATCCATAAACATAACCTTCTCTGGAAGTCTACGGTTGTTCTTACTTGACTTCCTGTCAGGGTGTAGACTGAAACTTAGTTTAGGATACTTTATCATTTGCTGTTAGAAACACCAGTAGCATGGATGAAACTTGCCCCACTCAAATGGGACAAGCTTTCCAGAGCCTTCCCAAACACTGCCTTTCCATGGTTTACCATAAAAAAATTCATGGAAAGCCTAAATTTACTGCCAAGTGTAGCAGCACAGATGTGCCCAGTGGGCCTCTACTGCCCCTTCCCAGAACTGCATGGCTGAAAGCAGGAAGTATTGTGTGCTAGTGTGAGCAATGATTTCAGTGTTGCTAATTTGTGAATGCCCCTATGTTCAGCACTGCCAAGTATTCTGAATGGCTTTTCTGACTCTTAAAAGCAACAAGTATGTATTTTTCTACTTAAAAAAAATATTAAAAAATCTGCTGTCAATTGATGATCATTCAGTTTTCTGTAGCTCAGGACAAACACCTTGCATTTCACAGGACTTTTGTTCTGCTTTTCTTCTCGATTGATTCTTCATGAGCCACAGCTTTTCAGGAACTGCAGAGGGATCTCTTCACAAACACACATAAGGATTTCACGATGCTGAGTTTGCACACAGCCTACTGAAAGGCAGTATTTTTTTTCCCACAGCTGCTCCGTCAGTAAGACAACTGCACAGAATGAGCTGTTGTGGGCTGCTGCATCTATAGCATGACTGTAATTGTTGCGTGTGAATATCGTACCTACATGTGATACCATCCTGAGTACAGTCGTACAGCAGAGATGGGTAGTTTTGTATGCAGTCAGCACTGGGTCAAAAACATGTCTGTACGTTTTTCTGCTCTTTCTTCAAGCCTCTTTCTTGTGTCCACTTATTTAAAGAGACAAATGCCTAGCGACATGGTATATGATGAACTTCTTGTTATTGCGGGACATTCTTTCAGCAGTCCTAACCTGATCTGAGGCAGTCAAGGTCTGTTTTAACAGATACTCTCCCTGAAGTTCATACTGAAGAATTATCATATTAAAACTGTTTGAAGGTGGCTAAGCAACTTTCAGATGCATTCTTTCTCTTTGGCACGCAAAGTACTATAAATAAAAGGAGGCTACTACAATTTTTCTCCTAAAACTGTCTGCTACAGACTTCCATCCTGTGAAATACCTGTTCCTGCTGGCAATTTCCCTTCTGAATTCCTGAAGGGCCCTGGCACCAACCAGAAGAATAATTCTTGAGTGGAAGAGGAAATAAGAATACAAGAAATGCTTGACTGAATGGAGGGAGAAAAAACCTCCCTGACAGAGTGTGCCAGGATGTGTTCAAAGGAAACACTGGAATCTCCCTTCTCAACGGACTTCAAAAACTGTGCACTAGAAAATGTACTGTTGGGAACAATACTGCATTAGCAGGAAAGTGGGCTGGATGATCTAATTATTTTCCATCTTTAACTTGGCTAGGCCTAGGCATGATCCAGGTCTCTCTAGCTGCTATTTTTCTTACTAATTTCTAAAACATTGTAAGTTGGAAATAATTCCTTTTAAAATAAATATTAGTAATTATTACTTCTAATCCATCAGTACTTAACAAATTCTGACCTTTCCTGTAACCTGTTACTTTCCAGAATTGTGATATGCTAGGTGTAGAGCTAAGCTCAGGCAAAGATGAATAGTTGCAGCTGGTTACTACAGTGTATGTCTGCAGAGTTTTGGGAGCAGTCATATGTAAGTTTCTGGTGGTCTGGTATTAGTAATTCTCTGCAAGTAAACCTGTAAAGGTTGGATAATAATCTCTGAAAAGCTTTGATGTCATCAATTCCTTTATTCCCTCGCAACCACAGACTTTTTTTCCTGATAAAATGATAAGTGTTCCAGTATCCCTATGGATGTGTCAGTGTGAGGAGAGCTTGCTAAAGGCAAGCATACACCACCTATGTCTTGAGCAGACTTGGTAGTATTCATTCATTTAACAAGGGAACAGAAACATAGGTGGTATTTTTGCTGAATTGTAAATTTTATGGGTTTTGTGTTGTACCATTCACATACAAGGTTTAAGATAATTTACTTGTGCAAAGAGCCTTCCTCTTTCCTATCCCTTATTCCTACAGCCCAAATACAGCATAGTTTGTATTGTTTCTATATGACTTTTGGTTTTACCTGAAATGTTTTATAGCACCATTCCCCCAAAAGAACTTTTATGTATGAGCATGTGTACATCCACATGTGTACACCTGAATAAATGAAAGATTCAGCTTGACAAATCAAAGAAGCAATATTAGCAGGTACTTAATTCTGTCCCGTGTGAAAGGATTACATGAAAGATTCACTTTGACTGCAGTCACTCCACTGACTGAGGTACCTGTAGCTGCTTTGAATCAGCAGCATAGGACACATAAACAGATCACAGAATCACACAGAATCACAGAATAGTAAGGGCTGGAAAGGACCTCAAGATCATCGAGTTCCAACCCCCCGCCATGGGCAGGGACACCTCACACTAAACCATGTCACCCAAGGCTATGTCCAACCCCACCTTGAACGCCGCCAGGGATGAAGCATTCACAACTTCCCTGGGCAACCCATTCCAGGGCCCCACCACCCTCACAGTAAAGAATTTCTTCCTCAGATCCAATCTAAACCTCCCCTGTTTAAGTTTAAACCCATTACCCCTTGTCCTCTCACCACAGTCCCTCATGAAGAGTCCCTCCCCAGCATCCCTATAGGCCCCCTTCAGGTATTGGAAGGCTGCGATGAGGTCTCCATGCAGCCTTCTCTTCTCCAGGCTGAACAGACACAACTTTCTCAGCCTATCTTCATACGAGAGGTGCTCCAGTCCCCTGATCATCCTCGTGGCCCTCCTCTGCACTTGTTCTAACACTTCCATGTCCTTTTTATGTTGAGGACACCAGAACTGCACACAATACTCCAAGTGAGGTCTCACAAGAGCAGAGTAGAGGGGCAGGAGCACCTCCCTCGACCTGCTGGTCACACTCCTTTTGATGCAGCCCAGAATACGGTTGGCCTTCTGGGCTGCAAGCACACACTGCCGGCTCATGTTCATTTTTTCATCAACCCACACCCCCAAGTCCTTCTCCGCAGGGCTGCTCTGAATCTCTTCACCGCCCAACCTGTAGCTGTGCCTGGCATTGCTCCGACCCAGGTGGAGGACTTTGCATTTAGCATGGTTGAACTTCATCAGGTTGGCATCAGCCCACCTCACAAGCGTGTCAAGGTCCCTCTGGATGGCATTCCTTCCCTCCAATGTATCAACCGAACCACACAGCTTGGTGTCATCGGCAAACTTGCTAAGGGCGCACTCCATCCCACTGTCCATGTCACCCACAAAGATGTTGAACAAGACCGGTCCCAACACCGATCCCTGGGGGACACCACTCGTTACTGGTCTCCAGCTGGACACTGAGCCACTGAGCACTACTCTTTGCGTGTGGCCATCCAGCCAGTTCTTTATCCACCGAGTGGTCCACCTATCAAATTGATATCTCTCCAACTTAGAGAGAAGGATGTCATGGGAGACAGTGTCAAAGGCTTTACACAAGTCCAGGTAGATGACATCAACCGCTCTGCCCCTGTCCATCAGTTCCGTAGCCCCTTCATAGAAGGTCACCAGATTGGTTAGGCAGGATTTCCCCTTAGTGAAGCCATGCTGGGTGTCACCAAGCACCTTGTTGGTTTTCATGTGCCTTAGCATGCCTTCCAGGAGAATCCGCTCCAAGATTTTGCCAGGCACAGAGGTGAGACTGACTGGTCTGTAATTCCCTGGGTCATCCATTTTTCCCTTCTTAAAAATGGGGGTTATATTTCCCTTTTTCCAGTCAGCGGGAACTTCACCTGACTGCCATGATTTTTCAAATATGATGGACAGTGGCTTAGCAACTTCATTTGCCAGCTCCTTCAGGACCCGCGGATGGATTTCATCCGGTCCCATGGACTTGTATACATTCAGGTTCCTAAGGTGGTCCCGAACAAGATCCTCCCCCACAGTGGGCCCAGGGTCCCCACCCTCACCGTCCCCGCGTCTGCCTTCCAAGACTTGGGCGGTGTGGACAGAGCATTTGCCCGTAAAGACTGAGGCAAAGAAGTCATTAAGAACCTCAGCCTTCTCCAAATCCAGGGTAGCCAGTTCTCCCGATAGCTTCTGGAGAGGGCCCACGGTGTCCCTAACCTGTCTCTTATCGGCAATGTACCTATAAAATCCCTTCCTGTTATCCTTAACATCCCTAGCCAAGTTTAATTCTAAGTGGGCCTTAGCTTTCCTAACCTGGTCCCTAGCTTCCCGGACAACATCCCTGTATTCTCCCCAGGCCGCCTGACCTTGCTTCCACCTTTTATAAGCCTATTTTTCTTTCGAATTTTGCTCAGCAGCTCCTTATCCATCCAAGGAGGTCTCCTGGCCCTCCTGCTGAACTTCCTTCTAGTTGGGATGCACCGCTCCTGAGCTTGCAGCAGGTGATCCTTGAATACCAACCAACAGTCTTGGGCCCCCCTGCCCTCTAGGGCTGTATCCCATGGAACCTTACTGAGCAGGTTCCTGAAGAGGCCAAAGTCTGCTCTCTTGAAGTCCAGGGCAGTGAGCTTGCTGCACGCTCTTCTCACTGTCCTGAGGATCTCAAACTCAACCATCTCATGATCGCTGCAATCAAGGCTGCCCTGGAGTGTCACATTCCCAACCAGCCCTTCCCTGTTGGTGAGGACGAGGTCAAGCATGGCACCTCTCCTTGTCGGCTCCTCTATTACTTGCAGAAGGAAGTTGTCTTCCACACAATCGAGGAACCTTCTGGATTGCTTGTGCCGGGCCGTACCATCCCTCCAACAGATATCAGGGTGGTTGAAGTCTCCCATGAGAACAAGGGCCTGCAAGCGTGAGGCTGCTCCTATCTGCCTATGGAGTGCTTCGTCCAGCAAGTCCCCTTGGTCAGGCGGTCTGTAACAGATCCCCACAATAATGTCACCCATCGCTGTTCTCCCTTTAACCCTGACCCACAAACTCTCTGTCGACTGCTCACCTGTCCCCAGACAGAGTTCCATACTCTCCAGCCTATCCCTAACATAAATAGCAACTCCCCCTCCCCGTCTGCTGGGCCTGTCTTTCCTAAAGAGCCGGTAACCTTCCATTCCAACACACCAGTCATAGGTGCCATCCCACCATGTTTCTGTGATGCCTATGATATCATACCCCCGTAGATGTGCACACATCTCTATTTCCTCTTGTTTGTTCCCCATACTACGGGCATTTGTGTAGAGGCATTTGAGCCGAGATCCATTTGAAGCTGGCTCATTGGCTGGAGCAGCTGGAATATCCCTACATTGCTCCGAACGTTTACTATAGGTGCTACTAACCGACTGGGTGTGTTGGGATGGAATGCCGCCCCCCTCCCCCCAACACATCTAGTTTAAAGCATCCTTAACCAGCCTGGCAAGCCTCCTACCAAATCCCCTCTTCCCCTTCTTTGTCAGACCAGCTCCACCAGCCCCCAGTAGACCTGGCCTACTATATTGAGTCCCATGGTCAAGGTACCCAAACCCCTGACTATAGCACCACCCTTCTAACCATTTATTAACCTGCCCAATCCTCCTAGCCTTTTCAAGGTCCTGCCCTGTATCCTGGAGAATTGACGAAAAGACAATCTGAGCTCCAGAGCCCCTAACCACCTCTCCCAGAGACCTGTAGTCCTTCTTTATAGTCTCCGGGCTACTGCTATCTATATTAGTAGCACCCACATGTATTACCAGGAGTGGGTAATAGTCAGTGGGACTGACTAGAGCAGGCAGCTTCTCAGCCACATCCCTGATCCGAGCCCCTGGTAGGCAATACACCTCCCTTGAGCCTGGGTCAGGCCGGCAGATGGGTGCCTCTGTGCCTTTCAGATTAGAGTCCCCGACTACTACGACCCGCCGCTTTTTCAAGAACTGTGAATGTCTCCTACAGCTGAGGAGCAAGATTTTAAGTTCTTTATGACAGGATTCATATAGCTTTAATCATCTAGTTCCAACCCCCTGCCATAGTCAGGGACACCTCCCACTAGACCATGTAGCCCAAGGCCCCATCCAACCAGGGCATGAAAAATCAGTCAAATTCAAATTTAGCCTGTAAACTGTGTTCTATATGCTGTAACTTTTCATTATTCATTTGTTTTGTATATTTTGTCTCTCTTAACATAATGTTGTTTTAAATAGATGTAGCTAGGCAAAAATATTGTTTCCAGGCTAAACTAATGAGTAGTTGATATGATAAATGAAATAAGTGCTAACTCATCTTTCAGGCTCAGTATTAATAAAGTCACATCTGAAAGAGCTGAATACCTGAAATAAAATTGCTGAGTCAGTTTCAACTAGGTTTAACATTTATCTAAATCAATGAAAATTTTTCTAAGAAAACTGGCTCTGTTTTGTGCTTTGTGTTGGGGAGGATTCTTCTTTTGATTTGGAAATGTGTTCAGTCTTTTTAAAATTCCTACTACGATTGTGCAGCGAAAGTATCTATATTAACTGCCCTGAAGCATTTCAATAAGAAAAACACATCTCCAGTTGGTTTCTACATATACAAATTTAAAATCTATGCCTAGCCACCATAAAAATAAAATATTGTTGGATGAAGGTTTGTGGGTTTTAAAATTATTACTTTGAGTAATAGATCTCTAAATCTAGGCATCTGATGGAAAGAGTGTTTCCTTTTTTAAATAAAAATAAACTAATCTTTGAGACTAGCGTCTCTACAAAGTAGAAGTCTTGAGGCCATTTCAAGCTATGTGCTTGAATCTCCAAGCATTTTGACAATCATGTATTTTCTCCATGCCCATGCAAACCCACTAATTTTCTATTGAAGATGTGATTTCAAGTTCACTTAGCTGAGAGACTTTGAGTTATAGATTCAAACCCTTTATGAATGTATTTACCCCAAAGAAATGTAGAGCCTCCCTTAAAATGCAGATAAGATTACCAGTATAAGGGGCTTGTTTATGTATCATATGCATATGAAAAACTGAACAGAAATGAACTATTTCTCCAGCTCTGAAAAAAGACTGCATAGAGAAACTTTGCCAGATGACACCAGATCATGAAGTGCTTTGTGAGAAATGTCTTGGCCTATTCTTGTTACTGAAACTTGCTTTCCACTTCAGTGAGGCCAAAATTTCACAGTTGGATGGTGCCCTAGAGATCAGCAAGAACATGAAGGAAAATTTCCCATCACCTCTGATTAATTACCCAGATTAACAAGTGTTCCCTTGGGCAACTTTGCATCTCAGCTATAGATAAGTACTGCTATGTGAATTTTAATGAAGCACAAACTGCAACTAGCAGGATAAATCCACCACTATACAACGAAGCAGTTTACTGTAACCACTTGAGAGTCCAGTTTACAATGAAGTTAACAGTCGATTGTACAGAGTAAATGTACAGCTTGGTGTTCACTGATAGATTTGAGACAAGTAGTCCAATTGTACAATCACAAGCAACAAACAAGCATTAAAAGTGATCACTTTCCATTATGTAAGTGCAGGTATGTGAGCACATATGCAAGCCTATGTGTGCTCACAGTGTAAGATCTCTAGTACCAATATCCAGTCTATGCCGACGGTGATCCCATATGCTCAGGAAAATATGAACATGTTTTTCCACAGTCAATGTAAAAAGCGTTATAAGAGAACGTTAGCTCACTATATTGTAAAGAACTCAAACTTTAAGCCCCATGCGTTCTTGTGTTCTTGTTGGCAGCCTGGTAATATAAAGCTAAAATAATAGTCATTGCTCTATAATATCATAATTCTAAGAACTTAAAGGTTACTGATTCAAATGTATTTTGGGGTGGGGAAGCTTTAACAGAAATTAATTTCACGTATTGCAATTATTTTTAGAGGAACATACGGAACCATATTGGCAGGAGTGTGGAATGTAAAAAAAATGCCTCTAATCCTGTCTATACTACAAATAACATTTTTTCTTTTTCTGAATATTCCTATTTACATCATCCTACCAGTTAATGCATTTAAAGTATTTATGTCAATGAGGATATGGAGGCAATTACCAAGAACAAAGGTGTGGTTTTTGTTTAGGAAAAAAAACAAATCAAAACAAAACTCCTTTGTTATAATCATTATGACCTGTAATTAACTCATGAGTATCATGATCACATGAGTTTAATACATTGGAAATGATTCATGAAACTTTCATCTATTGGTAGATTTCAGGTACAAGTCCTTCACTTAGGTTGAACAAATCATTGCCTTTCCCAACATACCTTGCCTCCTAAAAGAAGAAGCAATACAAAGAATGGTATTAGTTTGACTATGCAAATGAAAACTCATTTGGAACATATTTTTGTTTTGCCGATTGATGTTTTTCAGTGTCTTCCTCCTTTTCAGTCCTAAGCTGAAGAACAGTATTTCTTAAAACTGATGTGAAGGCTGTGCATGTTTTGAACCTCTTCCTTTGGTTTATTTGTACAGAATGAGAGTTTGAGACAGCTGGAATAATGGAGACACAAGCATCTCTTCAAAATCTGCATTAAATTTAAAATGTTGTGTGTGCACTTGTCTGTAATCCTCCAAGAAGTCCTCTGTGACTAGACATGATTTGTCTCTTTTTGTAGATACGTAAACATAGGAAAAGCTACATAACTGTAACAGCAGACAGATGGCCCCTAATGTTTGACACGAGAAAGAAGAAAGCAGGGTGGTGGTAGTGGGGAAAAAAAAAACAACAAAACCAACAAAAAACCAAAGTAGACCATGCAAAACAAAACAAAAAACCCCAATGAACAATTGCCAGAAAACCTACCAGGATTACTACTGCATTAATCCAGGGAAAAGTTCTGATGATTCACAAGTGACTCTCAAGTTGCCAGTCTTTTTACTTCACTTCCTGTGCATGTAGTGCTGCTCATCACCTGTTGTTAATTATAATATCCTATAAATCTAATGTAGAAGACCAGCAGTGAGACACAGTGCCTACACTGGCTGAACAGACACTCCAGGAAAAATATAATTTTTAAAGAGTTTGTTCCTGGATGAGCTTCTATGAACCTGGCAATGTTGTGAACTGATATTTCTATTAAGAAAAACACTAGTGGATGCCTTTAAACAAATAAAGTCCTGGCATTACAAAACCATTGTGGCTTTGAGCACCATAACAAAAACAACACTATGATGGGAAGCTCTCATTTAATAAATCAAAATAGCTTGCTTGGTAATAAATATTTTTCTTAGAAACCACAATATTCTCTTGTCTATGGATCATATGACTCCCCAGTTCCTTCATTTTTTGACATTGCTGGAGTAATAAAGGAACGTGGGAAATAACTCAGCATGGTGAAATCATTCAGTTTAGCTGTGCCTACACTTTAGTTAGAATAACTTAAAAAAGGTGTGATTTCAGCTATAGATGATCAAATTCTTCCCTTTTTCAGGTAGACACAATTTGGCTGGACTGCATAGTGCTACCTTTCTGAGATGAGGCCAGTGTTTAGTTTTGACTGAATCAATTTAATTTCTCAGCTTTGTATTCTAGAAAGGGGTGAGCAATATTTCCATTCCACAATATGGGAAATAAGTTTCGTTTCTATATGGGCTCTGAGCATTAAAGGAAACCAACCTCACAACAAACTGTAAAAATTCTATGAATCACTGCTATTGACTCTGTGTTCTACATTGGCTGCTGGTCAGACAACTTCCACTCATTGATCAATTGGCCTTTGTAGCTAGCAGTCAAAAGAAAGCTATTAAAAGAAAAGGATTCTCACATGTAGCATAACTTGCTGATATAAAATACCAAATTGAGTGGGACCGATCTATTGGCATCACTGAAGGATGGTCCAAAATATTTAGTAACAGACTGCTAAAAACATATATGCAATTGTACACTTGCCTGTATTTGTATATGAAATCATGCAGAAGTTTTACTTAATATAACCAGTATATACTTTTCCTGTAAATAATACTGCTCTGTTCAAAGTCCTTCAAGTTTTCTAATGTCTGCTAAGAAAGTCATGAAACGTTTATAAAAGTCTGAAGATTCAGCTTGTTTTAGTAGGATCCCTTTTACAATGCACTTCTCATGCAAAGATCAGTGTATTCTTCCATTTATTTGATCCAAAATTATTTAATATTCCACAGAAAGAATTTTTGTGTTCCTGGGTGCAAGGTTCTTTTTATAATGAAGTGCAATGTTGATATGACTGTATTTTTATATAGCCTCAATGACTTATTGGCTCTGCTTTCTAGTAAAAATATGGTTTTGATTATCCTTAAAACTCCTGATTTAACCTAATTTCGGAAAATTGAGCTATTGTTTTTTACTGTTCATATGACATACTGTGCATTCTAGCTGAAATCCAAGGTACTGTACAGTTGACTTGCATCAAAAGAGAAACTGCTGCAACAAACCTTGATTGGAAGATGAAATGTAACTTGAGGAATATTAATAACAGGAAAGTATTGAAAACAGGATTCTGGTTTTAGGCAAGCAATTTCTCAGTGGTTCACATGATAGTTTAGGAGACAGATAGGACAAAAATTGCTGAAAGTATACAGGAAATATTACAAATCCATGGAAAAAAAAATCAGAGTAATGTTTGTTTAACAGGCAGGCTTTAAATGACTTCAAAGAATTACGTGCGATGTTGGTTACTGTCTTGTAAAAGAATTTCATTACTTTGAAAGCAAATGCGAAGTCTGAGGCAGCCTTATTAGATATACTACTAAAATGTAGCTACCCTCTAGCTGATCTCCTGGCGCACCCATCTCTATATTCTTTATTCTCTGCGATGGTGACTATATGATAATCCACTTAAATCGTTTATCTAAAGCAATTAATTCTTTACACTAACTGAGGTTTTCTGTTTCAGCTGTATTGGTGTGTATTTTTTTTTAATTGGGGAAAAATTACTGTTAATAAACTGTGAAAGGTGTGCACTTTTATTAGAGCAATGGACAGAAAACTGACAGTACCTTGATTACTGATATAACTAGCAAAGGTGGGTATGTATTAAAGCCGGGCGACGGTAGAAAACCTTCTTAAAATGTTTTCTATGTACCTTAGTTCTGAACTTGATTGAATCTCTGCATCCTTACAGGCAGTGGCCAGCCTCAGAGCTACATACGTTCTTTTTTTTCTTCTGAATACAATTCTGCAAGTGACTGTCTTCCCATCTGCATTCTTTAACATAATGTGGCTACATCAGGCCTGCACTGTGTGCAGCTCTGCTCTTGAGGGAAAACATGAACCCTATTAATTTGTGACTGGTAGGCTTTCATAAATGCAGTTTTTCATGCTGAGTGGATACTATTTATGAAATAACCCATCCCACTAAGTAGAAACTTATCTCAATGTGTCTGAAAAGCAGTTGGTGTCCTCATCAAATTCACTCTCTCAGAATAATACCCTGACATCTTCTGGCTTTATGAATGGAGTTCACTCCTCATCTCTGGCTTGGGGTTGGTATTTTCATGTAGCTTCTAGACTTTGTCTGCTAAAATTTTTGACATAATGGACTCTTTTCAATGCCAGTTTTTCCCCAGGAAATGAAACATTGAAAGACTTGTTAATTTGCATTGTTTCAGCATTAGACTTTTTCATTAATTATACTCTCTTGTCCTCAAAGACTTTAGCTCTTAATGCCAATGCAGCAAAGAACGCAATCTCTGACATCTCTATAATGGTTGTCTTTTCATAGGCTATGAATTCAGGATGTTGCATCTATCATGTCACTATTCCCACTATGAAGGGAAAGGAGATGACACTTGCAATTGCTTTCCAAACCTAGTGAAGTGTGGTTATCTTAAATAATGTGTTCTTGCTAAATTTATAGTAACAAATGAGACATGAATCTCTCTGCCTGTTAACAAAAGCATCAGTTCTCATGTCTTTCACATTAAATGCCTCTATATTGCAATATATAATGTTCTGCCCAGAAATGTTTTCATTGGAATAGGGGAGTGGAAGGGCATCTTTTGTACTGCTTTAAACAATTCAACCATATGAAGAAAATTACCTCAGCTTAATAAGAAGTACTTCACTGTACCAGTTCTGATATCCAAACTCAACATCCAGTAGTGAAGAGATCACAACGGTGCTGAGTAGCAGTTCTGACGATATGCGTTTTCTTCTCTTTGTAGGAAGAGAAAAGAAAAAAGCATGTGTGTTAATATTCTTCCAAATATTCAGGACAGCAGAGAAATATTATTCACTTTACTTGAATAAATAAGCTACATGAAGTTTATTTTATTATCCTATTTTATTTTTTTTTTACATAATCAAATGTTAATACATTAACTAAACATGAAACAGTGCAGGAAAATTGTGTTTAAAACTGTTGCTTAGGTTGCAAAGACATCATGAAGGGCTCACATTTTGTTCTGGTTTATTTTTATGAGTAACATTGTCTGCATAGCTCTGTAATTTACAGTAAACTGAGTTATTTTCTCTTTGGACTACTTTATATTACAAAGGATCACTATTTCTATTCACACAAGGCTAATTTTTCTCTCCTCTGTTTCAAGCTTGTTGAGAGTTTTGAACATGCAAAAACTGGAAAAAATGAGAGAGAATTCAAATATTTCACTGTACAGTGTAAACTCTTTGGTTGATCACAAAATACCAGACAAGAAGTTGCATCAACCAAAGCCTAGAACCTAAGTTGTCCTGTTCTCCCCTCCTCCCCCTCCCCCTTAACAAGTAACAGTCGGCAGCTCTGGAATGTGCACTCTTCTCCCATGAAAACATTTTTCCACTCTGCCTTTTCCAAAAATCAAAAGTTCAAAGCTAAACTACTACATGTTATAAAAGAGCAAATTTACCATGACACTTAAACAAAGACATGAGTCAGTGTATTCAGCTTTCCTGAGGGAGGAAGGAGTTATGTTTCTTGTTAAGGCAAGGTGTGCAGGAAAGAAATTATTTTTATAGTTTTATATATCTACTTTTAGTTGTTTATCCATATAGATGTTGTATTTTACTGTACAGTTAAACTTGAAACTTGTGCCTTTTTTTGTCACTGATATATTAATTAAGGTTTACAACATTTCTCCTCAGAAAGCAAAATATTAGCATCCTCATTATACAAAAGGGCAAATGCAATCAGACATTCAGGCAGTATTATTTGGATACTCGTGGCAGTCTGGGAACCTCAGCTGCTGCTCTTTACTCTGGAGAGTGCTGCTTTTGTCCTTGGGAATGGCACAAGCAAGATGAGTAGCATGCATGTCAAGGACAGAGACAAAATGAGATGGTTTTGGACTGCTATGTACAACAACTTGTATCTGGAATAAAAAGCATGCGATTCTGTGTCCTCTTAAATGTGAGGTGTAGAACACAATATATTAAGCAGCTGAATTGCTCTGTGTAGTTTTTAAAGCTGTCTAGGAAACTTGGAACACCATTTCCATTTATTTGGAACAAGTGGCTGACTCATTTGTCTGCCCTGAAAAACCTCTACTTCTGTTCCTGACTGAAATAAGATGGATATTCTGAGAGTGATTCCTCTTGTACAACAGGAGAGAAGTATAAAAAGTCACAGTTTCTGCTAGTACTGAGCCTGGCCATCACTAAATGTATGGTCGATTGGGAAAATGTTAAAGGATGCAAACTTTTACTAGGTACTACAGTAGCTTTAATGTGTCCATTCTTTCAAGCAGACTGATATTGCAAAGTCTTGATCTTGGCAGGTACAAATTTAGGGTAGCTAGATCAAAGGTCTGCTCTGGATTCAGACCCTTGAATGTTATATTCAGTAGGATGGAACCAAAATCAAAAAAATCTTGAGAATGGAGAAAGCTGACATCTGCAACTATATTCCAACAGCCTAGGCACACCATCAGGATTCAGTTTTCCCTTATTAATATGTAAAGATGTATTAGGTCATTCTCCAAGAGCAGTGCTCAGCAACTGTAGACATGATAAACTGAGTGACACAATTTTTTTTCCTTCAAATTCAAAATTCTAACATTATAGTTTAGACATGAGGTATCATAATTTCTATGGCTGCCTGCCTTTCTGTTCTTCCTGTAAGATGCCATGCTAAAGGACCTTATATGATAGTTGCCTATAGTCATAGGTTTTCTCTAGCCTTTTTAAAATGCTGTTATATTTCACAGGGAAACGCAGAGAAGGTGTAATGTAATTATACTTTAACTTTTCAAATAGAAAGGTTTGGATTTTTCATTTGTGTGTTTTATAGGCCCTTAACAATTGTGCCATTGAATTTAATGTCTGTTATGAATGAGACTGTAAAAAAATAAAGGGACATGGTATGTGGGAAGTGACCTGCTGTGTAGATGAAGCATGTTTTGATAACATCTTTTGATAAGGACGAAAGTGAACTCTGCTTGATAAATGATAAACTCATTTTATTTTCATTCATCATGCACTGAACTATAGAAGTACTAAGAAAGCCGTACCAGCGTATGTATGTCGTTGAGTAGTAGGGAACAATTAGGAAGGCAGCTGATTAATAATAGGTAGGCAGACTTGCTGGCTACGTTCAAATGAGGGTAAGAAGGGGTTTGCTCCTTCCTTTCTCTGGAGCTAAGCATAGTCCTAGGCTACACGGCCTACATAGGCAACACAGTCAGCAATTCCATATATGTTCTGAAACGGCCAGAACCACAGTTCAAGCAAATTCAGTACCAGCCACTGTAATAAGTATCACATAGGGCAAATATGTATTCCCCTGGCCTGTGCTTCCACCTCCCACATTATACAAGCAAGCAGGAAAGTGACTCTCACCAGAGGTTAGGAAAACTGTGATTTATAACATCGGTGGTAGGTGGAACAGGGGAGACCAAGAGAGCCAAGTATTTTAAGCATCTGTTATAGACCTGTGCCAGATGCAGGATACCAGACAAGATGTGCCATTTGTCTGTTCTTGAATGGAATTTCCTATGTCCCTAATACCAAGCAAACTCTGTTTATTTATAATATAACTGCTGTTGGTTTTGTAGAGATGATATACAGCACATTTCATCTCTTCACTTTCACAGTGACATTTAAACACTTAAAAAGTGATTTATTTAGCTGTGTGAATTCAGTCGGGCTTGAAAGGTGTTTTGCTTTGTCATTGGTGAATCTGAAATGATCATAAAACTTCTCTGTTTAGGGAGACTGAATTGTGCAGTTTCCAGAAGTACAGTTTTCTCTAACGCTTGTCTGGGTTAAGAATGATACCCAAGTTCTTATAAGACCTATGTCAGTAGGCAGTGATTTCAAGTGACCATTTTCATGGGCACAAAGAGAAGAATGATATGGGAAATGCTGACTGTCCTCTCCTGAACGTGGATTTATTTTTTTTTTCTCCCCGCTTCTAAGTCTTTATACTTAATAAGTGATTCCAATTATTTCCCAAAGAAATAAGCAGTCATTTCTAAGCAAAGCTTTTTCTCAGAATATGCTGATTCAAAGCTACAGCTCTTTGGCAGAAATACAAGTATTAGTTGTAAAAGGAAACATCTCTCCTTTCTAGGAGTTCATTTCTAGACAAAATTAGACAGAAACATAACCTTACCAGAGTAACAGTATCTCATAATGAGATTGATTACCTGGGAGTTGAGTATCCCACCTTTAAGTCTCTGTGCTATCTCATTAATACCAAAGACATAAGCCCTAAACTACACTTAAGACCAGGAGGAAAAATTAGTGTTAGGGTATCTAGGCCTAGAAGGAAAATGCAACAGCCCCACAATAGAAGACCTTGGCTCAGAGTAAGACAGTTGTATAGAAGAGTTGATCTTTTGCATATCAACCTTTGATAATGTCTACACCTTTTCTGGCCAGCTCTGGAATGCCCATTAGCTCTGCTTCAAAGGTACATCAGGCTGGAGTGTTGAGCATGCTAGACTCTTCCATGGGCCCCTTCTGATACGTCTACCCAGCGCCACATCTCCTAGTCCTTTACCAGCAGGCTGTGTCCTGATCACCTTGCTACTCTGCAAATGAAGACCTTGAGTTCAGAGGAGGTGACACCCAAGACAGACTTCTTGACCTGGGCCCTCAGCCGGCCCTAGCTTTTTCATAGAAATGCCTTGGCTTCTTCCAAGGACAGGACAAGAGAATTAAAAATAAATAAACAAAAATCTGCAGGATGGAAAAAGTGAGAACTTGTAGTTAAAAATTTGCTGAAAAAACATGGAGGCGTACAAAATCATTAATCATGATCCAAGTTCCTTCAGTGATATTCTCTATTACTTTTTAGGCCACAAGAAACATTAAAGTATGTGCAATTAACTATCTGAATAAACGAGCTGCATGATCTCATCCCTTTCTGCCTCACTTTTTCTGTTTGTAAAGCTGAGGCTGTAACATTTGACAGGAGCATTGCTCTGAAATCCAGCTTCTGACTAGAGTTGTTACTGCAATAATTACTGCACCAGATGTCAGAATCAAGTGAAAGCACTGTCATTCAATTATTGACGCACAAACCACAGCCACCACTAGCCTTGTGTTACTACACGTATAAATCCAATAGAGCAGAAAACAGATTTCACACTTACTTCTAGGTGTAAACCACTGTTTGAAGAGTATCTCCTCACCTCCCCTCCCCCAGTCAAAGTGCACTTAGCTGTCTCTAGCTGTAGCTAGAAAAGATACAGCTGCATTTTTTGGCTTATATAGCTTGAGCTCAACCCTCAGCAATAGCTTAGTCTGAGATGTTTTACAGAACTATTTTTCTGTAAACATTTTTGTTTTGTAGTTATCACATGATATCTCTGCTCCCTTACAAGACACTAGCGACTGGGTGCCTTATCTTCCCATTACTGGTCAGATAATAACTCAGGAGGTGGAGAGAAAGCTGGGGACAGAGGTGAGACAGAGGTCACTTAATGAAAACGGGATTCCAAGTTGGGAGTCCTGTGATAGTCTGACAAGTTGATGCTGAGCAACACAGAGGTCAGCATCTTGAGTGGCAGTTGAAGATATGGTCAGCCTGGAGAGTAATTTCTAAGCTAGCCTTGAGCTCACGGCTGTGCAAACTGTTGTTTGCAAATGGAGCTCACACAAACAGAGCACAAAATACAGGATCCAGCCTGGGTTTGGGGGTCTTGCACACATTTGAGTACTCTGGATTACTCAGAATCTAGAGGCAGGTCCTTACTTGAGCTTCAGGACAATCTCTAAATGAGCTAAATCATGCCGCCTACAGAGTCTGCTGCAAGGAGGCTGCTGCTTCCCACAGAGGTGAAGTACAGCCAAGAATAGCATGTGTTTCCTCCTCTGCATCTAGCACAACTGCAGCTAAGTGGTTGCTTATGTTCAGAAATGAATGAAATATTCAATTAAAACAAGAATCTTCACTGACGTGACCACTGCTGCTTAATCATTACACAAAATAGCCTTGTCTTGCCCGAGCATGCCTGGCTGTCTAAGGATAATGGAGACAGTACAGTGTTTGGATAGCTGCTGTTTTTTTCTGAAAAGTGTGGAGGGTGTGCCTGTGTGAGGGCATGTTCACAAGAGTTTTAGCACAGAAAGAAATAGGTACATCTGGAAAGAGCATAATCCAGGTTACCAGACTCTGGCACTACTATGAGAAATAATCCTTTCTCAGGAAAGTACCAAAATGTGGCTGTCTGGTTTGTCCACAAGTATCTGGGCATTTTTCTTGGCAGGCAGGGGTACTGGCAGTTATTTGCGTTTTGATTCCTGACCCAACTAGTGTCTGTTCTTTCTTTGCTGAAGATGGAAGGATACGCCTGTGGTTTAATCACTGGCCTAGGGATTAGGCAAAGTGGGTTCTGCTCAGATTTTGGTCTGCATCCTTGGCCAGGTCACTTAAGAATTTTGAAAAGTGCTCAGCACCCACAAACAGGATCAGATTTTTCAAAAGCTCTCTGCTTCCCCTGAGGCAGTGACCAGATGATCAAAGGAACTTTTCTGAAAATTTGGCTGCTAGTGCCACTGAGAGCACTACTGGGTGCTGAGGAGTCATGAAAATCTGGTTCTCATTAAGGTGCCCAGATGGGAACCAAGCTCTCCAACTAGCCCCCATCATGATGGGAAGACACTTGAGAATCTGGCCAATGCTACACCAGCAACTTTCTCTGTGCCTCAATTTCCTCTAAAATGAAAGTGATGTTGCCAGAACACTTGTAAGGATAAATTCATTAATCTATTGCATGTGATGTACTTGATGCTTCTGCCGCCAGGAGAGGGAGGCGATGTGTTTGTAGTATAACATCTTTCCAGATATACCAATCATTTGTGTAAGCAAGAGTGTGTTAAAGGGACTGGAGTAGGAGTCCAAGAGTCAGTTTCACTCTATGTACAATTTGCAAGACTTCAGGTTCAGGAGCTGGTGCTCTTTGTCTAAAACCCTTGATCATGAGTCAGGGCTCTGCCATGCTAGGGGATGTAACAGATCAGAAAGACTCACCCTGAAAAACCTTTGTGCTAAACAAAGCTGGACAAAGAGAATATCCTCGAAAAAAACAAAAAAGATGAAGCTATTCCATTCAGCTGTCTGCCTTCTGAACTCCCTGCCTGTTGAGTACAGTAGTTTTATAATTTTCTTTCCTCACATGATATTCCTTTCCATTCCCACTAAGTCACTTGGTATTTTTGGGGACCTTTAGACTGTTGGAATTTCAACTTCACAAGATTGGTTACTCTCCTTATACTAGATAGCCATACACAGGAGTATTTTTTGCAGGTGTTTGGGGTTGTTTTTGTTTTAAGACCAAGGAACACAAACTTCAAAATGGACATTTATATATATATTTAACTTACAGTGGCCTCAACTTTGCTTCCAGATGGGGAAATCTGAGAGGTCCCAAGCCTTCTGTAGTGCACGCTGGAGCAGCCTTCCTTCTCTTTCTAAGCAGCCTCCCCTCACATGATGTGACATTTTCAATCCAGCTGAGAGTGGGGGCTCTCCCTCTTCCCCTGCTCTTCCCCCCTCCCCCCCCCCTTTTTTGGCCTTCCAGCACTGTCCACATCTGTGCAAGCTAATGCTACCCAGATCCTTCTCGAACTGGCACTGAGGGCTGGCACGCAGAAGCAAAGCCCCCAGGCTGTATCTCCGAAAACCAAAAAACCTCAAACGCATTGTGTTTCCATAAACGCTCCTCAGCTGACTGAGCTGTGGGGAGTTTCTGCTCTTCTCGACCCTTGCATCTCCTTTGGGAATGGGAAGTGCAGACTTCCAACCAACTTTGACTGCCTATGTGCAGAAATGGTGCTAACGTTGGAGCGAAGCCATGAGAGGCCCGGCCTGACTGACGAGGAGCCCCTAACCTCAGCGGCCCGATGGCGCGGGCCTTGCAGCCCGGCAAGGGTGAGCTGTCGCCATCCCGTCGAGCCATGGCGCCTTCCTTCAGGGCTGCAGCAGCGACCGCCAGGCCCGGCTGGGGCTCGCGCCGTGACCGTTACTGGCAGGTAAACGCCCGCCGAGCGGGGCGGAGCCGAGCCCTGAACGTGCCCCAAGGCTTGAGGGGATGAGGCGCGGCGCTTCCTCCGTTCGAACTCGCTGTAGCACCTGTTGGATGCAGGTGCCTAACAGCCACTTCTTTTACAGCGTTCTGAACAAAAATGGGGGTTTTGTCGTGGTGGTTTTTTGTTTTGTTTTGTTTTAAAGTAGAATACAACATTACAACTAAATTGAATCCACTGACACAACCCCCTGGTACCTTGACAGCTTTTGGGCATCAGGTGCAACAGTTCATGTTTTTCTGGTCTCACAGACTTATAAGCAGTTGAGCAAGCAAAAATATTTTCCCTCATCATCTTTGGTGGCAGGAAGGAAGTGTTGCTGTGTCGTGAGCAGCAAAACCTGTGGTGGTCTGTGGTGTTGAGTGCCCCTGGAAACACTGAGTTACTCAGCTTCAGCTCTAGTGGGAGCTGAGGGAGCAGCTTTCAGTGTCATGGATGCAGTCGTTATTTTGAAGGTTAAGGCTGTGTGTTTTGAGTGTGCATCAAGTTAAAATTCCGGCTCTCAAAATATGGTTGATGAATGGAGCATTGAATCACAGAATCACAGAACTGTCTGGGTTGGGAAGGACCTTAACATCACCCAGTTCCAACCTGCTGCCGTGGGCAGGGACACCTTTCACTAGAGCAGGTTGCTCCAAGCCCCATCCAACCTGGCCTTGAGCACTGCCAGGGATGGGGCAGCCACAGCTTCTCTGGGCCACCTGTGCCAGTGCCTCTCCAAAAAAATTACTAGGTTTCTGTTCACTTATTTTTTAAACACTGATTTTCATGAGATAAACAGTAGAAAGTCAAAATCACGTCTCTCAGCAGTCACAAACTGAATTTGTTTTGCTTGTGTTTCATAGTCCTTTTGTATTGAGTTCTTGAGAGCATTCAGCATACGAATGACAGATGTGATGTTGCTAAAAGGGTGTTTCAAAAAGAATAAGATACTCATTGCAAGTGAATTCTGAAGTCAGTGTAAGGCTGGATTTTGTTCTTCAAATCTGAATCTAAAAGCTGTCTTGCCCTGACTGTGGAACAGAGAAAATGCCATAAGAATCACATGCCAAAACTAATCAGTAGCTTGGATTTTAGATACTGAGTATTGTAACTTGCTTAAGAGCAATCTAGAAGTGAAATGCAATGAAGGTGATATTACAAAAGACAACTGAGCCAAGTGGAATTACTTTAAACTACAACTTTAAAGCCATCTGATAATTTTATAGTAGTACAAAAATAAAAAACATTACTGCTGAAATGAGTCTTTAATCAAGTAGCAGTCTTTAACGTTAAACAATTTTCTTTATTTCCAGGATAGTATGAACAATGTTTTTAGCTGAGGCTAGTAATGCAAGCTCAAGAAACAGACGTAAAACTTTCTATGTTTCCTGATGTAATAAGTTATGCCCAGATCTGCAAAAGATAATAATAGCCTGTAGAAGTTCCTAAGCATAAGAACTAAGAAACCCCTGCAATGACAGCTTGGACTGTGCTGCATACCTCGTAAACTGAGCTATGCTGGTTGGAACTGGAGAAGAGCAGAAATTCCTGTAACAGGCACGGAAAAACCAGCTACTGTACCACTTTCTTTTGTGGAAGACAGAAAATGCTGCTGCATCTGCACCTATATGCACATACGGAAGATCACTCTGGAGATCTTACTGCCCAGACTTGCATGTAATTTGTATGCAGAGTAACAACTCAGTATATCATGAGCACCTTCATCCATCACCAGAGCGTATTTTTGAAGCTATTCATCCAGAAGGCTGGGATAGAATGGGACAGAATCCTTCCAGTTGTTGCCTTCTTAATTTGTGTAGAGAATTGCAACTTAATAAATGGGCAGGGTAGCTCTTGTGAACTGATATTCAGCCTGTGAATTCTGTATGAAAGTACTGAGTCTTGTCCAGTAATCTACAGCAGCATATAAAAAATTGTACCCACAACAAGTATTCCAGCCTTGGAATACATTTGAGTGAAGCCTAATAATGATTACCGTCATTTTTGAAAGCACAGCTAGATTTTGCTAAGATCTGCCCACCCTCAGCAAAAGTCTTTCCATTCATTGGGACGCTTGTGTTCTGTTTGAGAGCTCTTTTTTTATCCTAAGTTAACCAGAACTTGGCTTTGGCCCTTTAAATCCTTCTCCCTATCAACTCAGCAACCACAGAGGCAGTTTATTACTGAAAAGAAATCTTAGAATCAGTTTTGGCCAGCATTGTCTTGGAAAGTTCATTTTATTAACATGGTTTTGATTTTATTTCAAAAACACTTTGACAAGCACTGACATTTTTGGAACCACTAAAGCACAAGAGACTTACTCCTAAAGGCCTAAGCTTTGCATTTTTCTGCAGCAAACAATGTGATGTGCTACTATGGTAAATAGTTCAAGCCACTGACTGAAAGGAAATAAGTACTGAGTGTTCTCTTTTTTCCATCATTTTCTAAAATACATTTTGTGTGAATGCTAGTGCTTGTGGATGTACTTGCTTAACAACTCTTCGCTTATTTACTTTTAATCTAAAGTGTGACAACTATATCAATGTTGGCAACATAAACTTTCCTTACAAGCCTGCTTTTATTGCTCAACCTTGACCGTAAGTAACTACCTCTTGACTTTTTGCTGAGATTTGCCAACAAGGGTCCCAGTTATGTGTTTTATATTAATGTTCATCAACTGAGAGTTGTTCTAAGATCACCTAATTCATTTACAAAGAAATTCTGGGAAATAGCTGAACACTTTTTTTCTTTTTTTTTTTTTTTTTTTTTTTTTTTTTTTTTTTTTAAGGCATGCTGAAAGTGGGTTTCTGAGCCACATAGAAGAGCCTTGTTGTGATATTCTGCATTCACTGGAGTTCCACACATGGTGGGAAGAATGGATGGGCAAAACGGAGGTAAGTCATGTGCTGGGATAAGCAGACTTGACTGAAGAAATCTACCAGTGGTAAGTTGATTGCATTTGGTGTGAGTGTCCCTGGGGCTTTGCCGTCTTCGAGTCTGTCCCTTTGGAAATTATGTCGAGTAATTAACAGACAGCGTAAGCATCTCCATTTCAGGGGCTGTAGTTTATTATATATATGTGGTGGTGTTTCACATCCTAACACTGCGTTTTGTTAGAAACTTGTTTTGCTGTCTGGAATTTTAACTTGTGAAAATGGCCAAATGCATTGCTTGAAGTTCCCTAGGCAAGCCCACAGTCAGCTACTGTCCACTTCTTTCTTTCCTTTCAGAGAGAAGAATGCAGTGGTATGTTGGTCTGGAAAGAGTAGTTGCTGGTTTAGTCAGCAGGAAACATATGCTGCAGATGTTTCAGAAATCTGGCTTTTAATATAGCTTTGATATCTAGTATGTCAAGCTGTTAGTTATGACTCATTCTCCCTTTAATAGAATAGGTTATGTGTGTCCTATATGTTGCTGTGATGGATACTTAGGAACTGAAGTGAACTAGCATACCTGTGACCCAGGAGTATGTTATTTTCAGTATTATGGATATTTATTTAAAATAGAAACTCTTTCTTAAGTTTGTGGTATTTTTTTTTCATTTCAATTTCAGAATGACTGCATAAATTGTATGACCTGTTTCTCCAGTTGCATAACCAGATTATATAGGCCTTTCCCTACAAGAATGGAAAAGAACTTTTTTAGGTTCTTTTTGTTTTGGTTTGTGATATTTTTTTTTTTTTAGGGGAGTGTTTAGGGGATTTTGTGGTGGTTTTTTGGGTTGATGTGTTCTTGTTGGAACCATTGATTTCATGTCAGAAGCTGACATTCTGAAGTGTTACAATTTGGGATTGCCGAGAATATTGTCATAACTGGCCAGCTGTCTCTAAACTGAGTGTAATGAACACATACACACTTTTCTTGGGGAGGTGGAAAACCCAAGATGTGCATATGGTGTGTAACAGAAGGATACTCTAGCAGTGTAGTATTATGAATGGCATAGCTGCTAGCATGCTTCTTAAATCCTAAGTGGAAAGTTTCTTACCTCCCAGGAGCTCCATATTATTTTTGAATGCCCTCATGTTGAACTCAGTGTAGTTGTTGATGAGACCCTATAAAGAATGATGTCTACATACGTGCACAGACACCAGAGTCATCAGTTTACCACATGCACACAGCACTGGGAATAGAACTTAAGACCTTCGCCTCCGCAAACACAGCTGCTCCTCTGGCTATGGGCTTTGTAGCCAGCAGAGGGAACTGATAAACACTCTCATAGGGCTGCTTTATATATGTTTTTCTAGCCAAGAGAGGGCACTGATTCTCGCTCACTTTAGAAAAGGGTGTTACAAGTCACCCCCCAACAGTTTCACCTGCCATTCAAGCACCAACATGCTTACATTCATCTTGCTTTTGCTATAAAATATGGACTTGTATGAAGTTGTTTTAATTACCAAAAGATGCCCTTAGACTGCATCGTGGTATTAATCCCCTGCAGTGCAATTATGAGACATTAAATTCATTACACATCAAGACAATTACAGAAACACATCCAACATTTCAGGAGTACAGGGAGACCAAACACAATTGTTTACTGATGTGTACAGAGAATAGGCACAGTTATTGCACAAGACCCACAAAAAGCTTCAGAACCAGGACACATCAATATATTTTGAAACACACATTGCTCCACAACTTTTACTGAAGGAGAATTCTGTTAGTATAAAGGATAGATCTCACTTTCTGGACAGAATGCCACAAAAAAGCAACATCACTTGCACGAAACTCTAGAAAGTGTAAATGGCAAAAGTAAGACACTTTTGTACATTCAAATACAGGTACTTGTTGGTTTAAATCAGACAGAACAAGCCGTCTCTAATGCTTTTTGTCTTTTCTTGTTCCTTGCTACAATAACTCGATTGAACCACTGCTCTCTTAGCAATATGACACTAGTGAAAATTAAAAATTATCTCCCCGTAGAAGGAAAGAATGCTCAGCCTAGAATAACTGAAAGGCAAAACTAGCAAGGGAAAATATAGCAATATTTTAAAGCTTCAAGGATAAAACTTAATCTTTCCTTCCCTGAGATATATAGAAAGACATAGAATAAGCAGGCAGAAAATTCTGCCCTGTAGATATGCTCATGGATGTATAAAAATTGTCCTACCTTCTATGGTAGGTAGTGACAGGACAATTTCTAGAATCTATTCAATGTTTCATACAAGACCTATGTGAATAATTTTGCTTAAGCAGTAAATAGATTCTCTTTGAGCTCTTTACTGCTACTGACTTACCAAGACTGAATTCTTACAGTCAGATGTTGCCCACTGTTTCTGGTTCATAGCAGTGGATCTCAGCTTGCTTATCCTGCCAAGAGTGGATTGGTCTCCTTTAACCACACAGGATAAAAAAGAGGTGGTCATCTGGTTGATTGGTTGGTTGATTATTTACCACCTCCAAGAATGATTTGCGAATCCTATTATGGGTTTGTAAAGGGTTTCACAACAAGTTCAAAAATGTTAGGAGGAAATCACCTCTCAAAATTTGTCACTGGAATTCTCCTTCCTCCTTCAGCCCTAAAGAGTCACGCGAAGACAGATCAGCTGCAAAGGGGTGCGTTTTATAAGGCTGAATACAAAATGAAGCATGGATTGAAGTGTTGGACTGACACCTGGAAGCTAAATCTGACTCTTTACCATGTATTTTCGCTGTGACCATAAGAAAAACCGTCCATGTATTTAATATCAGTATGGTCAGAGGAAAATGTATTTTTGCTTCACAGAGAGGCAAATAAATTCATGAAGATCAGAATGTCTCACAAGCAGTGCTGCTGGAAGGCCTATGGAGAGATAAGCAGACAGTGATATGTTTATCCTATGTGTCTAAGTGTCTAGTCTAACACTTTTGACAGCAGTTGGAGTTATACTAGTGGCGTAAGTGCCACCAGTGTAACTTAAGTGGCTAACTGAACACTTAAGGAACCTAAGCACAACTGCCAGGAGAAATGGCTGAGCATACCTGCTTAATTCCGAACTGGTCTGTGGCTGAAAAGGTAGTACAGACTCTTTACCTTTATTTTGCCTTTTTAAAGTGTTATGGTCATTACTCAAAAAAATCTAAATTCCTTGTTCTTCTGCTGTTTCTTTTTTTTTTTTTTTTATTGTAGTTCTAGCACTATTTTAAGATGGCAGTATTTTTATCTTAGTATCCGTATGCTTTGATCTTATAAAAAGGAGTTACAGATCAGCACAGAAGTCAATAAACGCATTCCTAGACATCTAAGTTCTCTTGGAGACCTGCTGGGTGCAGTTTCCCTTCATCCCCTGCTGCAAAGTGATGCTAAGCTGAATTATCTACTCAGCCTAAGAGAGAAATTGCTCAGAGGAGATTCTGATCTAAATTAAACACATTCCTTTGAATAAGGTTTTCTTAATATGTCCTGCAATCCATTTTTCAAATGCCAAAACATTACATTTCACAGCACGCTTTAATAAAAGGTATTTTGCTATATACACATTTCCTGTGTATAATGACAAATGCAATTTTTAATGTGTTGGGGTTTTTCTTTCCTTGAAAATTGCTCTGTTAGAGATTTTGATTCATCTGATAGATTAAAATCCTGTGTGAACAATGAGGCTTTATTGCCAGATTGTAGACCTAAATTCTGTATGCATTACACTTTAAAATCACATATCTGTGTTTAACAAGAGGGGTGTTTATGAAGATGGAAGGGAGGTTTGCTATGAAAATAAGATGTTAACTAAGGAATGAAATTTTGTAGCTCAGAGATGAAACAAGAGTTATGAGGAAAACAACTGAGCACTATTCCTGTCTCTTAGGGGCAGTTTATATGGTTTACCTGGATGCAAAAATAGTTTTACTGTAAGCCTGCTTTAGAAAACACTGTACTTTTTTTTTCTTTAATAGTTGCATTCGTGCTGGTTTGTTGTATTGTGGGTTTGGTTTGTTGTTTTTTTTTTTTTTTTTAAGATACTTATGTAATCTTCCAGGAAATTAGCTGAAGGCAGTGTTTTCAGTGTTTTCTTTCCCCCATTATTTACAATAGATAACATGCACAATAAAGAAAAATTTTAGATACAATAAGCAGGAAAAGGTCTTTGAGCAGAGTTCTGCTGTTATACAGTCCTGTTATACAGTACTGTAGCTTAAAATGTTGCAGCTGATGTGAGTACAGCTATATGTGGACATAATTCCTTTTTAGAAAAGACTGTATTTGGAGGATGAACAAAAAAAGTCAATTTAGAAAGAGCATTGTTTGTCTACCAAGAAGAAAATATCACTCAACTGCAGAATGTATTACACAGTGTACAAAAGAACAATTTAGAGACAGCATTCACTGCTTGCTTTTGGTAGTTCATACTTTTCCTCCTCTCTGAGCACTGGAGAGAGGCATTCTAGGATTAGGATTTCTGTGATGGAATTTCTTTAAACAGGTGACTGTGTGTTAAAAGTGCAGTGACTCGCACAATATAAGAAACTGGGACTAGTCACAAGTAGATTAATCTCTGAGGATTGACAGATGAATAGAGGTAAGTGCAAATACAGTTTTGAAATCACTTTTTGTTTCAGCTGTTCCAGTAGCTGTCTCTGAGGCACTTAACTATTCCTTCTTCTAGCATTAGAAATGCCTATGTAGGCAACTGTAGATGAAATATAATTTAAACTGATGTAGAAATTTCATAGACACACAAGGTCTGTTGTTCCAAGAAACAGAACTTTGCTTGTGTAATGTGTACTTTAAGACTATTTGGTGCAGATAGTGAATTCCATCAGCCTAATTACTGTGCTTCTGTGAGGGTTTAAGTTCCATCAGACTTTTCATAAAGGCAATGAAACCTGTGAAGATACACTTCAGTCCCAAAATTGTCTCAATCTGCCTAGTAAATAGTAATAAAAACCAGTTCCTTCCTTAAATTAGCTCTAAGATTGTATTTTTTTTTTCCCTTTCTGTTTTTCCCCTCCCCTCAAACAGAATTTAAGGAAGCTTTAGAGTGTAGTTTATTTGATAACTTTGACTGGACTGAGAAGGAGACTACTAAGAGGGGTAATAAACTGTTAGAATTGATCTGGGTATACTAATTTCTTCAAAACCAATCAGAAAGGGAGAGACCTTTTCCAGCCACACAGCTTCCCAGCAAGGTCTGTTTTTATTTCATTGCTAAACCAACAGACTATTACTAACTTAAATGTCAAGTGACACTACATCTGAAAAAAAAAAAAAAAAGAGGGGGGGAAAGCCGGCACCACCCAGCAAGGCAGTGCTAGAGTTCACATTAAGACTTCCTCACACTAGCTGGTTAGATCGGAAACCTGAAGTAGCAGTAATCTTACCTTGAGTATACAAGATCCAAGGAGAGAAGATCACTGGCTCAAAACAGTGGAGGACTGAGAAAGTGCTCTGATCTGCTGCTGGTAGCATGCACTTGGCTTTTATGTGCAGGTGGGAGGAGCTGCTCCCTATGGTAGGTGGGCAGTGAGGATAGCAGGCAGGCAGCCTTCAGAAGGCATTGTAGAGTAGGTTTTTGCTCTTTGGGGACAGAGAGACAGAGAAAAAGCATGCTGGATCACGTTTACAGGAGAAATAGTGATGGATTTATTTGCTGAGTTTTTTTCTTTAAATAGTTAACTAAAGATTTTTCTACTGTGTCTGTTTCTGAATCTCTGAATTGTTACAGTCATAGTAACTGTACAGTCACTGTTACATTAGTTACTAGTAGGTATCACTTTGTCTTTTGGAAGAATTTTTACAGCAGCGAGATACAAAGGCTGCAGTTTCATTTTCTAAGAAGGGAGAGCTATGAAGAAGCAGCCCTGGATCCTAGAAGTTGTCTGTTTACTCAGGGATTGAACTTCCTTTATACTCCAAATGTCTACTAGATCTCAGCTCCGGAATCCTCCAAAGTTTCCATTGTGCTGAGCTACCCAGCTCTTCCTTGACGCAGCTGTAACATGTTCCGTCTACACACTGACTTTCTAGCAGTTTAGTTCAGAGCAGTTTTATTGTTCCCTGTGTCTGAGTTCTAAACAATTTTCCCAACTGATATTCTCAAAAGGCAAATGTATCCAAAAAGACAAACCAGTAGAAATATGCATTCCTGGGGGTTTCTGTGTAAAATTACTCATTGTTCATTTTAACTCATTCATTGCTTTCAGGGCACTGAGAGTGGATGGCACAGTGTCCAGACACTGGCTCCTGCAGGTGAAAGAGACAGTTGTGTACCCATCTGGAATACACTAATTCTGTATTTCTATACGTCAATGCGCAAGGTGTCTGGGCCTGTATTTTTTTGTCATAATACATGAGTAAAACCTGTATCATATTGGAACATTAGTGAGTGGAGAAAGTTAGAACAGGAAGGGGGCGAGGATTGGTATGAAATAAAGGGTGAGGTTAGAGGTACATACTGATTTAAAATCTGGGAAAGACCAGACAGAAAAATGAATGAGAACCTGAGTTCACAGAGTTGAGATAAGCAAGTTTGTAGTGATGGTAACAGAGAGGTAATATGATATATGCTGCTTCTTGCACTAAAGGGCCAAACTGGTCACTGGACAAAGAGATATAAGATGCTTATAAAATCTAGGAACTTCTGTCAATATCCTGACTTCACTCTCAGTGTTAGACTCTTATGTCAGTATTTTAATATCTGAATATATGTATCACTATGAGCACTGTAAATAGGTCTCAAGTCGCAAGGTATTTATTATGGGAAAGCTTATGAAGTCTGAAGATGGATTCAGAGTAACATTTCCTTCTTTATCTTCTCCTATGCTCTTTACCATGAGTGGTTTTTTTTGTTTTGTTTTGGTTTGGTTTTTGTTTTGTTTTGTTTTGTTTTTAAATGTGGTACTGAGTTGATCAGAATCATAGAATGTTTTGGGTTGGAGGGGACCTTAAAGATCATCTAGTATCAGCTCCCCACGTACTTAGTTGCATGCAACTTTTTTTGGTTTTATCTTTTTAGAAAAAGGCTTACAAATCAATTGCCCATCAACTTGGATGTCTGTTAGGTGGTAGAAGTAGCTTTCTAACCTTGGTGATATTTAAAACTGTCAAGCTGGAGAAAGAACAGGCTAATTTTTGTTACAGGTATCATGTTGCTATTGGATAGGGCAATTCTACATTATTGCAACTGATTGAGAAAAAAATGTCATGTTATATTATTATTTCTGCAGCACTCAATGTATTTTTAAAGTTCTCGTTAAGAAATGAGTTTCAGTTCTGACAAGAATACTGTGTGATTTTAGGAAAGTTTAATGAAGTAACAGTAACATGGGTAATAGGGAAAGCAATGGTACAAGTTACTGCAAGAAGTTTATGTAGTTGGTTTAGTTGTAGCACCTTGTAATGGTTCAGTTGATTAAAAGATGTACGTACACTGGAATTTTACTCAGCTAACATCTAAACAATCAGATGGGTTTGTATTTAGAGAAATCTAGGTAAAGATTTTCAGAAATTGGAAAGTGAATAGTACCCATGGCTTTATGTGATCATTAAACTGTTCTTACTCTCTCAAAATTGATGAGCTTTCTGTAGATTCCTTTTAAAATCAGTAGCTACTTCTGTAAACTCACTCCCTTCTAAAGATCTAGCTGTTTATGCGCACTGATCATGTGTCTTACTGTACTGCAGAGTCAAGGGTAGCCTTATCTTTTATACTTCTAGAATAAGAGAATTAAAGTTTTTCTTTGGTTCTTTCCTTCAATGAATGTTAAAGCATTTTACTACAAGTATTAAATAAACCTACCAACACATAAAATACATAAAAAGTATTAGACCTATGCTAATGCTTATTAAAGCACCGGTGATCTTCTAGTTACTGGATCACTTATCTTCACTAATGAGATTTTTAGTAGATGAAAACTTTGCCAAAATATCTGTGGGAAATTTTATTAGGTCAACATAGGATTAACTGGATTTCAGGGCACACTGCCTGGCTGGACAGTAAATTCAGTGTGGACAGTGTGGCAGGAAGCGTTTTCATGTTCCTATGACTAGGAGCAATGACTAGCCTTTCAGTTTCCATCTGCCTATTAAAAATAGTTATTTTTTTAAGGGACACTTCAGTGCTCTAGCAGTCTTGCTCCATTCTTGCCCCAGACTGTCCAAATTCATTTGCCATGAGCTTCCAAGAATTTTTTGAGGCATCCTGTGCTTTTCAAAATTTGTATCAGGTTTTTGCTTTACTTGATGTTATGGCTACACCTCTAGTGCAGAATTGAACTGTTTGTAAGGGAACGAGCTTCATGAAGGTACCTTAGACTTGCATAGATTGTTTTACCAAACTTCTGGGAGCCATGCACATTTGCTCTTCAGTGAGTCTTCTATTATATTAAATTTGTTTCAGCATACAGAGTATATGGCAAAAAAAAAATTATTAACAGACGTGGCATTATCCTTAAAACACAGATTAAAACTACAGCTGTACAAATGATAGGCATTTCACTCTAGGCCTCTTAAAAGGAGAGAAGCCAAAATTTGTTCATTTGTTTCATAAAGGGGCTAAGTGATGACTCCTAGTGTGCCCTGAATGTAACTGAGCTAAAATAATGTAGCTGAATGCGTTAGTGGGGGATGCAGGAAGAATCACCCTGAATAGATTGGAAGGTTGAACCTTTGCAAATAAATGATGATTTCTGTAGCATCACAGCAACAGCTCTGGTAGGTGGCTGCATGCTGTTAGGCTGTATTATCAAAGAAGGAGGGTCCCTGAACATTTAGGTAGCATGGTGATGGCAGAAGATTGGCTATCAAGGTCAAGGTGTCAACATTTATTTTTTTTTTTTTTTTAAACACAAACCAGAAAGAATTAGAGGGAGGCCTCCTAAGGTAAAGTGTGATAATACAGGTGAAGTAACCTCATGAGGTGAAAGTTCACATTTCAGGGTTTTGTTGTGATGTTTGTTGATATAGAAATGTCTCGAACATCCTAGAGGTAAATTTCTTTAAACCTACACAGCCCTCATGTAAATGTATTCTTTCATCTTATTTAACTGTAGGACCAAAGACACAAACAATTTCTCCACTTGACCGGTAGTGTATTTTATTAATCTATGGCTTTGAGCAGCATTGTGTCTTCTGTCATTCTTCCCATCACTGTAAGATTTATCCAAAGCCTTTCCAGCAAATTTGCATTTTAAAGAATTAAATGTGACAATGTTGTAGTTTTTACAGAGCATTTTTTTTTTTTATTTTTTGTGTTGGTGGTGTAGGTTGTTGGGGGTTTATTTGTTTGTTTGGTTGGTTGTTTTTTTATACACTAAAGTTTCACAAACCTGGAAGGAAGAGTAAGGGAAGAGAGAGAACAGTTTTCAAAGCGCCAGATCAATTACATTTGTTTTCTTTGTATGATACTAAGAATTTGTCTGATACTGTCTTTCAGATTTGCATTTGTAGATTAGGGCCAGTCAGATGATTTGGCTACAAAACTATTGTATGCCAATCCAATGTAAGATACAAAGTCAGGATCTATTTTGAAAGTGCAGATATTGCATCATCATACATCAAGGCCTGAATGTGCATGTTGAGGGAGCACATTTAAGAGAAAGTGCCTACTTCAACATTTCCTCCTGTATGCCAAGGTTCATTCTTTAGCACATTATTTGATAGAGGTAGAATTGAAAAAACAAACAAAACCAACCCCAACAAACCATACATTTTATACAGTATGTTCTGTATCAAAAGAATTAGACCTCATAGCAGCCTTCCAATATCTGAAGGGGGCCTACAGAGATACTGGAGTGGGACCCTTCATCAGGGACTGTAGCAATAGGACAAGGGGTAATGGGTTTAAACTTAAACAGGGGATGTTCAATTTAGATATAAAGAAGAAGTTCTTTACTGTAAGGGTGGTGAGACACTGGAACAGGTTGCCCAAAGAAGTGGTAAATGCTCCATCCCTGGCAGTATTCAAGGCCAGGTTGGATCGGAACTTGGGCAACATGGTCTGGTGTGAGGCATCCCTGCCCATGGCAGGGGGTTGAAACTACATGACCTTAAGGTCCTTTCCAACCCAAACTGTTCTGTGAGTCTGTGATTCTGTAACTAATGCCATTTTGTGTGCATCTTGGCTCAGCCGATTGTGTTTAGTATTGTGTCCATCAATGAAAGGGGAATGCAGTCAAAAGCTGCTAGTATTAGATCAATCAATACAGCCTACAGTTGCATGATTTATCTTCTGTATTTATGGAATTCCTGTATTTGTGGAAGCACTGGAACTTCCACTGGCATTCAGTAGCTGATGTTGATGCTTACCATATCAAAACAGAAAAAAAGCCCAGCATGCTTTAACAGAGAGACTCTTGGCAGTGTTTACTGAAAGATTGGATGTTTTCTATGTATATGATATAGCATAAGCCATACTAACATCTGAAGGCTAGGGATTCACTGGCTGGGGAAGCAGTTCTGCTAAAAAGCAATGTCAGAGTCTTGCTAGACAGCAAACTGAATGTGAACCAGTAGTAGGCTGTGGCAGCAAAGAAGGATGTCAGTAAATTGGACTGTAATAATACAGGCACAGCCAGCAGATCAAGGAAAGTGATTAGCCCCCGCTACTCAGCACTTACTGGGCCATATTTAGAAGACTGTTGAATGTTGAACCTCCCACTGCAGGAAAGATAGCAATGAACAGAAGTGAGTTCAGTGGAGGGCCACTAAGTTGTCTTAAGGGCTGTAGCACTTGCTTTTTCAGAGAGACTGCAGGAACCAGTCCTGTTCAGCCTGAACAGTTGGATTTGGGGAATCTAACAGACAACAGCTTCCAGTACCTGTGGGGAGGTTATTAAGAAGGTGAACCAGGCTCTTCACAGTAGTGGGAGGACTGCAGACAGTAGGCCTAAGATGAAAGAAGGGAGGTTGTGTCTGGACATGAGTTAAAATTTTTTCCGTGCATGAACAATCAGGCAGTGGAGCTGTCTATCTGTTGAGGCTGTGCAGGCTTCATTCTTGGAGACTTTCAAGAACCAAGTGGATAAAGCTGTGAGCAGCCTGCTCTGACCTCATGGCTGACCCTCCTTCAAGCAGGGAATTGATTTAATTAGAGATCTTCTCAGGTCCCTAACTATATTGTACAAAAATACTGAGTAAGTTTTCATGCAGGTGAAATTGTACAAGAGTTCATTAGCTGGGTTTCAGTTCATCTGTGTTTAAGAGACTGGGACATTTGCCCAGGGGATGATCAAAGCTTATAAAGTGTCACTGTATTCAGATCTAGGGTTTGTGCATTTCTGAAAACTAACCAAGATAAAATATGGAAGTCTTAACTTCTAACATTTAATTGAGGATTATGTAAGACTTGTCTTCAGTTCCACTAGAACGTGCTTGGTGGCAGTATTATGCATTCTGTGTGTGCTTTTTGAGTATTTTTCTTTTGAATACATTTCCTGAAAGTCTATTTAATGCAGCCAAGTGGCACATGTTTTGGCTGTAATAAATATTCTTTTAAAACTCTCTGCCAAAAGATTATATTGTGTTTTTTATTTTAGAATGATAATTTGTGCTCTGTTTCAAAAGAAATATAGCATCCTTGGGAAAATATAGTTCTGATCAAAGGAAATATTTGGCCCTGTGACACTGAAGTTAAAAAGGGAGTGAAACAGGATTTGAATAAAAGTGTTTGTGTTTCAGTCTCTACCACATAGGTCTTATGCTTTATTTCACAGATACTGCCAATTTTGTGGCTACACAATTAATCACTTGATATTATACATATTTTTGCTATCTTACATCATTAATAAATCCTTTCCTGTTCTGCACAAAAAAGATGTACAGAGACAAATTTTAGCTTCATTAATGTTCAAATTGCCTAGTATTATGAGGAAATCACTAAATCATCGGAATTTAATCCGATGTAGTTTTATTGCATGTTTGGTCATTGGCAAAATTATTTTTTAAATTCTAATGACTGAGTTTTTTTGTTGAAACTCAAAATTACTATAAATTGTTCTGGAAATGGACATATGATAACTTTGAAGAGAACACCTAAAATGTATCTTGTTGTAGCAACCCACACTTTCTTCAAATTGCATCAAATTTTAGTGTTGTGAGAGATGCAATATTATTTATCCTGACTCCTTAAGAATATTGTGTAAAGCAAGCAGGCCAGCTTCTGCTCTCAGTTGTACCATGGCAAAATAGGAGTATGAATGCAGATGTGATTAGCAGTGCTCACATGGATTTTGGTGGAATTGCATTTCAATCTTTCCATCTTTTTCAGTCATCTTAGATCAGAGCATGGTTTACAGAGTGTTTAGCAAAGAGCTATCAGCTCAAAGCTGTTTGCAAGTGTTTCATAACTTCCATTATTTTTATTATATATTAAGTTGTAATCAGTCTTCTTCTTACTGATTTTGGTTTAGAGTTCAGTATTTCCATTACTCTCTTCTAGGGTAGACATTAAACTGTGCTAACTTGTTCCCAAGAGCCATAGGCTAAGTTCAAGTAAGTTAAGAACTACCACAGTTATTTCATAAACTTCTTCCACTCTGTGTCCATCCTCCCCACCCCCTCCACTTTTTTATTTTTTAGCAAAGTACTTTAAAAGTTAGTACTTTTAAGTACTGACAGAGCAGTCAGCTCTGGAAACAAGTCCTTGAGTTCACATTATCATGATGGTTAAGAAGAAATTTGAGTGCTCTGTCCAGCTTGTGTCTCTGATCCTTCATAGAAAACCACTGAAATCTTTATTACTGGGCAGCAGCTAGATCAAAAGTTCTGGTATGGATGAAAAGATTTAGTGACATTGCTGGTGAACAGATGTAACACTTGAGTAAATTTCAGTAGTTTGTTTTTTGTTTTTTTTTTTTTTTTTTTTTTAAAGAATTGGTTTATCATTAAGAAATTTGCTTACCCCCAAGTTCACAAGGAGGAGAAAAGGAATACAAAATGAGCGCTTCATGACACATCAGCATTTCTGTATGCATTCCCAAATTTATATTTGATCTTTTTTTCCCCATGGTGTTTCATCTGGAAAAAGCTTTTTTCCTGTGAACATTCAAAACATTACCTTGAAAGAATTAATATAAAATAATTTTTGTGTATCATATTCTGGAAAAAGGCCTTTTCCTAACTGTAGAAATTCAGTTAACTCTTTGAAGTTTATAATAATTTCTTTGTTTTTATTAACTTATCTCATTTGGATTATTGGATACTCAGGTGTGTCCCTGCTCATGTTAAAACTGAAGGAGTTAGATCAATGTTGACTTTTTTTTTTCTTTAATTCTCTCCAAAGCTTCAAAAGATTAGGTAGCCTTCATTAATGTGCTGTAATGCATTCCATAATGCTAGACAACAAGCCTGTGACAAGAGAGTAAGTTCACCACTTAACTAAGACTTTTGCATTTAAGATGGTAATGGTAAGATTATTTTTTTTTCACCACTTGTGTTTGTCTCTTAGACATATTTTTGTAGCAACCCACTATACAACCTGCAGAAAGGATTTTGCCTCTTTCCTTATTTCTGATCCAGCTTTGGGCTAGATATTAAGAGTAGCTTTTACAAAGGAAAACAATATTGCATGTGATTAATCATTGAATTCTTCTAGTGCAAACCAATAAACCGATTATATCAGTGTCAGGGAGATGGAGCGTCCAGAACTGTTTTATCTTTGTAATAGCAGTGTGGTTCCACTGTTGGAGATGGAAGTAGTACATCCAGTACAGACCCTACATTCTCTGATGGGAGATGTGTGAACTTATGCTGTAAATCACTATCTAACCATGTGGTTTTCTTGCACTAGAATACTTTTGGACTGTTTATCAAATTCCTTATAGTCCTATTTCCATGTTGCAATTCAGTGTTATAAATTCTTAAAATTATAGAGAACTTGACATTGTTTTATTTCTGTGAGTGCTCAGTTGAGGGTTGTTTATTTTAGCAGAAGAGCTCTTCTAGCTAGTATCTGTCTCTCATACAGTTGCAACAAGAACAGGCAGGCTGAACTACTGAAGCTACAACTTCCAGCATAGTATGTTATGTGAAAGACTTTCTTCTCCATCCAAATACAAAGGCACTTCATATCTTAAAACATTTATTTCTGTTTATGGTTGACTGGATAGAGTGTGCAAGTGTTATTTTTCTCAAACAGCTCAATGTTTGTATATTATTGTTAACATTCGAATAAGTGCTAAGCCAAAATCATTTGCTCCCACAGACCTCAAATGAAGTTTATGTGAATAAAAGCAGCTTTTTATTTGTTTGGTTTCAGTTGACTTGTTTTGTGTGTGTTGTGTTTTATTTTGTTTTTCTAAATGAATGGAATCAGCTCTGTATAGCTTCACTAAGCTTCTTGGTGACAATTCTAGAGCAGTTCTTCCAGAGATCTTTAGAAATGAACTATCAGATATACACAGTTGAGTATGGAAGGAAGTGGGCTGTTTGGTAAGTCAGCTGCTGTTTGGCAGCTCCTATCTGCATATTCTTACCATGCAGCAGAAGTGAGATAGCTGAAGAGACAGCCAGTCAGGGAAGAAGAATTCAGTTTAAAATACTGACAAACTTGTTATCCTGCATTCATGTATCTATGCTATTGTTTATAATAATTTTGTCTGATATACCTTATATAGAAATTTCAGAAGTTCTGAGGTAAGTCCTTGTTCATTTATTTGGGTTGGATAGTCAGCTGAAGTGGGAGATACTTATTTATAACATGTGATTCAGGAACAGTGGGAATAGCTTTCTCACAGGATTCTCTCTACTTTTCTGGTGGTGGAAGAAATACCATGACTGCAGCTTTTATGATGTGTGGGTTTGGATGAGCAGGACATTGTCAAATGTACTTAGTTAATGTTTTGGAACCATCATCTGGTTTTCTTCATAATTTTTCTGTAAGAACATTTCCATATTAATTTGTTTGCTTAGTTTTCAGTCCTTGCCCTCAAACTCATTTCCTCTGCCCAGCAAAAACATTTTAATTTTTCATCCCTCTATACTGCAGGCGGTCAATTAGTACAGTAACAACAATCACCACTGTGTGTTAACACTTAGCAAAAAGTGATTTTATTGTATGTTTTCATGGTGTTCAGTTCAAGGCCTCACGCATGATGAGGACCAGTTTCCATCAGACCTTTCCAGCCATCTTTCTGTACGCCACGTTTATGATTCTGGAACAGCAAATTTCAGGGTTAAGTTCATGAGAACTAGAAAAGAAGTGGACTTGATCAAAGCTTCTGCCTATGGAATAATCTACCAAGACAGACAAACAGATCCAGTGTCAGACTGCACGCCAGAAATTTGCTGATCCTATTATTTTTGTCATAACTCTTTTTAAAAGTTCATAGCTTTCCAGGATGACAACTTAAGGATTCAAATATGGCTGTACCTCAGAGATGGCTGATATTTTTTATCGTTGTTTGTTTTCATTTTAGAGATCACCTTGTGCTCTTTTCTTTTTTTCATAAATGGATCTGAGCCTGTTGCCAAACATTTTGTAAACTTTGCTAACAACTTTATGTCCCTCTCACATCTAACCCCCCCAAAAAAAACTAAACAAAAAAAAATCCCAAACAAGATCAACCAAACAAATCCACAAAAAACAAACAAACAGAAACAAAACAAAAAAAACAACCACAAAAACTAGGAAAAGGGCAAATCTTGAGGAGGCATTGAGCAGTACAGATATATTCTCTGCAAGAAAAACTGATCCAGTCAGAATTACTGTAGGATATTTAGATTCTGTAGTAATTCTGTCAAAAAAACAACATCAGTATATCTGTACAATGTTTCTTGTCAGTCAAAACAAAAGGCCTCATGTGCAAATCTGAACTCATGTTACTTCAGCAAATTTTTTTCAGATTTGTGAGAAGCAGGAAAAGCAGGAAATAAAGCAGGAAATAGGAAGCTCCTCAAGGGATTTCTTTCTTTTAATTTTTTTTTTTATGGTTTTTTTTTTTTTGTTTATTTGTTTGGTTTTTTTGTTTTTTTTCTTTTTTTTCCTTGTTTGAACTTTGTGTCTTTAGGAAACAGAACAGTATATCCCAAGTGTGACTGACTGGTGGAGGTACTTCCAGCGTATGTATTAATTTATTTACTTGAAAATGAGAGTTGGGAAGCAGTCACGATCTGTAGACGGGTTAGTGAGTAAACTGGGAATGCAGTTGCATTTAAGCCTGTCATTTTTAAACTTACGCACTGTGCATGGTGGCTGCAGGAGGATCAAGGGTGTTTACTGAGTATGGACATTTAAATTGCTCAGCGTTCCCAAATAACATTTCATGGCATAATATTTTCCACATTCCTAAAGACAGTTGAGAGTAAATTATAATATGTATGAGGAAAGAATCTTTGACTTTTTTTATTAGGACAAATATGAGGGTCTGATATTGTTTCCATCTAAATATTTGATTAAGCATTGGGGAAACTGTGTATTTTTACATATACATATACATATGTAGCTGCTCTATACTAGGTTGATGCAGAATGGCTTAATAGTGAATCATTGGAGAGGTGGCTTATAATTTTCCTCCCTCAGTATTAAACACCCTGCTATTCTTTAGGTGGAGCATTTGAATTTTTGCTCAACAACTTTCAATGAAACTGGCATTGACTGGTATGGTCACAGTAGAGAAATGGGTTCAGTGCATTTCCTTTTGATCAATTTTTCATTAATTGCCATTCAGTTGGTGCTTAACAATACAGGTTGAATAAAATAAAAGCATAGATTATGGATATTCAGAGAAAGAAAATTCTTGTCTTTAAATTGAAAAGACCAATTCTGTCTTTCACCATCTGAATATTTGGGGTATCACCTCTCTGTTCACATAACACACAGCACTTTTACAACATGACAATTTCTTCAAAAAGGTGTCCTCCTAAATATATGTATATTCATGTTCTCCACAGTGTTGACAAGGGCCTGCTTCTAAAAATATATGCACTAGTAGCAAAGAATTCAGAATGCAACAAGAAGAATGCTCAGAAATCAGTGGCTTCTTACCTGCAAGGCAATGTTGGAGAGCTGGGGTTGTTTAGTTGAGAGAGAAAATTTAGGGGGAACATTAGCAGCCTTCAGAAGCATGTAAAAGAGCATTGCAAAGAGGAAGAGGCAAACAAAAAGTCAAAATTTGGATCAGCATAGAGCAGAGTTTGCTATCATATAAATTTTTTATTTGCAGAAAGATCTCAGCTCACCCGTTTACATTGGTGCATTTGTACAGCCAGCTATAAAGACTTCTGTGTTGTACAGGGAGTTATACAGACAGTGTGAGAAGCAGTATCAAACACTTTAAACAACTGATTTCTTGCTTTGAATAGCAAGTACCAAAGGCCATTGTGACTATGAAAAATCTGTGTGCAGTCCATAAAGTGGAATATGCTCACATAAGAAGTTAATTAAATAATTTTGAATATTGAAAGTCTGCTCAGTGATTGATTCTGAACTAAAAGGGGCTAAATTATTCCTATGAACTGTCCAGTCACAAGCAGTACTCATTTTCACTTGTAAGTAATTCAGGATTACTGTTTTCAGGTTTTCCCATGTATTCAATCCTTACATTTCAGATTATTTCCTCTGCTAGTACAAGCTTGCATCAATTTTGTTAAGAATTATATGGTTATTTTCTGCTGATGTTTCCAGTATCCCATGTCTATATATTTCTTGCTCCTTGTTGGTAAAGCTGTTAATAAAGAGTTATGCATTGCTTGGAGAAAGAAAAAATATGCTGAAAATATTTTCCAAATTATATCTTAAGATATTTCAGAAACATTGGCAAATTTGCAATTTCTATTGCTCTCTTCCTGCCTTTCAGGTTCCTCCCTCTTCCTGAAACAATTTCATTCCCTCCCCCAAATCTGATTAATAGTGCTAGTAATTAAGCTAGATGTTATGAGAAAAAATGACTAGACTTCTAGATAACAAGTTTGACTAATGGTGACACATTTTTAATGGGAGAAGAAAGTAGGCTTGTTGTATGCATTTTGTGTCTTAACTAATGTGAAGGTTTCTGATAGGTGAGCGGGATACTGCAAAACTAGGGTTTTCATATCTGACATTAATAACCGGATTGTAAGGAATCTAGGTGTAAAATGGGATTCCAGGATCAGCATCAGGGAAAAAAAAGTATCACTGCATATATTTCTGAAACAGCATTCAGTACTCTCTCATTTTGTAGAATAAGGTAAATGATCAACTGCCACAGATCAGAATGACTTTGTGTAATATGGCTGCTTGTAGAGATCTCTCAGCAGGGCAATATAAGTTAGCCTTTTGTTTTGTTTAATTGAACTGTCAGATGGTTTCTGTTGCTTGCCCAGTAGCAAGGTAATTAAACATTAGAAAGGGAAACATTTTTGAGAAAGTAAAACTTGTCACACCTCTAAATGTATGTCATAAATGTATGTCATAAATTTATGTCATAAATTTAGACATAACTCTGGAGTATACAACTAAATCCATGATCAAACTTGGGGTATTTGGAAGTATATTTGGAGTTTCAATTGTATCTGCAATTCAGTTTTCTATTGACTTATAACATTATTTGCCATTTTATTATGGAAAGGTGGTATGTACTCGCAAGAAAATGGCTAACAAATGAAATTAGTATAAATGCAGTTAAATAAGCAATGAAGAATCATTGAGAAGAGAGATTTGGGCCATGTGTTTTCTGGTTTCTCACCATGGTAGTGGGGCAGGAGTAGTGTTCTGTGCTGCAGGGGCTCAGAAGAATCACCATGGGCTAAGGAAGACCTGCAGGCTATACAGAGAGGACTGCATGTCAGGTTCTGTGAGATTGAACCTGTTCCACAGGACCCAGAAGGTCCCTCTGTGAAGAGAATAAAGGGAATCTTTGCAGGACCATCAATGGGCAAAGTACATCTAGAGCTTCTTACTGACCATGTGATGGATACTGAGATTTCTAGATAATTAAAAAGGCTGGAAAGGCAGTTTACCAATTCTTTAATGTAACTTTAATAATTCTTCCCAGGGCAGAAGAATTTTTTGTACAGAATACAGGGAGAGGAAAATGGGGAATATACAAACATACAGAAATGGAAGCAATGCTAAGTCTAGGATCTGTAGTTAAGACAGAATTGAATAAAAGTTAGGGAAAAGGCTGGTAATTCCAATGGTCTGTCCATGTATTTGTTTTTTTCCTCTGTTCTTTCTGTCTTCTTCCCTTATATCTCTCTTCCCCTCCCATTGCCCCTCCTATCATTTTCTGTCTGACTCACATCCTAAAGTTACTTTGTGCTACTTGAGAACACAAAATGTTGCGTTTGCCATTATGACATAACCTACTTTCAAATATTTGAAGAATGATCCCTTGCCAGTGAGTGCAGTGAATATTCAGAAGTTTTTTGTTGGTTTGGTTTTGTTGTTGTTTGTTTTTTTTTTTTTTTGGGGGGGGGGGGGGTAGGTTGTATTTTTTTATTTCATTGTGTTTCAGTTATTTTTTGACAACAGTGGAGTAAAATCTGAACTAATTTCCCAAAATGTCTGAAATAGTGATTAAATGGGGGAAAAGAGGGAGAAAAACATCTTTAAAAAGCACTGTGGAGATGTGGACCAGACGTACTGGTAAAAACCCAGGTGTACAAAGGGTCTTTAATTGCTGTGGAGCCCTCCCAAATATTGTACTGGAATACCTGCTCAGTCTATCAATGAGCAGAACATATGGGATCAGGGGGCTTGCTGGCTCTGGTTTGTTTATTTATTTATTTATTTATTTATTTATTTATTTATGTGTGTGTGCACTCAGTGCTTGCTTATCATTATCTGATTATTTTTGCCCAACTATTTTCAAGACATAAACTACACAATAAGATGGGGTTGGGTTTTGGTTTTTTTATTCTTGTTTGTAACTGATCCCAAATATATCTGTTTCCATATGGCTGTCTTCTTGCAACTTGCCTTCATAACTTTGTCATACATTTCTTTTTTGTGCTGCGCACAGTCTTCCTACCTGATTAGCTATTTTTAAACTTTCTTGAAAATCAAGTTCTGTTTAACCTGTTAGAGTCTTGAGTCTAATTCTGTAATGTCACTTGCTGCTTGGAGGTCCACTTAGTCTCTCAAGTAAAAAAATCTGTAAGAAAGCATTTCTACACTTACAACTGGCAAAAATTTATCAGTTTTCTCCAGAGAGTTTCTAGCACATCATGCATGTATTCCTGAAACAGATTTTGGTTTCCCAAATGCTTTCAACATTTCCTGATTATTGTCAGAGCCACCCAAAGAATTTGCACAACTATGCCCCATAGTTCTTCTGTGGAAGACACAATGAAGAGTAGTTATAATTTCCCTGTAGAAGTCACAACTTTATAAACGGCTACTATACCCTCTCTTAGCTGTCTTTTTTTTCTATACAAATTCTGGCCTGGGCCATGTGTTCTGACTTCAACCTGAAGTTGATGTTTGTACACAGTGATGTGTATAGAGGTCTGATTAAGGTAGGGTACTAGCTGACAAAACAAGCAGTGACTATGATTTTGTGTGTTACTGGAAAGGCTCGTAGAGGAAAACATTCTGTACAGGACAGTCATTCCTGACCATCAGGCAGTCAGAAAGACTAGTACACTGGAAAATGTATTATAACAACAAATACACACAAAAATCACACATGCAAGCAGTTAGTGTAAGAAAAGCCCTGGCTTAAAAATGTGTTTATGGAATTGTTACAGTAGTGAAAATGTCACTGAAAATATAGTTAAACCAATATGCATTCAAGAGAGAGAAAATTACTTGGGCTTCTATTTGGAGCATTTGCAGGGCTGCTATGCACCTAGATATGGATGCTCACTGGTGAATCTGAACCACAAAATTGAGCATGTAAGGGAATGATATTTAGGGGCAAAATAGTATTGTTAGTAAGGGGGATGATGTAATATTGTGGCACAGTTACAAAATAAACAGTGCTTTACACTTCTCTGAGTTTACCCAGTCTTCTAACTGAGCCTTTTTGGGCAGAACCATGTGTTCCAGTTGCTGGGGTACTTTACCTGCTTGTTTTCCAGCTGTATTGGCTCCATCAGTTTGGCACCTGTGAGCCCTTTCATTGTGGGAGTGTAGGCATGTAGCTAGGGGATCACCTCAGGTGACTTTGTTTTATCCTTTTGACATGTGTAGGAAAAAGGGTAGAAAGAGTAAGATGATCATCTTGTCTGTCTTGTACCTTCAGCTTTCCATGCCTGCACTGTAAATCCCTTTCATGTCAGTGTTTATGATGTTGGACATGCTCTTCCTGTCTATTTAAACCTCTGAAAGCCTGATCCCCTCATCTAAGCTGAGTTGCAGTTTCCTAGCCCCAGTACAACAGATAGCTGCAAATGGCTAGAGGGAAAAGATGACTTTTTCCTTGTGTCTGAATGCCAGAGGTGCCACCAAGAGAAGGTGTCAAGCTGATCCTTCTTGCAGAAAGACTTACTAGCCACTCTGAGTCTTTTAAGTCAGAAATACAAATATTCTGGCTTTTTTGCCTTGTTAGTCTGAAATAGCCTACAAAGGAAGATTTTCCAGGCACAGTGAGAAAAACCTAGAGAGGATTGAGTGGCACTTGAACTTTTAGTTGGTTCTTGAAAGCTGGTATCGTGCACAGTCAATTTGAATTACTGTAGCTGAAACTCTATGCTACGTGTGCTAGAGGCAAAGATGTGATATAAGGCCTGTATGCTTAGTCTGAGGAATTGCAAATACTTTTTGGGGACATGTGATTCCTCTAGTGCCCCCCCCCCCCCTTTTTTTTTTTAATGGGTTGAACAGGTGGTGGAGCTTCTTTCTTTTGTGTGGGAGAACTGCAGTACAGTGATGGCTGTGGAAGAGGTCTTTCTCTGGATCACGTTTCTGTCGTCTTGATAGCTGGCTGTTAATGCAGGCTGTTTCCATGCATAGTAAACTTCTGTGAGTGAAAACACCTGTGATGTTCACACCAAATACAGGAGTGACACATTAGGTGGTAAGCTCTCCGTGATGGAGAAGTTGTTGTCTGGATTGTTTGGTGGCTATCTCCAAAAAATGTGCTTTGTCTTATGAAAGAAAACCCTAATATAATAAACCCCGTAATTATTAGAGTTTATCTTCCAACCCATATTTGGAAGATATGCTTGTGTGCAAGGGGGAGGAAAAGCAATCTTTCTTCTGAAGTGACAAATGACAACACCTTTTTTTCAGTCCAGTTTCCCAGGGATGTCTTGTCCAAGTGGCCTCACACTTTCCCAAAATAATTTCCTCTGGCTACAGACCAAACATGAGAACTTCAGGCAAAAAATTGTTCTTTTTTAAAAAAAAAAAGGTGAAAGGTTATCTGTTGAGAGAGGGAAAAGATTTTAAGATTTATTGTGGTAAAAATGGAATGATATATAATAATGTTTATTTAGCACTTAGGGTTAATAATTATGTGTTAAAACCAATTCTGATTTTTGTATGGCTCCTGTAGATATTCTTCTGTCTAGCTGTGTGCATGCATACAGCATGTAGGGAACATGAGATAGAAAGTCCTCAGAATTATGTCAGACTTCTTCCCGGCCAAATTCTGGCAGTGATCTGTCCCCTCACTATTCTCAGGACTCCTTCCCAAGGTCTCTAGTGGAAGGAAGTGGCACTGTTCGGGGCCTGCTGGCCTCATTGCTGTATATTCACATGGGGACAGCAGCTGGTTCAGTAAACAGCACAGGGTGGTGTAACCCTTTAATTCCAGTGTTTTGATCACTACTTTGGCTGTCTGTCAAAACCATCAAATTGAAAGACCTCAGTGGGTATAGGGTGCAGCAGTTGCTTATTCCAGAAGCTTCCACAGTAGCTAGATCCTCAGAATGGACATGTGCCAGTGCAAAGGTGAGATTCACATTTTTGATTTTTATTTTACAATAATGCCTAGATTCCTGAAGCTAGATCAAGTCCTCTTCATTCTTTGCCTTGTACAAAGAAAGTAATAAGAAATCAAGCCATCCCCAGGGAAATTTAAAATCTTGACCGATTTAGTAATCTAAATATCTAAGAGCACAGCAATTGCAATACTCTAGAGATTTGCTACAGAATGCAATAAAACACCTACCTCTCAGCCACTATTTTCGTGCAGCTGGGGAAGGGTGAGGGGAAAGATCTTGTTTGACAGAAAAAGGAACTTCCTGCTAGCTACAGACTGAAATAAGGTGACAGCACTTAGAGATTTCTCTTAACAGAATACTAGTTGGTGAAGAAGTTGCTATGAGCTGGACTGGCCTATGTGTAGTCCCTGCATGCCAGCAATGTTAACCTTAGAAGCAGGAACAAAACTATCTTTTCGATCAGTTGCTGCATCTCATGTGGAAGCTTTGCTTTTGAAAAATCAAGGGAGATCAGTGGATGCAGTTTCTTTGCTTGGATTCTCTTTGCCTTTTAGGGTTCAATTTCCTATGACCTTTAGCTTTGCAGGCATGGTGTCTGTAGCGGTCTCCCACTTGCCCAGGGAAAGATAGACAAGCTCTGCCGTTTGTCAGAACATGCTATTTTGAGAAACTGCACAAGTAAACATTCAGCAGCAGCATTACAGTGTCAGGCTGCTGCATGTGTAAAGTGTAAAACATGGAAATTACTAATGTGACCCTTGTACTTGCAATAGTTTTCTCCATATGTTAGCAATCAGTAGACTCGATTAATGATAGTACGCATGGGGTAGAGAGGACTTATACCTGATGGCAAAGGAAATTCCATTATCTGAGAAGGAGTATACATACATTGTGGCTTACAGTATTTTATTCCACGTCTAAATGAGTATTCCATTAAAATGTGTAACTTGTGTGTCTGAGCTCCTGCCAACAAAATTTATTACAAATCACTCATTTGTTGATAGATATATGCTGCTTTCCACTTATATTTCCCACAGATGTTATCTTTAAATGCAGCAATGTCCTAATTTGGGCATAAATATATTTTCCCTTTTTAACAAAGAAGTTAAAATGTTAAGCCAGATGTAGGGTTTTTCTTTTGCTTTGCCTGGGCCAGCCATGTGATGCTGGTAACTTGCAAGATTCATCAAACCCTCACAACACAGGGGAGGCAAGTGATGCTAGTGGGATTAATTTCTAAGGTTTTGCTGCCTTTTTTTTTTTTTTTTTTAAGGTAATAAAGTGGATCAGGGCCTGTCACTTACCTAAAAACTGATCACAAACTGAAGCAGGCATGATGACGTATGTCACAGATCTGAGTATCTTCCCTGGGGAGCTTTCAGCAGTAAGGTATCACAATGGCATTATGCTAACAGGAGAACCAGCCCCAGTTGAAAGCAGCAGTAGGGCACAGGGGGTTCTGCCAGGAAAGAAACAGACACTGGAAGAATTGCTCTATGTATTCCCCTATTTGTGCAACAGCAGCTTCAGGAAGGGTAAGCACTGCAGCTCATGCAATCACTGCTATCTCTGGTGGGCTAATTTTGGTGGGTGTTGTAATGCAGGCATTTGCTCTTTTGGAAATAGAAGGAGATACAATTAAGTGATCTATTTTGAATGTGTTATTCAAACATTTTCAAATAAATAAGCGGTTGTTCAGAGTTGCTTTTCCAAAAACAACTTGCTTGCTTTAAAAATTTCCTGGGGCTTTTATTCATTTGTTTGGTTTTTTGAATGCCCACATCCTCCCTCAGACCCCTCAGGTTTCATAATTACTCTATAGCATAGCAGGAAAATTATTCTAGGTGGAATTCCCCTAAAATAATATTTTGTCTAAACCCCAGTGAAAGTCAGTGAGGTTCGTGCTCCAAACTCAGTTTATTTCCTTTCAAAATCCCACCTAATGAAAACAAATTATCACCTAGGTTTTACTGGGTAACATTTACAGAGCCTGTACATAAATTTTCTCTTTAGTGCAGGGGGAGGACAAAATGTTTTTAGAGATCTAGCTTGAAGTAGGGGTCATGGCAGTTTCAGCAAAAGTAATTGGTATTTCTCACTTTAGTATCTGCTAAATGAATGAAGCTGAAGATAAAGCAGCGGTGTGTATTCAGCTAATTGCTGGTAGCCAAGGACAGAAGCAGCAGCTAATTGAAGTAACAACAAAAAAAAGTAATACACATGAGTCTTTTTTGTTACACAAAACAGTTTTGTCCAAGAAAGTAAAAGCATGTGGTAACAATGAGTATAACTACATTTCATTTTTACTGTGAGGTAGCTACAGGTACAAAATACTGTGCAATTAACTGCTTGATTCCAATATTAGAACTGCAGCAGGGCATGGTGGGAATATAGTTTCTTTAAACTCATAAATGACACACAAGAATCTAATTCTTGCTGTCTTTCAAAATTTCTCCTTCAGTGTATACTTTCTCTGGTAGCAGAGGCTTTAAAATCTGCCAAAGACATCTAACTCCTCTGACAGCTTTCCACTTCTCCATCTGGTGCTGCAGACCCAAAGTGCCTATTCAAACCCTGGGTGTGATGCAAGAAAGCAAATATTTGCCCCATTAAATCGAAGCTGGGAGAGGCAAGTGACTTGCCAGGTTATAGAGTGGACTCTTTTCATCTCAGCACTTTTAAATGGCTTTTGGATCTAAATGTTGACGCTTTGATACTGTGTGTCTGCAGAAAGGAGTAAGTGAAATTGAAACGGAACTGGACAAACATCTTGGTCAGAACTTTGCTCACAAAAACTGTGAAAGAAAACATTTCATGGATACATGCAAGAATAGGTTAAGTTTTCTAGTAAAAATAAATACCTAAGGAAAAGTGACATAAAAATGGTAGCCTCCTATTTCTGTTTTGTAGATTAAACATTTTAAAGCAAAGCACTTCAGATAGAAAAAATCCAACTAAAATATTTGCAAATATGTTTTCAAAATCACTGTCATTCAAAAATCTCCTTTCTTTAGACAAAAACAAAACAAAACCAAACCCCAACACATCATCCCTTTTGATTTGCTAAAAACTGAAGACATACATTCTTTTAGATTGTCATCTTTAACTTTTGCAATTACTGGCAGTTGCAAAAGGTATCCGTACAGCTTTGATCAACAGTTCTTAGATCAGTGTGGGAGCTCACTGGTGCAATGATCTCTCTTTAAGGTTAACAGCTCTGTGACAGACTATGCTTTTATTACTGCAGTGATGCTAGCTACAATTGCTGGCTCTAGCTTGGCTGTTCATCTGTCTGTCTGAAGCTGAAGCTAATATTGTGGTTAGATTACAAACAGGAAAGGAAATAAGATTTTGTGGGGGAAGGGTTTGGTTGGATTTTCTTTTTTGTATGTCTTTTTTTTTTTTTTTAAGGAAGTAGATGGCTATTGAAAGATTCCCGCAAAGTCATGTGTTCTTTGGATTTTATATAAGGCCTGTTTTAACAGCTTAAGTGGAATATGGGTTTTACTGGTTGTTTTGCATAGAAGTCTGCTTTACCCTACGTTAATGATTTCATTGCATGCAGCACTCAGCTGTTTCTGGTAACTGACATTAAGAAAATTATCCAACCAACAAATATTTGAAGTTTAAATATGAAAGGAAATAGAAAGCCTGTTGTTCTCATGTTGAAACATAGTTTCTTCATTTTTTTTCTCTTGACAGTCTTTGATTGCATCCTTCACAATTTCTGACAGTATTTAATTTCCTTTTTGCTTTACCCCGTGCCTACAAAAATAAAGGGAGCAAAATGACTTTTAAACAGGTAAGGCAACTGATTGGAAAAAAAAAAAAAAAGAAAAAAAGGAAGGGGTGCCAAACCAAACCCCTGAATTGAAATGCACTTCCACAGTGAGTTTTAAGGGAGTCCAGTTGTCCATAACCCGACAGCAAATATCTGGGCTCACAATTACATGTGAAGTTTTAATAGGGTAAATGGATTGATTGAAAATACTTTGTGAAGACGTTATGAGAAGACTTAGCTAGTAAGTGTGGCCAAGATTTAAGCCATTATTTCAGATGTGAAGCGTTTGGTAACAAGAGATCCTTTTCATGAAAAAGGAATCCCTGGTTCATTATTTTTGGTCTAAGAATGATTTGGTTCTTTGTTGAAATACTACTCAGTCTACCAGCAAACAAAAACTGTATAAAAAGAATGAAAAGGATTTTTTTCTTTAATCAAATAACAGAACACCCTAAAGGAAGGAAATTGATAACATTATTTTACAGCCATATGAAGTGTGAGATATGATCTGTTAATATGCAAAATTCATGAAACCCCCCCCCATGCAAAATCAGCCTTTTTGTTTCTGAGTAGGAACAGGCACAGTTGGCCCAAGTGACTGTAAAGCTAAGTGGCATTGTTTATTATTGCAGTGCAGCAGGATTTCCACTGGATAGGTATGCTAAACTGATGCTACTTTAATGCAGAGATGTATATAGAAATAGATAGACCCATTCAGAGACTAAATTTGACTGTACAGCCAAGCTTTTCAATCAGAGCTTAATCACTTATCTGAACATGAAGCCCTACTTCTTCCTATTACATACCTTTAATCACCTTTTCATGCTGGGAAGCAGTTTGTTGTTCTTTCCTTTTTTGTCTCCTCCTTCCCATAGTAAGACTCCAATTAGTACAGACTCTTGATTCTTCTTGCCTGTTGTGGTACTGGGGTCTCCCTTCCTTGGCCAGCTCTTTTGGGAAGAGAATTATTTCTTTGCTGGGCTGTGATGCTTGCTTCAGGGTACCATGGAAATTCATGAGTATTCTTTGGCTTCCCAGAGATTCAGTTTTGTTCTGCTGGGTATGGAGGATTTGGTTACAGTAAGAGCCATGCCACTGGGAAAGCAAGCAGACCTCAAAGGACATTTTTAAAAGCAGGAGCACCTTTGGAACAGTAACACAAGTTCTGATAGGGTGGTCATAGAAGAGGAGAAAAGAAGGGAGCCAGAGAGATCCATGACTAATGCAGCAGTAGTCCAGACAGATCTAAATCTTAGGACAGATTTCAACTATGCCATGCACTGGCTTAACTCTGATCCCGCTGATACCAGACTTTCAAGGAGTCGGAGAAGAGTTAGGCTACTACTGAGCGTTTTTATACCACTCTGCCTTTCAGTCCAGTTCCGATCAAGTGCTGGAGTGTATTCAGTGTACCCACAAATTGCATTTAGAAGTATCTTGCTGCTACTGCTGACAATAAATTTATGGAATAACATACACTTCCTGTGTCCTGTGTGTGCCAAGTTTGTGAATGTCTGCATTCAAACACAGATGAAAAATTAAATTTGTTTGGCTTGAGAACTTTTCACTGACAGCATAACTGATTCCTCTTGAGTTCCTGGATAAGCTGTAGCTGAAACTATTTGTTCTGCTTTTACTGCCCGGTGCCTCAAAGCTGGGGCTAGAGCTGGCTTGCTTTAAATCAGAGCTATGCTGAGACAAACCGACAGCTACGACAAATGCAATAGGCTGCTTCTTTCTCAGTCCTCCCAGTTCAGCCTCACTTTAGAGAAAGTCTTTAGAGAAGGAATAAACTTAGTTGCAAATGGTATTGGAAATTCCCTATGACCTTCAGTGATTACAATAAAATGTGTTCCTATGTATTATTTTTTAATTGTTTGTTGTTTTACAGTAGTCATATGTCTACATATCCTTCCTTTTTCGTGTTGGAAAACAAAATACAGATTTGGTGTCTTGCAATATTGGTAACTGCAGTGAAAGCATATCATGAGATCAGAAACTGTCAGCCCCTGTTTGAAAGCATGTTTGGTTTATCTTGACAGCTAATTTAACTGGTAAGAAGAGAAAGTAACTGCAGTTAAATGGAGACTCCCCCCAGCTGATAGAAATGTTAGTTAGCATTGGCAATTGCACCAATATCAAATACCATCTTGATTTTTGAAGCAGCTTTTAATTCTGCTTATTGATTAGATAGAGTGACTGTCTGAGAAGGAAATGTGTGGTGATTTCCAGCTTAAGAATCTGTTTTTATAAGTGTTCAAAGATTTCTACATGCATATCTAGTAATTTCAGGGCCAGTTCTGATTTTGCAGTATGATTAATGGCATTACTCTAGGAGCATGAGTTGGCCATAAATGTGTTACAGATCAATTAAGTCCATATTCCAATCCTGTAGGTTGTGGCTGGTTAAAAAAGAAAAATTGTCATAAATGCCAGTTCATCATTACCAGTGTTCTGCAGCTGGAGTATTGGAACTAGATTATTTTTAAGGTTGCTTTCAACCCAAACCATTCTATGATTCTGTGATTCTTCCTGACTAAGAAATTATGTTTGCTTAATATATGAAGGTATTTGCTTCTATATGATAGTATTAAGTGTGCTTACCAACTTTTTGGGTGTTATTAGCACTTTGAGATGCCTCAGTTTAGGGTATACTCCAAAGAATATAGTTTTCAGAAGAATCAGAAAGGTACCATATCACTTCAGGTTGTATCAAGTTGGTACGAAGTACCAGCTGGCACTGTTGAAAGAGTGGGCACATGGATGCACAATTTTTAAATTCCAGGATTTGTACTGTGAATGTACTAAGCCAGATTCTTTGTAGCCTCAAATAATGCATCTTCTGTGCTTGCTTATTCCTACAGAAAATACCTTTTTATGACTTTCTGCTTCCACTGTACTGAATACAAACTTTTTCTTTGATATTGCAAGTTTTCCAAAGTACCAAAGTGATGGGAGAGAAACATCATCTGTATGTTTTGCCAAAGAGATTGGCTTTGTCTACCCACATAGACAAGGTTTTCTGGATCTTTTGATCAGTTCCTCCACCCTGTTGCAAATTTGGAACTCATGCCAAATATAACATCCAGCAGTGAGATAAATCTGAATTCTTTCATGTGAGCTACAGTGAGGTTTTTTTAATACTTGTGCTAAATATTCTGTACAGATTGTTATCAAAGCTGGTCAAGTAATTTATTCCTCAAATCATTTGAAAATACTGTTGTTGCTTATTAATTAAACCAACTTAACATGCATCCTTTTAATTTCTTAGTTATTTGCAAATACATATTGCTAGTTTTTGTTATTATCCAAATTTTTAGTAGTTGGGAAAATTGAATTTTTACTGGAAAATGACATCTGGGTATTGGAAAACAGCAGACAGGGCTTACTCACTGAAGTCAGTGGGACTCTTTCTGAACTTTCCATTTAGTGTGTCTGACAGAAATGAGCCTAAATGCATCATGCTGCTTCAGTCAAGTTACTTCCAATAACATTATTGAGGAAATATTGTTGCTAATGGTTTTCATCATGAATACTGGGTACAGCTAAAGGTTACCTGTTACTTAGGAAAGTTGAATTCAAAAACAGCTGTAGAAAAAGTGCTCACATTGTCTGAGGTTGGAAGGATCCCATAAGGGAGAATAAGAAAGCCTGGCCAGCATGATCAGGCAAAACAAAAAGAGGGATATGATTGTCGTCTATAAATATATTAGAGAAAGAAGTGCTATTTAGGCTGAGGGAAACGCTGACACAAGAACAGCTGGGTATAATCTAACTGTATGCAGTTATTCTGGATTTTAGAACATTTCTAATTCTGAAAGAAATGAGAATCTATGAGAATCTGTCTCACTTTCCACCTAGAGTACCAGGAGCAAAAAAATACCAAAAAAAACCAACCTCCAAACTAAAAAACTCTAATGGATTATAAGCAGAGCCTGAGCGGCGTATGAAAAAGATTATATGGCATGGCTGCCTGCAAAAACAAGGGACTGAACTCATTGACCCAAGAGTCCCTTCCAATCTGCTGTTCTTAATTAGGTATATGAGTATCATGGGAGCCCTTCTAGCCTCCAGCCAGTTCCTGCAAAAGGATCCTTTTATTTATGTAATTTCCCACTGAAATCCCTGTGAATCTGCAGAACCCCACTGACAGGTGATATGGATTCTTGTAGCAAATTCCAGGCAGGGTTCTTGATCCCAGAAGAAAATTCTGTATCTGGCCTTTCCTTTCCTTCTTGGTTTTGCATGCAGCTTCTGTTTCAGTTCCCAAAACTCCCTTCCCTTCATTGTTTCATTTTCCGTGTGAAGATAACTTTTCTCCTTGAAGAATTAATTAAATGATAATAAATCATACATCTATGATTGAAATCTGTGTGGATGGAAATACATGTGGACAAAATATATGCAGAATACCTGTTGCCAATGTCTGAGTGCCGTTGTCACTGAAATCAGTGCAAATGGAGCATTCAGTGTTTTTCCTGACTCTTCAACCAAGATGATACCTTTCATCACTACAGGTCAGGTCTTGTGCCATGAAACTTTAGACACATACTTCTCATAGGATCAGTGGGTAAATGTTAAGGTAGCCTAAGCTTCCAATATCTGTGGTGGAAAAAAAATGTAGTTGGACCCTCTGAAAACAAGGTTCTTGATCTGGTAGCATCACAGGCAATCACAAAGATTTTTCATGCCCTTTATGGTGCTCCCTAGTGAGCAATTTTTGAGGCTGGAACCTTATCTTACCACTTGCAATCAATTCAAAATGCTCTCTAAAGTCTTTCCTTTACACAGAATAATCTGGCCATTTCTGCCTGTTGCTTCACCTACGAATTTGTGCAGTACGCTGAGGACTGAATAGATTTCAGTGGATGTCTGAAGTCTCTGATAGAAAGTCCTACCTGTAAATTACTATTATAAAGAGTTTTCCTAGAAATTAATGATTGCATTCGAAGTTCTTACTTGCTATGATGACAGATGGGAATGAAATGATTCCCACTAATTTGGGATGCTGGTAACAAAGCCTGACAACTTGAGTTACTGCTTTCAGTTGTTCACCTTGACTGCTGGGCATACTCTGCCAAGACGGAAGTATGGTACCAGGGCCTGAAAGGAATACAAGCCAGCATCAAATGCTGAATAAAGATGACTGAAATTTTCTACCTTCTCCATCCTGAGAGGAAAGGATTAGATTCTGGCAATTTTCTTTGGCAGTTTTACCTTTGACTTTGTACTGAAAATAGTGTATTTCTTCACATACTGGACATTCTGCAATAGATAATCTTAGAATTTTATCACACTTAAAAAGATATGTTATTGAAGCAAACTTCTGCCTTTGACATGGTTTATGCCCCATTTAAAGGTTTTTCAAATGAAATCCTGATTATTAAACCAATGGAAAAACCATAATACCAGTATTCCACTCTGCACTGCAGAAGGCGACTGGGTATCTTTTCTCTGGGAGTCTAAGGCACAATGACTAATCTGTGACAACCACAGACCCCCAGGAACAAGCTTGCAAGAAAAAACCTGCAGCTCTAACACATACAGGCTAAGAGGTTTCTTTGGCCACAGGTTTGCAAACCTCTGTAAATGCCTCTCTGCTCAGAACCTTGTAGCCTGTGAATGGAAAAGAGAGAAAATTTATACAAAGTGAGTTAGCCTGGAACTCCTGTTGCCTTTTCATTGTAAAGTGGAAGCTGAAGTCTGTCATTATCATGCAGCACCTGGCACACTGCTCTTCTACTTGACCTTTTTCTCAATACTGCCTGTACAGATGGCAACTTGTAATTTCTCAGTAGAAGGAGCAGCAATTGCAGGTGACTTAAATTTAGGTGGTTAAATGTCTTAGAAATGCAAACTGTCTTCATTTCCTTGTAAATAGGAGAACTGAACTCAGATGGCATGGTTTAGTGGGAGGTGTCCCTGCCCATGGCAGGGGGGTTGGAACTAGATCTTAAGGTCATTTCCAGCCCTAACTATTCTATGATTCTATGATTCTATAACTATTAGATTCCCTTGGTTAATGCAGAGAACATGGGCAAAGGCAAGACTGTTTACCTGTGAGAGCCTCCTTGCTTTATGTTGTTCATGCCCTTATTTGCCATTTAAAAATGCTCTATAAACTGTAGTGCTGTTCCTTCCTCTTCATGGGACTGTCAGGAGATTTAAGTTTTTAATATTTTTTAACAGCATAGGGAAATGAAAAATGAAGTATAGGCATTAAATACTGTCATTTGGTCCAGAGGATATTTCAGTGGATATTTTGGGCAATTTGATTTTCTCTCATTTTGTTTTGTAGATAACGTACTAGCTCTGGCTTGGTCCTTTTCCTAGCGCAAGTAATTTTGAATTTCACTGAACAATTTTCTGCTTTGTTTCTTCACATTTAAAGTAGCAAGTGTTTTGTGTCTGTGGGAGTCCTAGACTCCAACATTGGCTGGCTTTTTTTCCTCTTCCTTTTGACTTGCAGGATATATTAACTGAAATGAAGTTTTGGAGGAATTCAAATCTGCCCATATAAGGAAGTTCATGAAAAGCCATAATGGAAGCATATAAAGTATAGCCATTTGCCAAGAAAACTAATCTGTTGTCTTGGAAGGCACTTTGTGTTTAGTTCACTGGCCTTAGAGTTTACTTCTTGCAGAGGTCACAAAGCTTTATTATTTGATGGAATTGGGTGATTCTGAGATATTTTGATTAAGATTTGGACAATTTGAAATGAGGAGTTAAAATCATTGGCTACAATTTCATCTCTTAGATTAGCACCCTAAGCAGTTTGACATCGCTAAGGGATGAAATTGCTATTCTGCTCCTTTTGCTTTCTCTGTGTCATCTGGATATACTGCTTGTAGGAAGTTCAACCCATTCAGAACACTTTGGGAAGGTTAGTAATTTTGATTACAAAGTCTTGAGTAAGAAAGAAGTTAACTTTACCTCAGCATCCTTATATTCTGACACAGGGGTTTAACACTAGAGACGTTAAAATGGTCTGCAGACCCACGTAGGACAATCTTAAATCTCAAGTTGAAGATAAAGGGGGCAATTGGGTGTTCTCTGCCTGTATTATTTCCTTTTTGTGAAAATGCCTATTAATTCAATCTGTGTTTTTCAAGCAGATTGCAAATAGTTCCCGAAGATCTTTGATTGCTATTGTTTCTCTTGACCTGAGACTGAATTCATTTGACAATTAACATAAACTTCAAACTTATGAACCACCTTATGTAGTACAAAATGGGAGAGGAGGAGAGGGCATGGGAGGTTAAAATTATTTTCTATCACTTATGCAGGTAGCAGAATCTGCCAAGAATGTCACAAAATTTTAATTCCAATTTAAGCTGGTAAACTCATTATGTAAACATTGTTAACCCTATTTCACTGGTATGGAAAAACAAACCAAAGAGATGGTACTGCTACCTGTTCAGTCTTTTCAATTTCAAACTTTTCAGACTGATATTCAGGAACACTGGAGAGTAACATCTCCAGTTAAAGTTAGTATTAACAGTTATGAACACCTTATGCTTAGCAGTCCTAAAAATTGAGAATTCTTTACATTCTGGCTATGCCTATGTTTGGGTCACAAAGCAAGCCATGTTACATTGCCTTGTAATCCAAAGGGCTGAGTACCTACCCTTTGAGGATCCATGCTCCTTCTTTTGGTGACACTTAATACAGGACTAAGATATCTCAAAGTGGGACCCCCACAAAGGATGAACATATTTTAGGAATAGGAAAGACAATAATTAAGACTTGCACCAGGGTTCACTGTAATTGTGGTTAGAACCGAGATAACATATCAGGATATAGTCACTCCTTGTATTGTGATTTCTGTAATTCCTTTCACTCCATGAAGCCAAATAGAATCTCCTGTCAACAAAGGCTTTCATAGGTATATATGTTGTATCTGAGGCTGAGAGCATGTGTCTATAAAGCATATCAGAAACTTCTTGTCTGATCTGCTTTCTACATGTGATCCAAAATGTGCTGGCAATATTCTTTAGGTTAGATATGTCAAATTAGATAATGATGCTGACCAAAACCAGAATCCTGTATTTAGCATCAAATAGAAAGAAGCCGAAGATTCCACATAAGAATAGACTTTCAGCTGTTGATCTATTTTGCTTTGCAGCCACTATGCCGTCCCTACTGGGAGACAAGGTGGGAAATAGTCTTTCAAATAGTAGTACCAGAAAAAGTCAGACAGCTGTACAAAGATTTGTAAGGATTACTGACAAAATACTGCATTACCTAGTACTTCTGTGGATGCAGTCATAAGGAAGAAAAGTAGATATGGGTGTTAGGCTTCTGTAGGAAATGATGGGAGAAAGGATATTTTCTTTTTCTAGATGACTTGCTTTATACTGCTCAGGGGCAGAGGAGGTGTTTGAGAGGCAAAAAAAAAAAAAAATCCCAAATTATGGTAGACATAGCATAATTTTGGAAGGGTGTATGAATTTCAGACTGGGACTGGCTTCTGTCCAGCCTGTTCAGAGCACAAGCAGAATGAGGTTGGGTCAGTCTGCGCCCAGGGGGTAGACATGTTCTGTGTGGTGTTTTTAAGTGTGTATACATTTGTGTTATGTAAGGATGGACGTCTTGGCAAATATTCTTGTATGCGTCTTCCACTGCATAAATAATTTTGACAGCTTCACTAAATAAGTCAGGATTGACTTCAAATAAATCAGGATTGACAGTCCTTGAACACTTTTCAAATGTTTTCATGTAAATGTCTTCGATTTCACAACCTGTTTATGATGATCTCTTGTGAAGCCATTTGGCTCTATTGAAAGCTTCACTCAGTGTCTATAGACGTAACGTAACTCTTCAGTATTAAAGAACAGCAGTAAAACTTAGCAGCAGCACTACTGCAGCTTCTGCAAATGAAGTATCTTTTATACCGTCCCACTGTTAATAAGAATAAGGATGCATTTTCAAACCAGAGTAAAACTGTGGAATTTGATGAAATGGATCTGTGCAAAGGAAATCTGCATGTGATGTATGACTATATCAGGCGTTTTGCTGTATGTGATTTTAAACCTAATATAGTTTTTCTGCACATGTGTTTGTCACAGCTGTCATTAAAAATTCTTTTCTAGATAAAGAACTGCAAACAGCTGTATGTACCTTGGCTAAAACATCTCTCCTGTAGCAGCATCATATGTGGCCTCAGATTTTCCCAAACTTCTGGTGTCTGTGGCTAGGTAAAGGAAACTTTTTCTTGTATCTGTTTAGCTGTGAATCAATTGGATAAGATTCAGTTCAAGTAACCAAGTAATTTTTGAGAATGACGGAAAATAAATTTTCCATTATTAAAGAAAAAGGTTGAAGTCTTTTTGAACAGCTGTACTGCTGAGGTGGGTGTGGGTAGAATGTTCAAGTCTGGTGGGAGAGTTGCCAGAAAGGGTTTTGTGCATTTGAATGTACTTAGGAAAAAATAATTCTGAATTAATTAGGTTTTTGGTGGGAGGGGTGGTGACTAAAGCAGAATATTCTGCATAGTTTACTTTCCTCAGGAGCAAATGCTGTCACTTTGGCATGATTCAAGTCTGTGATCAATGCAAAGCTAACCTGCCTTTGAGGCAAAACCAGAGGCTGCTCTCTTTCTGGACTCATGATGCCTTCAGAAGGAGCCTGTAACACATGAAGAGAGCTCCACAGAAACTCTCCTTCACTTCATTATTGCACATGGGACTTATACACAGTCCAAGAGCCTGCTTTCTGCCCTTTTTATGGTAGGTCAAGCATCTATGAAAAGAATTACGAAACTGCTGTTGTACTCTCCTGAGTTTGGAGAGAAAAATGCTTTTTACCATTTGGCTGAGCCCTAGAAGAGGTGGTTCTTCTTACTTTGTACCCCTCTTTATCCTACAGAACAAGCAGGAATACAGAAACAAGGATAGATACTTCCTTTTGAGATTCTACTTAGGATTTTATGACAATCATGAATGACTACAATGTGTTGTGACATTAAATTTTTACCTCTGCAGCTCTATAGCAGTGTACTAGCTATTGAACTTTTAATACATCTTCATGTAGCATTTACCTAGCCTCTGCTGTCTTTCCCTCCTGCCACCCATCGAGAATGACATTAAATATTCCATAGGAACATATATGGTGATGGTCCTCTGAAGTTTCGAGTAACTTGGGACAGCAAAGGCTCTCTAAAGTGTGTGTGTGGGCACTTAATCCCCGAATCATTTCTTGCAACTTAGAATTTGAGTTATGAGACATAAACCAGTGAATTAATGTGTTTCTGGGTCCTTCTAGGGTCAGTATTTTGAAGCCATACACTTACGTTTGAAAGATTGATTCTTTTGCACTCCAGCACTTTAATCTCAAGAGACATCTGTATTAAAGTAATTTAATATCTGAGTCATAGGGCTTGTTTACATGGGGAAATTGACCAGCATTGCTACAGCAGAATAGCTTTACTTCAGTGTAACTCCCCCATGTGGATGTTGTGCTCTGGAACAGAACTGACTTCATTTTGAAATAATTACTCTTACTAATTGTTCCAGACTAGAGTGTCCACAGGAGGGAGTTATGTAGAAATAGCTATAACAGAATAGTTACAGCTCAGCTGACTAAATTCACTGGGTAGGAACACCCTGTGCCAGATTGGATTTACAAGGGTAAAAATCCAGTTACAGGAAGCTCTGCTCTTGTTGACAAAGTGGGTTGCCAGTGTTATATATAAAGACTTGTAGTTTCCACAGTGCTCTGGGAAACTGCAGCAATTTTGCTTTGATACTGTTCTCCAAATAACTCAATAAATTCAATATAAAGTACAGCTTTTGTCTTCCCCTCTCCTATCTCCCTCATGTCTTTTCACTTTCTAAATCAAATTTACTTTTGAACATATAATTCTTAGGTAAAAAATAAGCTTTTTATTTTTTCTTACTGTGTTCCCTGACCTGCTGGCGTTTGTCAGTTCACTGACTCTACATGTTTCTCATTACGTCTGAGTTAAAGAATATCTTCTTGAAAGATCTTTTCACCTTGGTCACCCTATGGTCAGCCTTTGCCACTAAAAGGGTAGCAGGATGTGTGGGGGTTTTTGGTTGTTTGCTTTTGTTTGGTTGGTGGTCCCCCCCCTCCCCAGAAGGTCAAAGAGCTGTTTGCTGATACCACATTCTCTCTGTTTTCTAAAAAACATATTGCTGACAGCTGCCTGAATTTCAAATGGCTGGGAAAAAAAACAACAAACCAACCAGAGATGCTAAATAAAAGTAAAATTGTAACTTCTCCCATAAAACCTTCAGTTACAAAATACATTTTGTGACTCCAGAAATCTTAAGGAATTGATATTTTGTGCAGTTTTGTGCAAGCTGTTCTGTAAAGGTGAGAGTTGTGTATTTTAGTCATAGGTCTGCTAAAGAATCAGCATGTGGCCTTAGTGGAATCTCTTGTGTCACCATTTGCTGTCTCTATGCACACAGACATGCTATAAGGCATCAGGTAACATGACTCATGCCACTGAGAGCACTAAACTTTACTTTTCGTTGTTAAACATAAAAGTTGTTAAAGCAATTTTACAGATAAGTGGCTTAAGAATAGGAGCAATGGCACTTAAACTCTGATAACCTGTCTGTGATAGGTTGTGGGCAGTAATGAACTTTTTCTTCCAGTTCTTCAAACCAGTTCAGAGTCAGGTGGTTGCATTGGCCTGGAGATGAACCCAAGTTAATATGCCTCATTTTCCAAGATGTAGCACTCTGCTAACATAGTCACTCATGGTGCGATTTGTAAAAAAAAAAAAAATGAGGTCAGCTGGCTCGCTGTTCTGAGTATAGCAGTACAGATGTTTCAAAATAGTGATGACTATTGCCTTGCTATTAGAGCTACAATTCAGTTGTCTCCTCTAACATGAGACCCATATCCATCATACAACTGTTAACTCGGATGGTGTCATGGTTTAAGCCCAGATGTAACTCAAGCAGTTCTCTCACTCCCCCTTCTTTCTTCTCCCCCCGCTCCCCAGGGGATGGGGAGGAGGATCAAAAGAATGTAACTCCCATGGGCTGAGGTAAGAACAGTCCCGTAACTAAGGTATAACACAAACCACTGCTGCTACCACCAATAATAGTAATGACAAGGGAAATAACAAGGGAAAAGAATACAACTGCTCACCACCCGCTGACTGATACCCAGCCTGACCAAGCAGTGAACCCACTTTTCTGGGTCCCTGCCCCTAGTTTTTATAACCTGGGCATGACATGCTGTGGTATGGAATACCTCTTTGGCTAGTTTGGGTCGGGTGTCCTGTCTCTGCTTCCTCCCGGCTTCCCCTCCTTCCTGGCAGAGCACAAGACTCAGAAAGTCCTTGGTCAGACTTGGTCATACATTTGAGCAGTAACTAAAACCATCGGTGTTATCAGCGCTGTTCCCAGGCAGAAAGTCAAAAACATAGCACTGCACCAGCTACCAAGAAGGAGAAAAATGACTGCTACTGCTGAACTCATGACAGTATCCACCCTTTATTCCACACCATTCACATCATGCTCAGATCCCACATTTTCAATATGCCATCACTCTTACCTATATACACATATATGCATATACATCCACACACACACAGAGGGAGAGAGATCATTCCTTGGTGCATGGACCAATCCCCATAAAGCTGCTAAGTCCATCTGGTCCATGATGTCGGCTCCATCTCTTGTAACAGTCTTTCAGAGCAGGAGAGGCTGTGTGCAGTGTTCACACTTGTGAATAACCTGGGCAATAGTGTCCATTGCTAAGTCCACCCCTCAATCATGAGTCCATCTGTATGTTGCATCTCTGCCCTGATGGCCTGAAGTGTCGTAGGCCCACCAGGCTCAAAATAATTCACCCTCCCCCCTCCAGCAGTTTCTGCAGCTTGTCGCTGGGGACTCCGTACAGCTGCCTTCCATCTCCGACGCTTCCAAAGCACTGGAGGGGCCCGGTGAACTAGATACTCGCCCATACTGTCCCCCACACCCTGCCACTCATGACTGTCCAGCCTCAGGGAAGATCTCTTCATCCTCCTATATCATCATCTAACCCCAGACAAGGCCCAAACCTGACTCTGTTTAACTCTCAGGACCAGACAAAATGGTCGTGGGTAAAACACACTCTGTATACATGCCAACATGGTGATCCTCATCACAATCAGCAGGCAGGTCTCAAGGGTACCCAAAGGCCATTCAAAACCTTCAGAACTCTCAAATGAGGCTGCTGTACTTGTCACTGGGGCTGGTGTAGCTGCTGTGCTTGCCAGCTCTCTCACCACCAGCTGCTCTTTGTCTGAGTCCAGATCTTCCCCCTCTGCCTTGCTGGGAAGTTCTGTGTAGTCTCCTGCATCCTCCTGGGGCTCGGGCTCGTGGGGCTCAGCAGGTGGCTGCCGGGAGATGCTCTTGGCCACCACGGGGCTGGGCTCGGCCGTGGGGCTCAGCTCCTCCGCTGCCTCCTCCTGCTGCTCGGCAGCCACCTCATTCCCCTCCTCAACTACCCCAACCTCCTCCACCTGCAGCCGCTCCCTCCGAGCACCCTGGTACCCGGGGCATCTCTCCTGGCCGGTTCGGCCACCAGAGGCTGCAGGAGCTGCTCCCCATCAGCTCCCTGCAGCCTCACGAAGATGGAGGCGAGGACAAGGGCCAGGACAGTGAAGAGCAGCGGGATGGCCAGGTACAAGTCCGCAACCACATCCATCCCGCCCTGCTGCCGAGGCCCACCTATATTACAAGTCATTACCATAAAGTACAATGAAACAAGAACCTTAGCCCAAGAGCCCCATCTGATAAACACTAAGAAAGCAAATAGTGGCTGTGAGTAAGGTACAACATGCTGAAACTGTGAACTCAAGGGAATCAGGAGGAACAACTTTGAGAGCCAATAAATCAGCATTGTAACGAGTGATTATTAATCCTGTCGTTATCTCAACCCTTCGTGCCCCACACTGGGTGCCAGAAAAGAACTGTCATGGTTTAACCCCAGCTGTAACTCAAGCAGTTCTCTTGTTCACTCCCCCCTCTTTTTTCCCCATCCTGCTCCCCAGGGGATGGGGAGGAGAATCAAAAGAATGTAACTCCCGTGGGCTGAGGTAAGAACAGTCCAGTAACTAAGGTATAACACAAACCACTGCTGCTGCCACCAAGAATAATAATGACAAGGGAAACAATAAGGGAAGAGAATACAACTGCTCACCACCTGCCGACCGATACCAAGCCTGACCAAGCAGTGAACCCACTCTTCCAGGTCCTTGCCCCTAGTTTTTACATCCTGGGCATGACGTGCTGTGGTATGGAATACCTCTTTGGTCAGTTTGGGTCGGGTGTCCTGTCTCTGCTTCCTCCCGGCTTCCCCTCCTTCCTGGCAGAGCACGAGACTCAGAAAGTCCTTGGTCAGACTTGGTCATACATTTGAGCAGTAACTAAAAACATCGGTTGTTATCAGCGCTGTTCCCAGGCAGAAAGTCAAAAACACAGCACTGCACCAGCTACCAAGAAGGAGAGAAATGACTGCTACTGCTGAACCCAGGACAGATGGGATATTTCCAACTTGGATTAGGAGGTAATAGAGGCATGTAGTCCCCACCTGTATCTAGGGAGTGACTGTACCATGGCTTTTTCCGAGAGTTTACTGTGGCAGTATATTTTGATGCTTTCCTTCAAAGCAGTATCTCAGCAAATATGAAGAAAGTATTAAAAAATAAAAGCTATAGAAGGAGCTCAAGTAAAGCAAACAAATCTCTTATTATTGCCACAAAGTGCTGATCTGTAACAACCAAGGCTTTGAGCACCTAAAACTTTTAATGCCCTTACTTCTAATCTAATGCAATGCCTCTGTGGGAAGTGAACTCTTAAATCTGCATTTAATTCTGACAAGTTGTACTGAGGCATTTAACAGATTTTTTTTAAAGAAGGATGTCAGATCTGTTTCTTTGCCCTGAATTCTGAAGTTAGTTGTCTACATGTCCAGTGGTATGATCTTTTCAGTCACTGGACAATTACCTCTGCAGAAAGATAAAAGCAGAACACTATCCCTGTGCTCCCATGTGTCCTCATTTCTCAACAGATTTGTAGAAGACTAAAGCTATTACCAGGAGTACAGTGAAGCCCACTAAAATGGGTCACCCACAGCACTGCTGACTGCTGTATTCCCAACATGTGGCATTGTGGCAGTGTGAGTAATTCCCTGATGGAATATATACTTGAGATTGATTAGGTGGTAACTGTAACAGTTAAACCAGTATGCTTCTAACATTTTTCTTCATTAAACTGAGAGACAGGATGTTCATTAAAAAGAAGAATGTTTCTTCTAAATTAAAAGAAATTAGAAATGAGACCGACTGTTCGTCTGCTAGATTCCTACAGGATTCTTTGAACAGTACTTAGGTGATCAGAATAGTCTCCCAGGTCGTGTCCCAAAGTACTGCACTGCAAGTGTTTCTGTAGCAGCAACTTGTGTTCAAAGGTGTCTGGACATTAGGGAGAGGACAGTAGGTACATCATTCATCTGTGTCTCCTTGGACACAGATCCTGCTGCCATACACAGGATCCCTGTTTTTTCTACCCCAGTCCCTGTGCAACTCAGGCTTCCTGCCCTTCAACTTGCCATCTTCTCTAAATAGCCCAGTTCAATATAATAACCTGGGAAATCTGATTTTGTACTTATAGTTTGCAACTGGGCCAAATTAAAAGCTCCAACGTGAAGCTGTCCTCAGAGGACTGCAAGATCTGATCAAGGGGGTAAAGACTGATTTTTCTATCCTCTTAGCTTGGCATGTGAAGCTGTTTCTTAAAGAATTTAAACTATGTAATTGAGGCTCTTTGTTTTGTTTTTGTATTTTTCTTGAAACACGACTAATATGGAAATTTAAAGATCTAAGTGGTCTCTTCTGAAAGTTCCTAGCATTGCTATCAGTATCATTCCTTTTTATAAACAGAACTGTTACAGTTCTAAGAAATAAAGTATTCAAAGAATGCACTCATAAAAGATTACGCATACAATGGAATTTTTTAGCCTCAATGGGAACAGAAGGCTTCGTGAGAAGTGTTTGTGTGCAATGAACATAATGTTTAAATCAATTTTTAAGCCATTGCTAATGAAATACCACCCTTTGAATAAAGGGCTACAAGGCATCCGTCTTACAGATGCACAACGTATCAGTTCCTGCCTGGCATATCAAGGACCTAGGGGTTTAGGTGTGAAACAACTGTTCAACAAGTACCATGTTAGAAGGGAGGGGAGCAAGGAAACAGCCTGAAATGCAGCTTGGAGTGATGTGAGATTTATTCTCATAGTTTTCTGTAGTTTCATCATATGATTTGGCAATTCTGCAGAGCTGGCGTTAAACACATCACATGGGAGCATGACAGAGATACTTCTGAGCCTTGGATGAATGACAGACCTCACAGAAAAGCAGTTACATGTCAGTTCCTACCCATTCCACTTTTGTAGTCCAGTTTTTGTTTCTATTGGTCTTCAGTCTCTTTCTCTCATCATGTAAGTGATCTGACCACACCTTCAGTGGTTTCCTTTAGTGGGGGCATGGTAACACTGCCCCTAGTCAGATTTTTCAATGAATGGAGAGGTTGGGGGCATACTTCAGCTGCATCTCCCTTTGCATATGTTATCTGCTCCTGGAAGTCTTCCAGGCAGATAACCTTCACACCTCAACCCTGACATTGCTCAAACCTAACAATACAGAAATACGGTTTATGTCGAATTGGTTATTCTGAAGGGTTCTGTGAATGGTTTGATGGGTATGTACCTTCCAGCCCATGAGTTGCTGCCAAATTCTTTCCTCAGGGAACTTTGAATGTTTGTTTCTTGAATCTGAGGTTCATTGCCAGACAGTATGGGTTCTTGATCTTGACTGGATAACTCTCAAGCTTAAAATGAATTTTCAGCATGGGTATGTGAATGTTTCCACTGCATATAGACCTTCTCACAAACGTCTACAAAACCTTGCCATCACAATGTTCTCTTGCATACATGTTCGTTCCTACAAACTTTCATGAATTGCAAGCAGAATGAGACACACACAAAAAGCCACTAAGTAAATTTGGTAGTTCTTTATTCAAGTGAATGTTTAGATCAACTGATACACAATAGCTGCCCAGAACTGCATGGAGCTAAGTATCTCTGGTATGAATTTATGTCTGGAATTTCCACTGGTTAGCAGAGTTTGTTACATACTCATTTCAGCAAGCATAACCCACTAGAAAGTAAGGCACTGGGAAATACTGCATCTAGCTAGAGCTTTCTTTGGTCTTTTTTTTTTTTTTTGGTGATGTTTTTGTTTAACTGTCACTGCATCTGGAGAGCACATTCAGGCTGAGACAAAAAAAACCCCAGAGAGAGCAAGTGAGAAGTTCCAGTTCCTGGAATGTTACAAGCTGCTGTGTCACTGGGAATGGCAGGCAGGCAGGCAGGCAGAAAGCTTCTCTCTCCAAAGCTGATACTACAGTGGGAAAATGTGATACTTACTGGAGTGGTGAATTGACTGAAGTCATAACTCTGAAATAAAAGCACAGTTGCAAACAAATACTGAATATCCTGCTCTTAATTAATTTCTCTTCCTCTTAATCCTTACACCTTATGCTTTTTCCAGTATGCTTTCTGAACTATATTCTTTGAAATGTTATGGTCCAGATGGCCTTATGTTTTGTAGACCTAGGGGCTACTGTACATTTTAAAACTACTTCAGTTGTTTTTATTCTAAAGTGACAATCCCACTTAGACTGTAAAATGGATTATTATCTAATTACAGTTTGCAGGTTCCATGTGAGATGAAGCAAAGATTATGTGCATTTAAAAGAAAGTATTTCATTCTTCCACTGAAGTAACAAAGCTAGAGCTGTCCTGAATCCTCAGAGAAAGTGAAGCCTGGTTCCCATGCTGTCCTGTGCACCACGCTTCCCAAAGAATGCTGTCTTCTGGCACATACAGCTCCTTTAGCCTGCAAATGTATAAGCTGTTGTCTGAAACAAGAGGAGGCATTGTCCTTAGAAAGAGCAGCAAAGCCTGAACCATGAGAACGGAAAACCTCTAGTCTCCTCCATACCTGGATTTATGCCATTATAAGGATTGCATAAGCAAAGTACATCTTTTTCTGGTCTTCTTTTTCCTCTCCCTTGGAGCTGTGCTCACTGAGAGCTTTTCAAAGAGGGGAAGGAAACAGCCCAAAACTGAAGGGGGCTGTTGAGGGGTTCTAACCTTTCCTTGCCCACCTCTCAAAGGCCTGACAGAGAATTAGCCTTAAAATGTACTCATTTCTGGCTGGATTAATGGCTTATGGCCTGACTTTCAGACCTCCTGAAGTAAGCTGAAATGCTTTCCTTAACTAGTTTCCTGGTAACTGAATTCATTAAAGGTTATCTCTCCTGACAGTTTAAGTATTTTCAATACAACTGTATTGCACGGTAAGCAACAATATCACTTCATGACAGACAAAAATAATGTTAAAAAGATTGAAATATCTCTCATTCCCGCCAATGTTCAACATGGGGAAAAAGAGAAGAGATAAACAAAGCAGCAATCCATGCACACGTACCTCCAGGTTTCTGTAATATTAGAACATGGAAACCCATCCTCTTGTGATGAGCACAAACTGAGTAGATCCAATGAAGCCTGTAGAGTTCTGGTGGTGTAAACAAGTGTAGTCACTTGGTCAAGTGTTGTTCCTCATCCCCCCTCTGCCCAAGTGCTAGTTTCAGTGAAAAAAGGAAAATGTTCTGGGTTTTAACCCAAATATGCCTTTTTTTTTCTTTTTTCCTAATGTTTTAAAAACCACAACTGAGTTACAGTGTTTTTGGGGTGCATCTGCATAGTGATGGTAGCTCCACCCAAACTCTAAGCCACAGGGGCTCATGACAGCTCAGAATGGCAGCCATTGTGATGCATGGCTGTGGACTGGTGGCTCAGACAGCAATCCCACACCAGCCCATCTGAGCAGCTTACAGAGCAGCGCACATCCCAGCATCCGGAATCACAGCCACAGCAAAGTCACACATGTCTGCACCTGAGTGCGTAAATGTCCCCTCTGACGCTTTAATAGCCTCAAAATTTTCCGGTTTCAGTGGAGCTTAGCACCTCATCAAGAAAAGTTTGCAACTGCTTTTAGAGGAATCAAAGCACACTGACTTAATTTTCACATCAACTGCTGGTGGGCTTGCCAGCTTATTAACTGCACTTGCCTGAAAAGGGCTGTCGAAAGGAGGCTGTGGTATACTGAAACACAGTGCCCTAGTGTATGATCCACGATGCTGCGGAGTTAGTTAGCTGTTGCCTTTGAATAGAAACCTTTCATTTCTCTAGATGCAGTAGTACAACGTATGTTACACTGTAACAAAATAACCTTTGGGAGCGGAGCAGTCACAAGGGAAGGCCTGGCTGCTCTAGAAATGTCGGTAGCTCGCAGATCTTGTGTTGCCACCAGGCTGGGTCACGCTTAGGGTTCAAGGAAGCAGTTTCATGCCTGTCCTTTAGAACTGCAGCAAGCGTGGGGGGGATAGCGTGGGGCTGTGTACATGAGGCAGGCTTGATTCGTTCCTTCCCCTGTTCTTACACAAGTATTTGGTTACATGGGAAACGTTGCCTCTCCTATAGGTAGGGCAGTTGCGTCAACAGCCCCGCCTGCTACTGAAGCCGCCCGGTCGGTAGCCACTCGCAGAGAGGCGAAGGGTGGCAGCACCTTCACATTCAAAGGCGGTGAAATTGGGCCAAAGAATGCGGGGTGGCATTTTGAACCGGCTGCCGGCGGGCAGCGGCGGGTAGCGGGACGTGCCGGAGCCGGCGCTGACCCCCGGCCCCGGGCAAAGCGCGCCACGTGCGGCCCCCGCGGCGCCCCGCCAGGTGGCGCCCTCTCCCTCCCGCAGGCGGGCTGTGGGCCGGGGTGTGGGGTGGTGCTGCTGGTCTCCTCTCCATCCCTCCCTCTTTCCCCCGGGCGGAGCGGCTGCGCACCTCGGGCTGGCGGTGACTCTGAGCCGTGGCGGTGCGACGTGTCGGGGCATGCCCTGGGGTAGAGGCGCCCGGTGGGTGGCGGGAGAGCGGAGGGGCCTGGGTGCCGCGCCACACTTCCCCGGCCGGCGGCTCTTCAGGAGGGCCTGAGGGGGACTGTCCGACCTGGCGAAAATTGTTCAGTGGTGAACAAATTCACAGTGTGAGGGGCGATGGAGAAAATGGCTAAAGTAGCTGTTCACGGTTGTCTCATCTCCTGGTACCCTTACTGATTTAAAGGCCTGTGGGACAGCCAGAAGGGCGTGCAGAGCAACGAAAGGACTACGCATGTCTTTTGCTCCAGCTGGTGACTAGAGCTGGAGAAAATTTTCAGCTGAAAGAAATATTGCCCTGTCATTCAGGAAGACACACACTGTAGAAACATGAATATTTCAACAAGGTGTTTGGGTTTTTTGTTGTTGTTGTTTGATTTGGTTTGTTTTATTTTGTGGGAAAGATCTGAAGGGGGAGAAAAGTGACTTTATGTAAGGACATGAGGATGGGAGACCAGCTTCATTCAGATTCTTTTCTGTCTGAATTAAGTCTCTGCTCAGAATCAGAGCAGGAGCACATAACTGTAATGCCAAATATATATATAAATATGGCATGATTTCAAATCCTATCAAAATTGCAGTGAGACATTTTGATAACTTCTGCTTTTTATGAAACGTCGCTTGGCTTTAATTTTATCTGAAGCAAATTTTTGGTCATCTAGAGGGCTGCCATGAAATGGAATCATTGTCCTTCTGTCAGCTCACATGGCCACTAATTGCAGCTTTTCCTAATCATGGTGTGAGGGCTCTGGTGTCTTATCAGGCTTCTGTATTTGGGTAAATTCTGTATCTGTTTTATTGTTTGCTAGTTATCATAAAAGCTGAAGTAGGTAAAGCTTGATTGTTTGACGGTTACTTACATGCAGATGAGGTACACTTTCCATAGCTTTTAACAAGTACCGTAAAACACAGAAGTTACACTTTACTCCTTGGGTCTAAGGCCTTGAGAGATGCAGGCTCTTGTCTCAAGTTTGCACTAATTTTACAGTGACTTGTATTTCTTAGAAAAATCTGAGCTTCCCAGAAATGTCTGAGGTATTACAGTGGCAAAACAACTCAGTTTTGCAGATTTTTGATGATGCAAACTTGTGGTGTCTAATATAGGCTCTCTTTAGGTTGTTCCTCTGGTATGTTTATGCAAACACTTTTCAGTGCTGAGGTTATTGTTCTTGTAACCATTCATAGGTAGACTTGTTAGTACTTTGCACTATTAATATGTGGTGTTTTTCATTTCTTCCAAGACTGGAAGTTGCATCCATATGCATTATAGTGGGCTCAGCTGTAAAATGGGAATCATGATATTTATGTGGGGGAGGTCAAGACTCATATGTAAAATATGTGTCTGTAAATTCAAACCTTTAGGAGTATATGAATTGACCTTATGGTGTCTAGAGAAATAGAATGAAAACCCCACCCTTCTATGGTGACTGATCCTGTTTCTCTGAAGCCTTCTGGAATGGAACTGGAGTATTTCACATGTACAGAAATCTGCACAAAGGCTATCCAAGCTTGTAAAGTCTCGGAGGTGCCAAGCTCACTAAATATGTGCAAGATTCCAAAAGCACCTTGAAAAAATCTTATTTTCCTTCCAGTGGCAACACTGAAATTTTTTGTATTCCTGCATTAAAATGCTTATCATGCTTTAAATTATTACTGTATGGCATTTATAAAAACTATTTCCTTCCTCTCATTACTCCAGAAAGATTAACATTATCTATACAGACCAGTTTTTACCATTGAAGCATTCAGCTTATACACTTTGAAGATCCTCTGATCAAAATATCATGTAAGAACATGATCACATTATTTGACTAACAGTAATTTCTATAGCAATAGATGAAATAGACTCTTGTTTCCACAGGTTTTTTATAATGAGTACAAGGGTGGAGATGATGGTTTTCAGTTTAAAGTGCAATTATTTTTGTAACTTACCAAGCTTCTTCTTTCAGATACTAATAACTTTCACAGCTTTCAGGCAGAATTATTGCGGTTTTGTTTACAGAAAAGCAAAAAAAAAAAAAATAAGGAAACTTTGAACAGAATGCATCTCCCCTTTTTAAGTCACACTGGTGCCAAGTATTAGAGGGCACAGCCACAGTGAATGCTCCTCCTGCTCCTACCAAAACATAAATGTGCATGTGCCTATCTTAATAGTAATTTAGCCACAGATGCTGTAACTTGCCTTTTTTCATGGCTGTTGCTGAGTCCCAGAACTTTGCAGAATAGATTTTATGACCAGTTGCCTAGATTTTTCAGTACCTAGTTATTTGCAAGGGGGCCTGTGGGGATGCTGAGGAGGGTCTCTTCATGAGGGACTGTAGTGATAGAACGAGGGGTAACGGGTTCAAACTTAAACAGAGGAAGTTTAGATTGGATATGAGGAAGAAATTCTTTACTGTAAGGGTGGTGAGGCACTGGAATGGGTTTCCCAGGGAAGTTGTGAATGCTCCATCCCTGACGGTGTTCAAGGTGGGGTTGGACAGAGCCTTGGGTGGCATGGTTTAGTGTGAGGTGTCCCTGCCCGTGGCAGGGAGGTTGGAACTAGGTGATTTTGAGGTCCTTTCCAACCCTAACTGTTCTATGATTCTATGTCAAGGACACAGGATATACAGTACTGTAGCATCATCTCTGTACTTATTTTACCTGGGCATGGTTGGCAAATTGCAAAAGAGAATTTTGAAATAAGTCCCCTGTCTTTCACGTGTTTTGATGTTGGTCTTCATTCTGTAATACTTAGCTCTGATTCAGAGTGCAGAGAATTGCTTTTGTGCAATTTAAAGGTTACACAAACACTTTAGGAAATCTACAAGTTTTGCTGCTGCTGATATACTCAGGAGGTTTAGAAGAACAAGTGTTAGGATGAAGGCTCCCGAGTTCTGTTTTCCACTTGGTTATCATCCAGGCATATAAACATTTCTGTAACACATATAAATAGGCATCCATTTGGGCTAATTATTACAACCTTACCCAAATGGGAGAACTGAAGTTCAGGAGAGGATATGGGTTCACAGGAGTATGTGTGAGGAAGAAATCAGCATCTGAAGCAGGATGTGGCTCCAACATAAGCAAAGTTTTAGTGCCCATAGGTCAGCTCTTTCTTTACCTCTAAGCGAATTACTAGTTTCTGCTTTCTTACCTGAAAATGGAAAGAAAAAAAAAGAAGTGATTGCAAGATAATAGCACTCAGTTATTTAATATAAAACTATTTGCTTACTAGCCCTTTTATTTGTTGACTATATGAAGATGCGTAAGGAAGACACTGTTGTAGAGTAACGCCTTATATAATGCAAAGTTCAAGTTCAGTAAGCTTCAGTACAGCCCATGTATTTTTCATATGTGGCTCTGTCCTCAAGTTTCAAAGAAATACTCATGTAAGCCAAACTTGAAGTGGTTTGTTTTTTTTTTGAGCTTTCACACTGAGAAACTTATTCAACCTTTCCAGAAGCTTAGAAAGCCATGCTTTTGAAAGTTTTTAATGTAGGTTCCATTTGGATTGACATTATTAAAGTTGTTAATCACTGCTTTTCCTTCTAGTCTGAATGAGGGTGCTGCCCTCTCAGAACATGCAGATTAGTAACTACTGAGCTAAGGATGAGACTCTCTTGGACAGTTACTCTATTACTTTATATTCCCTCTCGTGTCTTTCTGGTGTCTCTGTCATGGGCTCAGCAGTAGCAGTCATTTTTCTCCTTCTTGGTGGCTGGTGAAGCTCTGTGTTTTTGACTTTCGACCTGGGAACAGCATTGCTAACACTGATGTTTTTGGTTACTGCTTAGTAATGTTTGGTCTGACCAAGGACTTTCTGAGTCTCATGCTCTGCCACGGAGGAGGGGAAGCTGGGAGGAAGCAGAGACAGGACACCTGACCCAAACTGACCAAAGAGGTATTCCATACCAAAGCACGTCATGCCCAGGATGTAAAAAACTGGGGGCAGGAACCCGGAAGAGTTAGTTCACTGCTCGGTCATCAGGTGGTGAGCGATTGTATTCTCTTCCTTTGTATTTCCCTGATCATTATTATTATTGATGGCAGCAGCAGTGGTTTGTGTTATACCTTAGTTACTAAACTGTTCTTACCTCTACCTGTGGGAGTTACATTCTTTCGATTCTCCTCCCCATCCCTCCAGGAGTGGCGGGGAAGAAGGAGTGAGGAGTGAGTGGGCGAACTGCGTGAGTTACGACTTAAACCACGACAGTCTCAAAAAATGTTTTTTAGTTACACCGTCTCTGCAGGTCCACCTAGTTTGTCCATGGCCTGAAAAAGATGAAGTGGAAACACTGTAATGAGAAACTTGTTTCTGGTCTGTCAGTCTGCTTCTTGTGAATTTAGCTGCGTATTAAATATGTGTATGCCAGCTTAGTAGCTCCATGGAGGATTTGGTATCACACATATCTTAGGAGAGCTGTCATAGCCTGTCCCTCCTTCATTTTGGTTGTGCTGCATGTGTAATTTCATAAATAAATATTTGTTCATTGAATGTAAATTTGGATGAATCATTCTGCATATGTGAATCATTTATTCTTGAACAGAGTAACTTTCTGTATTCAGTAACTTAAATATTATATAACCACTTCAAAACTTGTGTGTTTGAAGGAAAAAAGAAAACACAATTTTCTTCTGGCCTCTTTTCTACATTTCTGTAGAAACCTTTTCAGTTGTGATTCTGCTTTGAAACACAAACACATCAGCTCCATTTTATTCAGCAGAGCTTTAGCTTGTGTTTGTCAAAGGCATAGTGGAAAATAACCTTTTACTGCATTTTGCTTCTGTTATCATTTAGAGCTAACACTGCTCTGACAGAAGGACTCAAGTTATGCTGTGTTACATGCCGCATCAAAACTGTTTACTAAATTTTAATCATTTACAGTACAGGAGCAAACTCACTGCTAGAGACATAGCAAGTGTCACCGAGTCACAGTAGGAATATTGATTTGTGTGCCCCTCTGGTACTGTCATCAATACAGGAGAAAGTAAACACTTCACAGGATTTACATAGCATAGGCTGTATTTGCACAGTCTATAAATGATTATCATAGAATAGTTTGGGTTGGAAAGGATCTCCAAAGGTCATCTAGTCCAACTAGAGGAGCATCTCTCCTGTGAAGACAGGCTGTGACAGTTGAGGTTGTTCAGCCTGGAGAAGGCTCAGGGTAGACCTTAGGGCAGCTTCCAGTACCTAAAGGTGGCCTACAAGTAATCTGGAGAGGGACTTTTTACAAGGGCGTGTAAGGATAGGACAAGGGGGAATGACTTTAAGCTGACAGAGGGAATCTAGCTGAGATTATTCTAGGAAGAAGTGCTTTACTGTGAGGGTGATGAGGCACTGGCATGGGTTGCCCAGAGATGCTGTGGAACCCCCATCCCTGGCAGTATTCAAGGCCAGGCTGGATGTGGTTCTGAGCAACCTGATCTAGTTGAAGATGTCCCTGCCCATGGCAGCGGGGTTGGAACTAGGTGACCTTTGGATGTCCCCTCCAACCCAAACCATATTATGATTCTATCATTTGCACATATGAGGCTTTATATTAGAACAGTAACAGTCAGACAAGAAGTTGCAGTCCTAGATTGTGGAGGGCCTTGGTAGTTCTGATTCACTCATGTGAGCAACAGTGATCTCTGAAGTTGGTGTATAGGACAACAGGTGGAGGGATTTAAGTATCTGAGTGTTTAAATGTACATTTCCCTGTTATTTCTTCTTATTTTGACAGTGTAACAAAAGACTTGCTGGAGGATCAGCTTTCCCGTGCTTCCAACCTGTTTTGCCATGAGTTTGCTGTTACAGAAGAAGAAAAGCCTGGTAAGTTCAAGGAGATGGGACATAGCTGTTCCCTTCTGTATCTCTGTGAGTACCCACATAGGCGTATACAAGGCCTCATGCCTTCATCTTTTTTTGAGTTTTCTCACAGAGGAGCAACCTGTTAATTGTGCTTACCAGCAAGCTCTTTTGTGTTTCTGGTAACTGTTCTTCTTTTGGCCTAGCAGATTTGTGACTGAGGGGGAATAAAGAGGGCAGTCTGTTTCAGCTAAACTGCTGTTTAATTCTAACAGCAGGGCCAAAGCATAACATTAAAGAAATAGGATAGCAAAATTACACTTTGTCTGTACATAGTTCACCTTTCCAGGGGCCTGACTTTCCTCTTCGCAGGGTTCCTAATAGCTCTACCTTTCCCTAATTACTTGTGTAGAGGAGTCTGATTTCCCAATCTCGAGAAAGAATCTCTGTCACTTTCTCTTAAGTGTACCTTCTTGAAAAATTCTTGGATCCCTGGATTCCTGCTCTCCTTGCAAGGACTGCTTATCTCCTGGGAAAACAGAAAAAGAACAAAACAACAAAACCCATACTTCCAGCTGTCTATTACAGGCTCTGTTAAGAAAAGGAAAAAAAGACTCTTGCCTTATATCTCAGATGTATGGTGTTAGTCCAGCCCAATCTCCATTTCCAGCCTGACTGCCCCACTGTTTGAGAAGTTCAGTGTCTGTATACAGTAAACAACACACTTAAGTCAATAGAGAGGATTCAGGAATTTTCATGGGCAGCTCCAAATATATTAGAGAGGTTTTTCTTTGCTTTGAGTCAAAAAAAGTAAATTGAGAAAGCAAAATGAGATATTATACAGGGGAAGTTGAGGTTAGATAGAAGGAAGAAGCTCTTTACTTTGAGGGTGGTAAGGCACTGGAGTGGGTTGCCCAAGGAAGTGGTAAATGCTCCATCCCTGGCAGTGTTCAAGGCCAGGCTGGACAGAGCCTTGAGCAACATGTTCCAGTGTGAGGCATGCCTGCCCATGGCAGGGGGTTGGAACTAGATGATCTTAAGGTCCTTTCCAACCCTACCCATTCTGTAATTCTATGATTATTGGCATTCACTCTCAAAAATCATAGAATCCAAGTAAATCCAAGTAAATACTTACGTAGAAACAGTTTGCAATTGTGATCTGCCTGAGGCCCGTGCTCTGCCTCCCTGACATTGTTCAGGCTGAGCGTGGGATTTAAATTATCCCGGTGATTAAAGATCAAGCCTGTTTGAGTCTTAAAGGGATTTTGTGTGTTTGAGTCTTCTCTATACACTTTAGGCTATACTGTTATGCTAATTTTTTTAGTATGTAATGATAGAAAATTGGAATGTAACAGCTTCTGTGAATTAAACTGTGTATCTGCTATGGTACTGCTGGGCTCAGAAAAGCACAGTAGGCCAGATGCATGTTTAATGTGGCGAGGCTCAACGATCCTGAAAATAGGATGTGGTTTGATCCAAAGCAGGAGATATTAGCTTAATTTTCCATCTGCGAAAGAGTTCCACTGTGCTGTTTACATTACTTCTCTGAGCCTTCCTCAGCCTGAACACTTGGTACAGTTCTTTGGAAGGGGGTAATTCACCCTCTTGCTTCACAGCAATTTCTCTGCAAACTCTCAGGTCTCTGAGAGCCCCCTCTGTTCCCTGTTACTTTACTTTTGCAGACCTTGGCACTTTGCTAACTCTTCTTCCTGGATGTGGCTCCCAGCAGGGCCATTCAACACTGCTGTTAATCAGGCAAAGAGCTGAATACAAAACATGTGCTGCTCCTGCTCCTTGTTATACAAGCCATGCTTCCTGCCTCCCCACTGCTCAGGAGAGCTTGCACTGCAGTTCCTATTTAATGAAAATATATGACCAAAAAATAGTCTGTTATCAATTCAGGATTTTAAAGATGCTCCCTAGGCCATTCAGCTGTCCCACAGTCCAACTTATTTGATCATCTGCTGCTTCAATAATATACTTTCTGTTTCTGGAGCTTAATCCAGTTTTGTGTGATCAACCTTAAGAGGCAGGAGTAGGTAAGGAATTGAAAAATGTTTCTTGTTCTTCCACTAAGCAACTACCTCTTTCGTTGGGATTTTCCAAAAACGGTGTAGTCTCTATTCTTGAAACAGTATGATATAATATTACAGTGTGTACCATGTATACTGTTGTGCAAAATAGTTCCGAGAACAGTAGCCTACTTTTGAAAACGTGGTCTGCTAGCCCACAGAAACTTCCAAAGGCAAACATTTGAAAAATCGTCTGTATGTCATTGTAAGCAAGGTGGTTTATATGTCTTATAAGATAGGAAGAAACTCGCCAAAAGCAAAAGAAATCTCCAAGGTCTTCAAAGTTTGAGAGGTCAGAGGTTTGTGACTGGCAGTATTCAGGATGCCAAAGAACCGAAGGCCTTCTGCCAAGTGAGGCTGAGCACAGTAATAAGCCTTCAGCCCTCCACAGAGATCTGGAAGCAATCTCAGAAAGGGAGCACCTCACCTGCTCAGCCCAGTCAAGGGACAAAGCTGCCACAAGCACCTCTGTGTAAGGAAAAGAGAACCCAGTCACAGTGAAGTTCAGGGAAAGGTCCAAAAGACAAAGTGAAGGCACTGAAGCTAGAAGGGCCCATGTGGAGTGGGCAGAGGAGAAAATACTGCGGGATTTTGAACCAAACATATGAATGGATTGATAGGAAAACTGCACAGAAGGGGAGAGGGCTCCCTGTGAGATGCACAGCCATGAAATCGGGAACACCTGACTTTTACTGCTGGCTGTGTAACCATGACAGAGACTCCTACTTGTGTCTGAATTACTGAACTATACTCTGGGAGTTTTATCTCATAGGGAGAATTCATATTATTTTGGTATTTGCAAAGTAAGATGTAAGAAAGAAATACTTGGTGAAACCATATCTTCAACAAAAGCCTCAGTGAACTTGAAAACTAGACTAGCAAACACATAGGTACTATCCTGTCATTGACAATGTATATTTTAATGCAAAAGCATTGATTGTACTTACTCTGTAGCATTCCTTATCAACATCAGTCATTTTAAATGTACTACATACATTCACAGCTCAGATTCTGTTAAACCATTTCTGAACTTTGCAATGTCCTTGCTCAAAGCTCATAGGTGCAAGGAAAATCCTTAATATTTTCCATTGTGTCACATGGGGCAGACACTCTTTAAAAATCAAAGCTTTCACTATACCATTTCTCCTGCCAACATTTCCAAATGTTAAACAAGCTAAATTTCATATTTAGGAGCCAGAATAAATATTTCTGCCACTTGCTGCTCAGTGTTAGTCTGATTTCACTCTAAGCTACAGTAAAGATGTTCCTGGAAAAAGAAGTCATTGGCTGATGGTCATCTTTCAGAATGTATTAGAAAGCTGATTGTATTCTGACCAGGATTTAAGTGAAAATAGATGAAGAAGGTCTCTATAGTGTGTGTATGTAAAACCAACATGCATTAGTCTAGCTTCTTATATATATTTTTCGTGTGGTCAGCAGAAGATCAACCATTCCAGAAGGCAATTACTTACCTTTGACATCTGTGCTGGGATATGGTGAATTTCCCTGAGGTGTCTGTTTCCGTTCATTAACTACAAGAGGAAGCCTATACAATCAGCAAAGTCTAGATGCCTCAGTGACTGAAGTGAGTACAGTTATCTATGATAAATCCACTTGGTACCGTAAGTGTATGTACATATGCAGCACAGGAAATTTGGAAAGCATAGAATATACAAAGTGATGTGATGTGGTGTTGCAGAGAGGATTTATTGTTATGCATAGTGCACAGACAACTTCCTGTCAACTCTGGCTTATCCCAGATTTGTCCTATTTCTGCAGCCTAGAACGTTGCCTCCCAAAGCAGAGAATAACTCTGTAATCACGTACATACCTTCACACATCAGTGACAGTTGTTTCACCTGCCGTGTGATGTAGAAAATTTTGTGTGTATGCTCAGATGTTATCAGTCATGCTCCAAACACATGCTAAATTAATATTTGATCACACTGCATCTGTTTCAGAAAACATGTTCTCTGAATGTCAAGAAGTTTTCCAGACTGTTTTGGGTAGTTGGCTGAAATGCTGCCTGCTTTTGCAAATGCAAAGCCAGTTGCACAGGATTCTGAGGTAGAGAAAAACTTACTCCTGAAATCAAACCAAACTGATAAAAAATTGACCTTATATCTATAAAATGTCACGATCTGAATTTCTCACATCTCTGACTTCCCTAGAAAAGTGCTGTTTCATTCAAATGAGGTATGGTAGACAGTGGCCCTTAAGAATTTAGGTAGTGGCAAATGCTAAGTAGAACAGGCTTTATCTGGCAGGCAGAGTAATTGCTACCTAAAAAAAAAAAAAACATGTTACAGGTCTCTGTAGGCAATTTTCCCTGCAGTTTTGTTTGATCCTCATTTATGCTGCAAGCCAAGGATTTTGCATAGGGCTGCATACGAGTAAAGGCATATATTGTATGCTGTGGTGGAAAGAAAAAGGAAAGGAAGAACAGGTGGAGAGAGAAGAAATGGACCATTTAAGTCTCCCCACAACACAGACTCCAGGATTTTTATCCCACTATTTCTCGCACTGTATACTCCATGATATATCAAAACCCCACCAGTAGAATAATGTCCAAGTTATGCTATAGCTAGTCTTGACCTGATCATCTAGACTCATCATCTTCCACTGTGTCTTGTACCCTTCCTCAAAATTTCTTCTATATTGAATGAAAAGCAATTCGTTAGACAATACCTACTAGCTAAAAGAACAGAGGAAGAGTACTGAAGATGCAGACAGCGTGAATTTTTTTCATAGAACTGAGAGAAATGTCATTGAGTTATCTGGTATTTTTGTTCCTACTGGAGATGAAACAATATGACAGGTTTAGTAATCCCAATTTCATGCATCAAAATGGCATCAGGTGATGCTTGGAATAATGTCAGGGGCAGCAAGAGGTACCAGCCCAATGGGGGTGACATAATAAAGATTCAATACGACACGGTTTTAATTTATGTAAAATGGACACTTCTGAAGAAGGCCCAGGGGTGAGATTTTAAGATAAACCAGTGACATTGGTTTAAGAAACCCACAAGTAGTTTGAAAGTAAGACAAAGCCAGCAGTTTGAAGGAATGGCTAAGGTGCCTCCGTGCTCACAGCATGCCGAGCAGAGAGTGAGGCACTGTTTTTTTTGTGTGTGGAAAACATTGTTCTCAGTGGCTGATTAGGAGGTATCTGGTGAGTCTGTCCCCCAGATATAATCATTACCTCAGGGACAGCAACCTATGGTACTCATTTATGATCATCACCCATTTGTAAATACAAGATCAGGAGTTTGCTAAACAAGTTGAGATTCAGTTGGAGCTCAGAAGAGCAGCCCACGGTGTGAGTTCATTCTCAGTGGCAGAGGGAAGGCAAATGTGGATTTACATACAGTGAGAAGTTCTGAAACTGCAGAAAATTCCCTTGCCTTAGTCTTCAGGCTAGTGGGGGGACAACCCGTACGTGGTGATCTCCCCCCTGTCTCCTACCCCTCCTAATTAGTTTATCCAGACAAGTACTGCTCATTACAGGTTATTAAAATGCTAAGTTTTATCTTTTGTTGTTTAGCCATCCTTGAATAGTTGTCCTGGAAAGTCTTTCTAACAATGGGCAAAATGCTCAGTACGTTTCTTTCTCACACACATAACTCAGAAGCGTCTCAGTAGATTGTTTTTTTTTTCCCAAAAAGTTCTCCAAGAAAATTGCCTTTGGTCAAATACCAAGCATGGAAGACTTTGGCCAAAAAGTCTGATATTTTATGAAGTTAAGGGATTATCATGGAAATTACTTGATAAACTATGCTGATTGATATTAATGATGTCAGCTATAATGTGTCAGTGTCACAGGTGTGGTTGGTAGCTCCAGCTGTCTGCCCCCCTTTTGCCATAATTATTTTGCTTTTCTTTGCTTTATAACATTGACAAACTTACACAATTTGGGCTGAAAATTTCCATGTCAGGTATCTGCCCAAGGCTTATTATTTTGGAAAACTCAGTTCAGCCATTCCCAAAAATAAGGCTAGAGGAAAATATGTTGGTTCTGACCATGCCTAAAAGGCTGTGGCGAACTTTTCCTTGGAAAGCTCTAGAGCTCCAGTGCCTTGAGCAACAGATGTAGCATTTTCTGGGGTGATGAGGCTGAAAGTAGAGAGGAAAAGCTTCATGTCAGTAGTATCACTTCTGTGGTTTCACTCTATGCTGAGCACATATGATCAAGTTATAAGCCTCTAGGAGAGCACATTTTTCATGGGCTCTGAAAAGACCTACTTGAATACAGCAGTTACATATTCCCAAAATTTACCTCTATACAGGCCATTTTGCACCTTGGGGTTTGACCAGACTATTTGCAACTAGAGATGTGTGCCATGTCTGATCTAGGTAAGAGCAACAAAAACAAAGAGTTGAACCTGTCTGGGGACAAGAGTGAAAGATTGAGCAGAGAAAAAAAAAGTAGGGCAGAGAGAACATAATTGTTTTTAAGCTTGTGACTGTGGGGTGCAAAGACATCTAAAATCATTAACATCAAACCTGATCAAAAGCTGAAAAAACAAATTATAATCTAGGTTTTCTGACTCACATATGGATACATGGCAACAGTCAAAGGAATAAAAAACATAATCTGAAATGTCTGCTATTTCCAGGTGGTGTTTGGCGTTTGACCATTTTAGTTATTTTTTGATAGGACAAACTGGGAGGCTGTGTTGTGAAGAATCAGAAGGGAAGTGGTTGTAGGGTTGGGATCCACTACTTCAGGAATGTGTTTAAAAATCATATTCGCAATTAAAAATAAAAATAGAAATAAATAGAATAGCAGTGACATTAAATTTCAGAATTAGGTTGGAATTGGTACCTAACCAAATCTTGAAGTATGTGGACCACTCAATTTAGAGGCATAAAACTCCAAGCCCCTACCCTCTGGGAAAATTCAAACCTAATTCCAAAGTGTCTGGCTGAGGCCAAGGTCTATAATACAGTATTTGCCTGTAAGCAAGTACATGTAGGAGAGAAGGCCAAAAGGGAGATCCTGTTTTGTTACACCAGAGATATCTGGGGTAATTCAAGTGAAGTAGGAAGAACCCCGTTTTTACAGCTGCATGACTAAGTGAACAATGTCACTAAGTCCATCATCTCCAGAGTATTAAAAAAAAAAATGAGGACGGTCTCTTGAAAATTCTCCCTGTTTTTACTATTGAAATTATATAACACTTAATAATCCCTTCTTTATTTTCAGACTTATTTGCTTGGTCCAAGAATTATTATTTTGTCTTGGCAACAGCAAATCCATCATTCTCTAATTTCCCCACCTTGGAAATTGCATTTTTTATTTTATAGTTGGCGTCATCCTCAAAAGAAAACAAACAAGCTGCTAGTCAGTGAAAGAAAGGAAAAGAAACATTAAAGAAAGGAAAAAAAAATCTTAAAATCATGTTTAGTCCCATCTGGCCCTAGAAAACATGGAAATGGGTGATCAAGTACAGTTTCCAGGATGGGCTGCCTTTCAAGGGAAACAAAATCTGGATATTTCTATGTCTAGACCACAGAAGAAAAAATGCTTTGGTGCTAATTAACCCATCAGTAGCTTACAAACCCTGAGTGCTGCTCAGGAATATATGTAGGGAAGTTAGCAGATAGAAGCTGCCAAAGGAAGTGTGAGAGAGTTCAAACTGGGAGTCAGGAGATCTAGGTCCTACTACTTACTCTGCCCCTGGCTTGCTCTTTGATTTTAGGTGCTTCAACAGCTCAGCTTATTTCTGCCTCATTTTTCCTCTCTGTAAAGCGGGATTATGACATTAGTGTCCCTCCAAGAGCTCTCTGATACTGAGAGAAAAAGTGCTATGAAACAAGTGCTAGATCTTGCTCTCTTATGTGGTATATGATTTATCTGGCTATTCTCTAAATAGAAACCGCAGTCTGTAAGGTTGTACGTTGTTGTCAGAATTTAAACAGTCACTGAGTAAGCACTCCTTTAGTAACAGCTATATTGCTGAAAGGGTATATGTATCAGAAAACAGTATATTCCTTGCTTCCGTCACACTGCATGTGCTCAGATAGGAAAATAATATATTTGTTTCTAAGGGAGGTTTAGAGGGATGTACTGATATGAGCCCCTCAGAAATGTTACTAATTATGCTTTAGGCCAATTTTTTAATAACTAAAGCCTGTGTACCGTAAGCATGTCCTTAAAAAATATGGAGTTTCAGTGTGGATGAAAATTAAAAGTAGAAACAGTATTTCACCCTCAGGCAGATGCTGTCTTTGATTCTTCCCATGCCTTTTAGCCCATCCCTTCAACCACCTGCCATTCTGCTGGTTGTGAACAGAGTGGAAATCATGTCCATATGGCTGCTTTGGTCTAGAAATAAAGCAATCATCTGGTATCTGAGTTTTACCTCCTGCTCCCCTGTCAGCTCCCTCTAATGCCTTGGCAACCCTCCCATTCCTCTGTTACCACAGCTGCCAGCTCAGGCCTAGCTGTATCAGCTTTGCTTACTGCATTACCCCCTTTCCCATTTGGAAACACATGTTCCTCATCTGTTTACATGCCACCTTTTTCCTGGATTGGGATGAGCTTTCACAGACTGGGGATTCCAGAAACTGCTAGGGAGGGAAAAGAAGTTGGTGAAGGCTTTTTCCTAGTGATGGCTAAGGGGAACTCTGTTGCAGCTTCAAAACTTAGATGAATGTTCACTAGCACAGCAAGTTAATTAATGTGTACTCAGGGAAGAAACTTGGGAGGGAAGGTTCAGCATTTCTGTACCAGGCAGAGAGCAGGTGTGAAGTATCAGAACATTCGTGTCCCTCTGGATGGACTGTTGTTCCTACAGAATAGTACCATGGTGGCAGTGTTACCTGCTTATCAGAATTGGCAGAGAGAGGAGTAAGGGATGTGGAAATATGGATTAGAGCAGGTGGAAGCAAGAGCCAGAATATGTGCAGTCTTTTTCAGACCTCATGCAGATTTCTCTGCTTTCTGTAATTTGGCATTTCTTCCATGTTTCTAGACATTTCACATTGATAAATTAGTTCAGTGTATTCCTTGCACCTTGGTGATGTTTAGGTTGTCACCCACTTGATGGGTAGCTTGAGAAGTGCTCAAGCAAAACTTTACAATCCCACCAGGTTGACTTGTCAGTTCAGCAAGAATGCTGACTTAGATGTTTAAATAAGTAGTGGTACCTTGAAGTTCTAGGTTTGCCTGGTCAAATCTACCATGCTTCTCTCTACTTTTTTTCCTTTATATTGCCTCTTTTATTCTCTCTCTGTCTTTTTAAAGTGTATTTTTATCCTTCATAATTTAAATCTGTATTTTCATTCGTTCTCATTCTGTATCTCTCCTCTTCTTCCATGCACCTGCATCTGTTCCTACCCATCTTTGTCTCTGAATCACAGAGTTGCACAGAGTAGCTGAGGTTGAACATGTCTGAAGGTCTCTAGTTCATTCTGTGTGTTCAAAGCAGGGTCAGCTAGAGGAAGCTGCTTGGGGCCGTATGTGGTTGTGTTTTCCATATACCCAAGGGTGGAGACTCCACAACCTTTCTGGGCACCTTTTCCAATGTCTGACCACCCTCTGAGTAAAAAAAAGCTTTTTCTTACATTTTAATGGAACTTTCCACATTTTTGTTTGTGCCCATTGCCCATTGTTCTGTTAGTGTATACTCCTGAGAAGAGCCTGGCTCCTACTGTTTTACTCCCTCCCCCCAGGTATTTATACATACTGGTAAGATTCCCTCTTTCCTTTGATTAAGATCCTCCTTTACTTTTTTTTCCTCAGTTGGTTATCATATCAAATGTAGACAGTGAGAGGGCCACTGCAGTAAAAAAGCCCAAAGTACTGGCTGACTACAAGATAAGACTGCCTGGAGTCATAAGACTGTGTTTGGGAAACAAGTGCTCCAAGGCAAAGGGGAATTGTCGGGGGGGGGGGGGTGGGGGTGGGGGGGGGGGGGAATAGGCTAAGCAAGGGCAGAAGCTCTCTTCTGGACTTCTCTGACAGTAACAGGGAGTTTAACTCAGTATTCAGCTCAGTATTGGCTTGAAGCTGCAGAAACGGATGCAGTGCTAGAAGAAAGTCTTCTCTGGAGAAAAGCAGCACAAGACATAAAGGCAAATAAATAGCTTAGAAGGGAACAGGGTCAGGTGTCTTCTTGTTTGAGAGAAGAATAGAACATGGGTTGTTGTTTCCATAGAATAGGTTACTGCAGCTATCTGGACAGTGGCAGAAATTTATAGTTCATTTGGGGGACACAGGGAGAAGAGTATCCAGATCCTAGAACATACTGCTATGCTGACAAGAAATTGAAGGGAGCTTTGATAACAGAACTTTGATAAAAAGTGGCATTACAGGGTGCAGAAATGGTGCAAAAGGGTGTAAACCACTAAGCTGCAACATTTAGGTTTAACTTTACATCCACTGCTATGGCATATTTCAGCATTTCATTCTGTCTCTTGAAGCTAGTCTTCAGTCTTAAGATATGAGAGTTATTTGCCCTATCCAAGGACTTTGTAAATTCACAGGAGTGAAACCTTTAAATCATATCCTGCTAATGCTCATTCCAGGATTGTGAACAAAGTGTGAACTCCAGAGGGGACAGTAATAAGGGAAGTCAAGTCAGCTGACCTTTTAAATCTGGTAAGCAGATTTTTGAAAACATGCTAAAATTTTATAATATGAAGGAACTTGTTAGATTTTGGAGCTTTGTTACAACTTATTTTAACTCCTGAGTCAAATACGGCATACCAGCATATTAAACTAAACCTGCATAAAGCCAGATTGTCAAATTAATGGTGATTTATAATCTGCAAGATTATAAAATCACAATTAAAGAAAATACAAACTTTGAACAGTCCAGCTGTGAGTTCAACTTTGGTCACTCAGAAAACTGACTTTTGTTCTTATAATTCCAAAAGCATTTTCTTGTCTAAATGGGAAACATTTGTCTTAGATTAAGATTGAAGTGTATAACTTCATAGTTGGAAATGCAAATGTTTTGTTATTCTTGGTGGATAGATGGTCTTTCCACTCTTCTCCAAATGCAGTGTGTTTGCATTTGTAGTATGTATATATTCTGAGTGTAAACCCTCACAGATTTCCTCCAGTGACGATTGTGCTAACAGCTGATTTTTGGTTCAGTAGCAGAATATTTAAAATGCCAGATCTAAATTGAATTTTCAATTTCATTAAATGCCCAATGTGAATAAATGGTAGGGGGTTTTGTAGGTCAAATTAACATTATCTCAAGATTTTAAAGGAATAGATAAGCTGAGCTGAATGACTGGACTTGAAGAATGTGGACAAAATCAGCGAGGAGGAAGCTTTGGGCTCTGAGATAAAAAAAGAGTACTCTCCCTTTGGCTTTTTCTTTGCTTTTTGTACAACTGTCACAGAATGCAGTATTCTGTTAATGCTCAAATTAAATGTTTGGAAATGAAATGCAGGAAAATACGTATTTTCTCCAGTTTTCCCTCTAAAGTAAACAAATTCCTACTGGCTAGCTTTTAATAATTTGAGTGGAAGGAAGAAGATCCACCAAGCAACAGCAGTCAATAGTGATTTCCCAACTATGTACAGAGAGCTGATATTTGATTTGTGGTTGAAGAAGCTTCATAAAATATCCCATGTCCTTGAAACTTAGTATTTCCTTTTTTCTCTGAAAATACAAGTTACACTATGCTATATAACTTTGCAGCATCATTCCTATTAATGTTTTCTCATAGAACATGCGGCTGTATTTTATAAGAATATATTTTTTTTTCTTTCCAAATACTTTAATGTTAAGAAGTTACAGTGAAATTAATCAGACTATGTTTAAAAAAAAAAGTGAAGTTATTTCATCTGATATTGAAAAATACTGTGTTTTGCTCATGTAGGGTTATTCTGTTAACTAAGTAAAAAGATGAGCAATTTCTTTCATATAGCAACCCTGCTCATAAATCTGTTTTAGCAATCCTCAGGACAGTGAGAAGAGCGTGCAGCAAGCTCACTGCCCTGGACTTCAAGAGAGCAGACTTTGGCCTCTTCAGGAACCTGCTCAGTAAGGTTCCATGGGATACAGCCCTAGAGGGCAGGGGGGCCCAAGACTGTTGGTTGATATTCAAGGATCACCTGCTGCAAGCTCAGGAGCGATGCATCCCAACTAGAAGGAAGTTCAGCAGGAGGGCCAGGAGACCTCCTTGGATGGATAAGGAGCTGCTGAGCAAAATTCGAAAGAAAAAAGAGGCTTATAAAAGGTGGAAGCAAGGTCAGGCGGCCTGGGGAGAATACAGGGATGTTGTCCGGGAAGCTAGGGACCAGGTTAGGAAAGCTAAGGCCCATTTAGAATTAAACTTGGCTAGGGATGTTAAGGATAACAGGAAGGGATTTTATAGGTACATTGCTGATAAGAGACAGGTTAGGGACACCGTGGGCCCTCTCCAGAAGCTATCGGGAGAATTGGCTACCCTGGATTTGGAGAAGGCTGAGGTTCTTAATGACTTCTTTGCCTCAGTCTTTACGGGCAAATGCTCTGACCACACCACCCAAGTCTTGGAAGGCAGATGCGGGGACGGTGAGGGTGGGGACCCTGGGCCCACTGTGGGGGAGGATATTGTTCGGGACCACCTTAGGAACCTGAATGTATACAAGTCCATGGGACCGGATGAAATCCATCCAAGGGTCCTGAAGGAGCTGGCAAATGAAGTTGCTAAGCCACTGTCCATCATATTTGAAAAATCATGGCAGTCAGGTGAAGTTCCCGATGACTGGAAAAAGGGAAATATAACCCCCATTTTTAAGAAGGGGAAAATGGATGAGCCGGGGAATTACAGACCAGTCAGTCTCACCTCTGTGCCTGGCAAAATCTTGGAGCGGATTATCCTGGAAGCCATGCTAAGGCACATGAAAACCAACAAGGTGCTTGGTGACACCCAGCATGGATTCACTAAGGGGAAATCCTGCCTAACCAATCTGGTGACCTTTTATGAAGGGGCTACGGAACTGATGGACAGGGGCAGAGCAGTTGATGTCATCTACCTGGACTTGTGTAAAGCCTTTGACACTGTCTCCCATGACATCCTTCTCTCTAAGTTGGAGAGACATCAATTTGATAGGTGGACCACTCGGTGGATAAAGAACTGGCTGGATGGCCGCACGCAAAGAGTAGTGCTCAGTGGCTCAGTGTCCAGCTGGAGACCAGTAACGAGTGGTGTCCCCCAGGGGTCGGTGTTGGGACCGGTCTTGTTCAACATCTTTGTGGGTGACATGGACAGTGGGATTGAGTGCGCCCTCAGCAAGTTTGCCGATGACACCAAGCTGTGTGGTTCGGTTGATACATTGGAGGGAAGGAATGCCATCCAGAGGGACCTTGACACGCTTGTGAGGTGGGCTGATGCCAACCTGATGAAGTTCAACCATGCTAAGTGCAAAGTCCTCCACCTGGGTCGGAGCAATGCCAGGCACAGCTACAGGTTGGGCGGGGAGGAGATTGAGAGCAGCCCTGCAGAGAAGGACTTGGGGGTGTGGGTTGATGAAAAAATGAACATGAGCCGGCAGTGTGCGCTTGCAGCCCAGAAGGCCAACCGTATCCTGGGCTGCATCAAAAGGAGTGTGACCAGCAGGTCGAGGGAGGTGATCCTGCCCCTCTACTCTGCTCTCGTGAGACCTCACTTGGAGTATTGTGTGCAGTTCTGGTGTCCTCAACATAAAAAGGACATGGAACTGTTAGAACAAGTCCAGAGGAGGGCCACGAAGATGATCAGGGGACTGGAGCACCTCTCGTATGATGATAGGCTGAGAAAATTGGGGTTGTTCAGCCTGGAGAAGAGAAGGCTGCGTGGAGACCTCATAGCAGCCTTCCAATACCTCAAGGGGGCCTATAGGGATGCTGGGGAGGGACTCTTCATTAGGGACTGTGGTGAGAGGACAAGGGGTAATGGGTTTAAACTTAAACAGGGGAGGTTTAGATTGGATCTGAGGAAGAAGTTCTATACTGTGAGGGTGGTGGGGCCCTGGAATGGGTTGCCCAGGGAAGTTGTGAATGCTTCATCCCTGGCGGCGTTCAAGGTGGGGTTGGACATAGCCTTGGATGGCATGGTTTAGTGGGAGGTGTCCCTGCCCATGGCGGGGGGGTTGGAACTCGATGATCTTGAGGTCCTTTCCAGCCCTTACTATTCTGTGATTCTGTGTAATATGTTTGTGTAGGTTTATAATTTCCTGAAAGATGAAAGCGTATCGCAGAAGAATTTGGAAGACAGGTGAGAGATTGTTTAAATAGTTTGATAAGTGGCATTCTAGTCTGATGTTTCATACTAATTCTGTTGGAACCATATTTTGTTAGAAGTAAAAATAGGCAGCTTCTGTTCAAAAATATTTTTAATATCTTTTTAAACAAAATACAAAATTTTACACAGAATTCATGATGCCCCCCTATTAGTGTTCCACCACTGTGTGTTCAAACCAAGAAATCTAGAGAGGAGACTGCTGAACAACATCATGAATTGTGAACATACATATGTATTAGAATTCTCACCAGAATTATTCAGATCTCACTTTCACATGTGTGTGTTTGGAAGAATTATCTGTTCAACCAGTAAGGTGAAACCATGTGACTTGGGCAATCATCAAAGTGGGAGGAATGCAAGTGTAAAGCAGTAATTTCAAATAGATCGTTACCAAGTTATAGGTCGCATAAGTTTGCCTAGCCTATTCATGACACTGAAGGTCTCTACAACCTGTAAACAGACAAAAAGTGTTAACTTAGTTTAGTTTGTAGTCCTTTGTAAGTAGCCAATACAATCATAGAATCACAGAACGGGTCAGGCTGGAAAAGACCTTAAGATCATCTAGTTCCCACCTCCCTGCCATGGGCAGGGACACCTTCCACAAGACCAGGTTGCTAAAGGCCTTGTCCAGCACTTCTGAATGAAGACCAATGTTCAGCCTCATCTGTGTAGGCTGATAAAATCTTGCTGGAAACTGTTGTAGCTTACTTACTGTTTACAAACTCAGGTCCTTTGTGTAGTTCTGATTTTCCTCTCTCACACACCTCACCAGTGAGGTGCTGCAGTTACTTTGTGAACTACGGAAACTGAGTAGCCAATTTCCTAGCATTCCAGGACCAGCTAACATTTATAGTCTCTCATGTTTTCCTGAATGCTAATGTCTATTTTTCAGTTTTACATACACCCCATGATTGTACTGTATAAGAGTCGTTTAAGTCCCATTAGCATCACTAATGGGGACCCCATTTTACATTAAGTAGTCTGTCATTCACTTCTTGAGTATCCAGGTGCTGCAAGGCGTGTGGTTTGTCTTTTCACTTCTTTGGTCTGTAATGTTACTAATTTTCTTCATGGTGTCTGGCAGAGGTTTAGAAGTTGATAGGATGTAGTTCTGTTGAAACGACTTCATGCTTTCAATAGTGTGGTCCAGCCATTTTGCATCTCTCTATATGATGTCCAGTGGTTTCTTTCCTTTACCCTGCCATTCACATAACCCATTCTATGATTCTGTGATTTCCCTTCATAATGTAAATGGCGTGCATTTGTATGAGAAAAAATTCTTTACGTAGCCATGGCTCCGTAAAACCACCATGTTGTAGTTCATAGGTAGCAACCCTGCTGTAAAATGCTGTAGAAACATGCAAATGCTGCATTGGGATTTCGCTGCACTACTTACTGAACAGTTCAGGATCTTTGCCTTTCTACTTGAATAACAATTTCTGGCAGGTTTTTTTCTGTCTTTCTGGGAGATAGGGAGAGAAAGACAGCATGCAGAGATACTCTGAGGACTGAAGTCAAAATTATTTTTCCAGTCCTGATTCACTTGGAGGCTGTGAGGATGATTGGTTGATGTTGCCGTCACAGTTCCTAAGGCACTCCCACTGCAGAGTTGTGGAATCTGCTGTATTAAGATGGTTATCGGGGTATCCTAAGGGAAGGGTGAGCAATCGGCAGGGCTGCACTCTGCGCTCCCTGGTGGAGGTCCTCCTGCAGCAGGTGGCTGAACTGCAGGAAGCTGTTACCAGGCTGAAAGGTGTCAGGGAAGCTGAGGGGCAGCAGCACTGCTTGCTCCGGGACCAGACTGTTCCGGGACCTCGAGTGTCTACTGTTGCCCATGCAGGAAAGGAGGCTGCTAACCCAGGAAGCTGGGAAAAGGTAACAGAAAAAAACAACAAAAAAAGGAGGAAGAGGGTAATTAAAAGCAAGGGGCTTCCTCCTATCTCTGTTGTCCCCACCCAGAACCGCTTTGCTGTCCTGCAGGGGGCTGATGAGCAGCCGCGCTCCCACCAGGCGCAGCCAGCTGGTGCACTGGTAAAGAAGGTCACTACTGGTGCTGCCAGGAAAAAGCGGCGGGCCGTAGTAGTCGGGGACTCTAATCTGAAAGGCACAGAGGCACCCATCTGCCGGCCTGACCCAGGCTCAAGGGAGGTGTGTTGCCTACCAGGGGCTCGGATCAGGGATGTGGCTGAGAAGCTGCCTGCTCCAGTCGGTCCCACTGACTATTACCCACTCCTGGTAATACATGTGGGTGCTACTGATATAGATAGCAGTAGCCCGGAGACCATAAAGAAGGACTACAGAGCTCTGGGAGAGGTGGTTAGGGGCTCTGGAGCTCAGATTGTCTTTTCGTCAATTCTCCAGGATACAGGGCAGGACCTTGAAAAGGCTAGGAGGATTGGGCAGGTTAATAAATGGTTAGAAGGGTGGTGCTATAGTCAGGGGTTTGGGTACCTTGACCATGGGACTCAATATAGTAGGCCAGGTCTACTGGGGGCTGGTGGAGCTGGTCTGACAAAGAAGGGGAAGAGTGGATTTGGTAGGAGGCTTGCCAGGCTGGTCAAGGATGCTTTAAACTAGATGTGTTGGGGGAGGGGGGCATCATTCCATCCCAACACACCCAGTCGGTTGGTAGCACCTACAGTAAACGTTCGGAGCAATGTAGAGATATTCCAGCTGCTCCAGCCAATGAGCCGACTTCAATTGGATCTCGGCTCAAATGCCTCTACACAAATGCCTGTAGTATGGGGAGCAAACAAGAGGAATTAGAGATGTGTGCACATCTACGGGGGTATGATATCATAGGCATCACAGAAACATGGTGGGATGGCACCTATGACTGGTGTGTTGGAATGGAAGGTTACCGGCTCTTTAGGAAAGACAGGCCCGGCAGACAGGGAGGGGGAGTTGCTATTTATGTTAGGGATAGGCTAGAGAGTATGGAACTCTGTCTGGGGACAGGTGAGCAGTCGACAGAGAGTTTGTGGGTCAGAGTTAAAGGGAGAACAGCGATGGGTGACATTATTGTGGGGACCTGTTACAGACCGCCTGACCAAGGGGACTTGCTGGACGAAGCGCTCCATAGGCAGATAGGAGCAGCCTCACGCTTGCAGGCCCTTGTTCTCATGGGAGACTTCAACCACCCTGATATCTGTTGGAGGGATGGTACAGCCCGGCACAAGCAATCCAGAAGGTTCCTCGATTGCGTGGAAGACAACTTCCTTCTGCAAGTAATAGAGGAGCCGACAAGGAGAGGTGCCATGCTCGACCTCGTCCTCACCAACAGGGAAGGGCTGGTTGGGAATGTGACACTCCAGGGCAGCCTTGATTGCAGCGATCATGAGATGGTTGAGTTTGAGATCCTCAGGACAGTGAGAAGAGCGTGCAGCAAGCTCACTGCCCTGGACTTCAAGAGAGCAGACTTTGGCCTCTTCAGGAACCTGCTCAGTAAGGTTCCATGGGATACAGCCCTAGAGGGCAGGGGGGCCCAAGACTGTTGGTTGATATTCAAGGATCACCTGCTGCAAGCTCAGGAGCGGTGCATCCCAACTAGAAGGAAGTTCAGCAGGAGGGCCAGGAGACCTCCTTGGATGGATAAGGAGCTGCTGAGCAAAATTCAAAGGAAAAAAGAGGCTTATAAAAGGTGGAAGCAAGGTCAGGCGGCCTGGGAAGAATACAGGGATGTTGTCCAGGAAGCTAGGGACCAGGTTAGGAAAGCTAAGGCCCACTTAGAATTAAACTTGGATAGGGATGTTAAGGATAACCGGAAGGGATTTTATAGGTACATTGCTGATAAGAGACAGGTTAGGGACACCGTGGGCCCTCTCCAGAAGCTATCGGGAGAACTGGCTACCCTGGATTTGGAGAAGGCTGAGGTTCTTAATGACTTCTTTGCCTCAGTCTTCACCGGCAAATGCTCTGAGCACACCACCCAAGTCTTGGAAGGCAGACGTGGGGACGGTGAGGGTGGGGACCCTGGGCCCACTGTGGGGGAGGATCTTGTTCGGGACCACCTTAGGAACCTGAATGTATACAAGTCCATCGGACCAGATGAAATCCATCCATGGGTCCTGAAGGAGCTGACAAATGAAGTTGCTAAGCCACTGTCCATGATATTTGAAAAATCATGGCAGTCAGGTGAAGTTCCCGACAACTGGAAAAAGGGAAATATAACCCCCATTTTTAAGAAGGGGAAAATGAATGACCCAGGGAATTACAGACCAGTGAGTCTCACCTCTGTGCCTGGCAAAATCTTGGAGCGGATTCTCCTGGAAGGCATGCTAAGGCACATGAAAACCAACACGGTGGTTGGTGACAGCCAGCATGGGGAAATCCTGCCTGACCAATCTGGTGACCTTCTATGAAGGGGCTACGGAACTGACGGACGGGGGCAGAGCAGTTGATGTCATCTACCTGGACTTGTGCAAAGCGTTTGACACTGTCTCACATGACATCCCTGTCTCTAAGTTGGAGAGACATCAATTTGATAGGTGGACCACTCGGTGGATAAAGAACTGGCTGGATGGCCGCACGCAAAGATTAGTGCTCAATGGCTCAATGTCCAGCTGGAGACCAGTAACAAGTGGTGTCCCTCAGGGATCGGTGTTGGGACCGGTCTTGTTCAACATCTTTGTGGGTGACATGGACAGTGGGATTGAGTGCGCTCTCAGCAAGTTTGCCGATGACACCAAGCTGTGTGGTTCGGTTGATACGTTGGAGGGAAGGAATGCCATCCAGAGAGACCTTGACACGCTTGTGAGGTGGGCTGATGCCAACCTGATGAAGTTTAACCATGCTAAGTGCAAAGTCCTACACCTGGGTTGGAGCAATGCCAGGCACAGCTACAGATTGGGTGGGGAGGAGATTCAGAGCAGCCCTGCGGAGAAGGACTTGGGGGTGTGGGTTGATGAAAAAATGAACATGAGCCGGCAGTGTGCGCTTGCAGCCCAGAAGGCCAACCGTATCCTGGGCTGCATCAAAAGGAGTGTGACCAGCAGGTCGAGGGAGGTGCTCCTGCCCCTCTAGTCTGCTCTCGTGAGACCTCACTTGGAGTATTGTGTGCAGTTCTGGTGTCCTCAACATAAAAAGGACATGGAACTGTTAGAACAAGTGCAGAGGAGGGCCACGAGGATGATCAGGGGACTGGAGCACCTCTCGTATGAAGACAGGCTGAGAAAATTGGGGCTGTTCAGCCTGGACAAGAGAAGGCTGCGTGGAGACCTCATAGCAGCCTTCCAATACCTGAAGGGGGCCTATAGGGATGCTGGGGAGGGACTCTTCATTAGGGACTGTGGTGATAGGACAAGGGGTAATGGGTTTAAACTTCAACAGGGGAAGTTTAGATTGGATATGAGGAAGAAATTCTTTACTGTGAGGGTGGTGGGGCCCTGGAATGGGTTGCCCAGGGAGGTTGTGAATGCTTCATCCCTGGCGGCGTTCAAGGTGGGGTTGGACATAGCCTTGGATGGCATGGTTTAGTGGGAGGTGTCCCTGCCCATGGCAGGGGGGTTGGAACTCGATGATCTTGAGGTCTTTTCCAACCCTTACTATTCTATGATTCTATTCTATGATTCTGTCTAGTTCTAAAGGAAATTTTAAGCATCTGAGTTTAAGTTTCAATTATAATTTAAAAATGCTTATAGAGAAATAAACACTGCAGAGCAAATTCCCAGCTGGTTATTTATCACTCAGCATGCTGAGTTATACATCAGTGGTTTGCATGGGCATTTCTGCCTTTGAAACATTTGTTTTGGAAACTCTTGCCCCATTGTGAAACACAGAAAAGCACATTATCCAGTTCCTCATTATTGCGTATTCTTTGGCATTATTGTTAATACTGCTTGAGTGTCACAGTGTGGCTGGTGCCCTTCTATCATGAGGAAAACCAGTTCTGGTATCATGCTGTATCACATGTTTTCTCAGTGGTCAAACTACTCTTTTTCTCTCTCTCTCCTTTGTATTTGTTGTTTGGGCTCTCTTTGTAGCCTCTCAGTTACACCGGTATTCTCTACAAGAGAAAGTGAGGTCCCTGGCTGCTTGAAGCAGCCAGAAGTTTTGCTTAGATGTCAAAGAATGTGTGAAAGAAGACTTTTCCCCACGGGGAGAAGTCCTGATAAAGTGCACTTATTTTTTTCCTGTTATGACTGTAGGGTAAGATTCTTTCTGGGCCTCCTGTGGGACTGGGATAGTGCAATGGAAAAAGCAAAGAATTATGGTGAGATTTTGGGGAAAAAAGATAAAAATTCTTGCTCTGTTAATGCTGAGGAGGACAAAATAGGTGTGTGGTCAACCTGAGGAGGTTTGCACATGAATTATCAAGGTTTCTAAAGAAAGAAAGCTCTGATACCTGCACAGCATCTCACAGAGGTTGTGAGTCTGATGAAGATGTATAACATTTTGCTACTCTTGTGACATGTACCATATCTCTGGCAGAGATATCCTCACAGACTTTTTGGTAAGCTTACTTATCAGATGCCAGGTTGGGGGCTGTGAAGCTGACCTGAATCAGAAACACATGGGTTTTCTTGAGTTCCTTGTGGGCCACTACTGAGCTGTTGTGTGTAAAATCTCTAGGATCCATATCTCTATATCTGCTAAGGCTCCTATGGGGTATTGTACCAAAATGGATGCCAGACACAAAATGTCTGTCATGTTTGGAATTTCATTAAAATCTTGAAGACCTTGTTAATTTGTTTGTTTGTTTGTCTGTTTGTTTGAATTTGGGGTTTGTTTAGTTCTAGGCTTTATTAGAACTCCAGATAGGGTTTCCAGCCAAAATCCAGGCCATGACCCACCATGATTATTTTGCAAGATAAAAACTATCTAAGATAGCAATTATAATAAAATTATTAAAAAATATTAAAACCCAAGTAATTTTAGTTCTTTTTGACTTATGACAGTAGATAAAAATGCACATTCATCTTTATGTAACCATTCTTCAGTGTGGCAGATGTGCAAGGAGTGGTCATGGTATCTTGTCTGACTGCCTAAACAGTTCACTTCATTTGCACATGGAATAAATGAAGACAGCTTTGGCCCAAGATGAAAATGGGTAGAGCACAGACTGATCTGTTGCCTCTTCTGCAATGAGATGTTACTAATAAAAAACAACAGTTAGAATTACTCAACATTGCAAATTCACAAATATTGGTTGGATAATCTTAGTTCCATTAAAATGTGCCCTTAACATCATAACACTTGCATTGGAATTCATTGGTAAGTAAACACTTCTATGTGATTAAGCAAGCCTACAGGAATGTCAGTCTACCTTTCATCATATTTTAGATTTTCCATAATATTTTGGCAAGTTAAAAACTTAATTTTTGTCTCCATAATTAATGTGCTTTGGGATGATTAAAGGCATACCAAAATCTCTGATGAGAGCAATCAGATGTCCCCTGTTTATCTCTCCGGCTCCGTAATAGATTGAGGAGAACTCCCAGATCCAGGGTCACTGTGTTCTGGTGGAGGCTCACAGCACAAGTCTTAACTATCATGGCTTATGCTCACTTCTAGAGTTTACTTTGGTGGCCATTTTGATTATATCCAATATTGAGCCTATATTTTTAGTCCACTTTTCAGCAAAGTTTGTCAATCATAGCAAAATAAATGACTATTCAGAAAAGCCTGCAAGTCTTCCTAGAGGTTGTAGGTGCATCACAGACAGAGATTCCTGCAAGGACTACTGCAGTCAGTCTCATCAGGAATGTCTGCTGTTGTAGCAGGACAAGAGAGAGGAATTGCAAAAAAAGGCTGTTACTTGAGAGGTGAACAACAGGGAAATTCTGGTGGGCATACTAGCACCTGACATTAACCACATAGAACTAGGTGAACAAAGTCAAGCAATGCACTAAGAGAGAAAGATGCAGACACACTTCATAAATCTGTAATTCAAAAATTAGTTCAGCATGCATTCTAGGCTGACATTCAGGCCAGCTTGTGGTATTCAAACCTTTTCCTCTATCTGTGCCTTTGTAGGGTTGCGTTCAGCAACCGCTCATACAAACAAATGGTTAAAGTAATAAAATAGCTTGGACTAGGCTCATCCTGTAAAGCAACTGCTGATGCTTAGTCTCTGAGAGTGTTGAGAGAACAGAAAATTGGTGGGATAATGGGTTGGAGGAAGACAAAGGATGCCTGTTGAGTGTATTGCTTTCTACTCAAGTTCTCAGCTGGATGCCATATCAGGAATGTACTTTTTCATTTGGCCAGGAGAGTCGGTCCTTTTTTCTTCTGCAAGTGGTTGTTGGCATGTGAACCTGAAATCGAAAGAAATAAAATGGAAGAAGCCAAGTACTTCATGTAAGATTAAAAATATAGTGTTACAGACACGTACAGCATTATGCAGTTAAGATATTTTTGCAGTGTTCTTAGAATACAATAGAGAAAAGTAACTGGCCCACACAGTTCCCAACTCTGTATCTGTTGTAGGGATTTGGTGGAAGAAGGGCAGTTATCCGTCAGCAACCTGATTCTGCTTCCACTGAAGTTGTATGGAGTTTTGCCAATGGCTTTAGTAGGTGGAAGAACAGCATCTGGGAAGCTGCAGATGCGGAAAAGCCAGCATTTGAAAAGTTTTCTCAGCAAGTTATTGGATAAGTGCCACTGTCTAAAGGGCAGTGGGTGGCCCAGAGAGCAGGAGTTTCAGAGAAAAGAGGTAGAAAATGGATACATACAATTTTGGGAAAATGGTCTTGTAAAAGAGGAAGGTTTTTGAGGGACATGGTATGTCTCATCTTCTGTTGACTAGTGACAATGGAAGGGCCCATTGTGTAAGGAAAAAAAAAAAAAGTAACAAAGCCTAGATTTGAGTTTTGAGGTGTGGTGTTTCACAGCGTTGGTATCAGAGAAATGCACCAAACAAATGCAAATGGATTTGGATGACCAACTGACGTTCCTTTGAGCTGTTGGCTCAAAGGAGCCAGACCTGAAGTAAGGGTGTAGGAAAATAGGTGCCTAGGAGGTTTTTCTTCATATATCCTTGTTTTAGGAAAAATAACTTTCAATCCCTATAGACTGTTAAGTCAGGTGACAGTCTCCGTCGCTTTGTATTAAATCATTCCAAGAGGACTGCACATCAGTACTCTGCATAGCCCTATCTTCTCTCTCAGTATTGACAAATCACGGCGTCAGCTTCCTTGTTGCCATTCCCAGGATCATATGTAAGAGCTCTTACAAACATTTGGAGAACTGGCATCTTAATGTGCTCCCCATTGAGAGGAAAGTGATGCTGTAGTTATTATCCTGACAAGGGGGCACAGTTAGGGAAGGGGGTATGTGAGAACAGTTCACACATAAACTAGGAACAAAATGGAATCATGTGCTTGTCTGTTCAACCGTCTTCATTGATTTCCATTGAGTGGCTTGCTAAGAATATCAGGAATAGTGGTATATCAATTTAGGATATGTTTTCTTTCATTTGCAAATGAGAATTTCTGAAAAGGGTACGTCAGGAATGTATCAAGGCCATGTTAAATTCTTCTTGTCTGTGATACATGGAGACATAAGGAAGATGCCTGCTGGGTACACAAACTATAGTTTCACTAATCTTCATGTAGTAGTCAAGACTCTATTAGATAAAGACAGGGAGACCTGAACAAGTCTGGTCTTTGCAGCACTGCTGTCACCATCAGAAAAATCTGCTACATTCACTTCAGATCCTGTATGAGAAATCATGGATAAAGTGTATTCATGTAGTTTGTATATCTTAACAGCTAGTTTCTTCTTACTGTGGTAAAAACCGGCAATTGATTACAAGTACAGGCTTCAACATGAATATACACAGTACCATCATGATGGGAACGGTATAGGATAACACAGCTCCTAGAGCACCAGCGTTAGGCATGTGGAAAGAGACTTGAAGGTGTTGAGTGTAACAGTGGAAGCCTTTGAGAAAGCAGAAAGAGAGGGGTACTCGTATAGTGCAGGTGCATTATATTGGCAGCCAGGAAAAAATGACAGATTTGTAGCCCAGCTCTGCCATTCTCCTTTCTAATGCTTGAATGCACTATTCTACATGTACATCTAATTTTTTAGAAAACATAACAATATCCGTTGTTTCTGCAGTCTTTGTATTTCTAGTTTGGTAATCCTGAGATAAGTGGGTACGATACAAGTTTTGAGGTGGGTCTGAAACTGTTGTTTTAACAGACAACCCACTTAAAAAAAACGAAGCAAACCCAGCACCTCATTCACAGTGGGCTGTTGGCTTCCAACATCTTCAGACATGCAGTGAATTAGAGTAGAGAGGCCAATATCATAGCAAGGTTGAATCCTTTATGGTTTCAACCAGGGTTCAGATGGCACGATCAAGGTCTGAAACCTAAGCGCTCTGCCTTTCTGATGTTTTCCTTTATTTCTTTTTGTATGTTTGAATGATTTCATGTTATGTATGTCTACTGGCAAGGATTCGGGAAGAGATAATCGAATGACAGAGCAGGCACTAGCACTGCATTATCTTTCTCAGATTAAACTGCTTGGAAATAGCAATATATATTACCACTTGCAACAGGAGAGGTAAGAGCAGAGGATACAAACTTCACGCTCTTTAAAGAAATACTATATAAGGCCACAAAGCCATGTGCTAACAGCAGAAACTCCTAATTCACCTTTTCAGCATTCACAGAGTGGGATACGTGGAGATTTATGTACCAGATGAGCTAAATTAAGTGACAGCCTGAGACAGACCTCTGAATGGCCTCATGCCTTTCATTAAACTGGTGGATCATCAAAGACCTTTCTGTATATCATCCCATTATGCTTATCTGCCAAGAAGCTTAGCTAATATATTCATCAGTTTTATAATGGAAAATCAGTTTGTGTATGGTAAAGAATGTGCATTTTCTGCTTCCCAGACGTTTAGAATATTTACAATTAAAAGGTATCCATCTCATCTGCAAGCTAGGGATCAACCACAGCTGGGTAGATGAGCATAACAAAAAAATTGGAAGGAAGGGGGACTTCTATTCCACTCTACCTCCTTTTGGAATCCTTCCAGGAAACACACATTTAAGCACTTCTATAAACCTATCATATCAGAAAAATATCAACACCAGTTGCATTTCAGCCTTGTTTACAACCTGATAATTGTGCTTTTTTAGGGACTTATGAAGCTCTTTTTCAACTTGTAGTCACTGTTTAATATTGCTTAATGGCTTTTCCAATTTGTCCTGGTTAAATCTGATATTAGTGCTGTGTGTGAACTGCAGATACACCGATTTCATACTGTGTATGCAGCTTGTTAAAGAGCACCATCTTACAATACTGACTGCAGTGTTGCAAAAGCCCTGTCTTGCGCCAAAGAGTATGGGAAATGCTTTTGCTATGAAGTCCTTTAGCTATCTAGGTTTAGATTCACAATGCACACAGTTAAGGCAACACTGAACATGAGAAACGTTCTTTATTCTTTACAGACATACCTCCTTCTTGGAAGCTGTTTTGTCCATGGAGTTTACCATACTACTTTAGAGCCACAGTGGCTGCCTGAGGAGTAAAGTCCTCTAAACTTACTGATTTGCAGGTATACACACTAATTAGGGAGAAGTGCTAAGAGAGTGAAGTCCACATTCTGCTGCTCTTGGTGATGTCCTGTACCCAGCAAATACTCTGTTCAGCTGGCACAGAAGTGGCTGCACGGATACATAGTACCAGAACTGTATTTGCTTCTGCAAGGAAACCAAAACTAGCACTCTAACCCTGGTTTGGTCAGACTGTATGGATGATTTCAGGCTTTTCTCAGTCTAGTTCTCTTACTTCCCATAAAAGGTTCACCAAGATAAACTCGAATGAAGCAGAAATATATCACAATCCAGAGCTTTAATTTGTTTCCACAACCAAATTCAAGTGCTTTTGAAATCTAATGTTGCACCAGGTGTCCTGAGATGGTATAGAGGGCTAATGGTACAGGGGTACCATGTGAATATCCCTGGCAAGTGCTCTCTTGTCAGTGTATTCTTCTGTATATCTGCCTGTGAGGAACTGTGCTATAAACAGCATAGCTTTCATACAGACTAATTCTCTTCTCTTTACAACAGCTGTGCAGAACATGCCTTTATGCACATGCAGTTTCACAGACACAACTCAAAGTGGATTAAAAAACAGTTGAGGTTAAAACCAAAACAATCATTATTGCCAGAAAATGCTAATTAAGGCTATCCAGATAAGCCAAATTTTAAACTAATCTAGAATAGGAGAGAAATTTTGAATAAAAAGTTTAATATTTTTTTAAGTCAAAGTGACAGCATATTTGGAAATATGATCTAATTATTTTAAAAAATAATATATTGCAGACCAAGCTGACAGTGCTTCAGGTCTTGGGTGTTTTGTTTTGGGGTTTCTTTTCCCTATTTTATTTGATTTTTGTTTCCTGTAAACCATAAAAAAAAAAAATTCTTTTTTTGCAGGTGTGTTTAGTATTTGCAAAAATTCATATTCTCTCAAAACTCTTTCAATAAAAATGGAAATTCACAGCAGCATATCCAGGAGAGATGTGCTTGGTATGTTAGGAATTAGTTATTTTTGGTGAATTGTAGTTGTCCATGAAACTAAACACAACTTACATTCCATCTAATCCGGTTTGTACTTTTTAAAACGGTGAAACTAAGAATATCAATTTTAGAATAGAAAGGCATGGCTTTATTATAAAAATAAAATGTTAAAATGTTTATATCTCAATAGGAATGTAAATTTAATTTTGCCTTGTGTGAAGAGTCTTCCTGCAAAATACCATGGTAAGGGTGGATGTAGTTTACACAGTCCATAAGTTTCCTTTTTACCTTTCTCAGATTCCAGAGCAGCAGTTCAGTTGCTTTAAGTTCATAGTCTGAAAATAAACAGAATCTAAGAGTAATATTCATTACAGTATTCAATTTAGCATGCCCAGTATTGACACGTTAAATTACGTAGTGTCCCTCAAGACCCTCTCATGAGCTATAAGTACTACAGCACTACAGCTAACACAGTGGTATAATGACCTAGACTGTAGTCTCACATACCCCCCTGTTTTTTTTTAATCTGAACCTCCCTTTTTTGTAAGGATTTGAGGCATGCATCCACTGTTTTCCATTGGAGAGCCGTGCAAATACAGTATCCAACCACACGTATGTGTTCTTTGGTTCACATATAAAACGTATGAAGTTGGATTTATTGTTTTTGTTGCCTGGGTAACTTCCACATGCATTTTGTTCTGTGAGGTCTGAGAGAAGGGGTTGTTGAGGGAAAACTGGAAGCAATACGGTGTATATGTGTATTATAAAGTCATATTGCAAAAAAAGGATATGTGCCAAACAGCGAGTTCCTTGAAATTATGCTTAGCTTTAAGCACATGAATAGTTTTTCATACAAAATGACCTATGTCTGGTCTTACACAAGAGGAAAGGAAAAAAAAAAAAGATGGACCCCAAACTAGTAGCTAAATTTTGCTTTTTAGCCTAGAATACTTACTCAGATGCCAAGTCTGCTAAGTGTACCCCACCTTCAGTACTTGGCTGAAAACACTGATAAGCACTGCAAGTAGGAAGTTTTATGCCAAGCAACCCAGCCACAGCTTAGGGAAAATGGAACCTTAGAAAGGGATAAGTAGAACCAGACACTGATCCTGTTTCAGTCTCTGCTTCAGAGCCGTGCAGTTCTCCAGGAATTTTAAGACACTGTATATGACCTTATTGCAAATCAAGTACTGCGATTAAATGAATAATACCTTCAAGTCTTTTTTTTTTTTTTTTCAGTGAAAATAAAAAGAATCTCATAAAAAAGTAACTCCACACACTTGATAAGGTGAGGGGAAAGCCTGTCACTTGACTAAAATTAAGACAATTTTCTGTTGGTCTTTACAATGGCTTTGATTTTTGCTTTTGTGATGAATGAAGAAGAAATTTGATTTGGCTTTTCCAAGTTGCACTGCCAGAGACTTATGACAAAAACAGACTTTCAGGAACCCATTTGAAGGAAGTATATTCCACTGGATCTGTAGGATTTCTATGGTTTGACTGAGAAACTGGAATTTGCTGAACAAATGGGAGCATAGACTCTTCTATAGTCCAATGGGAAGAGTTGCATTCTTGGGTGATTCAGTGCTTATCTGTGAGAGCTGGACAAACACCTGGATGCCAGAACAAATTAACAAATGAGTACAGTTTATACAGGAAGATGAATTTACCCTCCTTGTTATAATATAATTTCCTGGCCAAATAGTGTATGGGAACAGCATTATTTAATCAATACTGAAGAACAGCAGGGAGCAGTGGCTAGCAGGTTTAAGGGTCTGTACTTACCTATTTGTTGCAGGGCTTATATGGGCACATGTGTTTTGCCTGATTTAGATTCTAAGTTTTATTCAGCCAGCTGGGAAGCAGACATGTACAGTATTATTAGGGACAGGGAGTAAGGAGGGACTATAATTTCATTGTCCTAAAATTCAGACCTTTCATTTCCTTTTCTAACCTAAGGGGCAACTGACAGCCCTCCAAATTTTACAGGAGAGAGGGAATTCATTTGAGCTTCATTCTTTACCACAAAATTCACTCATATTATCACAAGACATATCTCATACTCTAGTATCACTTAGCAGGTCATCGCTGTGGTTTTCAAGGAACCTCTGATCACACTAGATGCAGCTGACTGGCATTTGATGTTTATCAAGTGCTGTTCCTCTAACTCTTACAAGAATTACTCCTCTGAACTACTAGGGCCAATAGCTTCTTACTGGCTTCAGATGAGAGTGATCTGATTTTTATCTATCTGCTTTTGCTGCAGTGAGAAAAATCATAGTGCCTTGGCTAAAATAGCTCTGCCAAGATTTAACCACTCCAATAATTTTCAGGGGTAGGATTTAGGGATTAACTGTTTTCTAACGAGAAGGGGGTCAGTAAAGTTTTACCATTTCAGAATAGCCAGATACTGTGCAGCGACTACTTCATTTTTGTTGCTGCTGACTCCCTTTGTAAGACAGAGTAAAGATCCTTAATAGCTTCCTGCATGCAACTAGAGAGGGAGAAATCAAGTTTCTGAGATGACCCACTCACCATACCCAGTCTGCAGTGGATGTTACAATTCTAAGAACGAAGAGCCTCCAGTGAACTGGACCTCCAGTGGTTTGATTCCCCAGTACTAATTACTACATGTCCCACTGCCTAGGTTGTGTGCTGGGTACCAGAACAGAGGCATTTATTTCTAACACATTAGAAATAAAATATATTTTTTTTTCTGGAATATTCCTGTAATGTTGTCTGAGTCTCCCAGGAAACTCAGTAGACTTGTTTTATGTCACTATGTCCCACCTGTTTTTCCTCTTCAACTGCTGTGTGATGGAGGGATTCTTTGGGTCAGTCCATTTTGGATAATCCTTGAACTGTGTTCAGGTTTAGATTTCCTGTGGCACATGTTCTGGACTCATAACTTCTTTCTCCTCTAAATATTTTTATCTTCTTTTGTGCATAAACAAAAAGATAAGGAAACATTTAGCTCTGAGAGTTACTGGAATTTCTTGCAAATGCATTCCACTTAATACCTAATGCATTTCTAAGTGATTTGCCTGTGAAGATTTTTAGTTGCTTGATAGAGTGTATCTGATAGATTTTGAGGTTGCATGCTCATCTTTTAAGATGGAAATAACGTTGTTGCTGGAGAATCCTACTTGTAGGTTTTCAGTAATGGAAATAAAGTGCTTCTAAGCCAACAAACACAGCCGGTGCATTGACAGTTTGTGGCATTATTTTCTTCTAGACTGAAATTCTTACTCATGCAGATTACTGCTAGTAATTAAAAACTGCCTCCTTTATTTCCTTTGCTTTTAAAGTAATGGTTGGCTTGGGGTGTCTGAGGTTTTCACCAGACTTGTCTTTATTTTGTCATTACTAATTTGTTTTCTGTTATGTCTGGTCAATCTTTTATTTCTTACTTGCATGTAGATTGAGCTTAGAGAGGCCATACAATCCACAAAAAAATGCATAACACGTTGCTGTGATGCTTGTTATGCAGAGTCATTGTAATGGTTTTATGTAGAGTTTTATTACATGCAAAGCTGTTAAATTCCCCCCTCTTAAATTCAAGGTTTCCTAAGAGATACCTTTATAGGGCTCTATTTTCATTTGAATTAACTTTGCCAAATTTGAGCTGTTTATACGGATATTTTCCATGTCTGTCTTAGCCTGAATTTTTCATTTTAATGTTTCAGATTAAATGGCACAGATGTTTCCAAGAACAAGATTAGGGAAAACTGCATTGTTTTTCTCCATTGTTTATTTTTTCGTAAGTCCACCAGGGATCTCTAGAGTCTTTCATTCTCTGGAGCAGAGATTTGAAACACTAGGATAAGAGGAAAGCCATGAGGAGGAGGAGGTGCAAGAAGAAATGAGATGGAAACAAGCCGTTAGGGATCAAATAGTTTATCTAAACGATGCTCTCCTAATGTTGCTTTGAACCTGTGAGTCCCAAGTGGTTTTTTTCCGATGCTCTCAGCAATTAGTTCTGCGACTTTTTGGAAAATTATTATTAACCTCTTTTAGGGTCATGCTGGTGTCACCTGGGCAGTCTTCATTCTGGTGTTTCCTGCTTTGCTTTTGGGTTTTTTGTTGTTGTTGGTTTTTTTGGTGTTTTTTTTTTTTTTTTTTTTTTTTGGTGCTTTGAATTATAACTAACATGGTTTCAACTGTTTTTCCTTTTGTATGGGTATTCTTGTAGTTTATATCATGAGGGTATTCCAAATGCAGTTAATGCAGTGCAAAGTTGAAGAAACATACTTCTGCAGAAAGCATATGCAGGGGGGGTTGGAATTAGATGATATTAAGGACCTATCCAACCCTAACCATTCTGGGATTCTATGATTAGTGCAACACAGAAAGAATAGTAGTGCAGAAGGTGGCAAAGCTAAACAAAGGAGAGATATAAAATAATTGTTAGATTTTCTTAATATTATATAGCTATAGACTCTGTAGAAGCGAAAGGGAAGACTGAAAGTAGGGCTCATATGAGGAGTTGTTTTCAGATGGCTCTTTCCAGCATAAGGGATTGTAATGTCACCTGTAAATAAAACTTTCTAATTCCTGCAGGCATCTCTGACCAAAAAAAAAAAAAAATCAGTAAATTAGTTTCTTTTTTAAGCTCTGACTTACGCTAACCCCCGGTGTGTATCATTTTCACAGGGGACATTTTCTTACACTGAGTTTTCAGAACAAAGAATCATTATTCCTTTGCAGGCAAAGACTTTGTATTTTGCAACATATCACATATTCTAGTCAACAGAATACCACTGTGTGTGCAGAGCTTGTTATTTTTCTCTGGCAACTATGAGTGATACACATGGTTCAGCCTTATACCCTTCACTAATTAGAGTTGTCTTCCAAAATAAATGTCAAAGCATTAGCCAGGAAAAAACCTAAGACGCTAAACATGGAGAAAAAGCCCTGTTCTGTAGTTCAGTTTTTTAGGATGAATAATGTCATGGTAAAGAAATTTGTCAAAGAAAATTGTTTCACAGATCTAAACAGATCAATAATACAAAGACAGTTCAGGGTGCTTATGTTTTTTAGAAGCCAGGAACTTCATTGTTGTTACACACTGTTGTGGTTTAACCCCAGCTGGTAACTCAGCACCATGCAGCTGCTTGCTTACACACTCTTTTCCCCCCACCCTGGGTGGGATAGGGAGGAGAATCAAAAGAATATAAAATGCACAGGTTGAGCTAAGAGCAGTTTAATAACTAAAATAAAGTAAAATGTAGTGATAATAGAAAGAATGCCAACAATAACAATAATGATGATAAGAAGAAACAACAAGAGAAGAAATGAAAGCTCAGAAAACACAAGTGATGCACAGTATCACTTGCTCACCACACACTGACCTATACCCAGCCTGACCCGAGCAGTGATTGGTCCCTTCCAGATAACTGCCCCCAGTTTATATAGTGGGCATGATGTGCTGTGGTATGGAGTACCCCTTTGGCTAGTTTGGGTCAGGTGTCCTGTCTCTGCTTCCTCACGGCTTTTTGTGCCCCTCCTTACTGGCAGAGCATGAGACTGAAGAGTCCTTGACCAGGGTAAGTGCTGCTCAGCAGCAACTAAAACATTGGTGTGTTATCAGCATTATTCTCAGACTAAAGCCAAAACACAGCACTGCACCAGCTCCTAGGAAGAAAGATAACCGTTACAGCTGAAACCAGGATACACACCCCTCTGCTAACACTTTCTGCAACTTTGGCTCACGTAGTTCCACATGACTATGGGAAATAAAACTGGTGCTTACAGAACATTTCCCCTTCATGTAGTCCAGCATATTTCACAGATCTGCATTGCAGTAAAGCACAGCCAAAGATCAGTAAAACTTGTATTTCGTGTGAGGAAGATCTCTGAGTCTGAAAGAGGTTCAGGAACACATGGAGGCCAGGGCTCACATCCATTGAACGCTATTTACTAAATCAGATGCAGAGACAGGACCTGCAGCCCTAAAAGCATAACACCCGCAACCAAAAACAGTTGCGTCCCATAGTTGCAGTAGAGCAGCTGTTCTCAAAGTTGCTCAGCCTAAGGATAGACTGTCTAGATACAGTGAAAAGGACAAGCCTGAAAAACCCTAAAGAAGTAAAGCAAAAAGGCTGAGAAGAAGTCATACTGAGAAAGATGAGGGAGAAGGGAGGAAGATTGAGGAGACATGGCAAAGACTCCATAATGATCCCAAGAAAAAAAGATAAGATCACATAACTAAGCATGCTGTCATCATGCATATGCAGAACCAGACCAATATTTTTATTATTTTTTAATTTATTTTGGAACTGTACACACATGTAGTATAGAATGAACCAGGCTTTCAGTAGAGTGTGTGGAAGAGTGTTTGTTGCATTGGGTTGACATACATGTACATGCAAGTCGTATCTGTAATATGCATTTTCAAATGTAAGATTGGAATGAACATAAAGTGGCAGAAGCAGAATATAATGTGATTTTTTTTTATTTCAGCAGGAAAATATCTTTATTTGTACATTTATCTTTAGTACAAATATCTTTATTTGTACATTTACATGTTCTTCCCCATGCTCTGCAAAAGGACAAAATAGGCTGAAGATGTATTAAAAAAAAACCCACCTTCTAGTGTGACAAGCAGGAAAGGTGTCTGAGCACAGTAGTTAGGTATAACACCATCTGAAAGATCATGTACCTGAGTAAAAAGCACAATGGGGATATTTTGGAAACGGAGGAGAAGGCAAGCTATTAGGGCCACCCTGTTTGCTACTTCTGTCTTGTCCATCTGGCATAGAGCATGGTTAGTTTCAAGTCCTAGAATACTAAGTAAGACACAGACTCATCCTATACAGCTGTCTTGCATAACCTGCTGTTGCTCTGCTCTCACTCTGGTTGAGTAACTGAGAAAAGGCAAAGAAGTAAGGAGTGTTCTTGCTTATCTCCAGATCATCTCCCTTGCCTTTTTTTGTATTGGTTTATCTAGGAAGATGGACTAAGAATTTAACTCATCAGAGTTAGAAATCATAGGGCAGTTTTTGCTTGTAAATCAAATACATCTATTTGACACAGAATGCTATGTCTCTTACAAGGATCAAGATAAAATGCAAGCCCATTCCCTCCTCCCTTTTCCTTCTGTCTCTCTTTTTCTCTTTAAAACTTACTAAAATGAATACCAGACAGTACCCTTTGACAAACGGGTAGAGCTTCCTGTGTGTCATTTCAGAAGGAGTTCTCAAGTTGTCATGGGAAAACCAGATTGCAAGTGAGCAACAGTCCCCATGGAGTGTAGTGTTTAAATAAATTCTTAGCATTTTGTCTTAACATTAGTATCTAGCAAATACAATAAGTTATTAAAACAATATGGAGAATTTGAGAATGAAATTGTTTGTTTATAGGGAACAACTTTTGTTTGGTTTGTCATATGCAGGTACTGTTAATGTGTGAATGAAAACTAAATTTGCAAAAGGAAATGGGTGCCAAAACCCCAATTTGTTAACATTTGAATACCTTAAACTCAAATTGAAATTCCCAGCCACAGTTCTTAAATATATTGGTTTTGTTGTATATAAATGTTAAAAAATACTCCAGAGTTTTTAATAAAGATGTATTCATCTAAAGCGATAAAGGATCTGGGTGTAGGGTAGTAATATGTGTTCTGTTCAGATGTTTTTCCCCAAACATCTGTGCGCAGGAGAATAGCACTATCTAAACCCCAGATTGTTCCCCCTTCCAATCCAAGCAGTCCCCACTCCCTTCTTCCAGATGAATATACATAACTTCACATCCAGGCTTTTTTGCCGTCCATCAACTCATGACAGACAGTCTAGAAAATAGTGTGCCCTAAATGTCATGTAAATGTTAGTCTTAACCAGGCAGCCAAATTCAATATTGTGCTACAGCTAAAAATGAATTAAAGAACCTGCCACACACACTTTAAAAAATTTCCATAGAAAGGAAGGTTTAGGGAAAGTTCAAATGCACAGGATAAGTAGAACATAGTCATAACAGGATATGCCTTTTGTTAACTGAAAAAAATGAGGATGAGTCAACATCCAAAAGAAATTACACTTGTTTAAAATGTTATAGTAGAGGGCAATCCATTGATATCAGGTGAGAAGGCCTACCTGCCCTCCCTGGGGAACATGGAAACAGGATAAACAGACAAAAAAAAAGACCACAAATACAACCCAAAAACCAAAACCATCTCCATGATACATTACAGGAAGCTAAGAAGGCTTGACAACTCAAGGCACTGTGAATAAAGGGATAAAGTAATAGGAAAAGCCTTTTCTTTCTTCCACATTATCAGCAACTCCCTTTGACAAAAATTGTCTGCAACCACCTTTTCCTTTATCCTTACCCTTTGGCACTGTGTTAGCGATGAGTGGCTGGCTGCTTTCATAGTAGAGCTACCACTGTAGCAATTAAAGCATTTCTGGTTTTTGATGGTCTATACTGAACTTTGCAAGAGACTAAGACAGCTATCCTAGAAATAACTGCACTATATTCTGAGCAACCCAATGGTTATTTGAAGGGGCAGGTTTTCTCTTGTCTAGCAATTTGCAGTTCCTACTCCAGAGTGACAACAAAGATCACATGGAAGGTCATTTATTGTGTCTCACTAATTTCCAGGTCAAAGCTCCAACTGACCTGTTACTATGTTTTTTCTGTGTTCCCCGTAGTCAGCTCCAAATGCTTTTGTGTGGCGTGCATGACACTTTACCCTTACTGTGAGTTGTTAATTGTGTGGTGTGATGCCTTTCACTTGTCTTCCAGTCAAAACTACTGGCTTGTTTTGGTTTGTTATTATTTCCTCTTTATTTCCTCCTGGTGCATTGATAATTAGGTGACATTTGGTATATCTGCTAACCGTTTTTACTAGCTCCGTGGATATCACTATTATTTGCAAACTGTTTTGGGGGTGGAGCTCACCAGCCTTGCTCTGATTATAACTTGAAGGTTTTTAGAAGGTTCATTATTTTTAATATGTTCAGTACAGACTGTAATATATTAGCCGGCTAGCTGTCTGAATTCATACTCCTTTTTTAATGTAGGCATTTAACCAAATAGCTAAACATATCATCATACAATTAGTTTCTGTTAGGGAAAATGAGAATTAACAAAGTGATTTCTTTTTGTAAAGGAAGGTGATATCCCTTTTTAAATGCCAGCAATTAGGAATTAAAAGTTCCTACTTGTTATTTCCATTTGGCAAAACCAATCTGATGATAGTAGGGTACACATTTGATGCAGTCCTGCTTATGGATAAAGGACATACCTAAATCTTGTTCATCTGACCATGTTTGAACAAAAGCAGTTACTTGGCCTGTAGCTCTGTTCCTGTCTTTCTGGCAAGCTGCAATCTAAAAAGCTGTTGCTTTGCCATGCTGTTTGTCTCTTCCTTTCTGTTTTTCTCCTTGCTGTTTAGAGTACACACCTAGGGCCAAATCCATCTCCAAATCCCAATGGTTTCTTTTGTTTTCTTTCTTAGTAGAAGGCCGCTGAAACTTCCCTGCTTTTGCCTGGAGTGTAAGTGGCCTCTCCCAGTTGATTAATTATAGACAGGTTTGTGATTTCCTTTAAATCACAGACTTACCACATAGTGTCCAATCAACCACTGGTATTCTGGGCAATTGTGAAAGGTTTTGCCTATCAGTTTCTTCTCGAAGCCCAGACTGACACAGATTTTAGATTTTCTAAATGTTTGGGTTGATTTCCCACATAATATAAGGACTTTTACCACTTCTAGTATCTCTTCAGTATCATGTAATTCCAGAAGGAAAATGAGGTTCCAAGCCAGGATGCCTTCCAAATAATTTGTTACCTTTCAGTCAGAGAGTTGTTTTGGGATTTCAGCAGTCAAAGGAGCTAGTCATCCAGCTCACTTAGTCTGAGAATAAACTCACCATCACTTTCTCTCTGCTTTCTGGCTTTAATAGTGTCAGAAATACAATGGCAAAATACAGTGGCAAAAGGTAGGTTTGTTTCCAGGTCCTTTTAACATAGATCATTGACACAAAAGGCTATAGCTCTGGCAGTGCTTCAGTGCATCACATTTTATTATATTGGCAAAGCTGACAACTCCCATGAAACTAATAGGCTTATATTTGTGTCATCCAAGCTGTGATAAAGTTAACTCCATCTTAGTGTAGTCCTTCCAGGCAATAACTGATAAAACAGGTCATTAAAAAGTTCAAAGCACCTAATTTTTATTCAAAGTAAATAAGTACTTACTTTTTACTGATGCTTTCATTAAAAATACTTATTTTTTTACTTGATTCAAGTTTCCCAATGTAAATGATACTGATATTAGGTTGAGAATATATTGCTGTTTTGAGAGGAGAGGTGGGAAAGAAGTAAGAAAACTCACCAAGTATTAATTTGGGAATTCAGATTTGAAGTCTGGATACAAATATTGACTGCCTCCTGTTACTCGCTACCTATGCTCAGCCTGTGAATACAAAGTATGCTTATCCAAAGTTTTTTATGCAATGCATATAATTATGTGCAATCATAACTTTCCTCTTTGTATTTTGTGAATATTTTTACTGTTTATAATACAGACCTGAAACTCATCCTGCTTTCAGCTGATACATTCAGAGGTTTGCCTGATGTAGGAGCAAAAGCTAGCTTCATCCACCATCCAGCCACTGCGTTTTTCAGTATTGTCCTATAGCCCTGCCGGTAGCAATCATGGCTCTTCCTTGCCCTCCTAAGAAGATTTCAAAAAAAACAATACTCCAGAAGCAATTCAGAGCCACTACTGGCCTAATTCATAGTTTATTTAGGGGGACTTTATTCCCTTTTGGTAGAGTGAAGGGCCACAGAGAATCAAGGTAAGTTAAATTCACTTTAAGGTTTCTTCCTAGTTCTTGAGGGTCATCAAAAGATTTGCGACTGGATTATTCTCACATGCTTTGTAGCTCTTAGGAATCAAGTAACTTGTCTGCTTTCTCTGCCTGAATAAGAAAAATGCTGCAGCTGTGTAGACTAACAATATACCAGGATACTTTTAACAGCAGAGTATGAGAAATTGCACTTAAATGTGTATTTACACCTGTCTGCAGTTAGCCACATCCCTCCCACTTCTGACCTTGTGTTCTACTTGGCACTATTTTGTAGTTACAGATACAGAAGACAGTAAGGTGAAGCAATGAATCCTGAGTCTGGCCAGTTTCCCCTGGTTCTCTTTTTCCTCTTTCTTACTTCTCTGCTACTGGTCCTGCTCAACTAGCATGATCTTGAGCGAGGCCTTCCTAATCACAGTACTGCAGTATGGTAACTATCTTTGTCCTCACTAGAGAAGAAAAAGCATAAGGGTTTTGCCTTATGCTAAACCCCACTTACTTCTGATTCCCTTTTTCTTGGCTTCTGACTGGTCATGGGCCATAATACTTAACTCTACTTGTAGACCTGAAATTTTTGTACTTTATGGCGTGGTGGAGCTGTCGGTGTTTTCCTGTCCTGTGGTTGTTCCATTACATTAACCACGAGGTTATGCAATATCTAAGAAGATTAAGAAATTCCAAAGAAAAAACCTTATCAAAGCTCTGTATGGGTGACTCATCTAGACACCAAAACTATCTATGGAGAATAACAGGAGAATAACCGCTGTCAGTGAAGCAGAAGTGAGAGCTGCACTTGTTCTTCTTGCTAAAAGGCAAGAACAACATCCCTTGCTCTTGCATAACCTGCACAATAGTAGATTTATTAGTCCTCTCTTTGCCCACTTATGTCCGTATTGCAGTTCTTTCTTGGCGTGCAAGAAATGGCATGACAGTTGCATTCAGAAGACTCTATACAACTGGAATCACAACAAGAAGGAGGCACATCAGCTATGTTTTCTCCTGAAGATATTTTTTTCTCAAATTGTAACTTCTTTTTCTGTCCTTGAGTCCTAATGCTTGTGCCTCATAAAAGCATTGACAAGGTCTGAGAAAGACTGGTGTGTTCTGGTGTAGAAGGGCATTATCCGATTGGCAAAATGAGTTAACAGTAGAGTATCTAATTGCAGGATCCTCATCACCCAACACTTTTACCATACACAGTACAAATGAGATTTGTTAATATCTCTCTTATAGGATCCTTCTGGAAGCAGTGATATTTTACGTGAGGTTTAGTGTGAGTGACTGTGAAAACTAGAGCAGTGCATTCCTTGCATTTTGAAGAGATCCCAGTTTGCTTGTGGAGTTCAGTTCAAGGTACAGCATTTATTATAGAGAACTGTTTCTGATGGCACATACCATGAGTCCCATTAAGCGGGCCATTTGTAATAAGCTCCTAGGAACTGATAGCTATGAAAATTACAGTTTCCAAACCAGAAAGTTCTTCCTGTTACTTAATACATTTTTAACACAGAAGGGCATTTGTTACATGTGAGTCTTTGGCAGTAACCTCTTAACCACCTTTTCCTGAACTTCTGGCAGTTAAGAGTTGCTTTCTCAGACTAAGGCTAAATTACTTATGAACACACAAACAGTTATTTTGTTAATGCTTTGGATATTAGTGTGAATAATACCATGGCCCTAAGCAAATTTCTCGTTGGGGTTTAGACGTGTGAAGGAACAATAAGACCAATGATTCAAAAAGAGGTTATTTATTGTAATTCTTATGTTGTGTCTTTGCAGAGCTTGCTATTTTTACCAACTAAAAAGCAGGGAAATTCTCAAAAGCAGTTTAAAATAATAAACTTCTCTTCAGTCAGGAACAGATCCCATCAACCTATTGGCTTCCACTTCTGTTTGGAAGGGAGCATTGCTGTACCAGCTGCCATTCTTCGGATATGAGTTCCCATGAGTTTTCACTGTGGGCAGTCTGTAAGTTTTGACCAGATCTTAGACAGTGACACTTTTGAAATCAACAGCTTCTGAAAGAGTCCTGAGGAACAACATTTACATGCTTTACACCTTGTATGACAGATTAGCATAAAATCTTGACCTCCTAAGACTAGCTGTTTTCTTCATTCCAGCAGAAGTCACTGAGAAAGGAGAGAGGTAGTTAAAAAAAAGCAGCCCCAAAACATATCTATATATATATGGAGTATATATATACACACCCCCATTTCAGACTATGTTGGTCTTTCTCTCCCAAGAAGTGAAATTGTCTGTAAGAATTCACGTAATGCATGTACATGATTTCTTGACTTCATATCGAGAACTTGCATAGGACTGAAACCAAAATGCACAGCATCTGTGTTACGGATGTGTGCTTGTCCTGAGGAGCTTTGACACAGAAAGGACCTGCAGCAGTGTTTGACATGGATGTGGGCTTGTTCTGCAGTGTATGCTTCCCCAGATGGCATTTCGGTGATGTTGCAGTGCCCCTTGGATTCTGTTTTCTTGGACCTTAACAGCTTTACCACAAACAAGTCTGACAATAAAGCAAGCCGCTTGGATGTAGAGGTGCCCCATGCTTGAAGGCTACCAAGCAGTTTGACAAAAATGCTTGGCATACAGAATGGTAAACAAATTCCAGAAATGTGAGCATAAAGGATGGTCTCCCAATAAGGTTTGTTTTGGGTTCATGCCAGGAGGTCTGCATGCATCTGAAGCACTGCAGCCATATTCCTGTATCTAACCTGTCAGTTACTACCTTGTTGCATCCCATCTCTAGCAATAGAGAGCAAAGCATGATGACTATAGGAACCTCAGCAGCATACTACCCAGAAAGTGGAATGTTATCAAGAAAGTGGGATGTCACCCACAGTACAAAAAAAAACCTGCCTTCACTTTCTTCCTGCCTGGAACAAATGGCATCTTATCACAACTAACTCGCTGTTCCCCTTCAGGATAGCTCAGTAGAGGATGTTGCAGATTTTACTTCCTGCCAGTGGTGTTGTATCAGACACCATGTTAAGTGCAAGGTCCTACACCTGGGTCGGAGCAATGCCAGGCACAGCTACAGGTTGGGCGGGGAAGAGATTCAGAGCAGCCCTGTGGAGAAAGACTTGGGGGTGTGGGTTGATGAAAAAATGAACATGAGCTGGCAGTGTGCGCTTGCAACCCAGAAAGCCAACCGTATCCTGGGCTGCATCAAAAGGAGCATGACCAGCAGGTCGAGGGAGGTGATCCTGCCCCTCTACTCTGCTCTCGTGAGACCTCACTTGGAGTATTGTGTGCAGTTCTGGTGTCCTCAACATCAAAAGGACATGGAACTGTTAAAACAAGTGCAGAGGAGGGCCACGAGGATGATGAGGGGACTGGAGCACCTCCCATATGAAGATAGGCTGAGAAAATTGGGGCTGTTCAGCCTGGAGAAGAGAAGGCTGCGTGGAGACCTCACAGCAGCCTTCCAATACCTGAAGGGGGCCTATAGGGATGCTGGGGAGGGACTCTTCATTAGGGACTGTGGTGAGAGGACAAGGGGTAATGGGTTTAAACTTAAACAGGGGAAGTTTAGATTGGATCTGAGGAAGAAATTCTTCACTGTAAGGGTGGTGGGGCCCTGGAATGGGTTGCCCAGGGAGGTTGTGAATGCTTCATCCCTGGCGGCGTTCAAGGTGGGGTTGGACATAGCCTTGGATGGCATGGTTTAGTGTGAGGTGTCCCTGCCCATGGCAGGGGGGGTGGAACTTGATGATCTTGAGGTCCTTTCTAGCCCTAACTATTCTATGATTCTATGATTCATACAGAAAGATTGCTGTCCCTAACTACTAGAGATCCAGATGTAGCTCAGGCTTAGAGCCAGATGGAATCTCTTTGTTTCAGTCTGAGCCATTAGTAGGGCTCCAGGGTGAACTGTTCTCTATACACATGTGCCGACTCTTTTTTCCTTTATCGGATTGCAAATTTGTTCAAGGTACCTGGCTTTAGGAATTACTACAAGAATGGTATATGAAAAAGAAAGAAACCACAGGAAAATATGCATGTGCACATTGGCAAAGTTGCTTAGAAATGGAAGATCAATCAAAAATGTAAAATCATACAGTGACAACTTTTAAGCCATTTTTCAGCAGAGACCTACAATATTTACTCCTTTTCATTCTGGGATCAGGCCAGGTATGGTGAGCAGAGTAGGCTGACTTAGGGTATGGACTCCTTGATTCTTTTCCAGAGCTCAGGAAAATCTTCAGGATCCTGCTGTTAAGCCAGTAGCAGTAGCACTACCTATGTATTCAAACAGAATATTTGGATTAGACCCCCAATGAGCTCAGCCAAATCGATTAGCATCTTCGCTATGTCTGATATGTATTTGGTTCAGTAATGCTTCTTATACATGGCATCAGGGAGTAATGATTAATGATCATAATGTGGTTTTGAAATTCTTGAATGGAAGCGGCTACATCAGTACAACGTCTAAATATTTAATGAGTTTGTATTTTTTTCTTAGTGCCAGTATTTTGTACATTGTAAACTCTTCAGCACAGCATGAAACTCCAATCCCATTAAATTTTATTGAGCAACTTAATAAAATGAGTGAAGTTCCAAAAAGAAAACAAAACTTAAGTATAAGCATAAAGAACAGTTTTGTAAGCCCTGTTGTGGGTCCATGCAAGGGTGCCTGGGTGGGTATGGAGCCCTCCTTACTTCATTGGTGCAGGCTACCCCTTCTTGACACATAGGTGTTAGCCACAAAGAAATAACTACAGGAGAGCTTCTTATTTCCTGTGCAGCTTCTATTATAGCAGTAGTTTACGCTACCACAGGCAAACCTGCATTAGAAAGCACTCCGCATACCCAAAGCCTGACTTGCAAAGAGAGAAATCGAAGGCAAGGAATGTTAAGTGACTTTCTGGCTCTTCTGCTGAAGTTGCCAGAGGAATTGACAGCGATGCCTGCCTGTGAATGGCTTTTGCCATGAGAGTGTTTTGTGGCACAGAATTGGTCTGAGTCTACTGAGCCCACATTAGGCCATCTGGCAGTATGCTGAGCAAATTCAATAGGTTTGGGGTCAGTAACCTACAGACAAATACAAGTAGTGCTCCCAGGTTCAAGTGCAATATTTACCTTTTAGGAAGACTCTGTATCTTCTTCTAAGATAAATGTGAACAACTAACAAAAAGGTGTTTCATAGGTATGAACCTTTTCCAATTGGCTTTATTTTTAATATATAAACAATCTCTCCTCATTGTTGCTTCTCCTAACCTGTAAGATCACAGAATTTGTGGGCTTCTTTGCTCATAATGATATCCTGTGATACTTAGAGGCAGAAACAGCTAAAAATAGTGGAACTCTCCTCTGCTCAGCCCTCTAGGAAAATATTTTGATAAGCCCAGGAAGCAAGCAGAAAGGCTTGAAAAGGAAAGTAAGACATACCTCTCTGGATCTGAATAAACCTTAGGAAAGCATGGCTAAGAAATAGACTATGTTTAAGCTTTTATTTTATATTAATCAATTTGCCTATCCAATGTAAAACACATGTCATAATCCATTCAGGTAATAAGAACAAGGAATAATCTCTTTCTGAGATCTTGCTGCTCCCTCTGCACTCACATATGACCCTGGCAGGTGATCAGACTTGCTTTACATTTTGTTGCTCAGCAGTATACATCAGTAAGGCTGCCAGGGAGCTATTGTTTTTTCTTCTAGCATTTCCACACTAAGACAGAATTATCTGGACACAAAACAACAACAAAAAAATCAATTTTATATGGAGTGTTTATAGGTGCCCCAAAAAAAAGAATGAGCTGTGGCTCAGATTATCCAGATGCTCATGATTTTTGGGTGCTGTACCCTTAGGATGAGTAATATAATAACTGTAAGGTGGAGGAAGGGGTTAGAAATTAGGGAGCGAATTTTCTGGAAGTAGACACTATTCCAGGTTGTATTTCAAGTGTATTAACACCATTTGACTTCTGTATCTAGCTTGAGTGCTGTGTCCATGGGAAGTCTGGTGCCTACAATGTGGTAAAATTGTCAGTTTCTGATTACATGTACAAACCCTGTCCCACAGTTTTTGGTGTAGTAGCAAAAGTGAGAACGGACCCTTGCTTTGCAGCCCTTTGTATGTGTAGTGACAACAACATGATAAGATTTTTGTACTTTGATTATTTTTGGTGATATTTTATTAGCAAATTCTCTTCTTGTAAATTCAGGACAACTTCCAGTGTCACAGGTGAAAGCTGAAAGGTCTTTACAACGTCATGGCTAACCACGTGCATGTTAGTTCTGTGAATCACTGGGGTTTGTTTCCATGGTTTATGCCGTGTTTAAATATTTATAAAAACAACAACAAAACAAATCCACACCAAACCAAACAAGTACAAACTAATTCTCATAGTGATTTACCATGAGTACTGTGAGCAAGAGCACATCTGCAGGCTAGTGCCCTCGTTTTTCAGGCCTGCCTTGAGAAAACTTACTGTTATATAACTCAGAGCAAAGCTGGATAATGGCTTATCTGTCAGGAAAACACAAAATATCATATGCTTCTGAGAAGTTTTGGAAAGCTCTGCTTCCCTTTGTGTTTTATGTTCTGTTTCCTGAGGAGCTCAAGTAACCAGATACCATGCCATACCCTGGAATGTGATTGTGCCAGTGTAGCAAGCAAACGGCTGTCAGACTGCAGGCACTGTATTCCTTATAACAACCAAAAAACCCTAACCCAAACAACCAAAAAACAACCACCCGAACTCCTGAATTCTATCACAGTATTTGAAGGACATTTTTCAAGATGACTGTTTTCCAACAGGCGGAACTAGAACACATTTAAAAAAAACCCAAGTCAGTATATTTTGATCAAGGCTGAAGTAAACTTTGGTACTGCCCTTGCACTGAGTCCTCTCTGTAACTTCAGTTGCATATATGTTTCTTCACCTGGTTTCTTATCTGTCAAATGTGAAGCATACTTTCAAGGTGGTCCCTCTAACACTTAGGGTTTTTTTAAGGATAAAATATATTTGCTAAATATTGCGTGTTTAATAGGAAATTGAATATGAAGTGGTCTTAAAATACTTTTGACTGCATAGAAATGGCTAAGAGTTCCCAGTATAAGAGTATTCCTTAGGTCATGGTTATTTTGATCATGGTACATGTGGAAAACTCATCATCATGTATTCACAAATGCTGTAATTCACTGTAGCATTTGTATGGGTCTGGTACACTCTGTGTTTGAACAGACCACTCATCTGGGGTTACGTACCTTTTCTGTAGTCTAGGTTGGTGTGGGAGAAGCATGCTTAACGGGCTGAGCAAAGTAAGGCACTCACTCAAGATTGCTCAGAAAAAAAAAAAAGCATGTTCAGAAAAGGCCTGGAGCAGAAAAAGCAGAGCTCTAGCCTACCTTTCCAAGAATTCTTAATGTCAGGCGAAGCCTGGAACTAGAAAAACATTTTAGCATCAGCCAGCCTGTTATACACATAAAACTGGTATTTTACAGGGCATGAAATATTTTTGCCATATTTGTAGTCATTTTCTCTTGTTCGTGCCAATTCAAATACATGCTTCCTCTTCTGATCTTTGTTACTTACTCCTGACTAGCTCCCTGTTCATAGCTTTCCTTCCCCCAGCCTGCAGTTCTCAGGGGCATCTCATTGTTACTTATTTTTCCTCTTGATATTTCACTGATATTTTTTCCATAACATCTAGATAATTTTCAAGTTGCTGGTTTCATCTGTTCTTTCTTTCTGGTCTGTAGTGACTTTTCATCACTTCCATTCATTTATTATGTTTTTTCTTATCAACTCCGTTTTCTATTTTTGCCTTGTGGAATCTGTATTTATGCCCTAACCTCTCTCAATAAGTATTTTTCTGCTCTGTCTAAGGAAAGTACAGTCATGAGATAAAAGGGCACTTCTGTCTCATACATTCCTTTCCCAGGAGACCAGGATTATTCCCATCAGTGCAGGACCTGACTTGGTCCTTGCTGAGGTCAATTATATAACAAATTTTCAAGCTGAAAAAGAAAGAACAAATCTCATCTCAAGTATGATTTTTTGGTAATGATCTAAGAATTGTTTGAGGTGGTCATCTCAGGTAATTAGTTGGTTAGTGGTTGATTAAGGGGGTAAAGGAAAATTAATGGAAACTAAGGGATAATCTAGAGGAGTAATAGTCAAGAAAGCTGTTGACAAATAGCTGTCATTTCCCTGGTGTCCACATGGACACTCAGCTTCTGATTTCATTGTTTTCTATGGAAGCTATTTTGCTACTGTGAAGATTTTGAAGCTGTTGTACATGTGGATTTTTATTTTAACCTAATGAAATGGGCAGCTTTGTGTCCCAAGCAAAAAACATCCAAGAAGTCAGGTTCTGAAATTTATCCAGTTGCCCAATGTTAGTAATGATGATGACTGAAGATACTCATATCTTCCTTTTGTGTTTCAGAATCATAGAATGGGTAGGGTTGGAAAGGACCTTAAGATCATTGAGTTCCAACCCCCTGCCATGGGCAAGGGGCCTCACACTAGACCATGTCGCCCAAGGCTCTGTTCAACCTGGCCTTGAACACTGCTGCAGATGGAGCATTCACAACTTCTTTGGGCAACCTGTTCCAGTGCCTCACCACCCTCACAGTAAAAAGCTTCCCTTTATATCTAACCTGAACTTTCCCTTATATCTAACCTGAACTTCCCCTGTTTAAGTTTGAACCCATTACCCCTTGTTTTATCACTACAGTCCCTGATGAAGACTCCTCCCCAGCACCCTTGTAGACCCCCTTCAGATACTGGAAGGCTGCTGCGAGGTCTCTGTGCAGCTGTCTCTTCTTCAGGCTGAACAGCCTCAACTTTCTTAGCCTGTCTTCATATAGGAGGTGCAATCCTACTCAGTTGTCACAAATCATCTGTATTTCTTGTAATTCCAGTTATCTGAAAACATGTAGTAATGTTGAAAGAATTCAGAATGGCAGTGATTCCCTCTCCATTCCATATGGCCTAGGAAACTGATGTTACAAGGAGGATGAAGGAAATTGCATTAGAAGTATGTAAGAGAGAAAGTACATGAAAAGGGAAAATACTGCTTATGTTTAGAAGCAATGAAAAATTTCTCTGTACATCTCTCTGTGAAGTCATTACTGTAATGTCAGTATTACATGAAACATTTTCAGGACTGCAAGATTGTACTTTTTTTGGCACAATTGCATATGCACATAGAAGGACTCACTTGTAAATGTCAGTATCTTTTCTGGAAAATAGGCTACATGTGCAGATATTTTAAAGAGTGCTGACAGAAGAAGGTTGTTGCTTGAACCTTCATCTGTAATATGGCAGTGGCAGATCCTGAAGTAAGTGCAACAGTAAACAGAATGCTCTAACTTGTGCTGATTCTCTTTTCTTACTGAATTCAAGGAGAGATGAACATATTCAACTTTAAGATGAATCCAGGAATAGAGTTTATGGGGAGGAAAAAAAAGTGCATTTCTCTCTGCTTTGTGTCAGGTTCTGTGGCAAGACTAGGACATCATAGAATCATAGAATCATAGAATAGTTAGGGTTGGAAAGGACCTTAAGATCACGTAGTTCCAAACCCCCTGCCATGGGCAGGGACACCTCACACTAAACCATGCCATCCAAGGCTATGTCCAAGCCGGCCTCGAACACCACCAGTGATGGAGCATTCACAACATCCCTGGGGAACCCATTCCACTGCCTCACCACCCTTACAGTGAAGAATTTCTTCCTCATATCCAATCTAAACTTCCCCTGTTTAAGTTTAAACCCATTACCCCTTGTCCTGTCACCATAGTCCCTCATGAAGAGTCCCTCCCCAGCATCCCTATATTTCCCCTTCAGATACTGGAAGGCTGCTACGAGGTCTCCACGCAGCCTTCTCTTCTCCAGGCTGAACAGCCCCAATTTTCTCAGCCTGTCTTCATATGGGAGGTGCTCCAGTCCCCTGATCATCCTTGTGGCCCTCCTCTGCACTTGTTCCAACATTTCCATGTCTTTTGATGTTGAGGACACCAGAACTGCACACAATACTCCAAGTGAGGTCTCACAAGAGCAGAGTAGAGGGGCAGGATCACCTCCCTCGACCTGCTGGTCACGCTCCTTTTGATGCAGCCCGGGATACAGTTGGCTTTCTGGGCTGCAAGCGCACACTGCCGGCTCATGTTCATTTTCTCATCAACCAACACCCCCAAGTCCTTCTCCGCAGGGCTGCTCTGAATCTCTTCCCTGCCCAACCTGTAGCTGTGCCTGGGATTGCTCCAACCCAGGTGTAGAACCTTGCACTTGGCATGGTCAAACTTCATTAGGTTGGCATCAGCCCACCTCACAAGCATGTCAAGGTCCTTCTGGATGGCATTCCTTCCCTCCAGTGTATCAACTGAACCACACAGCTTGGTGTCATCGGCAAACTTGCTGAGAGCACACTCAATCCCTCTTGTCCATGTCACTGACAAAGATGTTGAACAAGACCAGTCCCAACACCAATCCCTGGGGGACACCACTCGTTACTGGTCTCCAGCTGGACATTGAGCCATTGAGCACTACTCTTTGCATGCAGCCATCCAGCCAGTTCTTTATCCACTGAGTGGTCCACCTATCAAATTGATGTCTCTCCAACTTAGAGAGAAGGATGTCATGTGAGACAGTGTTGAACGCTTTGCACAAGTCCAGGTAGATGACATCAACTGCTCTACCCCTGTCCATCAGCTCCATAGCCCCATCCTAGAAGGTCACCAGATTGGTCAGGCAGGATTTCCCCTGAGTGAAGCCATGCTGGCTGTCACCAAGCACCTTGTTGTTTTTCATGTGCCTTAGCATGCCTTCCAGGAGACTCCGCTCCAAGATTTTGCCAGGCACAGAGGTGAGACTGACTGGTCTGTAGTTCCTCGGCTCATCCATTTTCCCGTTCTTGAAAATGGGGGTTATATTTCCCTTTTTCTGTTTCTGGCCAATTGCTGAGGTGACTGTCTCGAGAGGGGACGCCTACAGCGCCTTATCAGGCGGAGGCTCGGCATCCAGGAGCTTCAGCTCGGAGCAGCAACAGCCACCGAGGGACCCTCAAGTCCTCGACAGGGCCTGCCCAGGAGCCGGCAGCTCAGCGGACGCGAGGAGCTGACTCACAGGGGGCTGTGCCAGGAGGAGCGGCGGCAGATTCAACCCGGGCATCATTGCCCATTTCCGGCCAATTGCTGAGGTGACTGTCTCGAGAGGGGACGCCTGCAGCGCCTGATCGGGTATGGATGCTTAAGTATTAAGATGTTAATGGACGTAAAAGATCAAAATTCATAGGTGATTAAAAAAATCCTTTTGCTTCTGCTTCTGGTATTAGGCGCACATAAAAGTTTACTGATCAAACATCTCCCAGAATACATGTTTTCTGAAGTATAACTTAAGACTGTGTTCGTGTTGACAGAAGTACTACCCTTGAGAGGTGCTGAAAGCCCCTTGGACTTGAAGAATATCCTGAATTTCCACTATCTTCAGTAAGAAAAGAAAATACTCAGCACCGGGTAGGAAGTAAAAGCGACCTGACTGTACAAAAAATGAGAAATCCTGAGATATATCAAGGAGGCTTGCATTTCAAAGTCTTGCAAGTCCTTATGAATTCAAAGTGAGGTTTCATTGTTCCTTAGGTAAAAACTCTCAAGCATATGCCTGTCATTAAGCCCTGAGTTGAATATATTTTATGATAATGTGATTGTATTTGTAGTAGATTATGGTCTTGGTCTTACATATGTTCATGATGATGCAAATTATTCCTTTTAATTCTCCCACATATTTTAGTTTTATAGCCTTTGTTAGCGGAAGTGCAATGATAGAGGGCTACAGAGACCTAAAATTACTGAATTTTACTCTTTCTACTCTTTTCGCCTTGTGAATGTGATACTGCTAGTATTGCTGACATTTATAGTAATTATGGTGAATTGCTTCAGATATTGGAAAATCTCCAGTGCAGAAGCTTGCTGCATATCTGACCTGTTCCTAGTAAAGGATGTGGAATTGCACCAACATAAATACTGATACAAGTTCTTTCAAATAAGGCCATCTGACAGCAAATATTTCTTTTGTTTGTGGACAGAAATACAGCTCAAGAGTGTGTTAGGATTTCTGAATCTAAGTTTGGCTGTGTGTTGTCAAGAATCATCTCTAACAAAGTATGAATTATGCACTATGTATAAAGAGTTGCACCAGGCTTTAGCCTGAAAGGAAGCAGCAGAAAGTATATTCAAAGCACTGGCAATTGATCAGTTAATGGCAAAACATGTTTAAGTGTTAACAAAACCCTTTGATTGTGGCCTAGCTAGGATGCAGTCAATCCACCAGTAGTTCTATACTTCATCTTACTGTGGAACCAAATTGCTGAGATCCCAAAGCAGAAATGGATGTCAGAAAGGCAATTACATATGTTTGAGACCACAGTGTGGTAGAGTCAGCTGGACAAAAAGCCCAGCAGTCTTAAGCTGATGCAGGAAATAAATACATAACTTTATCTAACAAGTGGAAAAATTGATGTTTAAATTATTAATCTGAATGTCTCAGGAAGATGTGGTAGTGTGGTAGCTCTGTGGTAGAGGATTAGAACTGGACACAGAGGTCCCAGGTGGTGTTAGCTGACTCCTTGAATTCTGCAAGCCATTTGGGAAGTCCATGTATCATGCTGGCTCTTGGAATGAAGTGGGAGGGCAGAGCAGGAGGAGAGGACACAGCAGAACTGAATGATGGTGTGTCAAAAGCTGAAGTCGAACACAGAGGTAGCAGAGCAAGTGGCTGTCTTGCATGGATAGAAGCCAGTGACGGCTTTTTGTTGTTTGTTTGTTTGGGGGGTTTGGTTTGGGTTTTTTTGCTTGCTAGCATGAATACCAAATGTCAAAGACTGAATATAGAGGTAGTTGTCTATGGCCACTCCTGAATGTGCAAGTAAATACTAATTAAGGATAAATGCTCAAGATCTGAAAGTGAACTAGTGATTCTTTAGTTAGTAGTGGTTCTTTGGTAAGTAGCTGATTCTTTGCCTCTTCCCAGTAGAGACAGTGGAGGAAACATTGCTGTCTGTCCTGCAACCTGACCTCTCTTCATATTCCTTCCAAGCAGCCTGTGAGAACAAAACAAGACAAGCCTGTAAATGGAAAAGCTGCTTTTGCATATCATCACTACTTGATAAAAATAAACAAAGCCTGTTCTCACTTCATTATTGCCACAAAAGGCTTATGGGTATTTTCTGTATGACAGAGTTTACAGTGCATAAAAACCTACCACCCATTTTTGAAATGCAGGTAATAAGAAACAAGTTTCTTTATTTGTGTCCTTAAGTCTCTAAGACACTTCATAAAGAGTCTCCAGTAAGTTGATTCACAGTAGCATAACAGAAACCTTCCTTTGAGCCCCTCAGGAAATTAAGAACTGCACTGACAGTAATGAATCGTATTGCTGCCTATGGGCTGACATCTCTTCCTTAGAGATCACTGCCTCTGGGAGTGTTCTCCAGGTTTTCCAGGCAAACTCTCTTCCACACAGTATGTGGTTACTGAAAGCTGTCCTCAGACGGTCTGTGGGATTTCCCAGGCAGCCATTCCTGAAACTGAACTGGGATTAGGGAACAGTTAATTTGAGAGCCCAGCTACTGTGTAAAATAAATTCAGTTCTGTCCCCAGTGCTTCCAATTTTAACTTTTACACTCAAGTGGTATAAATTGTTGTCCCTACCAGCTGAGTCTGGTGTCATGCACCTTCCTGGTGCTTAAGAAAATAAAACAAAAAGGCAGTAAAGAGCCATCACAGAACAGCAGGAAAATATTTCTCAGAGCTCCACAGGTGTGGAAGCACAGCATACCCTGTCCTGCCCAGCCAGCAACGGATCTAGATGATGAGGAACATGTCCTTGGCATTGGATCTAGGCTGCTGTTTTAAATGTAATGGTAGCTGGCCAGTAGCTGTGACCAGCACTAAGACTGCAGCTCCGACCAGGTCAGAAGTTACAGAGACAAAGCAGTGAGCTAGGGGTTTGAATAAGATGGATCAAGTCCCCCATTTGGTTAAAAGAGAAGATGAGACAGCACAAGTTCTAGCCCTTGGAGACTGCTACAAGGTGATTAACCTCTGTGCTGCCTGAATGAGAAGTGAGCAACTGTGTTTATCTATGTTTGCACGTGATTACACCACAAGGCAAAATGCAGGACAGGCCTCATTCACACCCACTCCCCTTGCCTGTGCTCCTCAAAGGCCAGATGTGGCCAATCTTTTCTCTGTGTAGGATGAATATGGAGGGTAGCTAAATAGAGCTGGAGCTCTGGAGGTCTGCTGCCCCAGTCCTGCCATGGGCTGGTGAGAATGTAAACAAGGGTGGGAAGGAGAGAGCTTCTGTCAGCCACAGATCTATTCTCAGGAAGGTGGGAAGCGTGAGAGCCAAAAATATTACAGCACTGTCTTTTGGAATTGACCAAACATGTGCAAAATCACTATCCTAATATAAACAGTGTTAAAAATATTGGCATGACATGAATCCAGCCTCTGCAACAAAGGGGTTTGGGTTTTGTTTGTTGAGTTATGTTTTTTTTAATAATTAAAAAAAGCAGCTCGTATCACATGTTTCTTTATCACATCTTTAAAGTCTGTTATCCTGCACCCCTCTCTGGATTGCTGTATGCTGAAAGAAATGGCTCTTAGAAATATTTTCTGTAGAACTGTAGTAGACATGAATACCAAACAACTTCACAAAACCACTAAATATTTGGCAACCTTCTAGTCTACTGTAATTTTTAAAAAATGCTCAAGACAAATGTTTATGTTGAAGGGGGGAAAAATCCTGAGGATAGAGCTGTCAGTTAATGGATAATTTCAGCTTCCTTATATAACCCTGTTCTATAAGCCATACTTCATAAAGAGCGAATACTCTTCTAATCAAACTTTCCTAAAACCTTAAAATACATTTAATTGTGTATGGATGCTGCTCTGGCTTTTCTGGCATGTTACACACAGGATGTCTGGCCAGTTCTCCAGTCTTCTCTCAGATATCTTACTGATCCAAAATATTTTCACCAGACACCCTGAAGTGGAATCACAAGTTTGCCAATTTCCATTTCATGTATCTTCCTCAGAAAACTGAAAATTACAGCTCATGAGCACTGATGATTTGATTGCTCAACATCCAAACTTAACTCACTGGAACAAAATAACAACAAAGATGCAGATGATGATGACGGGCCTCTACGAGACAAAATTGCTTGCAAAAAAAAAGAAATAAAAAAAAAAAGTTTCATTATTTCCAACTCAGAATTTAGGCTATGAGGGAATTGGTGCTCATAAACCACTGATAAAGTACAGGTCAACAGTTATTAGTAGGCCTTCATCAGCAAGATTATTACATTATTACACTGACATTTCCCTGAACCTGCCCAGGTCTCCAAAGCAGAAAAACAATTCTTGGTGTCTTTACACTGTGTAATTTTCAATTTTTTCAATTCTCTGAGCTCCAAGTCAGCACTTTTTTGAGAAACATATATGTGAGAAGAACAGTTCTCAACAAATGTCTCATATTCTGATTTCCTTGGACTTTACAGTAAGATTTCAAATGCTGTTGAAACTGCCAAAAAAGAAAAATGCGTGTTATAGTATTACAGATGATAATATAGTGCAGCCTGAGTTTTTAACTTCTAACCAGCACTGAGAGCTTAAGCAATCTTATTTTACTAAGCCAGGAAGTCTAGGCAGAACTTTATTAAAATACGGCTGAATGACCTGTTACGGGAACTAGGCTCTGCAAGGGAGTGTTTGTCAGTTTGGCAACGTAATGGTCCTGTGAGTTGGTTCATTGTTCACTAAAGCTGTGGCCTGTGACTTGAACATCTTGTCCTCTGGAAAGGGATAATCTTACTTAGATGCCAAATAAGGTGTCAGGTCCTCATATTGAAAGGATCTGCTCTGGGTCAAGTAAAAGGCTGAAATTCCTTACCTATTATCCTCTCTTCCTAAATTCATTCAAGACAAATGCTGATCCACCACCCCAGCCAATGGTTTCTAAGAAGCTTGTCCTTGCTCATTCCAAGATGGGCTACATGTTCAGGCCACTTCTTTTCTTTCAAGAAAATCTTCTGAATGGAAGGAATATGAAAAATAGGAGAGATCCGTGGCTTTAGTAGTAAATCACACAGGATGTATGATGCTATGGTAATCTGACTCTAGATGATAAAGATCCAGTTGATGTGATGTTGCTAGAAGCACTCGAGGAGCCTGGTAAAGATTATAGCTAGGCCAGGTCCACAGCTCCGAATATGATTGCTCAGAATTACAGAATATTTAGAACTGAAGCCCAAGGAGGGACTGTTTTAGGAACGATTTCAGGTTTGTAGAACTGGAGAGTGAAGTGATAACCACATACAAGAATACCACATTGTAACTAAAGCCCAGAACTTCCTCAAATTCAGACTTTGGCTGACATCTTTTGTCCAAACTCATGCTTTGATTTGGAAGGTGCTGCAAATCCCCCATGTAACTGTAGTCAGTGAGAGTTTCAGGAGCTGGATCTTCTAGGAATATCCCTGCTGGGCAGAGCAGACACAATTTTCAGGAAGTAATATGAGAACATGAAATACCTGTAGAGCTGAAAGGTGTGTCAGGTCAGGAGTGCACTCTCTGGGCTTGTGTATGGTAGTAGCCCAGCTGCCTCTGACATTCATGAGCTCTTGCACCAACCCAGTTCTTCTTGAAGCCTGAAAACTTTTTCTCAGTCCTCGCTCAGTATAACGTAACTACACCACCAAGAAGCCCAGGCAGGAATTGATAGTGAGTGTATGGAGATTTCCAGTGATTGATACCCAAACATGTTCTGAATAGTAAGCTTTACATAGTGAATATTGTACTTGAAGAAGAATAATATGATGACTAGTGAGGGAGGGACTGTAAGCCCATGGGCAATCATGCAGAATTGGAAAGGGAGGCTTTTATAGTACTGTATATCACTGTCTAAATATCATCAGAGGGTTAAAGTAACTACTTACAGACAGGTCATAAAAATAAGGGAGCCCTGAGGGTTCCAGGAGCAGCTTTAGTCGTGGGAACATAGTATTTTTATTTGTAATTGGATACAGTCTACATTAGTACAGCAGCCTCTTCATTTTGTGCAGTATAAAATGGGAGGGGACAGTGTCACTTCTCGCTGTGTCACCCCAGCAGGTGCTCTGTGTTCAATAAAGGGCTTCCGTCCTACCAGCCCAGCACATTTCACTGAGGAAAAAATGAGACATTACTTTAAAATGTTAAAAGCCGTTATTGCCAAAACATGATCTAGAGAACCATAACATGCTCTGTGTTCAGGGCAAAAGCAAGATGGATACCCTGCATCCAGCTGTCTCCTTTTTCTGCTATTGTGAATTTCTGCAAGGTGTAGGGATGCAAAATTATGGAAGTATAGCACAGGCAAATTTATTATCTGGTTCCAGGTGGCCTAGCTCTTTTCCATTCAGTGAACTCATTCAGACTGGTTCTTCAGCCCTGCTACTCTGAACTGTCAGTCTGTACCCCTCTTTGCACAGCAGTAAGTGTTTACGCAGCAGTGGAGGGTCTTGCCATGCTCCAACCCTGGCCAGCCTCCAGGACTGAGCTCCTGCTCCTTGCTTGAAGGGTGCACGCAGGCAGGATCAGGCTGCCCAGTAAAAAGAACCCAAACAAATTATGTGGGGGATCATTGCAAAGCACCCAGCTGGAGGTTTGCAGCTTCTAGTAAGCATTACTATGTCTCAGGAGGCTCGCATTGCCTTTACAAAGTGGTTTCATGAATAAAAGCAATGGGGATTTTTAAATCCCAGTCGGATTATTCCTCCCGCAAATCGCAGAACGGGCAGATTGTGCCTTCCCCCTCCGGCGTTGTTTCAGTCGCCGCAGAGATGCCCGCAGGCTTATGCCGCGGGGGAACGCCAGCAGAGCACCGGGGACGGGCGAGGAGGGCGGACCAGGGCCCGGGCCTCGGCCCCGCCACCGGCCTTCCCCGGCCGCCCTCTGCCGGCCGCCTGCCGGGCTGCTGCGCTTTGGCCGTCCCGTATTTTGCTGCTGTTAGCCATCGAGGGGGAAATTACACATTAGGGGGAGGTCGGATGAGAGTCGGTGACCCTAAACCACCAAACAATATATTTTAAAAGGGTTTTTAAAGCCAGGGCTTTAAAGTACACTGCCTGGAGTTAAACATTTAGTTGTGTGTTTAGGCATCAAAGTAAACGGGGCTGATTTTTAGGAGGTGTGGAACAACTCAAGTTTTCCACTCAGAGGCTTTATATTTGTTAATTTCCTCTCAAAATCTTGCAGCCTCTTTAGATCTTTAGGAATGGAGTTGCAGTTTCAGCAGTCCAGAGAAGCCTGAGAGCATCCCTCAAATCTTTGCTGACTAAGGAACTGAGGGCTCAAATCCAGAAAAAAACCTAAGGCCCCTATTCTGAAACACAGCAGGCATGTGGATGCCTGTGTTCAGGAACAAGACAAAAACAAGCAAAAAACCAACCAAACAAAAAGTAGGTCCTCTCTATTTGCTCACTTTCCTGCCTTGCCAGTCTCATTAGGCTTTCCTCAGCATTGCAGTTTCCACATCACAGCTAGATCCTTGAGGATGAGTGTGCTACCTTGGGAGAACACAGAAGTGGGCTCAAACCCCCTAGACCGGTGGGGCTTCTCCTTTCTGAGCCTGTGTTCCAGTCCTTATGCTGCAATAGAACACAAAGTGTGGTTTTCCCCTTTGTCATAGAATCATAGAATCATAGAATAGTAAGGGTTGGAAAGGACCTCAAGATCATCAAGTTCCAACCCCCCCGCCATGGGCAGGGACACCTCACACTAAACCATGCCATCCAAGGCTATGTCCAACCCCACCTTGAACGCCGCCAGGGATGAAGCATCCACAACCTCCCTGGGCAACCCATTCCAGGGCCTCACCACCCTTACAGTGAAGAATTTCTTCCTCATATCCAATCTAAACTTCCCCTGTTTAAGTTTAAACCCATTACCCCTTGTCCTGTCACCACAGTCCCTCATGAAGAGTCCCTCCCCAGCATCCCTATAGGCCCCCTTCAGATATTGGAAGGCTGCTATGAGGTCTCCACGCAGCCTTCTCTTCTCCAGGCTGAACAGCCCCAATTTTCTCAGCCTATCTTCATATGGGAGGTGCTCCAGTCCCCTGATCATTTTCGTGGCCCTCCTCTGCACTTGTTCTAACAGTTCCATGTCCTTTTTATGTCGAGGACACCAGAACTGCACACAATACTCCAAGTGAGGTCTCACGAGAGCAGAGTAAAGGGGCAGGATCACCTCCCTCGACCTGCTGGTCACACTCCTTTTGATGCAGCCCAGGATACGGTTGGCCTTCTGGGCTGCAAGCGCACACTGCCGGCTCATGTTCATTTTCTCGTCAACCCACACCCCCAAGTCCTTCTCTGCAGGGCTGCTCTGAATCTCCTCCCCGCCCAACCTGTAGCTGTGCCTGGGATTGCTCCGACCCAGGTGTAGGACTTTGCACTTAGCATGGTTAAACTTCATCAGGTTGGCACCAGCCCACCTCACAAGCGTGTCAAGGTCCCTCTGGATGGCATTCCTTCCCTCCAGTGTATCAACTGAACCACACAGCTTGGTGTCATCGGCAAACTTGCTGAGGGCGCACTCAATCCCACTGTCCATGTCACCCACAAAGATGTTGAACAAGACCGGTCCCAACACCGATCCCTGAGGGACACCACTCGTTACTGGTCTCCAGCTGGACATTGAGCCATTGAGCACTAATCTTTGCGTGCGGCCATCCAGCCAGTTCTTTATCCACCGAGTGGTCCACCTATCAAATTGATGTCTCTCCAACTTAGAGAGAAGGATGTCATGTGAGACAGTGTCAAACGCTTTGCACAAGTCCAGGTAGATGACATCAACTGCTCTGCCCCCGTCCATCAGTTCCGTAGCCCCTTCATAGAAGGTCACCAGATTGGTCAGGCAGGACTTCCCCTTAGTGAAGCCATGCTGGCTGTCACCAAGCACCTTGTTGTTTTTCATGTGCCTTAGCATGCCTTCCAGGAGAATCCGCTCCAAGATTTTGCCAGGCACAGAGGTGAGACTGACTGGTCTGTAATTCCCTGGCTCATCCATTTTCCCCTTCTTAAAAATGGGGGTTATATTTCCCTTTTTCCAGTCATCGGGAACTTCACCTGACTGCCATGATTTTTCAACTATGATGGACAGTGGCTTAGCAACTTCATTTGCCAGCTTCTTCAGGACCCATGGATGGATTTCATCTGGTCCGATGGACTTGTATACATTCAGGTTCCTAAGGTGGTCCCGAACAAGATCCTCCCCCACAGTGGGCCCAGCGTCCCCACCCTCACCGTCCCCACGTCTGCCTTCCAAGACTTGGGTGGTGTGGTCAGAGCATTTGCCGGTGAAGACTGAGGCAAAGAAGTCATTAAGAACCTCAGCCTTCTCCAAATCCAGGGTAGCCAGTTCTCCCGATAGCTTCTGGAGAGGACCCACATTGTCCCTAACCTGTCTTTTATTGGCAATGTACCTATAAAATCCCTTCCTGTTATCCTTAACATCCCTAGCCAAGTTTAATTCTAAGTGGGCCTTAGCTTTCCTAACCTGGTCCCTAGCTTCCAGGACAACATCCCTGTATTCTTCCCAGGCCGCCTGATCTTGCTTCCACCATTTATAAGCCTCTTTTTTCCTTCAAATTTTGCTCAGCAGCTCCTTATCCATCCAAGGAGGTCTCCTGGCCCTCCTGCTGAACTTCCTTCTAGTTGGGATGCATCGCTCCTGAGCTTGCAGCAGGTGAGCCTTGAATATCAACCAACAGTCTTGGGCCCCCCTGCCCTCTAGGGCTGTATCCCATGGAACCTTACTGAGCAGGTTCCTGAAGAGGCCAAAGTCTGCTCTCTTGAAGTCCAGGGCAGTGAGCTTGCTGCACGCTCTTCTCACTGTCCTGAGGATCTCAAACTCAACCATCTCATGATCGCTGCAATCAAGGCTGCCCTGGAGTGTCACATTCCCAACCAGCCCTTCCCTGTTGGTGAGGACGAGGTCAAGCATGGCACCTCTCCTTGTCGGCTCCTCTATTACTTGCAGAAGGAAGTTGTCTTCCACGCAATCGAGAAACCTTCTGGATTGCTTGTGCCAAGCAGTACCATCCCTCCAACAGATATCAGGGTGGTTGAAGTCTCCCATGAGAACAAGGGCCTGCGAGCATGAGGCTGCTCCTCTCTGCCTATGGAGCGCTTCGTCCAGCAAGTCCCCTTGGTCAGGCGGTCTGTAACAGATCCCCACAATAATGTCACCCATCGCTGTTCTCCCTTTAACCCTGACCCACAAACTCTCTGTCGACTGCTCACCTGTCCCTAGACAGAGCTCCATACTCTCCAGCCTATCCCTAACATAAATAGCAACTCCCCCTCCCCGTCTGCCGGGCCTGTCTTTCCTAAAGAGCTGGTAACCTTCCATTCCAACACACCAGTCATAGGTGCCATCCCACCATGTTTCTGTGATGCCTATGGTATCATACCCCCGTAGATGTGCACACATCTCTAATTCCTCTTGTTTGTTCCCCATACTACAGGCATTTGTGTAGAGGCATTTGAGCCGAGATCCAATTGAAGTCAGGTCATTGGCTGGAGCAGCTGGAATATCTCTACATTGCTCCGAACGTTTACTGTAGGTGCTGCCAACCGACTGTGCGTGTTGGGATGGAATGACGCCCCCCTCCCCCAACACATCTAGTTTAAAGCATCCTTGACCAGTCTGGCAAGCCTCCTACCAAATCCACTCTTCCCCTTCTTTGTCAGACCAGCTCCACCAGCCCCAAGTAGACCTGGCCTACTATATTGAGTCCCATGGTCAAGGTACCCAAACCCCTGACTATAGCACCACCCTTCTAACCATTTATTAACCTGCCCAATCCTCCTAGCCTTTTCAAGGTCCTGCCCTGTATCCTGGAGAATTGACGAAAAGACAATCTGAGCTCCAGAGCCCCTAACCACCTCTCCCAGAGCTCTGTAGTCCTTCTTTATGGTCTCCAGGCTACTGCTGTCTATATCAGTAGCACCCACACGGATTACCAGGAGTGGGTAATAGTCAGTGGGACCGACTAGAGCAGGCCGCTTCTCAGCCACATCCCTGATCCGAGCCCCTCGTAGGCAACACACCTCCCTTGAGGCTGGGTCAGGCCGGCAGATGGGTGCCTCTGTGCCTTTCAGATTAGAGTCCCCTACTACTATGGCCCGCCGCTTTTTCCTGGCAGCACCAGTAGTGACCTTCTTTACCAGTGCACCAGCTGGTTGCGCCTGGTGGGAGCGCTGTTGCTCATCAGCCCCCTGCAGGACAGCAAAGCGGTTCTGGGTGGGGACAACAGATGTAGGAGGAAGCCCCTTGCTTTTAATTACCCTCTTCCTCCTTTTTTTGTTGTTTTTTTCTGTTACCTTTTCCCAGCTTCCTGGGTTAGCAGCCTCCTTTCCTGCAAGGGCAACAGTAGACACTCGAGGTCCCGGAACAGTCTGGTCCCGGAGCAAGCAGTGCTGCTGCCCCTCAGCTTCCCTGACACCTTTCAGCCTGGTAACAGCTTCCTGCAGTTCAGCCACCTGCTGCAGGAGGACCTCCACCAGGGAGCACAGAGTGCAGCCCTGCCCATTGCTCACCCTTCCCTCAGGACAGCAATGCAGGCGCTCTCTACACCCCGAGCTCTGCACTGCAGCCTCCCTTCCCATCGGCTCCGTTTGGGTGCCTATGCTGGCCACCACCGGCGCAGCCCGAGCGGAGCTCCCAGACCAAGCCTTGCCCGTACAGCGAGTGTTCACCATCCCGCTCACCACCCCGCTCGCCTGCCCGCGCAAACTGCTTCGAACCCGCCCTGTTTGCCGCGCTCCGGGTCGCTCGCGCTCCCTGGGGCAGGTTTTTAACCAGTCAGCTCTGCCGCCGGTCCTCCTGGCACCGCCCCCTCTGAGTCAGCCGCTCGCCTCCGCGGAGCTGCAGGCTCCTGGGCAGGCCTTGTCGAGGACTTGAAGCTCCCTCAGTGCAAGTTGCTGCTCCGAGGTGAAGCTCGTAGACGCCGAGCCTCCCCCCCGATCAGGCGCTGCAGGCCTCCCCTCGCGAGACAGTCACCTCAGCAATGGACGTCCATCTTTTTATTTTTTTTTTTTCCTAAAGAAAAGAATAGCAGTAACCCCAGTTGTGAAAAGGGACTGATCACATAGCTAAAACCATGAGACTTCTGCTGCTGTCACATAACAGTGTTAGTGGTGGGGACTGTAGCTGCTCCTCTCTTTTGATCATTTATGTTCACCTGACTTAGGCAGCTCTTGCTCCCCTGGCCTCCTGCTGAAAGAAGAGTTTGCACCCAGTAAGCGTAGTTTCAGCAGAGCATAGCATGAAGTCATGTGGTGAAAAGTGTGCTGATTAAGCCCACCACTCAGTAAGTTTTTTATTCTTAAGGGTATGACTTCCAGGTGGGAGTCAGTACTGCAGATTGTGCAGATGATGGGGTTAAGATCTAGGAACTGGGGGTGGGCAAGTGCCATATGGTGATGATGGCTGAGGCCCACAGGTCTGCTGCATCTGGTTTTCTGCAGCCACTGAGAAAGCTGCCCACTGCATAAGCAGAAATATCATGAGAGCAAGGCTGGCAGCAGTCCACAGAGAAACTAAAGCAGAGAAACGCCATCAAAAATGCTGCCAATGGCCGCACCAAACGTGCTAGACATTGACTTATTTGCATCACTGCAGAAGATAAAGTCATTATAGAGCATTTCTCTTAATTTTGTAGCATTTTGATACATGACCTGTATAAGAAATAGTGTGGCCAGGAGGGCCAGGGCAGTGATCTGTTTATGTGGGAGATCATTTATACAGGAGGGCCAGGAAGTTCCGTACTCAGAACTGGTGAGGTTGCACCTCAAATACTGTGTTCAGTTCTAGGCCCCTCACTACAAGAAGGACATTGAGGTGCTGGAGTGGGTCCAGAGAAGGGCAACAAAACCGGTGAAGGGTCTGGAGAACAAGCCTGATGAGGAGCAGCTGAGGGAACTGGGGTGGTTTAGTCTGGAGAAGAGAAGGCTCAGGGAAGACCTTATCATTACACCTACCTGAAAGGAGGTAGTAGTGAAGTGAGGGTCAGTCTCTTCTCCCAGGTAACAAGTGACAGGCCAAGAGGTAATGGCCTCAACCTGAACCTGCACCAGAGGAGGTTTAGATGGGATATTAGGAAAAATTTCTTCACAGAGAGGGTGCTCAGGCATTGGAACAGGCTGCCCAGGGCAGTGGTGGAATCACCATCCCTGAAAGTGTTCAAAAACTGTAGATGAGGCCCTCAGTGATATGGTTTAGTGGTGGACTTGGCAGTGCTGGGGTAATGGTTGGACTTGATGATCTTAAAGATCTTTTCCCAACCTAGTTGATCCTATGATTCTATGATTTTGGGTTCAGGAACTTCTTGCTCTGTTGAGACATGAGTGAAACTTCAAGCAGTGGGAGCACCACTGAGTTGGGCCTTTACTCCACAGCAGTTTCACAAGCCTTGGAAGACGAATGTGGAAAGATGAAGCGTATTATCCACAAGCAATAAGAAAAATATTATTAGTCATGAAAATCTTTCAAAAAACTTACTAGTTTTTCAAAACTAATAGGTGTCAGATAATGAAAATAGATTAGCATAGCATTTACATACTTCGCTTAAAAAAATTACTGTACTGTAATAATCCTTTTGCAAAAATGCAGTGAAAGAATATGACAGACTAATATATTTAGGTCACACATGCAGAATATCCTTCCATTATGTTGTATCCAAGTATGTGATTAACACAATTCCCCATGTACCGTACGTGGTATGCCAGAAACAAAAGGTGCCCACCTCATGTTCTTAACAGAGCATTTTAGTGTTAAGTCGAACTTCCCTGCAAGACAAGAGAAGGTGAAAATACATTATTTCTACCTAATTTTCCCAGGGGTCTTAAAGCAGTTCCCCGTTTGGTTAGCCCCTGGAATCATCTTCTAATCACCTTTCTTCTTCTAGTCTCTCTGACTGAAACCTTTCTAGGTGTCTCCAGCCTCCCGATATCAGCTTTTCTCTTATTAGACAGCTAGGTAGACCTCTGTTGCAATTCCAGGTTACTTTTGGTCTCAATGCCTGGTCTGTCGTTAGAGCCATGCCAAATATCACTGATGGTTTTAGCCACAAAGTTTCTCTTAAGCCATTTCATAAAGGCCTCAATGGGACCCAAGTAGCTGAACCTCGCACAGCTGCTTTTCCAGATCTAGTAACACCATATCAGTTCCAGTTCTTCCAGGGCAAGCACTGCTGATACAATGAGCATAGCTATAAAGATACTGCATCCTCATGGCCTCTGTCATCTAGAAGGCCTTCTGGATACAGTTCCCAGTCAAGAAAGAGATCACTAATCCTTGCTGGGCTTAGCACTGAAGTAGCTCTCTTTTCTGGACACTGTAACTGTTAGCTTGTGGTGCTTCCATTCACTGCTTCCTTTTCTGCATCATCTGCATCCAGGGATACTGGATGCCGCACTAAGTCTAGCAAAATGGCTCCAACTATTCCCCAAAACTGCAATAAAACTGAAACAATACAGCCAATACTTTGATGTTTCTTTCTTACTAAATCCATGAAAATATGGCTCTTACCAGCCCTGGAAATCTTCCCAACAGCCTTCCTGATAAAATGCAATATTTAGTTGACTAACAATGTTGGCATTTAAAAACACTTTGCAGAAAAATGTGAGAAGATGGAATGTCTTTTCCCATCAGTACAATTAATTTCTAGGTGCCTAGAGATGACCTGTGTCTGCACAAAGCAGAATCAGGAATGGACACCTAAGAAAATGAAAAATTAGTGCATTTATTGATCAAAATTTAAAAAACAAGCAATCTTTTCTAGTGGGCCAAAAGGGCTTGAGAGGCAGACAAAGCAAATAATTCCACTCATTCCTCCAAGACAAAATATAGACCAGTGCAGACATTATGCTGAACAGAAAGTTATCCAGAAATATTTCAGGTTCATGGTTTTGCAGCGTTCTCTCCAGTACAGCCTCCCTAGTGTTCATTGACTTAATGTTTTAGATTGATACTATGAATTACCAATCTTTAAAAATTTTATTCTCCATAAGCTGCTTCACTAAATTTCTAAGATCTTGCATGGCCCAGTTTGGTCCTGTGTTTCTTTCAGCCTTGAAAGAGAAAGGATGACAGCTCTGGGAAGCTGTACTCTTAACAGCTGCAACATACACACCCTGAAAGACTTTTCGAAGTAACATCTGGCTGCGCTGAACTGTGCTGTATCCATCAATTTGTAGGATCTATCCCAAGACATGGAGACAGCAGAGACAGCTCAAGAAATGGGTGCTAGATGTTGAGGACAAGACATAATAGGCAAGGAAGATAAGTTTACTCAAGAGATGTCTGAACCCTGCACCCCTGCCTGTGCAGGTGCGATTTCTTTGTAATTCTCCAGATTTAAACCAGAAAGGCACATTTTGTCAGAGCCCTTAAAGACAGTGTGTGTGAAATCTTTACCCATGCCATATGACTTCATGATCAGGCAAAATGCTTTTGATCTCATTCAGTAGAAACTCAGAAATAATTCCCACAGCTGTATGCTGCATGACTACACTATCTGTTAGATCCATTTTTACATCTCGCAAATGGATGATGATATGCCACCGGAAAAAAATATGACAAATCTGGATATATCCAGATAATAAAAAAAATCTGTCGTGATGCAATACATGGTTCGTATTGGTTTGGCTTTTACATTGTAACTGCTAAGAGGACTTCAAAAGAATATCCATGAAGAAGATACAAATTAAACCACTTTTATTAAGCATTTGTGCTACTGAAAGGGACACTTAGGAACTCTGCTTGTAATAATCTCCCAAAAAACTATGAAACCATCTCTGCCACAATAAAAATACATATGTCAGAGAAGGAAAAGAGGAAGGCTATTTTAGAGAGAGATGTAAGTCCTTCGAAGATTTTCATCTGGAAAGAATCTTGACAGTCATTCTGAAAGGCCATGCTAACAGTAAGAATAAAATCCAGATCTCACAATCCCCAAGCCAAAAAGTACCTCCCGTATTTTACATCCTCTTAGGCACTTTTAGTAGGTAGCTTCTGACTGTTACCTTGCTGATAACTGAGCACTTGTAAACTTGGTAGAGAGAAGGTAGTCAGGCAGTCATTGCTCCAAACATATTAGGAGAGTATCTGCACTGAAAGTAAGAGAGCTTGTTAGAAGATCTGAAAGTGATGATGAAGTTATGTCTTACTTGAATCAATTCTGGAAGAAAGAATCCTCCCTTGGCAATTACTTTCTTCTTGCTACTTTCAGGCACAGCATGAAAGAGGCAATTGGTGTCTGAAAGCCCTACACAAAAAGTTTTCATTTCACAGTTTAGTTGTCACTTCAGATGTCACTTCTACAAGAGTACAAGAATGAATGTGTTCTGAATATGAGAATGCATACTTACATGATGTTAAAATGATAGCTAATACCACCAGAACTACTGTTTCTATTGCTGTTCCTAAGAAAGTGTTTTAAAATCCATTGATCAAAAAAGCTATGGCTCTCTATAACCAATGCTATAAAGACCAGCTATCAAAAATCACTGTCCTTGAAATCCAGATTTGCTGAAGGGGAGACAGACAGCAACGCTTGTTTAGGAGGAGCTCCTTCCATCTGTAGGCCCTTTTTTTAAACTAAGTTGTTTAAGTACAGCCAGCATTTTTCATGTGACTTTCATGATACAGATTTCAAATAGCTCAATAGTGACATTTTAATAGTTTTTATCAGCTAAGCAAGGGGACTATGGGCAGAACTTGTGGCTTAGTGCTGTTCCACGCAAATTCCAGAATATGGCTAAAATTCTATATTTTTCTGCACTAGTTTTTGCTGCTTATATCAGTCATTAATGGGTTCTCCATAAAATCTTTCTGACTGTTTTCTGTTTGTCACATAGCTTTATCTTAAGGTATTAGCAATACCTTGCATGTGTATGGCACTTTAATCAGCAGGCCTTGGGGTCCCTTGCTGAAGGGTCAGTTTCATTTGCTCTGAGAAATTGAGGTATTCTAGGAGTGAGGCAGTTGCATATCAGACAGTGAAGACAGCAATTCATTATTTTGTTTTAATAAAGCTGGCACCATCCTTTCTGACCATTGGAAGGAAACAGTTTTTGTGTGGAAAATATAATAGATGACCTAGGATTAAAGTTTGCAGTAGAATGTATGTATGCATGCAGGAGGGGCACATTCATATTGGTAAAGCAGCACTTGATTCTGACATTCTCTCACATTTTAGTGCTTGATTTTGTTGTCCTAATATTGTTATTTCTGGATATTTTCTTTAATCAAAAGTTCTACGTACATACCGTGCCACATTTTCCTAGTTTAAATCCACTCAAGTGAATTATAACAGCACAAAACTGGAGCAACAGACCTGGACTGTACAAACAGATCTTTGTTTTGATGTCAGTGAGTCATAAAACAGCACTCAGAGGAAGTTTCAAAATATCATTTAGTTATTAGTTCAGTGTGCCACTGATAATTACCTAGAGACTTCTGAACATTTTCATAGTATGAAGCATCTCTTGATAGAAACTCCAGTTCAGGAAAATGTTACAGCATGTTCTTAAGTCCCACAGAAGACAAAGCACATACTTTTCTGAACCAGGGCCAAAGAGACAGTCTCGTTTGCTCTTGCCCTCCCGTTCACAATCACATAATATCTCTGTACCAACTCAAAACATTGTATACATGGAAAAATGTGAGTGTTCCATTACAGGCAGTTAGGGATAAGTGGTTCTGTCCGTTCTGAAATAAATTAATCATCCTATGTTTTTGTTTCATCTGCTTCTCCCATCTGTTCTCTTCCTCTCTTCCAGCTTCCTCTGTTTTATCAGAGTTTCTCAGTTCAACTGAGATCAGAAGTTGGCCCAGCATGTGTTTGCAAATTTTATTGTATGTGTCTTAACATGGTTTTGTTCAGGGGATTGTTTTCTTTTTTTTTTTTAGATCTCTTTCTCTAAAAATGGATGCAAGTCCCAGGCTTTATGGTCTCCCTTTTGTGGGAAGTCATAACATTTTTCCCTATGGGTGGTCAAGTGAGGAAGGCCGTGTTAACAGAAACCTGACTGAAGGAGCTTCTCTGAGCTCAAGAATCCATTCAGCTTCCAGTTTTGTGGGCAAGACCTGCTTGATAGCCAGCCACATTCAGGGGGCAGAATGTTGGGTCTTTGTGAGGCACCTTAGAGGTCTTATGCCACCCTCAGCTCCTACTCTAGTAGCTTCACCCTAGAGTGAAATTTGCACCACATCAGGTGCTCTGTATATACTCTTGAGTGTACTTCAGATGTGGCAGTTTTATTTGTTTTACTTAGGTATACATACCCTATTCATGTAGCTCTGAATACAAACACTTGTCAAGATAAATTAAATAGACTAATGCTATCCACAATAAAACATAAAATTTAAGTCAGTGTTTTCATGACATTTTTAATTCAAATGTTTCTGTATGGCTTAACCTCTACAATAAACAACTGGTTTGCTTCTTTTCTTCATTTGCTATGAGGGCATCTTCAATATAAAGAAAAATGTAGCAAACCAAATATGTTATGACTCACTTGGAACATGATTTAAAGTTTCTGAAGGGTCACACATTTGTGCCCTGCTTGACCGTTGCTAAAAATCCCCGTTTGCTGCACATGCACAACATTTGAGAACTGTTATAGGTTTGTAGGGCAGCTTGATGTGTTCCAGAACTTAACACACTTGTAATGGTCATATGCAAAGCCATAAGTCTCACCAGTGCATTTGGAAAGCAGAAAGTTTTCCGGTCCAACTGAAAGATCTGATTCTGTTCATACTGCTGCTAAAAACTGAGAGTAACTCCACTTGAAATCAGCAAAATTGTTACACTGGAGTATTATAAAAATCAGACATCAGTTTCTAGACATAACGTATTTCAGTTTTAACAGTAAAACCATGGAAAAAAAAAAACCTTGAAGGTCGGAAACCTTTTGTTTCTTGCCTGATTCCACTTGACCTTCTCTTCAGCCATTTTGACTCTCAATTCATCCAGTCTCTTGCAGGCACCCAGCAATGGTTTCATTCTGTCATTAGATTCAATATTCTCAACTGTTCCTTTTTATTGCATAATGTCCAGCAAATACCCCTTCTCAATTTGCTTCAGTGTGTTTCCTCTTCCATGCTGTTGGTTACTGCAGTCAAGTTATTAACAGCAAAAGAGACTCCCTACCTTCATTTCCTATGCATAGTCTAGAATAATTTTGAGTTGCCATTACTGTCCTGACCCTAGTAAACCTATCCTGGCTTGGCAGCACAGCCTAGCTAGCAATCAGTAGGAGCTGGGAGCAGTCTGGCCATGCTCTGTGGGGCAAGAGCCCCTGGAAATCATAGCTACTAGAGAAATCAAAGCTTTTACTAAGTGTGTGTGAAATGTGTCTTTTAAAATTGCTTTCACAAAGGCAGCAAAAAGGACTCCTGACAGGATTATTTCTTCCTCTGCCAAATTTTATATACATGCTTTAAAGCAATAAACAAATTGCATACAAGAAATGGCCCCAGATTTTATATTTGTGGGCGAAACTTATTTTCCCTTAACTTTCTTCTCTGAAACAACTGAACCATGACTCTTGAAATTTAAAAAAAACATGAATAACAACAGCCTGGAGCAAACACCAGGCATGGAAAATTTCAGTCAAACTTGTAAAAGTTTAACTGAGTTATAACAGCATCTTATAACATGAAATGTCTCCTAATAACAGTAGAATAATGGTGAAGCAAATCCAGTATTTCTGTGAAAGGTTGATTAGGGAATGAATAACATTACAGGTGGAATAAATGGAAATAAATGAATAATGGATAGTAATAGGTAGTACACACATGTTGTAGGGGTTGTAGAAAAGTTTAGCAAGCACTTCAAAGTCTGCTTTAATATATTCTTTTCTAATCCTAAGAAATGGTACTGGTAGATTTAATAACCTTTTACCTAATCTTCCCTTCAGAAAGAAAAATATAAACCACACTGGAATGTTGCAAAGTGATGATAAAGTGGGGAATGCTTTCAAACATCTGAATGTTTTCATGGGTAAGGGGTAATATCTTGGGTGATCTTTTGACATTGTCATTCCAGTCTTACAGTTTTTTGTAAGCCAGGCTAATGTATGGCAGCTAACTCTGTGGCAGCCACTCCCATTGCAGTGGTAAAAGGTCCCATTACTCTCTTCCAAGGCAAAGAAAACTCCACTACAAAAAACAATTGCCTGTGTCCAATGCATTGTAATATATAGAATCACAGAATCATAGAATAGTTAGGGTTGGAAAGGACCTTAAGATCATCAAGTTCCAACCCCCCTGCCATGGGCAGGGACACCTCACACTAAACCATGCCACCCAAAGCTCTGTCCAACCCCACCTTGAACACCGCCAGGGAAGGAGCATTCACAACATCCCTGGGCAACCCATTCCAGGGCCTCACCACCCTTACAGTAAAGAATTTCTTCCTCAGATCCAATATAAACTTCCCCTGTTGAAGTTTGAACCCATTACCCCTTGTCCTGTCACCATAGTCCCTCATGAAGAGTCCCTCCCCAGCATCCCTATATTCCCCCTTCAGGTATTGAAAGGCTGCTATGAGGTCTCCACGCAGCCTTCTCTTGTCCAGGCTGAACAGCCCCAATTTTCTCAGCCTGTCTTCATATGGGAGGTGCTCCAGTCCCCTGATCATCCTCGTGGATCTTCCTCTGGACTTGTTCCAACAGTTCCATGGCCTTTTTATGTTGAGGACACCAGAACTGCACACAATACTCCAAGTGAGGTCTCACGAGAGCAGAGCAAAGGGGCAGGAGCACCTCCCTCGACCTGCTGGTCACGCTCCTTTTGATGCAGCCCAGGATATGGTTGGCTTTCTGGGCTGCGAGCGCACACTGCCGGCTCATGTTCATTTTCTCGTCAACCCACACTCCCAAGTCCTTCTCCGCAGGGCTGCTCTGAATCTCTTCTCTGCCCAACCTGTAGCTGTGCCTGGCATTGCTCCGACCCAGGTGTAGGACCTTGCACTTGGCATGGTTCAACTTCATCAGGTTGGCATCAGCCCACCTCACAAGCATGTCAAGGTCCCTCTGGATGGCATTCCTTCCCTCCAGTGTATCAACCGAACCACACAGCTTGGTGTCATCGGCAAACTTGCTGAGGGCGCACTCAATCCCACTGTCCATGTCGCCCACAAAGATGTTGCACAAGACCGGTCCCAACACCGATCCCTGAGGGACACCACTCGTTGCTGATCTCCAGCTGGACATTGAGCCACTGAGCATAACTCTTTGCGTGCAGCCATCCAGCCAGTTCTTTATCCACCGAGTGGTCCACCTATCAAATTGATGTCTCTCCAACTTAGAGAGAAGGATGTCATGTGAGACAGTGTCAAAGGCTTTACACAAGTCCAGGTAGATGACATCAACTGCTCTGCCCCCGTCCATCAGTTCCGTAGCCCCTTCATAGAAGGCCACCAGATTGGTCAGGCAGGATTTCCCCTTAGTGAAGCCATGCTGGCTGTCACCAAGCACCTTGTTGTTTTTCATGTGCCGTATTGTGCCTTCCAGGAGAATCCGCTCCAAAATTTTTTAGATATGATGACACTACTGGTGTACATCTGGGCCATGGCACAGATGAATCTTTCTGAAATCCTCTCTTGCACTTGGTTTTCCTACGTGTTCCACCCATGGTAGGTGCATCATCTAATCTGTTGCTGAAACATGAAGAACAGATTCCCTTTCTTTTCTCTCCAAAATGAGTTTTATGTCAGAGTTAGAAATAACTAGTAATTCACAGAGTTTAATAAGCTCCAGCTGAAGTTCTTTGTCTAGCAGCTTATAGGCAGTCTTTCCTTCTGAGGAGCAAAATGTAGTAACAACAAAGATGGGGTAATCATTTACTGTCATGGTTTATACTATACCCACATTGTAGCTTGTGAAAGGTCATCAGTCCCTGCGGCTGTCAGTCCATAACCTACGAAACACACTGAGTTTCCCCTGTTCCTTGGGACCTGCTATTGTCTAGTATTTGGGAGTAACATTTTACACAGATTTTTGTTCCCTCTTGATATCTGTCTGCAGTGCAGATGATTCATATGGATTTGCATCTGTGTGAAAGAGAGTTTGGCCTTCTCATTAGAGAGTTCTTGGGTGGAATAAAATAAACCTGGCATAGCTGTGTACCTTCTTTCTCACCTATTCTTGGAAGAGCTATTTGTATCTTTAGAGGAGTGTCAGCTCAGGCTGGTCCCTTCCAACCATTCTGTGCTGTCAGCCAAATTTGCTCCTTTACCCTGTAGTGCAGGTTTTCCCCCAAATTCTAGAGATTTATTTTAATAGACAAGAAAGAAAAAAAGCAGTAACCCAAGCCTCTGTGCAAGCAACTCTGAATCCAGCTGGACCTCAGAATAGACACTGGAGCAACTTTCAGCATCTTCATGTAATAAGTTAGAACATACAACAGCAGAAAATAAATAAACAAATAAATATTTTTCTTCTGTTGAAATAGAAAAGGAATAAGTCCCAGTCCACACAGGATACAGTCCTTTAGGCAACATTGCCTGTCTGAAAGTCCTAATGAAAGCTGGTGCTTTGTGGTATGCCAAATGCAGAGCAGTCTGATAGAAGAGTAGAAAAGCATATTCCAAAGAAAAGAACGTAGCTATATTTAATTCCCTGAGAATATTTCTCTAGGTTTGGGCTTAATTTGTCCTCCAATATACTTTTCCCCAAAAGGCTTAATTTAATTTCATACTGTCTCTTTAACATGAAACAGTGGAATGCATCATAATATTTTCCCACTTGCCAAGATTTGCTTTTCCAAATATGCGCACTTACTGAATGAGGTAAAACCATATTGCTGTCTAGTTGGGCAGTAGACATGGCAGATATGTCTTCAGAAACTGCCTGATAAGTGGCTCAGACACTCTGAATCCTGCATGGTCTGGCATCCAAGATACTGGGGGAGAGACAATGATACTCTAAGGAGTATTTATCAATGGAGAGCTTTCAAGAAATGGGTTAGTTTTCACTAGGTTGGTGAGCTACTGAACTAGCCAGACATGCCACAATACATTTCAACCTATCTTCCAGCCAAGATGTGTTAATTATCTGCTGATTTGTTTATGCTATGATTATTTATTTTTATTTTTTTTTACAATTGGACATGTTCTCACAAAAAACTCTGCATATCAGAAAAACAAGTACTGCATATCAGACAGTGTTGGTTTTTTCCACTGTCAACTGGAAAATTGCATTTTCTGTTAAATATTTTAGTGTTATTTTCAACATGATCTAATTTTGGTGGCAGAGGGGTGTGTTCCTATTGTGTTTTGTGTTGTATAATAGAAAAACCCTTACACAGAGCATCATGCGGTCTATACAGTAGTGGCTGCTCACAGTCATTGTTAGTGATCACTACCATTTCAGGAGCTGATATCCTGACGGCCCTAAGGACTGCACTCAATTTTACCCAAGGAATAAAAGTCAGGGGAAAGGACTGTGGCTATTACTTAAAAAAAAACCCACAAACAAACAACACAGTAGATTTAGTATAAGCAGCAATTATCATCTTGATTTTAAGCATTGGTTGGTCAAATTATTAACCTTAGTGCGTGTTTCTGCCTAAGGAAAAACGTGGCTTCTTGCTGGAGAGTTTCTGTGTATGTGCTCTTCTTTCCCGTCCCTTTAAAGCCTGAGGCCTTGCTTTTGGTTTCTCTTACATTTGGGTTTTACTCTAGCAAGCTAATTTAAAGAAATATACATCTGGTGTTAATGGGTCAGATTCACCTCTGTGCACCAGGAACATCAAGCAGCCATTAATACAGTATAAGTTGTTATTTAACCCAGATTTACAGCTGTATATTGTCAGTAGACTTCCTTTCTCAGCTTGGTTGTGATGCAGCAGTGTTTTTTGAATTGAAGGTCATGGTCCCCTTGAGGGCTGTGGAAAGGACCAAAGAATGGGTTGGAAGTTGCAGGAGAAGTGTTGTTAATTACTAGCAGCTCCAGCTGCGGTTCTGCTAGTTTCGCTTTGACTGTGGTGCTGGTGAGAGTAGTCATCCTGTCCTTCCTCTCAGCTGTCAGCTCCTCTCCTGCACACCAGGCTCTGGGTGGCTCCAGTGTGAGCCTTTGGAGCTGCACCACCACGAACCAGATCAAGCGGTCAACCTGACTGATGAAATGCTCTGCCAAGCAAACATGCACTCTGTCTCAGCCAGATCTGTTTCCAAGCCCAGTTCACCATGCAGGCACAAAATACAAAAGTGTCTGTTGGCTTCATGCAGGCTGCAGTACAGGGTAACAACAAGCAGCTCTGACGAGGGGAATACACAAGCTGTGGACAGCAGTTTAAGCAACATAGCCACAGCTGGAAGCATGTAGTGTCAGATCATTCAGGCTGGGGGAAAGAGGAGGCTGTAACTACTTGCTGCAGTTTTTAGACTAGCCAGGAAACTAAAAATGGACTTTAATTGCAACCAGTTTGTCTGCATGGAAGATGTGAGTATTTAACTAATACAACGTATATGAGCAGCCATTCTGGGTCAGACCAATGTTCTTATTAGGACTGTATCCTGCCTCCAACACAAGCCAAGAAGTATACAAAGAAAGCAGGCATGCATACTCCTTTCCCCAAATACCCTCCCTGCTGCCAGCCGCTTGCAGCTCAGGGGCTTTCTGAGCTACATATAGTTGAATTTAGCAATCCTCAGTGGATTTCTCTTCTATGAATTTCTATTTCCTCTTGAACCATGCAAAAGCTTAATATCTGCAGTGTTCAAAGACAGATTATGCCTTCATGTAGTAACTGCAACAAGTCCTTGCTTCTCTGCCCTGTAGTGAATGAGCACTTATGGAGTCACACCAAGACAGATGAGCCAAAAGGTGTGGATGGGATTGCCACAGTTCCAGAAGGTTAAAGAAAACTGTTTTTATTCAAAAGAAGGAACCTGGTCAGCGTGTACATGAGTAGTCTCTTCAAGAACTTGAGAGACCCAATTGTTTAGCTGATGAGCATAGGTTTATCTTTACAGACTTCAACAGCAGTAAATGGCAATTGAGCTTAGCTTTGTATGTGGCTATCTACTGGCTTGTAATGTCTGCTTTTGCTGCTGTGTGTGTTCTGGTCAAGGGAACTGAACAACAATTAATAATAATTGCTCCATGCATGATCATCATAAAATCAGAAAGCACATAGCTTAGGATGGCAGAGCTGTCTGGTCACTGGTCGAGTATTTCAATATTCAGAATTCACTATTTAATTTCTACTCATTGGATCAAAGCCCTGCCAGCTTAATTTCAGCCAAGGATCCATCAAGCTTTTTTGCTGACCGCATATTGCAAACAAGCTGTACAAATTCTTCCCGCTGATGCATTTGTTACTTTCTAACAATGATTATTAATTGGATAGGTATACAGTGCAGGCATAAAACCTGTCCCATTTAGCTTCCAGTTTCTATAGGCTGTTGATTTGGTTTACCAAGTATTGGCTGAGGTACTTCTTCAGAATGTATGAGCTTTCCTTCTGGCAAATTCACATCACAGCCTACATTCCTAGCTCACAGTAGCAAAAATTATGCCCTTCAGAGGCTCATTTATTTTTTCTCTTACAGTGTGTATCTAAGACTGAAAAACAATAGTAGCCTACGTGTCACACTTGAGATAAGAATCTGGGAAAGCTCTGAAATACCAGGCTGATGATTTCTAAGTGCATCTGAGCTGTGACATGATAGATGTGCATGTACAATGAATACTGGAGAGGAAACATATACCATAACATGCACATCAGAAGGTGTTGTGGTTTAGCCCTGGCAGGCAGCTCAATTCCACCCAACTGATCACTCACTCACCATCCCTCTTCCCCCTAGCAGGATGAGAGAGAGATTTGGGAGGGCAAAAGTGAGAAAACTTGTGGGTTGAGATAAAGACAGTTTAATAATAAAGACAGCTTTTATTGCTGAGCATGGCACCATATAGTCTGGAATATCCCTTGGGTCAGTTGAGGTCAGCTGAACTGGCTGTATCCCCTCCCAACTCCTTGTGCACCCCCAGCCACTTGCTGGTGGGGCAGGGTAAGAAGCAGAAAAGGCCTTGGTTCTGTGAAAGCACTGTTTTTCATCGCAAATCTGAAATATAGCACCATAGGATCTGCTAGGAAGAAAATTGACTCTATCCCAGCCAAAACCACTATAAAAAGTCCATATTTTCTTTGTACACTGGACTGGGAATGCATTGATATGCACATCATCACTTAACACTTGAGCATTTGACCAGTGGGAGGTCAGTACATATCCTAAACATTAAAGAGAAAATAAAATTAAAAAAAGAAAGTCCGTAGCTAGTGTTGGGTAAAAGCCATGGAAGTGTTAAGATATTATCTTCACCGCTTATCTTTTGTCATCCAAGTCAACTAGCTGATTCCTTAGTTTCACAAATACTTCCTGTAGTATTCAGAGAAAGGCTCTTGGAGGGCTTTATGCAGAACACTGATGCTTTCAGTTGCTCTCAGAAGAGCAGCTCTGTCTGCTCTCATCAGGGGGAGAACCTAGGAAGGCCTGATATTTTGGTGTATATAATTGGGCAGCTTTTCCCCCCTTTTTCGGGGGGATCTAAGTGACTGAAAACCAGAGAGATTCAGTCACCATATTGATTTAAACATTTTCAAGATTGCATGTGTGTTTCCAATATGATACAGTTGAATTTAATCTGTGTAGTACTTCTGTGTTTAATGGCACTCCAGCTTCTCTATGTAATTAATATGCAACACACTTCAGCAAGATACCTCGGAGTCCTGAAATAGTGCACTCAATCTATGTAATGATAAAGTTCACAGTGGATTAGGGCACTAGAACAGAACCAAAAAGATACAAGTTCTCTTTCCAGCTCTGCTGCTAACCTACTGGAGGATAGCAGGAGTGTTGCTGTCCTCCCAGTGCTCACTTTGGCTTTCTTGTGTGTAGAATTAGGATAAGAAATGTGCAGCCATAACCCTTACTGAAGTGTGATGATGGAAATTTGAGGTGATACTTTTGTGCATTGTGCACAATTTGTATAGGCTGTCATCTGGGATCTAGGATAACTTCTCAGCTGTATGCTCCAGGTACTACTGTCGCTGCATCCTGACTCCCAGTGATATACAGTCACTCCTCCTTGTTAGAGATTCAGGGAACTGTGGGTGTCAGGGATTCAGGCTCTTTGCCTGATGGGTTGTGCATAGAAAAAGGTAGCATCCCCTGCCATTGCAAACAGCTGTCCTTTTGGTAAGGATTGCGTGATAGGAGGAAGTTCTTATAACCTCTGGGACCTTGTTCATTCCAATTGTGGACTCTGAAGAGCAGTGCACTTGAAAGGGCACAAGGTAACAAACCTTTTGGGTGCTGTAAAATAATGTCTATGTGTGGAGAGCTATTCGGCTGTGAACGGGCATGTGACCAATCCAGACAACTGCTTGACAATTGTAAGGTAGTGGCCCACAGGCATTGGAGCCTCGCCTGAGGGTTACTAAAGTTCATGTACATGCAGAAGTCTTGAGGAAGTTGGCACAGAAAGCTGCTGAGAGAGATGTGCAGGAGGAACTGATAACTGTAACCTTGAAACATACGCTGTAATAGTTAACCAATCATTAAGCTGTTACTAGCACTTAGCTGAGAGACATTAACCAATTAGATATTAAGCAGGATACCAAGTAGAATGTAGGTGGAGAGCACTATGCGCATGGACAGAGGGTCTGGGCGAATCCTATCCTGTATTTAGTCGCGTGAACAATGCATGTATCCAATTAGAGTTGTGTGTGTTAATGACAGACAAGTAGAATGCCTATATATACTGAGCTATCTGCGCAATAAACTTGGCACAGCTTGATCATATTGGTCGTTTATGCTGTGTCTGGGACTTCTGCATCAACATCTATGTACTGACAGTATATGTCATTTTGTATTTTTACTGCCCTTGGTCCTGTCAATCTCCTTCAAGGACCATGTCTACCTTCTAAAACCTGAAGAACTTTCAAGCTTATCTTCTAATCATAGACCTTTTCTTTCAGTCATACGAACCCAGGATATTTCACATGTGTTCATTTGCTCCAAACTGCATTGACACAAGGTGTAAGGAAATAAGTAGGTCTGAACTAGGCAGTTTTGAGATCCAGTGTCACACCAGGGTTGGACATGGAAGCTTCCCAGCTCTCCATGAGATATTTGAAAGCATTCTGAAATCTCTAAGAATTCAAAGGAGTTTATGAAAAAAAGAAATGTTTTCTTGAAGTTTTTAGAAGTTTCTAGACTGTTTTAACTGCAGATTCTATCTCTGAGATCCCTAGTACCAATAGGTAGGAGAATAAGAAAATTTAAAATCCTCAGCACACTTCCTGTACATTTTCCTTTAAAATGCACAATAATCATGCAGAATACTTGATGGTTGGCCTGGCAAATTGTAGACTTTAACTGTATCTATTTGAGATAATTCACATAACTTACATCAGTTTTGACAAATTCTATACACGTTTGGGAGAAGCATGAGGTTTTTTTACTCTGTGCCTAAGTGGAAAAAGTTGAAGAAATATTATTTAGATTCAGCTTGGATCGCTCAGGAAAATAGAAACAACAGACAGGTGTTTTTTAATTACTCCAGGTATTTAATTTACTCTGAAAGAAAACATTTGGATTCATTTGTCATCATCATCATTTTATAGCAAGGTTTTTGCCCTTCCTTACTTATAAGGTAGATCTTTCTAGTGAATAAAGGACATTTTAAAGCCAAAAGTAAAAGTGTCAAAGCAGACCAGTCTGGCTCTCCCAAAACAAATATTTCATACAAAGAGAACTGGAGAAATAGCCTTCAGAACTCTTTCAGTTGATCTTGGCACATATTTTGGATTGCTTCACTTCCTCCAGAGCTCCATTTCTTCTATCACACCTACTGCTCTCTGAAAAAAAAAAAAAAAGCCCAACTCTATTTGAAATAGACTCTTCCAAATTCATGCCAGGAAATCCCTTTTGCCTTAGCATTATGTTCTGAAAACCTGTTCATGCAGGTACTCCATGCTGTAATGATGTAGATTCATTACAGCAGTTGTTTAAATTGCTTCATCTTGGTCTACACTCTTGCCTACCTTCTGCATGCACTGGGGACATGCTCTGTGTGATGACCCAAAGGATCCAAACAGCTTCTCTGAAACTGCAGAAGCATTTGTGCAGGAGTAGGCAGCTGCTGCTTTGCACACAGGATCCACAAAGTTTCTTAGCCAAAGCTTTGCATCATGACTAATAGCATCAGGTAATCTACCTATCATCAGCTACCTGCCTATCTGCTACCGTCAACGACTTTGAATTCAATGTAGTTAAGGGAAGAGCAAGTAGGACAATAAGATGCTCTGAAAGAAGCCAGCCTTGGACTAAGAGCAACAGTGTATGTTTTCCCTCCCATATGAAGTTAGGAGGAGAAAGTTGGGGCTGTTCAGCCTGGACAAGAGAAGGCTGTGTGGAGACCTCATAGCAGCCTTCCAATACCTGAAGGGGGTCTATAGGGATGCTGGGGAGGGACTCTTCATGAGGGACTGTAGTGAGAGGACAAGGGGTAATGGGTTCAAACTTAAACAGGGGAAGTTAGGATTGGATATGAGGAAGAAATTCTTTACTGTGAGGGTGGTGGGGCCCTGGAATGGGTTGCCCAGGGAAGTTGTGAATGCTCCATTACTGGTGGTGTTCAAAGCCGGGTTGGACATAGCCTTGGATGACATGGTTTAGTGTGAGGTGTCCCTGCCCATGACAGGGGGGTTGGAACTAGATGATCTTAAGGTCCTTTCCAACCCTAAGTATTCTATGATTCTGTGATTCTATGAATACACCAGCACTTCTGGGGAGATCCATTCCAGAGGAAAATTCCAAGGCACCTAGCAGCAGCTTGTTAGATCTGAGAGAAGACAGACCACAGCCTGTATAACTGGCTGTTACTACTGAAACAGACCAGTTTGTTGTTATCACTAGATACTGCACCACAAATGTTTCTTAAGTTTTACCCTTATAAGTGCAGATCTTAAAATTGCTATTTTTTCATGGAAGTGCCTGCTAGACTTGCCATATTCATGCTCTCCCATTTGTGGAGGTTGCTCCATGTGTGTGAAAGAAAAGAATTGGATAGGAAAGACAGGGATTTCTAAAATAATTAGTACTTTCCTGAGCCCCTATTAAATATGTGCACATCGTGCATCTCCTTCAGCTCTTGGCCTAAGATGAGGATTTCATGCTTCATTTACAAAGCATTAAAAGGCCCCCAGAGGATCAAAAAAGCAGACATGTAGTTTGACTGAAATAACTGGGAAACAATGATATTTTTTCTCATCTGATTATCTTCACTTTACGTAATAAAATGAGAAAACATGTTTTCAAATGGACTTATTTGGAATCAGACTAGATGCAGAATGTGTTATTCATCTGAGATGTAGAAACTTCTGGACTTACTTAGGAAAACATTGCTTTAAAGGGAGTTCCTCAGAAGAAAGCAATTAAATGTCATTTAGGGAAAAAACGCATATTGCAGCATAAATGATGAAATACGATTGCAAAATGTATAGCTTTCTCACGTGGATTTATTTTTTCTAGTTGGACCTTCTACACAGACCTGGACATATCCTGAACAATAGCTGATCTTACTGAAATGTGGGAAAGGTTGTAGTGGTTTTGGGTGTGGGAAAATACCTTCCAAAAAGGAAAACTTGCTGCTGAAGTCAGACTTACAAAGTTCTGATCTGACTCAAATTCTCAAGAGTGAAAAATAAGTATATTGGAAGCCCATGAAATGGATGGCAGTTTCTTTTTACTTCACTGACCTTTAAGAATGACTTTGAGGTTGAAATCCTGCCCTCACTAACTTCCATGGTTCTTGGATGAGGTCCACATAGAAGTGTTTACTAGCTCTGGAGCATTTCTTCAAAAAATGGGGAGCTTCCCTGTATTTGCCACATACTAACCCCATTGATGAAGTGGAACTAGAATCCAGACAAATTTACACTGAATCAAATGTATTTATTGATGAAAGTACTTTGAGCAATCCTGGTGCATGTCTGCATCCCTCCTACCATAATCTTGCAGGTGCAGAGGGTTTTTTTTCCCTACGTTTGATTCTGCCTGAAGAATTTCTGCCCTCCTCCATGAGGCTATGTGCAGGCACAGCAATCCACATGGTTCCCTGCTCCTCACAGGTCAGTTGTAGGCTGGAAAGGTGTAATGATGTTTTAAAAGATCGTGTGACCTGGTTTTTATCCTTTGGGGTGGGAGTAAAAACATGGATGCTTTTCATAACGGCCAATTATTGTATAAAAAACTGAGAGACTGAAGGCTGCATTTTCTCTCTTAGGTTTAAGTAAAGCACTGTCTACCCATAAGCAACTACAGTGTCAAACAGAAAAAAACCCTCTGTGCATTCACTTTTGCTAGGTTCATTCCTTACCACTTCTGTGGCTGCTACAGAGATCATTATTTTTCTGGTTTCAATATTGAAGCTGTACTTCAGAAATGTATTAAGGTACTAAATATAAAAGCAGAAATTTGTCAGCCTCAGCCTTCCATTCAGTTGATCCCCACTAGCTGGGACAGCAGTTCATATGCTTCAAGTGGTTGTGGTTAAAAATGCTTTTATTTCTATCTAAAGTTACCACCAATAACACAAGGCCCTCTCCCAGCACTGTCGCAGGGTACAAGTTCTTGGAAGCCGTAATAACAGGATTGTTTCTCTTTCTGCTTGCATGAACTTTTTAACCTTAATTATAGCTGTTCATTTATTAAAATAAATAGCTCAGGAATATAATAAGTTTTAAATTCCAGCTGCTCAAACAGACCTTTTAGTTTCTTTGTGTGCATGGTTTGGTGGGCAATTTATTCTATCCATTTTCCTTTTTTTTTTTTTTTCATCTTAGACACGTGCAATGTGTTTTCCAGCTATGCTTGGGAGCTATGTATGGAACTGCCACTTGTTCAACACAAAGCCATAACAAAAAATGAACTTTGACTTTTTTTTAATAGCACAAGCAACCTATGATATTTATTGTTTTCTGATTCAGATAACGATGGACAAAGTATGTGTGAGATTGCAGCTGTGCATCTTAATTTTCCACCTGTCCCTTCATTCTTCCCTTAGGGAATTGCCTGCTTACCTCTTTTCCCTGAACTTGACTTAAATGCTTATTAGCATCTTCTATGCCTTCTCCCAAAGGGATGCCATTATTTGTCCTTGAGAGAAACATCACACTCAATTTAACAGCCTCCTTTCTGTTAAGAAGCTCTATTTCCTACATCAGACATCTTATAGGGATGGATGGGTGTAGATTTAAGTCTTGTCCCTCCCCATCCTTCTCCAGTGAAGCCAAAGGAGGTTTTCCTCATTTCCATCCTCTAAAGGAAGAGGCAAGAGGGCAGAGAGGGTCTGGCCTCAAACTGTCCTCCAATACTCTGCCAGTTCGGAAGAAACACGGGAAAGGGGAGGCATTCTGCAGCAGCAGAGAGATTCAGCTGTGTTAGTTGACATCCAGGGATGATCCAGAGCACAAGTTACAGAAATGCGCTTGTGAGCTGTTTATGATTTTAAACCTTTTTTATACATTAGTAACTCAGACTGGAAGGACAATAGGATTACTGCATCCAAATGGGGGTCTTTAAAAATTAATTGTCTTTCTTTTGCAGTTTTGTGCTCTTTCATATTATCATCTCACACATCAAACCAAGTTAATGATTTTCTTGCATTCAGTGCTGCAGAACATATAATGAAGCCCAGTCCCAGTAGTAAGAAGGTAAGAGACAAAGGAAACAATATTTTGCATCTGTGAGGGAAATGGGACACAGAAATATGAATGCCTTGATTTTCACTAGCATTTAAAGTTGGCAGTACATTTGTCTGGTCTTAAAGTGGATAATAGATCACTTTAAAACCCCACTTTGGTACTGGAATAGTGTAAAATATCCTTGTAAATCAAACTAAGGACAGGGTCTTTTGACCATTTGTCTTCTGACCACAGATACTGTAAAACTCTCGTGTGGCTTTCCTGCATGTCAACAGGTTTAAATAATCAGGAAGAGTGCATATAAGGTCTGCTTCAGATAGCTTATACATGTGAATTCCAGTAGACTAATTATGACATATAAATCTTCCCATATCCTAAAAATGGCAAAACCTATTAATTCACTCAAAATCACCTTGGAATTCTGAGTCAAATTTCTGAAAAGAGCCAGCAAGTTCTGCTTCAGTATTTAAGAAATCAAATATGTTTCCTTTTAAAAGCAAAAAGAAAATCTTTGTGAAGGTGTGGTTGGTCACAGGACTACCCTCTCAACCTCCGACTCCTGCTTTTCTCTGCATGATGTTCCTCTGCACACAGACAATTGTCAGCACATTCTGATTGGTCATCCCGGTTCCAGCATACTATAAGATGCTCCTAGAGGAAAACATAGAGGAAACTATAGCTGAACATTTTCAGACTCTGTTACGGAGCCTCCAAACCAGGAGAAATCCCAGAATGTTACAGTTAAATTGGCCCTCCAATTACGCACCCTGTGATCGAGACAGATCTGATCCACAGTTCACAAGGAGTCATACTGGGAGAGAATGGATTAAAGGCAAAAAAAACCAAAAAGAGGCAAAGGGAAGAGTAGAAGCTTTCCTAGCTTTTGTTGAGGAATGGCTAATAGGTATTGTAAAAGCTGGCCTTGCTTCAGAAATGTTTGTTTGAAGTTCCAAATTGTAATAATGCTTCATGAAAAATATTTTAAGCCTTCTACTTAGAAGCAGTTATGTGTGTGTGTGTTTGTGTTGTGTGATCTACATTTTAGTTCTTCACCTTGAAACAGTTCTGCTTATGAAGAACTACTCATATGGTAACAATATTGGTGTTAAAAGCAAGGTACTGAAATGCTTGTAACCTAAAATCAAAGCTAAAATGTCTAGATATAAAGACAGGCAGAGGGGCTTCTCTGAAAAAAAATAAAAAAGTTGCTCTGAATAATATCTAGGAAAAGATTCCCTTTCCACTTAGACAGTAAATAAACGAGAATGAAAATAGCTGCCACCCACAGGTATGGCAAAAATAACAGATTCCTGTGACAACCATGAACAGATGCGTAAGGAAACCTTCTTTCCAGGGTTTGCAAAGCACTGCTTTAGGGCACCAAAAGCTACGCAGCCTGGAGTGGTTGCTGGTGTTCTACTGAATACCACACACATGCTACCAACCACCAGGGAAGTTGCAAATAAAGTGATTTTGTGTGAATCCCTTCCCCTCCCTGTTTTGCACACATCAGCATGCATCCAGTCCCATGCAGGACTTTCCAAATTGCAATTGCATATTGTTCTTCCCCTAAAATGTGCAAGCCATCTGCCACAAATCTGGTTTTCAGCCATTTCTTTGTGAATAGGCTCTTATCAGTGTCTCTTATTATTTGTACTTTGAGGTAGGCAATGGGGAGTCCAAGACCACCAACACTGTCTTTGTGTGACCAGATGCATGCAGAATTATTTTCTATAAATAACTAAAGAAGTTTCTGAAAAACATGTTCCTACTTATATTTCTGTTGGATTTTTCATTAGTTCTGGCTTGTGTATTTGTTTTTTAATGTGTCAATAAATAAAAATAGTGAAGTATTGTAAGCATATCATCAGAAAAGTGCTAATAACTTCAAAGAAAAAAATCTAGTTTATAAAAAAGGGTGAAGACAGTTTATAATTCACTATAAATGCACGCTAATTTTTAGCAAGTGTTTTGAAGTATGTGAAGTACTAGTAAGCAATACTTTTCCCTCTGTGTACAACTGAGATGGCCATCATTGATATATGGGAGGGTAAAGGACAGTTTAATTTTGTTTCTTTTGGTTTGGTTTTGAAGAAAACCATGCTAAAGAAATGTCCTTTTTATTCCTTTGACCTACAAGGGCTTAGGACTTCACTTCTCTCCCATAAAGAATTCCATAGCCAGTAATTCTAATCCCCTGAACACTAACTGAGCACTGCCTAAAAGCCAAAAAAAGTCTTTCTTTTCACATATTGTCTCAGTGGAGCACAGCTGCTCTGTGCATAGTGGACAGAAGGGTGATCTGGTGCACATTTCCTTCGTTTGTGAACATAAATACATGAATTTACATCACTTTTTGCCACAGAAATTATCCCGAATATAGTAGAAAAATAAATATGTGATTCTCTCACAAAATGGAAAAGATCTCAATAATTCAATAACCTGAAGTATTAGACTGATGGAAGTGTCTGTCACTTCCCTTTAAAAGTTGCACATTTATTTATGTGTATGAAAATGTGACGAAAAAAATAATTTGAGATTGGAAGGGAGCTGTAAGAGCAGGACCGACTTTAAAGTTATTGCAGGTTGCTCATGGCCTCATCTGGTTTAAATACCTTCAAAGACAGACAACTTCTTTGGCCATGAAATACAATTGCTTCATGTACTTCTGTATTTTGAATAGGAATCTCCATGGCTGGATTAGTATTTCCACAGTGAATCTAACTTTTCATACCATTTCCAGAAAAGCACAGTTCAGCTCCTTATTCAGTTAATTTAGAATTTCCTTTTTCAGAAGACTTCAGAGGAAGGTGTCATGTCAGGCAAATCTATGTTTATTAAACATGGTCACATAGATAGGAAGGCAATAGACACAACCTACAAGCTGAAGTATCACTAGTCGGACAGACTGTTTCTAGAAAATACCTTTCCAAAAGTCTTTGTAATTTTTAAAGCAAATTGTTATTTGCTTTTCACAAAAAATCAAAAGTATTCACTCCATTTGGGGCCCACTTGCTGGGATATTTTAGTAAATTAATGTCTTATTTTGAAAAGGAAAAAAAAAAAGCATAGGAAATTAATTTAGAAGTTTTAGGCAGAAACCTGAACCTGATTTTTACATTTATCCCATGACTGTAACGCTCTGTCCGAAGAAATAAAATCATAGAATCATAGAATCATAGAATAGTAAGGGTTGGAAAGGACCTCAAGATCATCGAGTTCCAACTCCCCTGCCATGGGCAGGGACACCTCCCACTAAACCATGCCATCCAAGGCTATGTCCAGCCCCACCTTGAACGCCGCCAGGGATGAAGCATCCACAATCTCCCTGGGCAACCCATTCCAGGGCCCCACCACCCTCACAGTAAAGAATTTCTTCCTCAGATCCAATCTAAACCTCCCCTGTTTAAGTTTAAACCCATTACCCCTTGTCCTCTCACCACAGTCCCTAATGAAGAGTCCCTCCCCAGCATCCCTATAGGCCCCCTTCAGGTATTGGAAGGCTGCTATGAGGTCTCCACGCAGCCTTCTCTTCTCCAGGCTGAACAGCATGTTGTGTTTAACAGTTTTTCAGGTACCTCCTACCTGGGAGCAGTCTGAGAACATGTTATTTTAGAAAATTAGAAAACCAGGTTGGCTGCTTGGTAAAAGGGTCATCCAGTTTCTCAGTGTTTCTTTCTTGGCCTAAAAAGTGTATGGTGGCATGATGGAATTACCCACGCTGCCATCCATCCAGCACCTGACGGCTATAAAACCTATTGATGTAGCTTGTTTCATCTAGCTGATACATGACTTTTCTGTAAGGTGTGTGAGTATACAGCATGGGATCATTTGGGGCTATATGTCTTATCCATAAAGATGCATGTAAATTTGCAAATAATAGTGATAATAGTAATAATCCCAAAGCCTCACTGTTCTTTCTTCTTTCACAAGCAATCAGTTGTACTAAAACCTGTGAAAAGAGCAATAAAAATGAGAGAAATTTCCGTAGGCTTCTTGTCAGAGGCCTATGTGCATTGCACCTCCGTCTGTGTTTCTCTAATCCGAAACAATGCAATGTATGTGTCAGTAATACAAAATTTGAACCAGAGTGGCAGACAAAAGGGGAGATCAGTAAGAGAAAAGTAGCCTGGGCCATGTTTAGATGCTCACCTTCAATCTATGAACTAGTCCCTTAATGAGGATCTCATTATTAATTTCCTCATTATCCTTAATAATATATCATGAATAATATTTCATTATCCTTAATGAGGATCTTATTTATTAATTAATAAATATTTCATGAACAGTATTTCTGCACATTTGCATTCTTTGTGTCATAAAATTCCCTGCAGTAACCTCAGCTCTGCCCATGTAATCTCTGATATTTCCTTTGGAATAAACCAGCATTACTGTGACAAGTTTGGGGCTACATATGTTTTCAGTAAGTATGTATGTACTCTTTGACAAGGTTGCTACAGTTAAATTGTATTTATAAGGGCTGGGTTCTTCCTGTATTCTCTCAGAGTCAGTCTTCTACCCTACAGCGGTTGACATCAGTTGAAGGAACTTCATTACCTACCTCTCTTTGAAACTTGGTTGAAATCAGTCACAAAATTCAAGTGGTTGAGCTGGGCAGACAGACTCATAGAGCTGAAAACCTAAGTTTTTTTCAGTTTCTGGGCTTGCAAGAAGAGAACTGAATTAAGTTCTAGGTGTGTTCAGCTGAAGGCATGGCTTGACATCTGTGTTTGCATAAAAATTGATCTTATAATGGTCTCAGATGTTATAATGCTGACCCCATAAACACCCTTTTGTGCCATCATAACTCTCCTCTTTTAACTTGAAATGTCCCTCCCTATGAAAATAAAGCAATATAGAGGAGTAGCAGCTTAAGATTGTGACAGCCAAGAGGTAAAAACTTTCTGGAATTTCATACTAAAATAGTGGGTCATGTATGACTGAATGACTCCTAATGAAAATATTACCCTTCCTGTTCACTTAGTGTGAGGTAATATAGTTCGGGCAGGAAGAACTTTGATTTTTTTCTCATCAATATAATTTTTACAGACTCTAAAAAATCTGGTCTGATACTCTTGACTAGAAAAATCAGTGTCCTCACACGCCCTGGGTTTGGGTGCCTACATTCAGAACTGCTGAGCTTGGAGTGTGTTGAAAGCCTCAGTTATCTTCCACTTTTTCCCCAGGTCAAAAAGTTTGGGCAGATTCAGCAAGTATCAGATCTCCAAAAGTAAAGATCTTTAAGTTTTAAGTTTACATGTGGCTTGTTTTAGATCCTACTGCTATATCCTGTAAAACTAGATCTGCTGATACTTCTTTATTGGCTTGTAAAACTTTATCATATACTCTCCCAAATCCCAAGAGTACTGTTTACTAAGCTACTAGTTCGTATTTTCCAAAAGACACCAGACACCTATAAGGAAAATTCAGCCTAGGAGCCAAAGTTTGCCAGCTTATTCTGAAGTTTTGGCTTGAATTATGATGGCAAAGAAGATGCTGTTAGCATCAAAACCCCTGCAGTTTAACTGCCGATTAAGAAGCCAGTGGTATCTGTTTAAGCAGCACCTCCATTCATGCTACTGTAATTTCCTGTTACTACCCACTCACATCTGCTGAAACAGTCCATACGTTTGCAGTGAGAGGACTGTTATAAAGTTGATTTCCCAAGGGCTGATTGTTTCTGATGTTTTGGATGCACAATTAAGGGCAAGATTCTAGCTAACACAGGCTTAGCTGGTCATTAGTGAGGATTTTGATGAGTGATAAATCCAGGCCTTCCCTAGGCTTAGCCAACAAAGTGCAAGTTTTCAGAGTACTGAAGTACTCATGTGACTACTGCCCAATTCACTAGTGCTGGCCAAGGAGGTGAGACACAGCTGTCCTCTGCCCCCAGAAGGGACAGTCAAGGAACAGTCTGCATCACAGGCTGAAAAGGGATATATGAGCTGAACAGCTGACATGGATTGATTCTAACATGGGTTGATTTTGAAAACAGCATTTCTTTTAACGGGGAATATGATCCAAAGCAGATAGGAGTTTACGCTAGTTGGCGAAGCAAAGGAAATAGCAGTCCCTAATGTTGGGAGGTCAGTTGTCCAATGGCAGTAGTTTCAAATTTATCTACCAATCTGTTAACTTGTTAGAATGTAAACTTTCTCCAGGTACTTCCTTTTATGGGCTATATTGTTATCCCTTTGAAAAATGGTCTTTGCTGCAGTCTGGAGGAATCTGTAGGAAGCAGAATACAGGCTGAATATTTTAGCAGCAGAGAGATATGGGAAGTTTGGTTCTTTTGTCAAACCTTCACTTTTCTGTGCTGAATTTGAGTAATTTTTGTTATGTTTTGACTTCTCTGACGCTGTTTTTTAGGTGCTTTGTATTGCATATACTTGAGTTGCTGGTGTGGCTGAAGATTCAATCACAATAAAAATCTAATGGTTTGATCACAGTATCACAGAATGGTTGAGATTGAAAGAACCACTGCGGGTCATCTAGTCCAATCTCCGTGCAGGGTCACCTACAGCATGTTACTCAGGATTCTGTCCAGGTGACTCTTATCTCCAGGGAAGGAGACTCTACAACCTTGTGGACAAGCCTTGGTAGTCTTTCCATGACATGTCTAATTTGAGCCCCTAGCAGACAACAAGCCTCTCTAGACAAGTGGTTGGGTTGGCAGATGAGGTGCCTTTGCCTCTGCAGCAGGGAGTCACTCACAGCAATCACTTGCCGCTTCTTCCAACGATCTGCGTGTCTTCCAGTGATATGCTGGTCACCAGGGATGTCAGGTTTTCAAGAGCCATTTTTTAGTAACCAACACCTTTCTTGGCTGCAACTGTGCATCTCTTGGGGCCGATGTGCAGAGGCAGCAAACATTCTCAAAAAATGAATGTTTCCATTCTTTTCAATGTGGACAGAATTGGTGAATAGACTTCATTAAACTTCTAAATCTCCCAGTATTTTTTAGGGCATGACTCTCTTTAGAATGTTGTAAAGTTCTGTTCACCAAAAATAATAATAGTAATTTTTATTCCTTTTAACACCTTTCTTCCCGTAGTGCTTCAGAGACTGATAAACTAGATGTAACAAGTAACCACAACTGAAATGCAGCCAATTCTGAGGTGAAACACGTCAGTTATAAAATGGCAAACAATAACATTTACAAATGGGTTAGGAGAGGACAGAAGGAGTAATAGTATATGCAAGTGAAAATTCAGGGGGAATGTAAGAATACAAAACAGGAATTTGGTCAGTACATACCGTTTTTAAAACTTATACTAAAAATAAGAATTACAAGGAAGTGTTAGTAGCTGAATGTTCTTTTAATCCTACTTTCGAATTGTTGACAAGTGTGTTCAGTATGTGATGAAAGCAACTGAAATGTTTGACCAAAATATGAAACATTAGGATTTTGTTTCACACTACAGCTATTTTTAGGAAATTATCATTATTTTTTACCAGGAAGTGCTATTCTATGCAAAATAAATAGCTACCCAGGAAGAGAAGTAGTCTTGAGGAGTTCCATCAAGTTCAGGCCAAGGAGGACTGTGCGTCGGTGAGCACTCTTTTTCCCCATCACACCTCATCCACTGGGAGCGAGATGGGTCACTAGCTTATTGATATTAGGGCACATAATGTCTTGATGGTTTTCTACATTATACCTCACTATCCTTTAAGGAAAATGAGGTATCCAACCACCCATGCTTTAATTTGCAACTATTATTGTAACAGGCATTAGAGCTAATGTTTCTTTCAGTAAGCTCTGCCTTGTCTGGATTCCCTTATATCCACTTGTGATTTCCCTGCAGTACTCTCAGGCAACATAAAGAGCTCTCTGTTCAGCCTATGAAATCTCCCATTTCCCAACAGCCTCATGGAAGTGTGTTGGGTTTAATTATTTTCAGCAAGGTAACATTGAGGTTTAGACAATGTAGACCCAACTGTGTTAGTCTTTTCCTGACAGTTCTGCTTTAACCACTTATCACATTTTTGAGGCAATGCTTAGCAGCCCTGGTGCAAGGTCCCGGGGGTGCCAGTGCATGTACAGACATCCAGATCACAGGACCCATTCATCAGTAGGTCTGTTCTAATGGACACAGTAAACTTTCCAAACTGGTGAAGGAAGCTAGTAATGGCAGCAAAATGATGCCATGTACAGCAAAATCTTGACTTCAGGTTGAGGTAAGACTCCCCAGGGTTGTACATCCATCTTAGCCTAGGTCTGGTTCAACAATAGAAGCAGACCTGTACCCCAGGCAGTTTTTCCTGAACACCTCAGGGTGTTAAGCCCAAGGGAAGGCAGAGTGCTGTGGAAGGGAGACCAGGGCTGGGCATAACTGCTCCCCTCCCACATTCATTCCCCACCTGCCTCTGCTGTCAGTGAGGAGTCCACTAGGTACTCTATTAGGGAGAATATCATAATTCCTATGTTAATCTCTCTCCTGCTGTCCCCTGAGCTGGCATTGTCTCTGGAAGGTGAGGAACACCTCCAGAGCTGGCCAGGGAGGGAGAGTGAAGAGGAGAACTGCTCTACTGCTGATGCAGGGTTAAATTTTGCCATATCTGGGCTGAGGACAGAAAAGGATTTTTTGGCTTTGTTCCTCCCCTCCATCAATAGGACAAGGTGACTGTCTTGAGAGAGGACGCCTTGTTACGTTAAAAGGGGGAAAATAAGCCCCTTGTTTTGTTCTCCAATATGTAACTACCAGTCTGGCCGCATTCGCTATTTCGAACCTTACTGAGCCGGATTCACTGATAGTGGTAAATAAACCCCTTGCTTTATTAGAGGAAGGACAGGAAATGGCTCCAATATGCAACTATCAGTCCGGCCGCATTCGCTGTTTCGAACCTTACTGATCCGGATTCACTGATAGTGTACCACACTGTCCAGTCCAATCAGCTGCTACTACCAGTCCGGCCACGTTCGCTATTTCGAACCTTACTGATCCGAATTCACCGATAGTGCACCACAATGAGAAATGGGGTTGTATTCAGTGAGAAAATTAGTTTATTGACACAATAGACACAGATTCTTATGGATTGCCAGTGATAGAGACTGTCTGCAAAAGCACGTGCGAATAATGATTACATGAATACAAGCGCTTGATAAAGTTAGCACAGCATAGCTCTAAAATATACAGATGCCAGTAAAAGTAACTCTATAGAGATTCTAAGTTTTCCCAGGGAAGCACCGAATACAGTGCAAGTCTTACCCACAGGCGTCCCTATGGGGGGGGGAGAGAGGTCCAGCCCGTCGACCAGTCCCAGAGTCGGTTGATATTATTTTCCTTGACTCGTCCACGATGGTATCTTCCCCAAATATCCCCCTCTTTCTTGGGTCTTTTTATATTATTTTTTATCTTTAAGGTGGAGCTTGAGTGACTCTAGTCATACGTACTATTATTATTACTCAGAGAGGGGTGATCTCATTTTGGAGGGGGGGTCGCATTGGAGATGGGTGTTGTAATGACGTTATAATGAAGCAAAGTCCACACTGAGGACGGCATTCTGTCAAAAGATGACAGGCTGCTGGACCAGGGTAAGAAGTCTTATCGGCTTTTGCAAGGTCTCCACTCACTCTACCACGCAGCTTATCAGCTTCTTGCACCATCTCGTTCCGGTCAGTGTTGCCAGTTACACAGCTTATCAGCTTCTTGTACCATCTCGTTCCCGTCTTTGTGCTGAAGTTAGGACAAAGCGTAACTGTGAGATTTCCACCTCGCCCTACCCTTCGTCTTTGTGTTGCCACGGGCACTGCGGTGGAGTGCACATTACTGGCATACCCGGTGCGGCTGCATCTCGCCCTGAGAGGCCTTGAAAGTCCGTTTTTCCCTTATGTGTGGACAATGCTACATTTCAAATATAAGTTTAATTCCTAATTATCCCATATTTCCTAATTATTCCACACGCCTGCAGAGCCTGATCGGGGGAGGCTCGGTGTCCAGGAGCTTCACCGCAGAGCAGCAACAGCCACCGAGGGACCCTCAAGTCCTCGACGGGACTTGCCCAGGAGCCGGCAGCTCAGCGGACGCGAGGAGGTGACTCACAGGGGGCGGGGCCAGGAGGAGCGGCACCAGCCCTGACTGGTTAAAAACCTGCCCCAGGGAGCGCGGCCACCAGGGTGGGTTCGAGGCAGTTTGCGGCAGTTCGAGCGGGTTCGTGGGCACTCGCCGTATGAGCAGGGTCCGGTCTGGGAGCTCTGCTCTGGCTGTCCCGGCGGTGGCCAGCGTAGGCACCCAGACAGAGCCGGTGAGAGGGGAGGCTGCAGTGCAGAGCTCGGGTGTAGGGAGCGCCTGCACTGCTCTCCTGAGGGGAGGGTGCGCAATGGGCAGGGTTGCACTCGGTGCTCCCTGGTGGAGGTCCTCCTGCAGCAGGGGCTGAGCTGTGGGACGCTGTTAATGGGCTAAAACACGTCAGGGAAGCTGAGAGGGAACAGCACTGCTTGCTCCAGGACCAGACTGTGCAGGGGCCTCAAGCATCCACTGTTGCTCATGCAGGAAAGGAGGCCCCTAACCAAGAAAGCTGGGAAATGGTGACAGAAAAAAAAACAAAACAAAACAAAACAAAAAAAAAAAAAGGAGGAAGAGGACAATTAAAAGCAAGGGGCTTCCTCCTACATCTGTTGTCCCCACCCAGAACCGCTTTGCTGTCCTGCAGGGGGCTGATGAGCAACCGCGCTCCCACCACGCGCAACCAGCTGGTGCACTGGTAAAGAAGGTCACTACTGGTGCTGCCAGGAAAAAGCGGCGGGCCGTAGTAGTAGGGGACTCTACTCTGAAAGGCACAGAGGCACCCATCTGCCAGCCTGACCCAGGCTCAAGGGAGGTGTGTTGCCTACCAGGGGCTCGGATCAGGGATGTTGCCGAGAAGCTGCTTGATCTAGTCGGTCCCACTGACTATCACCCACTCCTGGTAATACATGTGGGTGCTACTGATATAGATAGCAGTAGCCCGGAGACCATAAAGAAGGACTACAGAGCTCTAGGAGAGGTGGTTAGGGGCTCTGGAGCGCAGATTGTCTTTTCCTCAATTCTCCAGGGTACAGGGCAGGACCTCGAAAAGGCTAGGAGGATTGGGCAGGTTAATAAATGGTTAGAAGGGTGGTGCTATAGTCAGGGGTTTGGGTACCTTGAACATGGGACTCAGTTTAGCAGGCCAGGTCTACTGGGGGCTGGTGGAGCTGGTCTGACAAAGAAAGGGAAGAGTGGATTTGGTAGGAGGCTTGCCAGGCTGGTCAAGGATGCTTTAAACTAAATATGTTGGGAGAGGGGGGCATCATTCCATCCCAACACACCCAGTCAGTTGTCAGCACCTATAATAAACGTTCAGAGCAATGTAGAGGTATTCCAGCTGCTCCAGCCAATGAGCCAGCTTCAATTGGAGCTCAACTCAGATGCCTCTATACAAATGCCCGTAGCATGGGGAACAAACAAGAGGAATTAGAGATGTGTGCATGTCTGCGGGGGTATGATATCATAGGCATCACGGAAACATGGTGGGATGGCTCTGATGACTGGTGTGTTGGAATGGAAGGTTACCGGCTCTTTAGGAAAGACAGGCTCGGTAGGCGGGGAGGGGGAGTTGCTATTTATGTTAGGGATAGGCTAGAGAGTATGGAACTCTGTCTGGGGACAGGTGAGCAGTCGACAGAGAGTTTGTGGGTCAGGGTTAAAGGGAGAACAGCGATGGGTGACATTATTGTGGGGATCTGTTACAGACCGCCTGACCAAGAGGACTCTGTGGATGAAGCGCTCTATAGACAGATAGGAACAGCCTCACTCTCGCAGGCCCTTGTTCTCATGGGAGACTTCAACCACCCTGATATCTGTTGGAGGGATGGTACTGCCCGGCACAAGCAATCCAGGAGGTTCCTCGATTGCGTGGAAGACAACTTCCTTCTGCAAGTAATAGAGGAGCCGACAAGGAGAGGTGCCATGCTCGACCTCGTCCTCACCAACAGGGAAGGGCTGGTTGGAAATGTGACGCTCCAGGGCAGCCTTGATTGCAGCGATCATGAGATGGTTGAGTTTGAGATCCTCAGGACAGTGAGAAGAGCGTGCAGCAAGCTCACTGCCCTGGACTTCAAGAGAGCAGACTTTGGCCTCTTCAGGAACCTGCTCAGTAAGGTTCCATGGGATACAGCCCTAGAGGGCAGGGGGGCCCAAGACTGTTGGTTGATATTCAAGGATCACCTGCTGCAGGCTCAGGAGCGATGCATCCCGACTAGAAGGAAGTGCTGCAGAAGGGCCAGGAGACCTCCTTGGATGGATAAGGAGCTGCTGAGCAAAATTTGAAGGAAAAAAGAGTCTTATAAAAGGTGGAAGCAAGGACAGGCGGCCTGGGAAGAATACAGGGATGTTGTCCTGGAAGCTAGGGACCAGGTTAGGAAAGCTAAGGCCCACTTAGAATTAAACTTGGCTAGGGATGTTAAGGATAACAGGAAGGGATTTTATAGGTACATTGCAAATAAAAGGCAGGCTAGGGACAACATGGGCCCTCTCCAGAAGCTGTCGGGAGAACTGGCTACCCTGGATTTGGAGAAGGCTGAGGTTCTTGATGACTTCTTTGCCTCAGTCTTCACCGGCAAATGCTCTGACCACACCACCCAAGTCTTGGAAGGCAGACGTGGGGACGGTGAGGGTGGGGACGCTGGGCCCACTGTGGGGGAGGATCTTGTTCGGGACCACCTTAGGAACCTGAATGTATACAAGTCCATGGGACCTGATGAAATCCATCCATGGGTCCTGAAGGAGCTGGCAAATGAAGTTGCTAAGCCACTGTCCATCATATTTGAAAAATCATGGCAGTCAGGTGAAGTTCCCAATGACTGGAAAAAGGGAAATATAACCCCCATTTTCAAGAACGGGAAAAATGGATGAGCCAAGGAACTACAGACCAGTCAGTCTCACCTCTGTGCCTGGCAAAATTTTGGAGTGGATTCTCCTGGAAGGCATGCTAAGGCACATGAAAACCAACGAGGTGCTTGGTGACAGCCAGCATGGCTTCACTAAGGGGAAATCCTGCCTGACCAATCTGGTGACCTTCTATGAAGGGGCTACGGAACTGATGGACAGGGGCAGAGCAGTTGATGTCATCTACCTGGACTTGTGCAAAGCGTTTGACACTGTCTCACATGACATCCCTGTCTCTAAGTTGGAGAGACATCAATTTGATAGGTGGACCACTCAGTGGATAAAGAACTGGCTGGATGGCCGCACGCAAAGAGTAGTGCTCAGTAGCTCAATGTCCAGCTGGAGACCAGCAACGAGTGGTGTCCCTCAGGGATCGCTGTTGGGACTGGTCTTGTTCAACATCTTTGTCAGTGACATGGACAGTGGGATTGAGTGCGCCCTCAGCAAGTTTGCCAATGACACCAAGCTGTGTGGTTTGGTTGATACGTTGGAGGGAAGGAATGCCATCCAGAGGGACCTTGACACGCTTGTGAGGTGGGCTGATGCCAACCTGATGAAGTTGAACCATGCCAAGTGCAAGGTCCTACACCTGGGTCGGAGCAATGCCAGGCACAGCTACAGGTTGGACAGAGAAGAGATTCAGAGCAGCCCTGTGGAGAAGGACTTGGGGGTGATGGTCGATGGAAAAATGAACATGAGCCGGTAGTGTGCGCTTGCAGCCCAGAAAGCCAACCGTATCCTGGGCTGCATCAAAAGGAGCGTGACCAGCAGGTCGAGGGAGGTGCTCCTGCCCCTTTGCTCTGCTCTCGTGAGACCTCACTTGGAGTATTGTGTGCAGTTCTGGTGTCCTCAACATAAAAAGGACATGGAACTGTTGGAGCAAGTCCAGAGAAAGATCCACGAGGATGATCAGGGGACTGGAGCACCTCCCATATGAAGACAGGCTGAGAAAATTGGGGCTGTTCAGCCTGGAGAAGAGAAGGCTGCGTGGAGACCTCATAGCAGCCTTCCAATACCTGAAGGGGGCCTATAGGGATGCTGGGGAGGGACTCTTCATTAGGGACTGTGGTGAGAGGACAAGGGGTAATGGGTTCAAACTTAAACGGGAAGTTTATATTGGACATGAGGAAGAAATTCTTTACTCTAAGGGTGGTGAGGCCCTGGAATGGGTTGCCCAGGGAAGTTCTGAATGCTCCATTGCTGGCGGTGTTCAAGGTGGGGTTGGACATAGCCTTGGATGGCATGGTTTAGTGTGAGGTGTCCCTGCCCATGGCAGGGGAGTTGAAACTAGATGATCTTAAGGTCCTTTCCAACCCTAACTATTCTATGATTCTATGATTTTGCATATGTTGCAATGAAATCTGGAGCTGGCTTTCAGTAAGTAGTTGATCTTTGTGGGTTTTTTGAGTCCCTGATATTGTTTAGCTCCCCTGCTAAAAAGCTTGTGTAGTGTGTAGCCTGAAATTCAAATGGATACTTCATGTCATTAAAATTATTTTGCTATTAGACCATCTAAAATGTGAGGGAGTAGTTGAGCCATTTGACCCATATTAGACCCTTCTGATAGCCATTCTAACCTCCAAACCCAGATATCTCACACCAAATTGTTTAGCAGATGAACAATGCATTTCACAGGAAAAGCATATTGCTCAGGCTGTGTAGTAAGAGTGTTGGGAAATGTGCTCTTCTGGTGTCCAGCTAGCACAAAGTCCAGCTTCTTTATCTTTGCTGCACTGACATTCTTCAGCTTCTTCTCCACATTTTTTCTATTTGTTCAGACAGTGTGAATCTTGAAATGATGGGAGGATGCCTGCAGCCTCCTGGATAAACTGGTGGTGTTGGCTGTTCAGCCAAACACTTTGCTGTAGTTTAAAACTGCAACAGAAATCCAAAGAACTCAAATGCCTGTACACTCCAGCCCAAACAGACATTGTGTAAATGTTTAGTCTGAGGTATTTTATTATCTTGTTTCTCTTCTATTTGAGAACCAGCATTTAACCTGTCCTGGATTTTTTACTAATATTTTTTCTGCAGTGATAGAAAAACATAGTGAAGTCAGTTTGCTGCGCCTCTGTCCTCCTAGTCACAGTGAAAGAATCAAAATTAAAAAGTTACCTAGGTTGAGGGGTTGGAAAATTGTTGCTGCTGCTGTGGAACCTGGGATTTCTGTGAAAAAGAAAAAAAAAGATCTCTCATGCAGAATATGTTCAGATTTTTTTATTATTATTTTTTAATTGTTGAGAATTTTATTCAATATGGACAAGAGAAAACATTTTTTCCATGAAATGCTGGAGAGGTTTCAATGTAATGGGCAGCTGGGAAACATTATAGGTCGAATTAAAACCTTCTGAATTGGATTTTTCACAGTGGTTGGTGGTTATTACTTATTACAGTACATGTTAAATTGACTTTGCTCACTCCTGATGATTTAGCTTACATATTCACTCTTGAGTAGCTGAAAGGTTTGAGCAGAATTGATTCCACTTGGAAAGAGGCTCCCAGACTTCAGCATAAGATATATGTTTCTGGTCAAGTATTTCCTGCCTTGCCTGGCTGGAAGTTTTTCTTACAATGAGATGGCTTGAAAGGAAGAACTCATCGTTATTTATTGCAGAGATGTGTGGGTGCTATTTTTTAGTTTTACTAGGTGACATAATGATGTCTGTCTTAAAATAAATGCTTTTTGAGAACTTCATTTTCACAGACATTTCAGATCAAATCCAGCTGAATCACTGGGACAGCAGCCACTCCTAATAATTGAGACCATTAATTTCAGGAGAATTACATCAATGTTCAGTTTGCCCAGGAAGCTGAAGATTCGAGATTAGTCACCTAAGTTAGGATGTTGAGTTGCTATTTAGGTTATTCAATTCCCTTATGGTGAATTACTCAGTGCCAGTATAATCAGAGTACCCAGCCATGTATCAGGGATCCAGTGAACCAAATCTCATTTGTCCATCTTCCTCTAGGGTGCATCTTTGTATTTTATGACTGTGGTGACCAATAGTACCAAAGCTTATGAGCTTTCAGACTTACTTGAATATATATATTATTAAGAGATCCAAAAGAGAGGAGCAGACTTGTCATTTGTTAGATTGCTGTGCTATAAGTGCTAGTGAAAAGAAAGGATCTTCAGCAGTATAGGTTGTTCTGATATTCATCAAGGCATTTATTCAGTAGTTTGGGACTAGAAACCCACAATTTGAATCACTAATGGCCTTTCACTTCGCTGTAAGGTAAGATTTGACAAATGTTTCATCAGTATTGTTTGTTAAGTCTGTATTTAACAAGTTGAGCAGAACTGCAGAAACTTATAACAAGTATTAAAACCAGCATAAAAATATTTTGAATCTTTAACCCAGGTGGATGATTTCTCTATCCAACAAAACTTTCCGATGGTATAAGAACAGGCAGGATTAAGAACATGAGCTTTTTATTTTTATATGCTCTTTCTTGTTGCTCAAAACCTTTAACCCTATAAACCTTACTTCTCTTATCATTGTAGAAAGCTATGTTCATTACTTATCAGAAACACAGAGGTGTTTTTCAGACAGGGTAGGAAAATTCACAGGCAAAGTACTGCCCTGTTGTGTTGAAAGAGAAAGCTGTTAAGCTCTGTTGCTATGTCACATGATGGAGGAGCAGGAACCACATGTTTTAAGAGGGTGCTAGAGCCTTTCTTGTTATCTTCACTAAATAAATCCATGCTGCTAGCTTCTACTGTCAAGATGGATTGCATTGTTAAAGTGTACTTATCTAGGTACTGACCCAAAGGTCTGTTAAAACCATAAAGTTCTTCATGTGGCCTTCAAGGGAAAGAAAATTGGAAAAAAAAAATAAAAAAAGGAAGTTTGAACATTTTCTTCTTTTTCCATGCAAACCTTGTAAAATATTACAAAATGTGTTCTGTGAATTTTCTTCAATATTTGTTACTGGATGTTTAATACAAAAACAATCCAGATAGCTCTGTGCCTTGTTCTACCCTACATATGTTCAAAAATTCCCATAAAGCAAGGCTTAGTTACTTGTTCCTTTATAATCATATAGAACCTGAAAAAAATAATATTCTTCCCCTGTTCCCTTTAGTTGTAATGGTTTTCCTTATGATCTGAGAGTTAGGATATATGGCTGTGCATCTGGAAACTTTTTCTACTTATCTCCAAGATCTTATTACAAATGATACTAACAGGCGACCAACCAAGGAAATTACGGTGATTGGACTGTGTCTTTGAAAAGGATGTTTTGGGTGATGCATGATTATAATTTTCCGGATAGCATTCAGATGTCAGAACTGGCAGTTGCTTCCCCAAACAGCAGGTGTTCAAGCTGCCAGACAAGATAGTAATAAGTACCAAGAGAAAATTTTGTGAGGAATTCAATATAGCACAATGTCCATGTTTGATGACATGCGGAGTCATTAGGCAGTGAAAGTCTTATTAAATCCGCAGACTGATAATAACAGATACCGAACTCAGCGCTGAATTTGGGGAAAGTACGTGTTGCTTATGAATGCTCCATTATTCCTTATTAATATGACAAAGACTTTCTCAGAGCAATCTCCATATATTTACCCCAGAGGTGTTCCAAGTGGGTACTCTTGTAAACAGCCCTGAAACAATTATCTGTCCTAACTCCTGGGATTGTCTCACTGCAAACTAAAGTGAAGAAAAAGGTTGCATTAATATCTGAACTGTTCCCCTGAAAAGTTTTGAGGCATAGACATGGGTACTGGAGGCAAGTTTACAATTCTATGTATTTTTAACCAGAGTAAGGTGTAACCGTTCGTATTGCAGCTCACACAGAGATGTCTTGGGACATCCCTATGTGAAAAAAAGCTAAAAAAAAAAAGCAACAAAAAAAACCCACAAAGAAACCAACCCAAAAATCTGCCTTTAGGATGTCTCTGGTTTTAAATTGTAGAAGAGATACAGGTCTTGTTCTAAGCCGCTGATCCTTCTGACAGACCTGTGCTCCTATCTTGACACGTACATATTTGCTTAAAATATACATTGTTGAAATTACTTCCAGGACTCTATTAAGCTAAAAAGGTGAGTGATCCAAAGAAAATGTGCTTGCTCTCAAAAATGCCTGTTGTTCCCTCACTTCAAATATTGACATTTGTCTGGGTGCTTCTCGTTGTTTAGGTTGTCCACAGACCAATTTAACTGAGGCTACCTTGCCAAGAAATAAGACGTGTCTCAGTAGGAAATGTCATAATCATTACCACTCCTTAGTGCACACTTTCTGCCTCATTTCATTTTTTTATTGTAATCAATCAATGTAACTTACGAACTGATAAAGCTGCTACCTGAATGTCACCATGCTACACCCTTCTGCCTTCATACTAATGTTAAGGACACAATTTTATTATTTTTTTTACATTAATTTTCATTTGATGTTTGGGTGTGCCTTACTAGATCAATATAGTTCAAAGATCTGTTCACTGGTATGTTACTTGAGGGTTTTAATTCACTGCTATGTGCTTGGTGTCAGAGAAAGCCATTAAAAGCAGCATGTCATATATAGATTACAGATCTATAGTCAGACAGAAAGTTTACATTTTAGAAAAATGTTTCAGTCTAGTTTTCGCTGTAGAATGCCTGAAATATATTGAGAGAAGGAAAATTCTCATAAAGACTTGCTAAACTTAAAACATATATTAATCTGTTCTTACTGTGTGGTAACTTGCTTTCTAATTGCTTTATATTTTCTATAGCTATGTTGTCATTTCAAGGGGCAGCTTAATGGCACAGAAGAATAGAGATAGCAAGGGAAATTCTGATTTAATTCCAGAAAAAGAAATTTACAGTGAAAGAGATGAAACACTGGAGCAAGATGCCCAAATAAATATTAAAATATTAAAATCTTCATCCTTGGAAATATCCTAGATTTGGCTGGACATGATCCTGAACAACCTGTTCTAACTTCAAAGATGGATCTGCATTTAGAGGAGACTTGGACTAAATGACCCCAGGAAGTCCCTTCCAACCTAAATCATTCTCAGATTCTGAGAATATTCTGCTGTTTTGTCTATAGTTGGATAAGCAAGTGCTAGCATACAAAGGCTTATAAAATCTGAAATTTTCAAGGGTAGAAATAAATTATAATAATTAATTTTTCTATCTGAATGTTACTTACAGTGAAACATAACTTTTCACAAAGTTACTATAGACTGAATTCACCATCATTTGTACCACAGAAGTCACTACTCTCTCTCCCTGGCTAATGGACCTAACTCCTTTGGCATTGGCCTCCACTTTCTGCTGATTTTTCTGGCACTTAGCCAATTAAAATAGCATAGATGAACATCCTAATAAGTGGTACATTCTGCCTCCCAGCACTAGAAGAATCTTCCTTACTGCCTGCTGATAGTGCTTTTCCTCGTCTCATTCTAAATCTCACAAATGACAAGGTTTCCACTACTGCGTTTGTCAACCTAATTATTAAACAAGAGAGCTCAATCTCATGAAGTTTACCCTAATCCTAACCGAAGTTTTGCCCTCTTATCTTTTCCTGTTAATCTTACTTCTGTCTCACATATTATATTAATATACCAAACTCACTCCTTGTGTTTAAATATTTCTTGTTCTTTTAGCAGCTTATATGTTATCACCTTCATTTTCCTCTGGGTATTGCTCTTCCCAGCTATTCTTTGCTTCTCTAAAGTCTTTTTGATCACTGGGCATGTAGAACGAAGTAGCTCCTTCAAAGCCCATATGTACCAGAGCCAAGAAGAATTTAGGTTATTTTTCCCTTGTTCTGTGATGAGGTACCTCTGCAAGAACAGGACAGAAGTGCATTTAACATTCCTTTCCTGAATTTATACTGCAGTGCAGCTGCAGAAATTTATCATCCACTGTCCCCATCAGGGTTCCTTCAGCATTGCTGGCTCCCCATGGAATAGTCCCACTCTGTAGGTATGCTCTGGGATGTCAGAGATGGCCCTTTAAGACAGGTTGTAAAAATTACTAGGTTCATATTTCTCATTGGAAAAACAGAAACTGAGAATAAATGTAGTGAAATGCTCTATATGCATTTAAACCAGCCAAGCCATTTGATCTGTCTCCAGCATAGCCTTCCTTTCCACGTTTCAAACGCTAATAGATGCTACCTCCATGCCATGCAACTATATGAAGGTACAGACTATACAGAGGTTTCCATGCAGCTCTTTACTCTCATAATGTGTCATAAAATGGTCACCTGATGAGCATGGGACCAAGTGAGAAATACTTCAAGCATGTGAAGCAAACAAGTGGAGAAAGAAAGAAGAGAATCAAACTCATTGAAGGAAGGAGGAGGAGGCCAAGAAAATGGTAATTTCCCTAATGTAAATACCCTATATAGCACTCTCACTCAAAGTTCACATAATAAACTAACAGCTACCCACATTCTCATTCCCTTTCCTCCTGCCAATCTATACTCCATCTGGCTCCAACCCTGAGGAGGCCTGCTGGCTGTGTGTCTCTGTGTGTGTGCACAGAAGGACCCTTTCTACCTGCTTATCTTTTGGGTCCTTTCTTCATTCAACACTACCAGGAATATGTTTCTGTTTAGCTAGGAAAAAAGAAATTGTATTTCACATTGAGGGAAAAGAAAATAAATATGTTTAAATTGCAAGAAGAAAAATTTCACCAATTCAAAATAGTCTGATGGCTCTCTAAACTCAAAACAGAAGCATGGGAGGTTTGCCCACCAGTACAAAGATGTGAGTCTGAATCACCAGAGAGGGAGGCCAGCATGCCAGCAAAGCTCTCCCTTCACTACATCAGGAAAAATACGGAGCCCTGTGCTAACTGACAGTTCATCAGTCTCTGACAGTAATTCATGCACAGAAAAAAGTGCTGGGCATCTACATATCTGTATTGGCTGCAGTGAGACACACAGGCAGCCTTGCAAACAGATAAATATCTTGCAATCCACAGAGGATGTTACTACACAGCTTGACCTGTGAAACACTGAACCTAGTGTCCATCATTTAGAACCTGTTTGACCTGTGAGACACTGAACCTAGTGTCCGTCATTTAGAGCCTGATGTATATCTGCTTCTGTTTATCATGAAACTTGACTGTAGGATCTATTAGATGAAACAGCCTTTATTAAGTCTGTAAATAATCACTATGCTGCAGTAACAAGCCAGTCACGTCTGTCCACAGCTTGGGAAAAGTGGAGCTCAGTTCAAAACAGTACTTTTATTTCCAACTTTTTAACGGAGATCAGCTTCTAAATATGATATCTTTTTGCTAGTGTTTCTGGAAGCCAACCTTTCTGACCATTTTTCTTTGGCATCTACTATTCCAGCAAAGAATGATCTTAATAATTTTATATAGAGTTGGTTAGTTTTTCATCTCACATTTATTTGTAAAGCAACACTTGTGCATTGGTCGGTGTTTCCAATATATTTCATCCAATATTTGCATCTCCAAAGTTAGAGCAATAAGGATTTTTCTTGCGTTTTTTTATTTTTTAAATTCTTTTTATAACTATGGGCACATCTTAGGAACAACACAAATTTTGCACTTTAGCCTCCCTGTGTGCTCTGTCCTGCCATATGTTTTCCATCAAGGTTTGCACTGACTTCTCTGCTTGTCGTTAGTGCTGAGTGACAGCAAAATGGCTTCCTGTCAGTAAGCAAAAGAGTTGTGGCCTTTTCATTCTGTCTGTCATCTGTTCACAAATTAAAAGTCCATGAAATTGAGGGACAGATTTCATAAGTTGTACCTGAGCTCTAAACGAGGCTACTGGGCTCTGCATCAGAAAATATACTAAGTAAGAGTTTTAGAAAAACTTCTGCTGATCCTGTATCTCTCAGTTTGGGTGAGAGGAAGGCATTTAGGTACTCCAAATAAACCTGATTTTCAGGAAATAACAGATTCTGAAAAGGGTCTCCTTTAAATGTATATCAAAGTAGGAAATTCCATTCAAACATTTTTTTTAATAACCATTGTTTTTCTGTCTCTCTTTTGTCACTACCTGTTCAACATTACTAGCATGTTCAGTTCTTCAGCTGTGGAATTTCCACACAAAATAGCTAAACCTCAAGTGAAAAGATGATGTCTTAACAGGATCTTAAAAAGATGCTTTCCTCTCCATCTAGTATCTCTGTGCTGCAGGAGTAAGCATCCTGGTTATTGACATAGATATGAATGAACATATATTTTATTTGTGAAACTATCATTTGAAAATACTAGCACAACTTTTTATTAAGGAGTTATCTTTATTTTGTTGAGAATTCTTTTTTTTTTTTTCAAAAAGATAATTGTCTAGAAATAAAAATCTTATTAAAGTGGGATTTTCCCATAGGATGTAGTCTCTGTTATTATTTTTCTAATCTTTGTCCTTTTGCCAAAGGAAAGTGACATATCTGCAGTTCATCATCAGGGAGCAACAAGCATTTGGTTGCTGGGAGTGGGGAGGGCTGCCCAGGGCTGTAGGGCAGGGTGTCATCAGGCCTTGGTCCATCCCATTGCTCCTAGCCAGGGAGCAGGCCAGTCTGGGAGGCACCTGGGGACATCCCCATCCCTGGGCATCAGGCACCTCTGTGGTGATATGACAAGTCCAAGGCCAAGCTGGAAATATAATCCAGTGAGTCAGGGTCAAGATAAGGTCTGCTGAGAGTAACCTGCACCAAACACAGCCTAGTGATCACCAGACACATCCGTTGTGATGGGCAGGCATGAGTCAGCTTACCAGTCAGAGCCTAGGGGCCATGGGCAGGCACAGGCTGTGATGTGCTGGAGGCCACTGCTCAGGCTGGGGCCAAGCAAAGCTTGGAGCAGCACCTAAAGGGAGGAGGTTCAGCTCTGGCTGAGTACTTCTCAGGATCAGCAAAGGATCAACTCCATTATCTCTAAGTCAGTCCTGGGCCCCAGCAGCCAAACCTACAAGACGAAGTATGCTATCATGGCACTTACATTCTTTTTTCATAGATATTTGAAAACAGTATTTTTACAAACCACAAAAATGTCTGTTTCTAGTGGAGACTGTTCATTATTATTCAGAGAAGATCTAAGGCTAGGTAGCCACCTTGATGTTTTTTTTTCAAGGGGTGGCAACATTCAAACAAAAGACTTCCAATTGCCTACAATGCTTCTCCATGCAGCATCAAGAGACATAACATACAGAGACTATGTTGTCCTAAGGATAGCTAATATTGTGTATTCCATATATCTTTTTAAAGAAAATGTATCTGAGGGGTCAGAGGGAAAGGATGAGAAGGGCTGACTGATGTGGTCAGGCTAAAAAGATAGAGATTATTCAAAATTCCATAAGGAAGATAATGAGATTCTATTTACTAGAGTTTAACAACCTCTGAATTGCTTACTATTGCAGGCTCTTTCCCCTCTCAGTCTCTGCACTGAATTCTCAATTAGAGCATTTCTTGAATAAAACCAACAAGATTAATACCAGGGATTTGACTTTTCTACTGTCTTTTGTAAGGGACATAAACCGACATTCAGGTGGGCTCTTTGAAGCTGAGAAGCCCCACCTTGTTCTTCATAATTTCTTTAGTGCAACCGAAAGCACAACCATCAGTCCATGTAAACATGAAATAGGGTTCTTACACACAGATATTGAACTTTTAATGATATTGATAATTTCTGACATTAGCAACCTAGTGCTTATTGCAGCACCTGAATTTTGCTGTGTTGAACACCTACTATTACAGTTGCCTCAAATACATAAACAGAGATCAGGCCCTAAAATAAAACAGAGAGCCAACTATGCTGTCCTGGTCAGGCTCTGTTCTGTCCTTAGAAATGAGCTTGTTCTTTCTCATATTCTGTTTTCTCACTTCTCCCTCTTGAAAACTTTTCCATTGTGAACTCAGACAATAAGTTTCAAATTGTGACTTCTGCCTAGCAATGACCTGTTATGTGCAGTCTCACTGTAGAACGGGAATAAAAATCTCTCTGGAATAGCAAATTTAATCTTTTTTCACTCATTCCCATAAATTTTTTAGCAAATTGGGGTAGGGAGGTATAGAAAGAAAACTATTTATTCAGGCTTATGCATTGTATTATCAATATAGCAGGAGCCCTGGAAAGCTTAACTCCTGAGATGTTTGCCAAAAGTATCCTTAAAGAAAACAGTGAAAGAACTAATTATGTTGTTTCATTCTGGAAATAAAGAGGCTCTGTGTCGTGGTAATATGGCATCCTTATAGACCTGGAGATAATATTATTTATAGTAGTAGAATCTAGTTCTTACTTGGCATTTTCTCTGACTTGGTCTGTGTTTCAGTAACCAAGTCTCTCATCTTATTTCCATGTTGCAGGTGGAATAACTGAGATACTGGCAGTAAACTGCTTGCAAAAGATTACCCCAAACACTAGTAGTAGAGCCAGGACCAGAATTTGAGACTTGTGGGCATTACACTTTGCACGGAACAGGAAGCCAAGCTGCCCCTGCAAGGGGATTAACACCACCATCTGAGAGTGCCAGATGACAGGGGCTGTTTCTTTGGGGTAGATTTTGCAGAAGCACTCTGCTCTCCCTCCCGTCAGCCACAGTTTTACTACCAGAGTCAGAGGGAGCCCCTATCTTCCGTACATCTTCTGTGTAGCAATATCTATTATTAGGGTACCAGTTTGCCTTAGTCACTGTGAGTGACTCCCACAGGATTACAATCTCTGCAGCTGGAAGCCCCTTCTAAACTCCACTTTGGGATGAACTATCTGGTCTGCAGGCTGTTAGAGTCTCCACATTTAGAGGTAATACACCAATCCTATTCTACCAATAACTTACGGCTTATTTACAGAGCTGTATTTCCTGTGCAAATAATCAGTCAAGGTTTAGAATATCTAGTTGGTGTCTTGCTTCTAAAAGGGCAGGTGGTTAGCTTCAGTGTCTTGGGTTTTTCTCCTGGCTTCAAAGTAGCCTGAATCTTCACTACTATGGGAAGGTCAGAGCCTCAGTGAAGAACCAGCTAGCAGGTTTCAAAACGCTAGAGAGGAAGACCTTTGAAGCTCTTAAATGTCTTATCTCCTACAGACAGTGTCGAATACATGCCTTCCTCTCTGCTAAAAAGAAGTCAGCCCCACAGCATCCTTTAAAAATAAGGATAACAAAAGCATTCAATACAAAATAATTGTTATTAATAACAGTTGTTACTGCCTCCCTTTTATTCACTGTAATTTGAACAGCTGCAGCCTTCTTTTCAGTCTTGAAGGAAGTAAATTTAAAATTACCTCTATCCTGACATTTTGCATTTTGGGGCTAATTATGTTTGGAAAGATGAATGGCTGTATGGTATTGAACTGAGTTGAGCTCTAGCTATTCCAGGATCTTGCAACCAAAATGTGACTAAAATCAGATGCCCAGAAAAGGACATCAGAAAGGGGCAACTTCACTCCAATTGTTAGCATAGTCATGTTTTCTAGCAGTCTGCAATTCAGAGACTGAAGCAGAGATGATACTTTAAGTTCTGTCAGTAAAAAGGGTTGAGGAGACATTTGGTCTAGATGTAGTAGCCACATGACTAGTACATTTATTTCTTGATGCTATATTGTTTTCTGTTTAATTTATATTTTTTTTTCTGCAGCTCATGTAACTTTGTGAATTATTTTTCAAAAAGCCCATTCTTGTTACTTGGCCACAGTAGAGAGTTTTATTACAGCATGAAGAATTTCTCTGATCTGATGTCACTTAACTCAGAAGTACTTTGCTTTCAACCGATCTACCTACCAGCAATGTTTCCAAAGATGCCAAAATCAAATTCTGTACATTTCATGCTTAAATCATTATCAAACATCTCTTGAAAAGGACAAATCATAATGTCAAATTAACTTCTTGAATTACCTGACCAAAAGCACAGTCTAGTGGTAATGTGTCCCCTGTCTAAACAATCTCATTGGACTAGTGGCATTGCTGTGAGGAAAATCTTCATTCAGCTTACATCTGTAGGAGTGACTCCTACCAGTTTGATTGTGGTGCCAGTAGGAGATGTCCAAAACCTGAAGAGAGGTTACAGGTCAGGAAGGGAGCACCTGAAGAGCAGCACAAAGAGCTCCCAGCCAGTACAGCCAATAAGGCATGTGAAGGATTTAGAGACTTCCTGCTGCTACAGCTTAGGAAAACTAATGCCCTCCTGACAACAGAAAATGTTAAAAACATAAATACAATTATTCTTCCATTTGATTTGATTTTCTTTTTTTTCACCTGATTTAGGTGCTTTGATTTCAAAAAAATGTTAGTTTCATAGCTGCCTATTTAATATTACTCATTACCTTCCTGGCTGCTTTGCACATTGTTTTCCTTTTCATTTAAGATTTATTGCTTACACTGGGAGAAGTTGTGTAGCCAAGTTATTTGAGAACAAGGCCAAATCGCAAGAGTTTCAACATCCAACATGCAGTTTGCCGCTTCATACTATGTATGGCCTTGGACAAATCGGCTGGTAGCACTGCATATCAAGTCCCACATGCATTTGTAAAAGGAGTAGAAACAATAAGAGCTACCCTATGGTAATATTCTGACTGTGTTTCAAAGATTGCACTGAGCATAGAGTGCTCAGTGGTCCTTTGTGGGAGCCAAGTGCTTCTGACATTAGCAATAACAGAAAGTGGGACCCTGACCTCCCACAACATCACTGCCATACTGGCACTGTTGCACACTGCAGCAGATCCATCCACCTTTGTGTTGTCAGTGGATTCAGTATGAAAATGTAGCATGGAAAAGAGGGAGTAAGAAGCAAGTGGGGTAGGTAAGGGATAAGGATCATGCTGGCCTGCTTCTCACCCACATCATTCTCCCTAGAGGAAATCAAGCATGACTTTTGCAGACACTAGCCTCTTAGTTTAAGTGCCTTGTGGTAAGCTTCATTACAGCTGTTGTTGGATGCCTGTGCTTAGGCTTCACGTAGTTTTTTCCAGTGGAATAATTCTGTAAGTAAAAAATTAGAATGTTTGTTATATTTCTTGGAAGATTTTTTTTTATATATATAATAAAGGTGAAGTTTTCTAGCTGCAACATAACCAGAAGCCAGATTGGTCTACGCAGTCGTGCTGATTTTTTTTAACTGAAATTACATTCAAACTCAAAGAGTGTGGTGAGAGACTGGTCAGTGTCTGATGAGTTCTGCCAAGCAAGTGTCTTGTGCTTAAACACAGCAGGTTTTTAACCTGAAGCATAGTGTTTTCATCTATGTATTATTCCAAAGCTCAAGTGACTCAGAAATGAGCAGGTCATTTTATACATAGAGAACTAGTATGCAAAGATTATTGAATAAAACACTTTCCTTTTTGTTATTGAATAAAACACTTTCTTTTTTATCTTCAAGAAGTGTATTCTTCCTTTTGATTGTAAATTGATCCACAGCACTCAGACCTGTATAGCTGATAACTAAAAGTCACTGAGCAAATAGAAATTTCTCAGCATGAGGATGCTCAAAAGGTTTAAAGCTGAATTATTTTCCAAGAGAACCAGTCAGCCTTTCTCCAGAAGTATACATTGCAGTCCATGAAGTTTTATTAAAACATGTAACTTGTTTTTAAATGGTAACCTGCTATTTCTACTTGAAACTAAAAAAGAAAGTATGAATATCTCCAGGTGGGTTGTTTTGGTTTTTTTTTATAATGAGAGTTTCCTTTAAACACCATTATCAGCCAAATAGTTTAAGGAAACGTTTTCTTTTGTTCCATGTTATTCACGCAAAGCAATGTGTTATGATAAACATTGATCAGAAAGATGAGGCAGGGAATCCTCTGTGGTAACTTTCCTATGGGCTTTTTGCTGAGATGTAGGAAAGGCAGTGGTTGTATTTTGAAAACACAATTCCCCAACTGTTTCATAAAGAACTGAAAATCAAGTTATATCAGGTCCCTCTGCTCACATTGCTTATTTCTCTTGTAGAAGCACCTGAATTTAAAATCCACTCTGTGTGTTATCCCTGTAGTGAAGACAGAAGAATTATTATTGGCAACATTTTCAAGCCTCAGGTTCCTAGGTTTTTAATCATCTAAATATGCGGCTTGATTTTTGAAGTACTGAACACATGCACACATGCATACAGACGTACACACAAGTCTTACTGAAGTCAGCTGGAGAAGTTGGGTCAAAAGCATTTAAAAAAAATCAGGCCACTTATTTAACAGTCTAACTCTGGATTTATGAGCCTAACTTCAGACACACCCAAGTCTAGTCTTAGCTCTCACAGATACTAGTACATTGTCCCAGCACTGTGTGTCCTGCACATGTCAGACTGGCTAATTTTTAAGTCTTATTCCAGAGCCACACTTCTTTAGAATTAGGCTGGATGAAAAGAAAACAGTTCAGGAGAATTATTTCCATAAATTAAAACCAAGAATTATTATTATTGTCATTCTAGGAGGGAAAGGTATTATCTTTCCTCTGCAGTAACTGGAACCTAAATACTGTTAGCTTGTGAGAATTAGGAAATCAGTTTTCTCTTTTGCTTCTTTTAAATATTTACATGCTTACTGAAATCAGTGGGGCAGCCTGTGATTATTTCTTATAAAGAGCAAAGGAATTGCCAGAAACCCCCTGCTGTGCCTCTGCAGCATTGTAATTACACACTGCGTTCAGGCCCAGGCTTGAGGTAAAAACGTGACCTTACCCCAGAGGCATTAAAATTGAGCACTGAAACACTTTTTACTAAAACGTTCCTGTGAAAGCTGATATCCACGAGGTGCAATTCTATTGATTAGCACCTGAGTAGGTGTTTGTCTGCAGTGGGAGTTCATGCAAACATTGGGAGGGCAGAGTTTTCTTAGTGCCACAAAGGTCTTATTTCAGACCTTCTTTTATATCATCAAATCTGTGACATAAAGTTTGTGTTAGGAATGTGTAGAAAGCTATTTCAATCTATGCACATCTCTCCTACAGTTCATGTATATTCAATTTTGTACTATTTGTATCTTGGTTGACAGCACAAAATTGATGACATTGACCTCAAGAAGGAATTCTTGGAGTCTTTTTTTTTTTTTTTTGTATTTTAGCTTCAAAGCTTTTTTCTTCATCTAGCATCACACCAGCTGCTAATTCTGTTCATCAACCATTGGTGTGAAGCATTTCCTTTACTGATAAATTTGACTTTGTCCCCAGGCCCTGCCCAGTACAGGGCAAATTAAATTTCTTCTTCTCTTTCAGTGGAAGAATCTATGTGTTCTCAAAAACTGGCACATTTCGTAGTCGAAGGTGGCCCAGAAAACATACATAGGTTTGTCTGTTTTGATTTAGCAAGATATTTTATGGTTTAATTTACTCTCAGATACTTTTAGACCATCTTTTCTCTTACGCTTTAGTTTCTTTGTAATAGAGCATCCCTAGGAGGGCTGGAGTAGAGCAAAACAATTCCGTGGGAGGTAAGAGCACTCAACAGTGTAAAACTAAACATTATTTTGATTCGTAACATTACCTTTTGGAAAGCAATTTCTTAAATAATTGTTCTGAGCTGACAGACATGAAGGTTATTTTAATAAAATCTGATAGCAAGGTCAGCTGAAAGATACAAAGTCATCCTGGACAAACATTACTATCTCTGTTCTTCTTTCATATTACACAGGTTATAAATGTAGGGATTCAACCCTTTTGAATCTTCACACTGCATAAATCTGTTATTTGGGGTGGTATTAGTCTAGATTTGTACTAGTTAATGGAATGGAATCACGCACTTTATGTTTCACTGAACGAAGTGCAAATTCAGCTGTCATGACTAGTTCAGATGAAGTTTGTTTGTTCCCTCCTTTTCTTTTCTCTCACTCCTTACCACAGAGAGGCTGTTCAAGGCAGAGGGCACCATGTGGCTTAAGGCAGCTGCCCTAGAACTTTTGATCAGATCTAAAATGGTTCTTCCACTCTCACAAGACGACTTTGTTTCCTCTGACTTTTCAGCACACCGTTTAAAAAGCATGCTCTAAAATTATGAGTGCTGAAAAAATAAGAGCTAAAATGCAAACCAAGGAAAGACTTCCAATGACTGAGTCCACACAGAAAAACAGCTGTATGAATGTCAACCCTGTTTCACGGGCAAACTCCTTTTAATGTCCTAATTTGCTTTATAAAACAGTTCAGATACTGTCAATTCTTTTTTTGTTTCTAAAAATTACCAGAAACATACATCTCATGTAGAATTTTCACTGATACTGATTTTGCTCCACTGCAGGATGGGTTTCCCTGCAGTTATTTCTGTTGTCTAGCTTTATCTTTCTCGTCCTTTTCTGCAGTGCTTCATTTCTTAGATGCTCCTTACCAAATCCGTAAACAATGAATGACTTAAGTGGAGACAGACTAGTAGCCACTCTAGTCTCAGAAAATAAATAGCAGCAGAAACTAAATTTAGCTCTGGGAATAATAGAAGTAGGCAAATAAGAAAGGAACTGTTTCAAGTGAAGAATAAAATGTGCATGCCAAGACCACAAAGGAAAACTGGGATTTTTTTCTTCAGACACCCAGTAATGAAAGCTTCAGTAAACAACAATGGGAGATTCCCAGTTCATTTAAACAGCAATAATGCCAGGGTCTAATTTTCTGGATAAAATATCAAAACAGTAGAAAAAGGTGCTTTTTACTCTCTCCCAGATCTTAATCATCTTGAAAACAAAAGGTGAGAACAACCAAGGTGAACTATCAAACAAAAGGACTAGGGCACAGGCAGGTACAAGATTTTTGGCTGGCTTCCTACTAACGACTTTCTGCTTCCAGATGTATAAATGACTTATACATTAGCTTCCTACCATGATTCAGTTTCTTCTTTTTTTTTCTGCATCAATTCACTCTCCATTCAGTGTCATCACCCTGCTACTTCCTTACAGTTATGTTGCCTTGTCCACAAGAATATTGACAGTAAGTATGCCATCTACTTATAGAAAACCAGACACTGTCAGGAAAGTGGGGTGGCCTGTACACAGTGTATACTCCACAGTGAAGAGGTGAAGAAGTGAACTTGACAGAATAACGCTGATGGTGCTCCTCAGAGAGTACAAGAAACCAAGGATGATACAATTAGACAGGAGCATGGGTACATGGAAGAGGATGAAAGTCAAATTACTTTGAGTTTTTTCACTCATGCAAGCAATTAACATATCAGTGTAAGGTTACCTCTGGTACTTTCCATCAGCACATAAACAGGCTGTCTCACAGTCTGGGAATGATCTGGGAAGCATCTGAAAAGCAGATCATTTGAAATAATTGTGCCAACACTGGACAGTGAAGCAATAAGAAAATTTAGATTTGTGAGGAAGGGAAGATTTTGAGTTAGTCACGCTATAAAAAGATATTAAACAATGACCAAAAAATGCATAGGAATTGGAGATAGTGTCAGAAGATGAGTTGTAAGAAAGGCCATTTGAGGTGAGAAACAAATCAGCATGTTTCTAAGATCTGGAAGGATCTCAGCAGGATTTTCAGTCCCTGGGTACCTTCATCAATAAGGAACCCACTAAAATGGAATAAAATTTCACATCAGATATTTTTGGCAGCAGGACTGAAGTTATTCAGTCATAGGGACCTGCAGGTCACGTGCAGTAAGAAGCCATTTATGACATCTGTAGGTGAGGGATTTTGTTGTGGTGGTTTTCTGATTGATTGCTACAAAAAAATTACAAAATTGAGTAGAACTTTTATTTAGAGAGTAAAAGAAATATGGGCACAGGTAGGCCTATGTAAAAAGCTCTTCGACGATGTGGTGTAACTCAGGATTTGGGGGGCAAGGTTGGTTACACGTTTCCATGCTCACTGTTAGAAGCAGAATTGGTAGTAGATGCCCTGTTTATGGGCACACTAGGTTTGGTACAAACAGACAGAAGAAAGCATTCCTTCTTCAAAAAGCCTTAAAGCTTCGGATTTTGTTCCAGTTATAATGCAGAAGGTTCTTGAACACATTTGAAGTTAGGCAAGCTAAAGCCTGTTTCTTACAGGCTTAGCAGCTTGAGTTTTCTTTGGGGATCTTGGAAAGTGTTAATGTACATTTACCCTAATTTACTCCCTTCTTATACAGTGATGTGGTAGAAAAATGCTTCTCACCATCATTAAAAACTTGTCATATAAAACTATCTGCCTGTCCATGTACCCAGAGCAGTATGCTCTGATTTCTCTCCTAATCTCCCCTGAATCCCCAGCAGCACACTTCAGCAATGTCATTCTTTCCTCTGTTATTTTCTAAAAAGTATATCACATCTGGACTTCAGCAGTATAGTGTATTTGTATACTTCAGTATATAGTACATTTGAATCCTGTATGTAAATATGGGCGAATCAACTGATTTTTCTCATACATGTGAAGAAAAATAGAAACCTTAAAATTAAACTACATATAACTACAAATCAAGTAAGCTTGTGTTGTTTTACTGAATGATTACATGTAGATCATGCTAAAAATTCTGGGTTCGTTCTTATATGAATTTGGTTTTCTGAATGATAGTTATTTACTTGAATTGCTTTTATCCAGAGCTTTAATTCATACAGTGCTTGGTCCTTTTCAGAAGTCATCAAGAAGCATATGAATCTGAAGTTTCCCTAGTTTCCTTAATAGTACCAAGCAAAAAACTCACAAATTGCAAAGGGCACCAGCTTCCCTCTGTCTTTACCAAATTCAGAGAGAGTCCACCACTGTTCCCATATTTTTTTCAGCATCTCTGGGCTGATGTCATCATGTGTGATGGTAGCGAGGAATCGATTTTCTCTATCACGTAAGGCACCCTAGCATGGTAGAGTTGAGGATTTTAACACTGAAGCTTCATCTGTGCTTGGGAATAATTTAGTAAAGGGATTTGGTTGATCTGTTTCCATGAAATGGAGTGCTTCAAGGATCAAATTCTTTTGCGGGGAGCAGTGATACCAATCTTCAGCACAGACATTGCAGCAGATTGCATGCAGAAGGCAGATACATGGCAAAGGGATGTTATTGTGCACACCAGCTGAAAATGCATCTACTTGTCAGATGAAAAGAGGCCTCATGCCTTCCCTGTGTGCTTTGTCAGTAAAAGAATAGTTGATGTTGTTGATGTTATATAAAAATGTGAAATTACTGCATGTCAAATGTCAAAGTTAATGCCTGTTTGAGAGGACACCAGAAAATCCATGTTTCATTCTCGAGCTGCATATGAATGTGTTGCCAAACTTGTAAAACACACTGCTAATGGTGTTTTGTCAGCCACGGAACCTGCAGATACAGGATTCCATCCTGGTCCCACTAAAGGTGGAGTTTGGTTCATTTACATAAAAACTGAACTGTAGCACCAGGATATCATGACTTACATGGGGTTTTGAGATAGCATAAAAGTAGCGTTCATGACAGAAATACAATTCTGCCCCACCCCTGCACCTTATTCTGCTTTCCTGTGGTGCAACCTTATACAATTCCTGCTTGTACATGTTCCTGCACTTCCTCTTGCCGAATTTATTTTTTATTGTACTTTAAGGGTGTCAAGCAAAGGGCTCTGAAAACTCTTTTCCTTTGGCTTAGCTGTGTTTTAGAAAAGCATAACTATATAAGCATGAACAGAATTTGTCCTAATTTACAGATGATCTGGCCTAGTAGGTAAACTACACTGGAGTTAACACCGTACTCCAGTAAAGCCGGTGGAGTTTCATCAGTGTAGTCGAGAAATGAATGTTCATTTACCATTCCAGCCATTTTTTTCATCTGCTGCTGTCTCTGAGCCGTCAGCTCTTTCTGCCTGGGAATGTTTTAATCCTTTGTTTTCCTCAGTACCTAAACGGTATCCAATGAGAAACACATTTTCCCACAGATATTTAATATTGATTAGGTAACTGAATTTAAATTTTAGAACTATGAAAGTTTGGAAACATCTGCAGACATTGAATAAAGTCTGTTTTCTCTTCCATAGTCTGCTAACAGCTGGAATCCTCAGCCTGAAAAGCCTTCTTTGTTTCCCAGGTTTCCATTACACATGCAAACTATCCAGGCCTGTGAAGGAGGGACAGTTCTTATTTTTGTAGAAGATGTTTGCCATTTTCCATTCTGCTCTTTTCAGACCTCTCCTTGTCCAATAAACGTTAAATTGTTAAAAACATTCTTATTTTTCCCTCTGCAGCTATATTTTCAGTACAGATACTGGGCCAAAGTTTGGGTTTGCACCAAATTTAATCCTGTCACACAAAATTAGCTTCAGCAGGGTTTCTCTGGGTTTGTATTGATGTATCGACTTGCCGTTCATCTCTCCCATGGAAGCTGTAGAGCAAATAGGACATGTATTAACCATGATACCTGCTCATAATTTTATCAGTAGCACTGGTGAAGAGCTGTATATTCCTTTCTACCCCTCACCCTCTTATTTGTAAACATAAAGTATGTTAAATGAAGATTTATCGACCTTACTCTGCAATCTTTTATTGACCATAATTCTCATCTTGATATGTGACTTCACTGAAGTTCCTCTAATTTTCCATGATTAGGCCTATCAAAAACTGGTCTTGCATGCTGGGCATGTTATTAGTGCATTAAATTCTTCTGTAATTAGTATGTTACATAGAAAACATTTGCTTTTGAGTATTTATGAATAGTTTCACCCTAAAACCTTGGAATAATAGCAGTGTTTGTTCAATGTCTATCTCATTTTCACCAAGGAAACAGAATTCTTCTCAAAATGTAGTACTTGGTTAAGGAATCACTGAGTACAGATAAAAATGTCTATGAAACACAGTGATCCCCAGTTCCTAGAGATATATGACCGTATTCCTAAACCTGGCACTAAAATCAAAAGATTGAATCACAATATGTAGATATTCTTTGTTCTTTCAATTCTACACTTGTATCAAAAAAAAAAAAAAAAGAAAGGGACTGTAGAAGGTTGCTTAGTCTACCCTTTACCAAGGGCAGGAGGAACTCTGCTCTGCTCTGCTCTGCTGTACTCTACTCCACTACAGTACACTTCACTACACTACACTGCATTACACTACTCTACTCTAGACAACACTACACTACACTACACCACACAACACTGTACCATTCCGTACTATACTATACTATATTATTCTATACTATACTATACCATACCATACCATACTGTACTTTAAGTTATTCCTGACCAAAACAAAAAAAAAAATCCAGCTTGATACCAAAAATGTTCCATGAAAACTCTATTGCTTTCCCATGCCATGTATTACAGGGTGAAATAAGTTGATGCTTTGAAAAGATAACCTGTGTCTTCTCTGAATTTCTGCCTGTTTTCCTGCCACAGTACACTGTGGAGAACAACATATACATCTCCTCTTTGTAACAACTTCTCACTTTTTGGAGATTGTGCCTTCAAAATATTTTTTAAGAGACAGACAAAAAGATTGTGATAATCAAGGCATTTTGACTGAAATGCAGAGCAACCTGGATTTAAAGAACTGCCTTTAGGAGGCTGTGGTGAATTATTCTAGAAAAAACCTGGAATAAATATAAGAAGAGCATTTACCTGTGCCATGCTTTTAGTCAGCCTTCTCCGCAATCTGGAAAAGTTACCAATTCTGGATTGACTAGAAGGAGATTTTTTTAAGGATAGACAAATCTGGACCACATGGGCAGCAATGTGCAAAACTGGTACTGAAAACTGCCTCAAAATCATGTGTCTAATTAAAAGAGTGGGAGATCAAAAGTAGTCCTACAACTAGGGATATTGATTAACTAAGGCATGTCATTTTTTTTGGAATGACACTACCAGGAGCAAAATAAGGATAGCGTTCACTGATGGCCAAAGCAGTTAAAAGACAAGTTTTCTAAATCTTAAATCTGTTTCCACTGAGGGCCCAGCTTACAGACAAGGTTCTAAGGGATATTTTATCAGTGTAGAACTAATCTTTGCAGAAAAATGTTTCCACTAAACCCTCGCCTTTCAGTTTGTGAACACGATCCCTTAACGGAATGACTGCTTATCAACTAAGCTCAAGCACAGATTTTAAAAACAAAGCTGCTTCTTTACTATCAAGTGGGTATGTTGTATGAACATCACATTTGTCCTGCCCTTTCAGGAGTGTGAGATAACTCATTTCAAAGTGACATATTCAGAAAGACTCCTGTGTTAGCTATTTACATAAATTTAATTTCCTAAAGCTTCCTCCTATTAATTCTAGGTATCTTCCCTCCTCTACCTTTTTATGTTGACAGTATTTTTCTCGGTCATAAGCAGAAATGTGACATCTCTTGGGTTTTATTTTATTCCAGTCAAGAAGAGCACAGGAGCTCAAATAAATTATAACTCTGAATAATAATAGTTATAAAAGAATGCCAGAACTTCTTGGCGACCACATTTGTGAGCCAGAGCCAGAGAACCAGAAACTAATGTCTAGTAAAAGATGTCAGATTCAATTCTTGCTGCCAATGTCTGGCAAGAAAAATCTGCTAAATAGATGGTTTACCTCATATGACCCAGCTGGCACTCAGAGCAGGGATGCCCAATCATCAGGCAGATAGTGCAGGTAAATTGTAAGGAAAGCATGTAGTACTTCCCATACATCCCATTTCTTGCATACTATTGTTCTCTGGATGTTAACACTAGCCATTTATCCATAGCAGTACTGTCAGGGGTTTATAGAAACCTCAGTCTGCTTAAAATAGTGAAATACTTGGGATTTGAATCATTGCTGGCAGTGGATGCTAGCCCAGCGGATTCAAGAGAGCTTCTGCTCTTCTTCACAGACACTGTATCTCTTTTACTTCACTTTCATAAGGGAGTATAATTGTAAAGTGCCTGTATTTCTATGAAAAGGGTAAATTTTCTTTCCCTCTGGCTTCCCCACTTACAAATGAGAAACCTTTTTAGAATCATGGAATTGTAGAATGGTTAGGGTTGGAAAAAGTTTATCTAGTTCCAACCCCCCTGCCTCAGGCAGGGACACCTTCCACTAGACCAGATTGCTCAAAGCCCCTGTTTTCCTGGTTCGCTATCTTCTGAAAGTGATTTAAACTCCACAGTCTTGAGGGGAGTTCTTTCTGTCTCCCCAAAGCCACAGAGACCTGTGCAAGAAAGTGGTTTAATCTGCTGCACTGGTTGAGACATGTATGTGTAACAATACTCCTCTAAGGGAAAAAGGCCAAGGAAGGATGCTGGTCCACCTTTTGTAAGTGCACACAAGGCTGACCATTCTCATGATAGCCAGCCAATGCCTGAGTGACACTGTTGTGTTTTTATGGATATCTACAAAGATGATTTACTCTCTGCCTGGTAATTGTGCCCCCTACTTCCAGAGCCAATGATGAATATTGCCAGAGGACCAGAGAGCAGGACCTGCCTGGGACTGACTGCGTCTAGGCATGGAAAAGGTCAAAAGAAGAGGGAGCTGGAATGCATTTTCTTGCTCCATCACTGTTGCCACAGAAAGGGGTTGAACAGAGATGGCAGCTTAGACATCCGTAAGCCTCAAAGCCCACCATAAGCTGCCAGTGTGCGTCTTTCATTGACTCACACAGGCATACCAAGCAGTAGGTTCATGGCTGCATTGTCATCTCCCAACACTTTGCTAACCTAGGCAACTGCCTATGTGACCTGTACCAGCACCAGCACCATCTCTGAAGCTGAGCAATGAAAGCCATATATTGAGGGTCAGACCATATGATTTCTGTCAAATACATGAAGCATAGTTAGTCACATCTCAGCTCTTGTTCCAGAAAGTTGGGAGATTGTGTGCTAGATTTTGGTGGTCTATTGGAGCTATCATTGCTCATCCCAGAAGCAGCCTTGAGTTGGTCCTTACATGTACTAACTGTGATGGAACAGCATGAGAATAAAACTGGCTAGCAAGTTTATCTGATGAGTGGCTAATTTGCAGTAACAGAAACTCATATCCCAGAGCTGTGATGCCAGTACCAAAGTGGTATCTCTGAGAGTATGCCTCATATGGCCCAATAAATTAAAGATGGTATTTTTAAAATGTCATTTCCCTTGGGCTACATAGAAGCTATTCCCTGCACAATAAGCTCAGCATGCACAAACTGTTAGAACTTGGCAACTCCCCAAAAAAGTCTGAAAACAAATTAAGTCCCATCTTCACTACTTACTCCTGAATGGATCTTCATCGGGCACTGCATTACCTTCGCTAGTGAGGCCAATCGGATGTAACTGGCTGGTTTTAAAAAGCAGATACCAGAACATCTGTCTTGCCCTTCTTGACAAAAGAAGGAAAATGAAGTGCAATAAAAAAAATAAATAAATTCCTGGACCCTTGGTAAAGTAACAAAACAAGCAGGTAGAAATGTATGCCTACTTAAAAGCCCAAATAATACCACCTGAATTCCCTGAATACCATTTCATTAACATTCCAAGGCAGCTCTACAAAGCCAAGAGATCAAATCAAAGCAAGAAAAGCATCCCCAAAATGAAGCAGAACTCAAGTCTGACCAGTTAACACTGACTGCAAAATATTAATCAACATGAAGTTGCTCAGTGCTTGCACTGGTCAGCAGGGTACCATTCAAATCATTTCTCTGTGATGCCCAAAATGTGCTCTGCTTTGGTATCAGCAGCTTCTGTAGTCGCCAGGGAGGCCAGTCCTCATTAGGGCTGCCCAACACATTTAGTCCAGCTGGCTGGAAGCATGCCATTTGTAAAAAAACAAATGATGTTTTCAGTGCTGGTTGCAGTGTTCACGCCTGACAACATTGCTGACTGACTTTGCAACTCCCAGATAGCAGAGACACAATTTTCAATTTATAAAATCTGATGAATAAGCTGTCCCCTGGGGTTTGGCAGGACTTACTAACTGCCTGAGATCTGCTGTAACTTTCTCCACTTGGCCTGAACTCTCTGATACGGATGTCTGCAAGTTACACAACTAAACCCCATCTTTAACCACTCAAAAAAGCAGACTTGTTTTAGAGACTCTGAAAACTACAATTCCATCAGGAGCATATGGGAACATTTGCCATGAAAATCAGGCCATTGTCATAAATGAGTGCTCTAGGCACAAAGGTCTGGGAAAAAAAAGGCCAATAAACTGAACGGTATCATTTGTAAATGACCTGCCAGTGGCATTAAGTTGAAAGCTAGGAGATAGCAGTTTGGTTTTCATGCATTAAGATCTGCATGCAACTATTTTCCCCATCTCCTGTTTAGCATTATGGAACAACAGCAAGAACAATTTTTAATTAGTTTGGGTTCTATGCGTTGGGCACATTTTTTATGAAGCATGTGCTTGGCTAATACTTGCAATTTCATCTTAGCGGCCTCTTTGATGACATGCACTTTTGAACCAGATGCTTGTGCTGATGGAGTGACATGTTCCAGGGTTAAGTGGGCCCTCCCAGACATTGCTCTGGCTGCTACTGGGGTCACTAAACTACTTTAGTGGTTTTATTTTAGCTCAGTGAATGACAACCCTTCTGATAGGGTTATCTTCAGCCACATTCATTTGCTTCCTAGGAGACTTTTCCTTTACCATGCATGCAGAAGACAATGTTCTAACAACTCAGTCTTGACTAGTTTTCTTTTTTTCAGAGCCATTATAATTAACCATATCCATAGTTTACATGTTGGTCTGCTTGCCAAAAAATAATACACAGCAGCAAGTGAATATTGTTAGTCAAATTTTCGTAAGCCGGAGTGCTCTCCTCGTTTGCAGCCATCTCTCATGAAGAGATGGATGCATCTCCATTCAGTGCTTAAGAAAGCTTGCAAGAGAAGAACAGTCCAGCTGCTTACTCCAAGTCTCCAGGGACTGGTGTTCAACTCAGTTTATCAAGGCCATATTCTTATGCTGCTTTGTCATTTGATCTGTCAGTGCTTCAGATGCCTCTCTATATAATGAGAATACTACAGCCTCCCTCATCTTACAATCTGTTATTTTAAAGTGTAACTTTTCAAGGACTGGGAGGCACTCTAATGATAGGAAGCACTGTAACTTTACTCCTGTCTACAATCCAGTTTGTCTATGCTTATGTATATCTCACTTTTAAGCAAACTTGCTCCTAAGGAATAAGAAGTGTCATTCAGAATTAGCAGTTGTCTGTCTCCAAGGCTGCAAGGAAAACTCACCATTTGCCCTCCAGGTACTTGTCTGTCCTCTTCAAGTCTGCCTTTCAGGTTGTTTTGTATGAGAATAAGATGAAAGCATATCCATGTAAGTCTGAGGTCCTTTCATTGTCCTCTTTGTCACAGTGTACAAGTACTTCATAGTTCCTAGAATAGCCACCCTTACTTCACTGCTGTAAAGCAGGTAACAGCTAGTACTCCTTTCACAGGTAACACTCCTTACTGCTTATGAGGTGCTTTTTGGCAGTGGCTCTAGAGGAGCACTAAAAAAGTTTCCCCATTTAGCAAAGGAAACAAAGAAAAGGTGCATAATGCCCATTTTTACCTCTTAAGTGAGATTTAAATAGAGTATAGGTGCCAAGTCCAGGTGTGGAATCTTTGTTAAGAGCTCACATCCTCTAGCTTTTCCAAGAAAGGGTGCCCCAAGTGCTAACCCTGTTTCTGCATATGCTCAAGGCAGCTTCTGATTTGGCAAGGCTCATCCAACCCTAGATCTGCTGTTGAGGAGTTTAATCTGATGTCTCTGGCAGTTCCTACCCGGGCCTTCTGCTATGGTCTAATTCATCTACCATTTGTAAACTCGTTTTGGTAGGATTTGTGTATTGCAGGTCAAGCCAAATTGTAGTGTTAATAATGCTACTGTAGAAGCATTAGCAGATCTACCAGGTTTACTCCTGAGTAGTTCATCTAGTTTACCTGAAATTCTTGAAAGAACACGTATTTCTTCTACTCCTAGTTGATGTCCAGATATCATTTTGGCTAAAGCAAAACATCTGTATCTCCTGGAGATGTTTTCAGTATCTTCTCACCAGACAAGCATTTCTTCCTGTAGGGCAAAAATACTACTGATTAATTTGCCTTTATGCAAGGCCACAAGTATTTCTTGGGAACTGGAAGCCACCCATCTACATCAAAGAAGACATAGGTAGAATACATTTGGAAGATAATGAGCATACGGTTGTAAAAATGGCAGGTTTTAAGATCTAGGAGGCATGAGGCTTTGTGTCAGTACTTCAGGAGATGGAAATGAGGAGTCAGAAAAGAAAAGGAGGTGTTACATTCCAGTTCCCTGTAACAAGCAATAACAAAAATAAAATCTGATATTCAGGTTACCCTATATTTGTTAAGCATGGTGATCAGTAAACTACAGATACAGATTAAAGACAGACATTTTGAAATTCACTCAATTTATTTAGAGAATGAGTGAAGAATACTCAGTCCCAGCACCTGCTGTTGAATTCCCCTCCTTTTCTGTGGTTTTACTATTACATTTTCTAGTTTTAAAAGAAGTGAAGCAGACTAGGCAGAAGATATTGTCTAATGCCCAAGGTAAATAAGCTGGGAATATTTTCCCAAAGTGGGAAAATTACATTTAATTTTCTGTAATAGCAAAGAGACTATTAAGTGAACAGTAAGTAAGGCTTCTAACAGGAAAAGTAAAAAGTTGAATGGTATCCCTTTGAAACAAATGTCCAAAATGTCCACGGAATCCTAATGGGAGTCTCCCTCTCTGTAGATGCTCAAAACTCACCTGGACACATTCCTGTGCAACTTGCTCTAGGTGGCCCTTCCTTGGCAGGGGGTTGGACTAGATGATCTCCAGAGGTCCCTTCCAATCCTAACAATTCTGTGATTCTGTGAATCTTTTTGTTTTACTTCAACACAGAACATGGAATATGAATAAAGCTTAATTTATGCAGTAGATTAATTACACATTTTTAAGGTGAATCAGATGTTTCAGTTTCTGTACTTACAAAAATCACCTTTATTGGCCCCACATGAGATCACGGTGCCAAGACCACCCAGTGATATGGCTTCACTTTGAAGAATGGGTAGTCTTAAATTCTCATCTAATGCTGATTCTCAAATTTCTAATTTACAGAATAGGAAGATGGAAACTTATAGCACTTTACAATAAAAACACACCCTTTGCACCTAGAAGAGACAAAGTCACTTGTGAGGTCCCCTTCTGGTTTTCCCTATGTTTGTCTGGAATGTCCTCAAAAGGGAACAAAATCTCTCTTATCTTAAAGGCAATTATCACATATCAACAACTTCCAGGCTAGGGCATTATGTAGGTGCTTAAGAAGCTACATCATTGAATCCATTCTGCTGTTTGGGAAAGGAAGGACCTAAAATGGGAAAGAAGGCCAGTACCATGTTAAACTACTTAAGAGGTCAAGCAAAATCTGACTGCAGCCAGCAATGTTTGGATTTTTCCTTTGGCTCAGAGAACAAGCTATAAATCATCCAGCAAATGTGTACCCTACAAGGGGTCAGAGGTAAAAACATCTGCCCATACTGGGCAGCCACTTCAGTCCACTCTTGTTGCCAAGTTCCTAAAAAGTGCCCAGAAGCACCTAGTCTGATGGACAGGTCTTTTGCTTTTCCTGGGCTAGTGGTTTCACGTCCACCCCAGACCCTTATGTGGGGGGTGACATGGAATATGCAGAAATAGTGACATGGAATATGCAGAAAGAAGTGGAAGAGCACTCAGGAAGCATTTGCTTATCTTTGTCCTGACAAAGCTGCACCTCTTATGTTAGGGGTTTTATCCCAGCTTGAAGGAGACTGCAGAAACCTTGAGAGGGAGAGCAAGCTCCCCACTCTTTGCTGGTTTGTGTCCAGTCCACAGGCTTAAAAATCAAGCACTTCCAGCCTTACCCTGAAGACAATTTTTCTACTTACAAGAAAAGATAAGACTCAGTGAAGAGCATAAAACCAGCCCGTTTCCACTGCACTCACTCTCTGTACAAAAGCCAGCAAAGCAGGAGATGATGAAACCTCTCTGGAGAGCATGGCAGCATTGGAAAAATGCATGGCATAGGGAGGGCTGGTTGCGTTAAAATCTGCTGACCCATGTTTTTCCTGTGACTATATATTAAAATACAGACATAGATTTATGTCTGTGTATTTCTCAGTCTCCAAAGCTACAGAAGTACAACATTCATCAGTAACAACAGGGATGGACTTTCAACAGAATCAGCTGTTCTGAGGCACAATGGAGTCATCATAGATGTGGGGGAAATTTTTTCACTTTCATATACCTGTAGCTGTACTAAGAGTACAAAAGGTAAAGCAAACAAATAAAAGAGCTCCATGGTGCACTGAGCATGCTGAACTTTACAGCTACCTGCACTCATGACATTTTTAGTGTTTCGATATGGTCTGAGATGGCAGCAATCTGCAAAAGGGGTGGAAGTGATTTTTCATTTTCCTCTGAAAACTCTATCTATCAACCTGACTTTACGGCAAAGAATTTAGGTTGGAGCTAGTGCGGGTATTCGGCTAATACACTAGCTTCCTGCCTGCGCTTTGAGCCTCCTTTTAACCCTGGACATAGGAAAACTCAGCAGACCGCTTAAAAATGAAGAAGTCGTGACACCTAGCGGTGAGTTAAACACCAGTAACTTCTAGTTCCTTCAAAATTCACTCTTTGTTTTCCGTGGGCATGTTGCTCTCAGTCAGATTGTAATGTGAAAGGTGTGGCCATTACCCATAAGGGTAATTACCCATGAGAGTCATGAGACTCTAGACATCCGGGCAGCCCCTCACTTCTTTTATAGTCCCATGCAGTGTGTGCATGTGTGTGTCTTGTATCAGACTCCTGGGATTCTGCACAGAAACCCCCATTCATTAATGCCCAGTGTCCAGCCCCTGGTTATGCTTCTTATTGAACACGACATTTTGAATAGCCATTTATACTGAGATCAGGTTAAGTGCTTTGACTTTAGAGAGAAAGGGAGCATGACAGAATGCTGGCATAAGACCAAGTGGGAATTTCAGGCTTATTTTCTTGTCAAGTAACTATTAATCAATGCTGGTTTTAGAAGGTGACTCAAAAATGTGTTGTATGGCATGCAGCAAAATCCTGGCAAGTGGTTTAAACTGACTTAGTTGCTGGCAAATTCTTTTGCTGTTGAAGACTACTCAGAGTCTGCTTTGGTCAGCAGCAGTCAAAAAGTACATACTGGCTGCGATACCATGACAAGAAGTCACACTGAAAAGCAGTAAACCAGTCTAGACATGTGTAAAAAAGTTGTAGGTTCTTTCCAAACAGTGGCAAGCCTTAGAGATGTTTGGTTTTGTTTGGCTTGGGGTTTTTTTTTAGGGAAGCAGAAGAGTGATGAGTTGTGCCAGTGGTAACTAGGCTGCAATCACCAAATGGCAAGTTTTCTTGGCTTGTTGAGCTAGCTGTTTGGGGACCTGCCATTTTTTTTATCATAAGTATGAGCTTCAGTGCAAGAAATTTCAAGTCAAAACATCACTGTATGTTGTTGGGAAATTGAGTGCATGCTTCTTTACATCTGTAAGAGCTGTTAGTGGCGCAGCCACCCAGTTTCATGTCCATATTTGTGCATGCTATATCAAGCATACTTTCCATTGCCTGCAATGAGACAAACTCTTTCCTCCTTCTCCTCTGTCTTTCAGAGGAGATGCATGATAAAATTACATATTGTAGACAAGAAATGGAAACTAGATTACTTGAATATACATTATTTTCTTCATCTAGAGATTTATTTTACCACACATCCACATATATCAGTACCTGTAACTTTCCCAGTTTGCTGTCTTGGGTATAATTAGCACTTCTACCACCAAAGTGTCTGGATATAAGGCAAGTGAATATAAAAACATCAATTCTGTCCAAAATGTTCCAGTTTCCACCCCTTGAATCATCAGCATGTGATAAGGCACTGGAATGGGCTGCCCAGGGAAGTGGTGAATGCTCCATTGCTGGCGGTGTTCAAGGCTGGGTTGGACAGAGCCTTGGGTAACAAGGTTTAGTGGGACGTGTCCATGCCCATGGCAAGGGGGTTGGAACAAGATGATCTTAAGGTCCTTTCCAACCCTATCTATTCTATGATTCTATGATTCTATTCTGTACCAACATTAATAACCATTGCTCATGGTTTTCAAACAACGTAAACTATTTAAAAATTAATTCTGTTTACAGTACCTTATAGAGGAAATATTTTGTATAGTAGAATAACTCAAACTGACTAGTGGCTACCCACAAAATATGACCATCCAGTAACAAAATTAATCATTTAGAACTAATTGGCAAATAATGGGGATATTGTTGGAGAAAACACAAAGAGGAGATCAGATCCAGCAACTGCGAGTCCTGGGTTCTCTTTCCACTGTACCATGTCTTTCCCATGCTGCTCTGACATAGGCAGCCCTAACTGCAATGGTGTAGGCAGCTCCAATCCCCAGTCATCCCTAAGTGCACCATTTACTTTTTTACACTGGGCTGTAAGCTGTGGGACTGAAGTGCCCTGTTTACTTGTCACTCCTAGAAACACTTGCAGTCATGAGGTGGAACTCGTAGGCATGCTAGTTTATGCTTTGCCTTTGTTTTGCCCTCTGTAAAATGGAGATGGCCATCAACTGATGCATGACAAGCTTGTCTGAACCCCTCCTATGGGCCCAGGGCTAGTATTACTTCAGTCTTCATTGCTGCTGCCATTGCTGAAGAGTAACAACAGAAAAATGAAAAGCAGTACTAATGCTGGCAGCCCAATAATCTGAAATATGTAATTCAGTCCTGAACAGAACAAGTGCAACATCTGGTGCAGCAGAAAGTTAGGTTCTGCTAAATCTTTGAGTGCCACTTTTTCCATTTCGCATTTGTCATTGTTGCTACAAGTCCAAACAGCCCCACAACAGTCAGAAACAGCAGTAAATCTTTCTGCTTCTTGCCTCTCTCTATAAGAAATATCTTGAGAGGTTTATAAGGGAAGGGACCTTGCAGAGCACTTAGCGTGGCTGTGCTAGCCTGTGAGGCAAAGTTTTTGGACAGCCAAGCAGAAGACATGACTTTGGGCTGTAGGTCCAACAACAGTAATGTGTTTGATCTTTCCCATGCCAGGCAGGACGTTGTGCTACAGTCTGTGTTACATGAGTATACCAGAATCTCTGCTGTCTCTTGTTCCTGCATTTCCATGATTCCCCTGCCGATAGATGGGACATGACAAGAGCTGTGAGGTATAGAGTAGCTGTCAAAGTCAGCACTGAGGAGTAATTATCTAGGCAATAATCACTTGCATAGGACTTAGAATATTGATCTTGGATATGCTTTTTAAGATAGTCTCTGTATTGAGTGCAGAGGAGATATGTACAGTAAGTCTCCAGTGTATCAGACTCACTTGCATGACTAAGCCTGCAATCACAGAATCACACAATGGCTAGGGTGAGAAGTGACCTCTGGAGGTCATGTACTCCAAACCTCCTGTTCAAAGCAGTCTCAACTAGAACAGATGGCTCAGGACCATACTCGTCTGGGTTTCTCCAAGGGTGGAGACTCACAACTTCTCTGGGCAACATGTTCCAACCCTGCATCGCCCTTGAAGTAAAAAAAACCAACCAACCAACCAAACAAACAAACAAACAAACAAAAAAAAAAACTTTCTGATGTTTAAATTATTTCAATTTGTGCATTTGTGCCCGTTGCCTCTTGTCCTTCCACTGGATACCACTGAAAAGGATCTGGCTCTATTTTCTCTACACCCACCATATCAGGTTTTCATGTTTAAAAATCCCCTCTGATCTTTCTCTTCCTAAGGGTAAATAATCTCTGTCCTGTCTCTCCTATGTCAGATGCTGCAATCTGTTTGTCATTTTCGTGATTCTTCACTGGACTGGCTCCAGTATGCTCATGTCTCCTCCATATTCAGGGCCCACCATTGAACTCAGCACTCCAGATGTGGCCTCACCAGGGTTGAGTAGAGGCCAAGTATCGCCTCCTTTGACCTACTGGACACACTCTTCCTTATGCAGCCACAGACATTGTTGGCTGCCTTCGTTGGAAAGCACATTGCTGGCTCATGTTCAACTTGTCCACTGAGACACACAGGTCTGCTATTTGACATCTAGTTGCATATTAATGGCTACTTCCAGCTGTGGCTTTCTTCAGCTTCCTGGATTTAATGGCTTGAATTTCTTTCTAATAAATGGATGAACATGCCTGGTCTGTTGAATAGCATGGACAGTTTCTCCGTCAATGACATCTAATTATCCAGTAGCCCTGAGAGGTCTCATAAGGCCTCCAGACTGTTGATCAGTTTATCAGAGTGGATGCATACTTAACTGCCTGAAGCAAACAAAAACAGTAGCAAGTTGCTGTGTTTTCAGTTGAATGAGGGTGATACCAAACCTCTTGCTATGCCATAAGCTTTAACAGCATCCTAACAACTGCAGAACAACTTAAGTTGAGGGAGGAGCTGCTTTTCCTAGTAATCTGGTGGTTGTCCTTCTTGTAGACCAAACAATGACGTGTTTTCTGCATAGGCATTTGGGCCATCTCTCAGGCCTACATTTCTTAGCCCTACTACAGAAAGAAAGTTCACCCTTTCCCTGGTCATGGAGTGAAATCCTTCTGCAAAACCACAATTGCATTCTCCAGAGAGCAAGAAAAATGGGCACAGTGGGTTAATACTCCAAAACCAGGAAATATCCCTAACCAATGTTCTATGTCATCACATAATCTAGATTACTGTCAAGAATTTGGGTGTTGGCTTAGATAACAAAAGACAATATGTGTTCATCATTAATCTTCTTGAACATTTGTTTAGCCAGAAACTGTCTCTGATCAACCCTCAGTGTAAACAGGTCTATGCTTCAGACAGAAGTGGTAAGATATTATTCCAAGTACTTGCATTATATGGAATCTCCGCTTAACTCTAGCAAGATAAATTTAATGACAGGCTCAGTATCAGTGGCTGTACTCCAAAGACATTTATGTTCAGTTTAAGTTTCAAAATTAAATAAAAATTTATCTTGAATCAAAGAGGAAAAATATTACCTCTAAAAATCTACCATTCGTTCCTACTCTATTTGAGGTTTCACTATCAAACACTTTTGCATCTGGCTGGCAAAGAACTGAAAAGGTTTTTCTTCTTTCATTACCAAATGACAGATGTTGTACTCATTGCAGCTGAACCCTGGAAAGGTTTCCTTTTATCATGTAATTTTTTACAGGTATAGAATCATAAACAGCAATGAAAGAAAAAAAAAGAAAAAAATGAGCTTCTTTTATATAAGGAAAATAAATGCTGCACTGTATTTTCTCAGCTAGTTCTGGGCATAATTAGTACATTTCATTTATGTTTGAACATGCAGTCACATAAACTATAAAAAAAATTATGTGCAGAACATTGGTGGAATAAGTTAAAACATGCAATTTCCTACTCCTCTTCCTAATGGTTGGTCTCTTCATGCCTTTTTGTTTCAGAACAAGAACAAGCAAACACTTTCAGTCCTGCCAGTCCAGGGGCAGTGCATGAGTGGGGAGCAAGACTCTCTCAGAGTTATCACTGCAGCTGATTGCTGGCTGCGAATCTTACCCAAAGTTCTTTGTCTCCATTTTCTCATGTGTAAAATGTAAAATATAGCTAAGAACTAGCCAACAGCCTTATACTTACTCACTGCTGGGGAAGTTAGTTCTTCACAATCAAAAAGACTTAATGCTTTGATTGCTTGAAGGTTAATCCAAGGCTTTAAACTGTCTGATAGGAATCAGATAGATACAAGGAGCCTCAAGTTTGCAATAAACAGAGCCGTTAGAAATATTTATCGAGTTAGAGCATTTAAAATTAATCTCAACTGTGCCAATTCCAGAACACAGTATCTTAATTGAATTACATATTTTGGACATTGTCCTGAAATGCTTCTGAAGGTTGTTAGATATATGGAATGCTTGAGATATGGTTTGGGGTTTTATTTTTGTTTGATTGGGGTTTTTTTAATCTGGCTTTCAGTTTACCCATGATAATTGTTATAAGAATTTCTTACGAAGTCTTACATTCAGTAGCTGGGAAAATGGTACAGAAAAGGCTGATACACATACAGAGTAATAAGAAAAGTACAGAAGCTAGAAGGAACAGAGTAAGGGAAAAACAGACAACTGCGCTGCCTCTTAGTATTTTAAACGCCTGGAAAGGTGAGAAGAAAATACAACTTCTTTTATAGGTGGAAAGAGAATTTGGTGGCTTTAGAAAGGTGACAGCTGCTATAAATGACATGGCAGGTGCTGCTGCTGCTTCTCTCTCCTCTTGGCAGAAATGTTCCCCTCAGCAAACATGCTGCCATTCAGCTGTATTTTAATGGGTTTAATGCATTTTAAAGCCAGACGTGCAGAGATTGCAGCCAGAGAATCAGAAATGCTGACAAACAAAATGAGCTAAAGTCAAGCATCCACTTCCAACTCCAAAAGCCCTTTTACATTTGGACTTAAGTCCTGGTATACTGAACTGAACAGTTATAAGTCCTTTTTTTCTGCCAAGTGCTGTTCTGCAGCCACTTCATTTATGCAGTTTGTTCTGCCACACTGCTGTCATGGCAAAGTTTTGTTTAGAGATATTATCCTATTAGTATCTACAAGTGATTGAAATCCATAGAAATCTATATTGGTTGTCTGGAGTTGCTGGAAATTAGAAAAATCTAGCATGTTACGTAAACTTGTTTTGAAAGCAAAAAGAAATTAGAAGCAGATAGGTTGGCTGATATAAAACAGGTTAAGACAGTTGTGACAGTGAGTATTTACATCTATTGAAGTCATGCAATGATTAGAACAAAGAAAAATGGGAGGAAATGTTTGTAGCTGGAGCCACCAAATGTGTCTTAAGTAATGCTCATGGAATGTGGTTGTCGGCTTTCATGCTGTTTTTTGCATGAACAAAGGATCACTGAACAGGGGCAGAGGAAAACTGACTGGGAAAAGCTAAGGTCATCATTCTAGTGTATCTCAAAGGGATCTGTCATTATACTAACATTCTTCTAATAGAAGCCTGCTCTGGTGCTAAACCTGAATTTTGGATGGATATTCTCAGTGAGAAAAACTCACCTGGGAGCCCTCATTTCTTGAGTCACGCTCTGGAGCATATTCACTAACTTAATATTTAACAGCTCTGGGGAGAACAATTGTTGAACAATTTTTTTCTAAAATAGAGCTAAGAATGTGGATAGCTTCAAGGCTCCTTTTCAGGACCTGAAAACTCAGTCTTCCAGGATTCGGTATTTCTAGACTTCAAATATGTGTAGAAGTTTAAGAAGGCGAACAGAGCCAAATACCTCCAAGTCTGCAGTCAGGATAATTTTGTTTTGCTACTGTCAAAATGTAACATTTAGATTCTGGGGTTTTTATGCTTTCTTTTCCAAAACCAACTTCAGGTTTCCTTCTGAGGTGGTATTATTTCCTTTCTCCTCTTCATTCCATCGCTCTCCAATTTCCATCCTAAAGAAAAATGTGACTGTGAAAAGCTCCATAGTTCAGCAACATCTGAAGAGTAGAATTGTCACAGAAGGTCCAGTAAACTGATGTTGTAGAAATGGGATGGAAGAATCTGGATTACTTGGAAATAGGAACTCGACCATGAAAACCTTCTCTGTAATGGAAGGAGAAGTAAGCCGGGCAATGACCAGTTACTTTAAATACTCTGGGGTTTTTTGTAAGTATAGTATTATTTTTTTTTATGTTCTGCTCTGTAATGGACAGAATTTAATCTACCATGGTTTTCATAGCAAGCCTACATCTGGGAGACTCTGTAAGTTCCATTTGCTCTGGATGTTACTGTTTCAATGAGTGGATATCTACAACATATTTATTAAATTTCTGTTAGTTTCAGTGTAGTTTATGAGGGAACCAAAGGAGTCATATAATTTTAGAAGGGGATGGGGTAGAATATTTACCTAAAGTAGTACTGAGTGTCCTGCAAAAAACTGAAGTGCTGTCAAATACAGACTGGACCTGAAACTGTTTACAAACATTTGCAACTGAGGTGGAGGTTTGAAGCGGTCAGTGCTCAAAGTGGTCTTGGTATGGGGGACACAGTGTGGGAAAGTAATTAGTTTTCTCTTCTTTAATGGATGTTATCTGAATTTATTTCACAATTATTCTGTACGCAGTATTGATAGTAAAAATATAAAAAAGCTTGATGCTGTATTTCTAAGGACCTAAGCCACTGGCCATTTCTGAGTATCTTTTGAGTACTCAAGCTGCCTGAAATCTGACTATGCATCCAGCTTTTTCAGATGGGCCTGTCTCTCCAATGAGCCTCTCTCTCAGTGATCCAAACCAAAATCCTGATTCCAGCTGCGCCTGTTTTAAGAACAGTTCCATGTCAATATCTGAATTTTGCTGCATGATCTTGCCCACAGAGGCACGGAGCCATATCTGTCTACTGCTCATAGTAGGCACTTCAGTTTCCAGGAACTGTGCCGGTGCTCAGAGGGAGCAGCAAGACTGTTCTCAAACTATGTTCACTGAGGAAACACCTTCTTGGAAGCTGCCTGCCTCTTTGTTACTTCCACCAGTCTAAAATAAATGTCACTGAAAATGTCTCATTGGTCTTTGTGTGTGCAAAGACCACGGGAACACTTACAAGTCAGCCTCTTTCAGATACCACATACAAAACTAGAGGAAATAACAATGTTTGGGTCTTTCAAGAAAATCCAAAATGTCCAGATTTCTTTGGCAAACATTCTTACTTTGTTTTTCCAGGCTGGGAAGCATGAAAGTGCCCTTTCCACCTCTTTCCACTTCCCTGTCACTTACAAATTCAAGGCTGATGATGCTTGGACTCAGATAAAATTTAGAAGTGAGTGGAAAAACACATCCAGCTGTCCCAAAGGGGAATTGCATCCTCTACCTGCTACTGTCTTCCTCCCCATGTTTGCCTTCTTTCTGCAGGTAAAGTGACTCACTACATTCTTTTGCCACTTACTTACCTTCTGTTTTCCCTGTGTGCACAGCAAATCTCTGATGTTCATGGGACTGTTCCAAGTTCAATAACATTTCATTTTCTGATGGTTATAAGGTTCCTCAAACTCCAGTCAAGATCTGGAGCCAGAAGGGGGAAGTTTGCATAAAATCAAAGCTCTGCCACAGCCAAGTGACCCATAGAGCTCATTAATAAACTTCTCAATCATAAAGTGTGATTTTCTGTGTGGGAAAAGTCAGCTTAACTGACCATAAACTGTTGTTGAAATTTTAGCTGGAATTCCGCACACAGTCCTGGCTGGCGTAAGCAGAAAATATTTGCACAGACATCCATTGTCCTGACCCACAGACAGAGTTCAAACAAACACTGATGGGAAAATGAAATTAGGAGAACAGGATATTGTCCTTCATTCTCTGCATTCAGGCTACTCAGATGGCAGAATCTGAAATTTATATGGAAGGTCAAAATGATTCCAAGGTTGGATGTGAACAGATTTCATACATGGATGTTTAATATTCATAATGTTTGCCAGAAGGACGACCCTAAATGTCGAAACTTTGCATTCATCTACAAAACAAGGAAAGCAACGGAGGTGAACAGCGGAAGCTTATGCAGAATACCCTATTAACATGCTTCATGTGCTCCTCTATGTTGTGCTATGGTGATACAGAAAACAGCTGAAGTGTTTACTTTCACTAATAGTATGGAAGATTCTATTTTTCTGTTTATTTTTTTTTTTGTCTGCATCAGCCTCCATGCAGGAAGCTAAATCTGGTATGGCAAAAGATTTCAGCACTATAAAAAAGGGTTTTGGCTCAGCTGGGCAAATGGAAAAGTTGGGGAGAAAAATTTCTTTTGGAAAACTTGACATGGAAAATAAAATTAAAAATGAGGGTTAATGTAAGCATTTGTTTTGTCCCAGCTAGCATTATTTCATATAGTGTTTGCTTTAAAAACATTTTTAACATTATAAATATATGTAGATTTCAAATTTAAAGGAAAGAATGTAAATATTTCTTTTTAAATGTTCAAATGAAACATGCATGAATGGGATGAAACATTGGCAATGCTATAATACCAGCCTTACAAACAGCTCAAACTTGTGATTTCTTGCTTGCTTTCTTTTCTTTACAGCAAATAATTCTATCCAGTCTCAAAAATAATCTATAAAGGGATCACAAAAGTATGACCTTATCCTCCATCAGACCCCTGTTAGCACCTGTCCCTCTCAGAAGGCATAAATCCATTCCGAAGTTCAGTCCCTATCCTATCCCAACAGAACTGGCAGCAGTACATTTCTTCAGATCTTCTTTTCCATCCATATTTTCTTGATCTCAGTCTTCATCTCAGTTTCATAGAAATCCATGTTGATCCTGGACCAATTACTGAAGACCTAAAGCAAATTCCAATTTAAAATCTTGTCCAGAGTCATATTCATTCCTCAGTTTCTGTCACATGCGACATACTTGCTCTTCACAATTGAAAAGATCAACAGTGAAATGGGAATTGTTGGTCTCCCAGACCCAGCAACAGAAAAAGCTTTTCAGACTTTGTTTACCTAAAACATAGCAGCAGTCATTGCTCTCCTCTCAGTAAAAACCTTCCTCTCCCATGTAGAAAGCATACAACCTTCCTAACAGTAGCTTTCATAGAACCATAGAATCATAGAATAGTTAGGGTTGGAAAGGACCTCAAGATCATCTAGTTCCAACCCCCCTGCCATGGGCAGGGACACCTCCCACTAAACCATGCCATCCAAGGCTCTGTCCAACCCAGCCTTGAACACTGCCAGCAATGGAGCATTCACAACTTCCCTGGGCAGCTCATTCCAGGGCCTCACCACCCTTACAGTAAAGAATTTCTTCCTCATATCCAATCTAAACTTCCTCTGTTTAAGTTTGAACCTGTTACCCCTTGTCCTCTCACTACAGTCCCTAATGAAGAGTCCCTGCCCAGCATCCCTATAGGCCCCCTTCAGATATTGGAAGGCTGCTATGAGGTCTCCACGCAGCCTTCTCTTGTCCAGGCTGAACAGCCCCAACTTTCTCATCCTATCTTCATCCTACCCTTCAGAACTGATTAGCTGACCTCTGCAGCCCCTGCTTTCCTCAACTGCAAGTTTAACATTAAGTCTAAATTTCTTCATAAATTACACAAATATCATCTCCTGTGTTGAACAACTCCAGACCTCAGTGCCCTGCAAGAAACTACACTAATTCTTGAGTTTTGCTGCACAGATGCATAGCTCCAAATTCGGTCCTGTTGGTCACCACGTCCAAAACCCATTCAACTTTCCTGCCATGCAATTGATTGTCCGTTACTCACAGATAGGACCAGCCTCAACCTGTTAGGATCCTGCAAGAAACTCAATATCTAAATTCAGCTCTTTTTACATTAAACCTAAACACAACTTTAGCCAATAAACAAAACCCCACCAACTAGGACACTCAAAAATTAAGTCTGGAGAGAAACACACAGCTCACTACAAATAATAACCCACATGCTATTACACGGTATTTAGTAGGTTCACCTATCAACTTGCTGTTCTAGTCTCCCCTTTCCTAGACTGTAACATAAGCTTTAATGATAAGGATGTTTTCTAAATATAATACTGATTTGAACTAAAGAGTTCATACTACAATGACTCACTTCTCTGACACCAAAGTTTGATCTTCTTCCTTAGCTTCTTAAGGAACTAGTGTAAAACCAAGACCTTAACTATCTTTTACCAGACCTGTGATCCTAAGGCACACTAGCTATTAACACTCTAACATCCTTAGCCCAGTTACTGTTTTCTGTCACAGGATGAGTTATACATTATTCATTGCTAAGAGAACTAGTCCTGAAACCAGAACCTGAGGCTTAGTAGGATCTGCCAACAGGCAGCTCTACTTTCCAAACAGAAACCAGGTATCCAAATATGGCCTTCACTTGCCGGTAATCTTACTCACCTTGTCCTAAACCAATACTATCTAGCTGTTGTTGACCTCTGCAAGTAACAGCCAACTTCCTACTCATCCCTTCTCAGATTCATAGAATCTCACACTCAGTTTAGCTCTCTATGTTTTCTTGCACAGAAAAAAGGAGTGCTACCCTTAGAATAGGCTTCTGGACAGAGTACTAATGGCCACAGACTTCCAAATTAATGGTAAGCTAAGTAGCTTTCTATTGTCAGCTGTGTCTGTGTCTCTAAATTCTGTAAGACCTACCAATAAATTCAGATCTTTGTCCTCTTCTACCCCAAATTCTGTCTGCATAACTGCCCGATGCTTTATCTGTAGTCCTCTCACACCTTAATCATTGACAAATCATTGCTGGAAAATCACCCCTAAATGAAGAGTAAAAGACTGGCAGGATTCAGCAATAAATTTTTGTTTACAACCTCTGCTTACTTAAAGCCTGATACTTCACCCAATCCGAATCTTAATAATATCTTAATAATAATACTACCCATCCTCGTTTCAGTGCTATAGTATACAGACTACTCCTTGCCAACCTCAATCCCCCACAATGGACAGGATTCCTTAATACTCGCAGTTCTCTCTCCTTTCTTGCTCCCTAGCTCCAACCATTTGTTTTGTTACAGACTTATCAACTCTTGTGACAAAGCCAATCATCTTTTCAGACACCATGACAACCTCCAGGACCCCACATTAAAAGCAGACCTCCCACCTCTGCCCTCCTGAATCCTAATCCTAATCACAACCAATGCAGTCACCTTCGTTATAGTTAGTCACTCCCATTGCATCTAGGATGGATTATCAGATCTTCACTCCTGGAAAAAAACATCTGAAATATGGGCAATTGTGATACAATTCTACAGACTGCTTTCGTAAGTTCAGGCCATGCATCCAAACTCTATACTGCCTTTAATAATAACACTCTTGCCACCAGTTCCCATCGCAACTAGTCAGAAGGCATAAATCTTTGCCGTCATCAGCCCTCATCCTAGACCCACAACGTTGATAAGATCCTGCAGAACAGGTATTTCTCCGTCTTTTCCATCCCCAAACTTTAACTGTAGCCACACAGCTCATTCCTCCACTCCAGAGCATCAATCCTAATCCCAGCCCTGAATGTAACCTGAACTGTAATCAGTTACTTCTCTCTACCACAGAACTAATCACCTGGAGACTAATCATCTCTTCGCTGCTAGATGAGCAATCCCTGAAATTAGGTTTAAAGGGCAAAATGCCAATACAAGAAAATTATCTTCCAGTGATATGTTTCTTATTTTTTTTTAATCATTGCTTGAAAACACATTTTTAAAGGCATCTATTGTCAGTTTTAACTGTGTTTCTGCTTGGGGCAATGAGCTTTTGTTTTAGTGTAGCTTGCCAGCACTTAAACAAACCCTGGCCTAACAGGCAACCTTTGTTTTGTGGCTTACTAGAGAAAGGGAAAAATGTAAAGGCTTCTTCAATATAAGGGATGCTATGCAAGGGTAAATACACAGTCTCCACGAAGTGTACAAATGCTTTCCCAAATGTAAGCTGTATAGAGCTTTGTAGGATGGGACTTCTATCTTTATCTTTCCTTACATTTGCATGTGTTGGAAGATACTTTAATGTATTCCAAAAGTATTGAATAAATTGATATAATTATATTCTCTCTTTTAATCTGTAAAATTCTGCTAGGAGCACTCACTCCTTTAATCCAGTGCTGATTAAAAACTTGTGATTCACATTACTTTTAACAGGCACCAGAAGAAATGGCAAACGACTACCCTATGAAAGTAACAACTTGACAAAATAACGTCTCAGAATTAACATTAACACTTCCGTCTATAGATATATTTCTTCAAGAACAATTGACTGGAGAAAATATATGCCACAGGTTTTCCTAATCATATTTCTTTTTTGGTAATGCAAAAAGTCATTCCCCAAGGGCAATGCTTGGTTCCCATTCAAGTCAAAGATAAAAAGTCTCTTGAGTTTCATGGGAACAAGAGTATTCTAAAAATAAAAATGTTCCCCTGATAACCTCTAGTGGATTTTTTTTTTCCCCAAAAAAGCAAACACAACAAAGACAATGTTTTCATCATTTCTATTTCTGTCCTCAGGGTGTAATTCTGTTTGGTGCAAACACAGCTTAGGGATGTGTGAAGGCCCTTTATGTCATCTCATGCACCCTCTGGATTGCCCTGAGGCTAAATTGTCCCTTTCTGGTGGTAATTTACAGCTGTTTCTAGGCAGCATTATAGCTCAGGAGCCTTCATATAAGTAGGGGGAAAAGTTGTTAGTGCTGTACTGCATCACAGTAGGGGCAGCTCTTTCTAGGACTCTTGCAATTTCTCATCAGCCCTGGTATGCTGCCATGATTACCACAGAAGACACCCTAAGTCTGTTCATAATGACTGTGAATCCTTCCTGAGGATGGCAAGAAACAGGGCTGCCACAGAGAAAGGTAGAACACAGTACTAAACTTGTAGTCCGGCTGCACACTGAAAGTCAAAAAAGAATATCATTACATAGGTTCAGCAATTGGTCTACTAAGGGCACTGTGCTTGATACTCTATCTAGCTGTAAATTCTTCAGCTCTGTGCAGACTCTCACAACAGACTTTGTGACCCAAACCTTCCAGGCAAGAAGGGGATGTTTAAACTTTCTAGATCTCGCTTTAGGTAAAACAATGAGCATTCTGTTTGTGATGAATGCTCCCTGTGTGCCATGCCCTTCTGTCTCATCTTCAGTTGACTCTTGCAGTTAAACAAGGCACTGAAGGACATTTCCTAATGTCTTTTGGAGACTTACTTTTTGTTCTGCATGAATATATAGTAGTGCTGTTACAGTACTTAATGGAGGCACTTAGCTGGGTGACCATGCTGGGCTTAGCAGACACCATTTGAATCGGTGCTTCACAGTTTGCTTAGTTATGTACATGGAGTGAGGGAGAGGACCACACAAACACTATCTATACCTATAGAAAAGCATTGTCACCCTTTCCTAGAATAACTTTGCAATCATCTGTGCTTAAACAAATGGGTTGCTTGCTGAGACAGAAGCTGAAACAGAAAGGGGTGTTTGCTTGTGTAGGTACTATACTGCTTCATCTTTTCTGTTTTACTTAAGGTGGATTGTCTTTCATAGCTGGATTTTTAAATCAAAGTAGTGAATATGTGGGCATCCAGATTACAGCAGATATTACAGGACCTGGGACACTCAAAGTAGGGTAGTTTCACAGCTGGCAAGGAGGGGTTGTGGTAGACTACAGGAAGGAGTGAAAGTCTAAAGTGCTTTATCCAAGAGAAGTGGAGACAGGTGCTACCTCCCCAGCTTTTTGGAGAAGCCTTGCCCCTACCAGCTGGGCAAATTCTGAGAAGAACAAACCCCTCCAGAACTCATAACTACCGACACCCCACTTCCTCCTCATCAATTTGAGCTCGCGGGGCCTGGAGCATCCTTGTGTGTTAGCCCACATCCTCCTGTCCTCCCAGAAGGCACTGTTGTTGGAAACAGAGCTTGGTGACAGACCCCCTGTGCTGACCGTACGTTCTTTTACACTTCTTTTGTCTTGTTTGCACAGTGGAAGGGCAGAAGAGAACAAACATGATGGGAACTCGAATCCTTATGGAAGAAAATTTTGGCAAGAATTTCTTCCTGTCTTTACAGTGGGGGCACCAGAAGCAAAACAACCCTGTGTGAAGAACCTACCACTGCAAGAGAGACATGGCCAGTGTGAACAGGCACAGGAAGGGCCTTGTGCCTGAATGCAACCCTGATGGAACCACATGGGCCTGCATGGAGGGAACACCACAGTTTAGTAGGACAGCTTTTCTCCTCCACGGCCTTCAGGCAAATAACACAGGGTTTCCCCACCCTGGTATGCCTGCACTGTTTCTACTGGGTTGTGGTCCTGGCAGAAACACCTGGGGTGAAGATGGAAGAGATCAGCAAGGTCTAGAACTGCTGAGTCCTTTCACAATTCTGGACAAGGCTACCACAAAGGCTGCAGAGGCTGAAGGCTCTGGGCAGTGTGCCCATGTCCCTCTTCCCAGCCCCTTCTTCCCTGTGTACCTTCCAGTCAAAGGGACACAGGGCTGGAGGTAGGCTGGAACAAACATGGGTGTTTCCAGGCATTTGACATGTTTAGAGATTTACAGAAAAAAGATAGAAGAAATTATTGTCCACTTGGCTACAAAAATCAAAAGTACTAATGCTCTTACCTTTGCCTGACAGCTAGTTCAGCCATGGCTCTGTAAGACACAAACTCAGTTATTATTTTACCTTATATAAAATTCTGAGTGTTATATTTATCATCCTCACTTTAAGAAAGACTGAATCTTTAGAATCTGAAACTATTAAAGGTGTGAATTCAGACCAGATATAAGGAAGAAATTTTTTACCATGAGTATGGTGAAACACTGGAAGTGGCTGCCAAGAGAGGTGGTAGATGCCCCATCCCTGGAAACATTCAAGATCAAGTTGGATGGGACTCTTAAGCAACCTGATCTGATCGAAGATGTCCCTCCTCATTGCAGGGGAGTAGGACTAGATGACCATTAAAGATCCCTTCCAACCCAAAGGATTCCATAATTCTATGATTCTATGACTATCCATCTTTAAGTACTTGAAAGCACCTGTCATGTGATAAATAAAGCAGCAAATATGTATGATTTTAGCATAAGGTAAGCTAAGGTAAACCTCTGAGAGACCATTTTCAAACATTCTTCAACATGGCCTATAAATTTGCAGCTAAAATTCAGGCCATTCAATTCCCATTCAAGCAAAAATTCATGGAATTTTCAATAAAACGAGAGAAAGGAAGAAGGACAGTTAATAGCACTGGGAAACATTTTCGTGCATATACAGTAACGGCAGAATGTTTACATTAAGCTGCTGGATTTACTTGAAGCAACTGAAATTTGAAGACAAAATCAAGTTTTTAGACACATACAAAAGTTAAATGATATGTATTTAATTTTAATAGTACCAATATATTGGTTTGTATAGCTATTACAGCTTTCGTTTAATTTAAAGTTTATTAAAATAGCTCGCATACATACCATTCAAGCATCACTTGCACAAGTGCCCAGGCGCTTGTAGATCGATACGTGTTCTTCACCAGTAGAGAGCAGCACCAGCGTACGTATTCGCCCAAAGCAAAAGTTACTCTACTTCCGCTAAAGTCAATGGAAGTTTCCTCCCTACGTTTTTTAACTCTAAGACCTGATCTCATTACTGAGTGTTTTTAAGCGTATGTTCATTGCTGACAGAAATCTTTAATGATCACCCCATCACAAAGCTGCTGTTGTGCCTGTTTTTTAACTTCCAGGGTACCTTTTATTTGGAGACCCTCTGACATTTCTCACAGACAGAGACAATACAGAAGTTAAATGTGAGTGTGACAGGCAGATGAGCATACTGTGTTGCCTACACTTTGGTTTTTCTGTTATGTTGCATTTCCATGGACTGACCGAGATGGGAACTGGGGAAATGTGCTGAGTGGTTAGGACTTTTTAAAGAATCACTGTCAGAGATATTAGAAATAGTGATTTTAATAGAAATGTATACAAGTGTGATTCAACATAATTCAATGGGAAGGTTCACTCTACTATATACAAAGGAAAATTGTCAGAATTGGTAATGATTTATACAGACCTGAGCTAAAATGATTTATACATAATTGGACTAAAGTGATGTGTACATAAGCTGGGGATATAATGGAATAAGGGAGGCCCTCCTGTTGTGTCATGAGGTTCAGAGTGCACCCCCTTGCTTTCTGAACTCCTTAGAGAGGAGTGTAGGTGTGGTTTGGGACTTCTAGTCCCAAACTTGGTCAACAGTTTATACATAAGGAGAAGGGAGACCCTCCTTTTGAGTCATGAGGTTCAGAATAGACCCCCTTGTTTTCTAAACTCCTGATGGAGCCTAGGTGCACCTGAATCAAATCTTAGTCCCAGAGTTGAACAATGGTTTATGTCTAATGTAAAAAATACAGGGAATAAGGAAATCCTCCTGCTGAGTTATGAGGTTCAGAATATACCTCCTTGCTTTCTAAACTCCTTCTTAGAGAGGAGTCTAGGTGTGGCTGGATCTAGTCTTAGTCTCAGACATGGTCTATGGTGTTAATATAAAGGGTTACAAGTGTCATTTAGTAGCAGTTTGCAGTTTTAAGGTGAATTACAAGATTTCTAACAACACTTGATTATTAAAGCTAATATATATGCTCTTGCAATCAAAAAACTTAGACCAACACGCACACACAAATAGATATGTGTACATATGTATGCATACAAAATATAGATAATATATTTTTACTTTTATTTTAAAATTTATTTATATTTTATATATATTATTTAGATTTATATATATTTACTGCATCTTGAGTGTAGTGAAAATACTCATGTCAGCTTTCTCAGCATTCCTCAGTGGGTGAAGGCTTGAGTGTCAATGAGCAGAATTGAAGACCCAGGTAAACAGTCCCTCTGTTTCATAAACTTGAGAGTTTATGGGCCAGCCAGGGGAAACAACTGCTGAGGAGAACTCAAAGGATCTTTTTCTTGGGACCACTATTTTTAGGGTCGTAAAATGACTGGCTTTAGTCTTCAGTGATTTTCCATCCTGGCCTCAATTCTGTTTCAGTTGCACCAGCTGTGCAATAGTTATGGCCCAGGTTGTCAGGGAATGACTGTTCACCTCAACAGAGCTCCTGGTACAACTGGGGAGTCCCCAACTATCCAGATGTCTGTGTGTCTTTCCCTACCCTTGCTAGGTAACCAGAGTTCTTGGTATGGACATGGAGTGCCCAGCCATCCAGCTCCTTGCACCCGTGTGATGGCTGGGGCCTAACAAGAATTCCTGGGGAAAAAGAGAAGTCCAGGATAGGGGGGTGGGAGGGTGGCGTCACCACGCAGCCTTCGGAAGCACACAGGAAAACAGGGTCCTTGCCTTGAAACATATTCTATCTTACCTAAAACAAGTATGACCCACGCAGGCAGGTAGAGAATCATGTCAAGGAGGTAAGCTGCAGATTCTGCACTGCTCTTCACGGAGCAGCATCATAGGAGGTGCCTGATACCTCCTTTGTACCTAGAGATTTACCAGCAGAACTTCCTTACTACCTAATTAAAAAGATGCAGCTTCGCGGGGGTTTGGGAACAACGAAACACAGATCAATATGATCCACGCTGAACAATTTAATGTGCGCAATCGTGCCTTTTATAGGAAAGTTTCAGAACAGTAGAACATTCGATAACACTTGGTTGGTTAACTTCACTTAGCCGAGTGCTAGCAACAGTTTACTGATTGGTTAACTATTACAGCATATGTTTCAAGGTTACAGTTAACATTCCTTCTCTGCGTATCTCTCTCAGTAGTTTTCCGTGCTAACTTTTCCCAAGGCTTCTGCACATACACGAACTTTAGTAACTCTCAGGCAAGGCCTCAATGCCTGCGGGTCACTACCTTACAATTGTCAAGCAATTGTCTGGATTGCTCACATGCCCGTTCACAGCCAAATAGCTCTCCACAATGCAGTGAATTGCTCTAAATCCCTTGTTATTTCAGCTTTCGCATTAATCCTGGCTTGTGTTCCTCAGACCAGCCTCATCCCTATATATCATCCAGGCTCTGGGCTGTACCAACCTCATCCCTGTATATGATCCAGGCTCTGGGCTGTCCTTGGCTGGCCCTAGTTGCCTCATTTGGCTAGCATGGGGCTGATAAGGCCTCTGCCCTACTGTCCTTGTTATAATGCTTCTCTCCTGGCTGTCCAAACTGTAGGGAACAGCTGGCCTTCACTGTGTCTTGACACTCACCCACCTCACACCAGCTCAGAATCTGCAGAAAAATGATACACAGAAAGATTCAAGTTTTCCTTTGTACATAGCCTGTGCAGTACTCTATCTCCCTGCTTGCGTGAGTCCTTTTTGTTTAAGCTGTGAGGAGGGATGAGTTGTTTGGTATTGTGTTTTGTGTTTTTTGGGGGGGGTAGGGGTGGGGTTGGTTGGTTTGTTCAAGTGAGTGACAGGAGTTTTTCTAAGTCAGGCTGCTTTAATGAGAAGATTGTTTTAAAAATTGTTCTTTATGTCACATGGTCTGTTCTGTGACCTGAAAAAACGTCTACTCACACTCTTTTATACCAAAACATTCAAAACTGTAGTGAACATCTTCTGGGCAAGTAGTAGTTATAGATAAGATGGCTTTCATAGCTTGGAAGCTGTGGTGTCACTGCTTTAGGAGGTAGGCAGAGCTTTGTTAAGCCTTACAGGGAGTCCAGGTCTGGACAACAAAATGAGAGATTATAAAGATTATGATATTTTATTCCACCAGATAGATCTGTAACTCTTGAGGTAACATCATTCCACTTACTTTGTTTTACTTCTCTTCTGAACTACAAGTTAGTTTACTTACAAACTTCTCAAATTGAGTTTTGTGCTCCAAGAGCCTTTGGTTTCATGAGACATACGCACAGATTTCCTGCTCCAGACTTTAAGGCTTTTCAAGGTTCAGCCTTCTTGCATTCTTACCTGGTAAGGGAATACATCTGGCTAGATTCACTTTCACAGTTGCCTACTGTGATTCTTGCTAGTGCTGGGCCATGTCATTCTGTCACTATGGATTTGGCTTACTATTTTCAATTATTGAGGTATATATAAAGACCTCTTAAACTTGTTGCGTGCAACATCTTCTTCATGGGCCCTGAACATTGGGTCTGGCATTTCGTAGTGAAATTGATCTTTCATTAAGGCTGTTTGTGGATTCTGGGTTGTTTGGGGTTTTTTTGATTGAGAGAGATGTCAGCTGTTCCTTAAGAAAATAGGAGTGAAGTGCAGCAAATGAAAAATTCCTATCAGAAATTTGTTTGCTTAGGAATATGTCATCTTAACTTTTATGCTCCAGCCACGTCATCATGTCTCCAAACATTTTTGGCTAGCTTTTGTCCTCCTCAGTCTACGTGCTTCTTTTCTTCCACAAGCAAAAAAAAGCAAAAATAATTCATGGCAGGCGGGGTTTTCAGACATGACTAGCATCAAGTTAGACCAAAGCTAAACATTTTTGGAAACCATACCAAATTGATTGTGTACATAAATGCCAGCTATTTTTCTTTTAAAAAGTACCAGATGGCAAATTAAGAACTACACAGAATCAAAAATCATAATTATTTATTGTAGAACAGTTTGGGGAGTTACCTTAAGTACAAAGAAGGTTTCAGTTCTAGCTGGGTCAGAACACTCTTGGAGAATGAAACACAGAAAAAAGACCAACTTCACACAAACCAGTGCACTTTTTAAGAATACCATATGGTGAGTTAATGATATTCAAACCAATCCAATGCATACAATAGCGTGTCAAACCACTGTATACCACAACAGTTGAAGGCAAGTATTTAGCACACACAACCATGTTCCAGAAGGACATTGTAGCAGTTTGTAAGTGACCAGTAAGTATAATTTTAAAGCAGAGTACGGTATAGTTTCTGCATAAAGCAGTATGTTTGGTAAGAGTATTTTATCTATGGAAAAGTGTAATAGACATAATTTACAGTAGATGCACATTACTGAGATTCTCTGAGGACGTATGGGGAATTAGCACAGATGGTTTAGCCCAACCTTTCTGAGCACTGGCAAATCTCTTTTCTCTGGTTGATGTTTCAGGCTGTTACCAATGACAGCTAATTCTCAGAGCCATGTATATCTCTAAAGCACCCTGGTAACTGTTGCCTCAGCATTGACGATATGGACAGTAGTAGCAATACCTGAAAGACTTGTTTTCAAATGCCCTATCTCCTCCTCACATTTTGAGCTGTGTGTCAAGCGTAGGCCCACTTTGCACTTTCTGTATCCTCTTAAAAGTAATCCTAACAAATCATGTACATGATAATGTACAATACACTGTACATTATACATCTTCTTAGGCCCACTTAGTCCAGTGATCTCTTGTCAGAGAAATAATGAAGAGCTGGGAAGAGCTATAAATGTCTCCAAGGAAATTATTGAAACTGTCAGCAGCTAATACACATTCAAAGGTCTGTTTGGGTTTTGTGAAGATAAAGCAATGCCTACTCAGCATTTCCAATACACTGATTAGTCTGCAATGTGAGCAATTCCTATTGCTCTGTTAAAATAACATTATCCTTTATTTTGAAAATCTGTTGTCTGTGTACATAAAGAATCTGACTCAATATGAATATTTACTGACAATGTTTATTGCATTCAGACTCTCTAGGTTGGGTGGGATATTTCTGAAGAGATTCCATTCTTAGCTTTATGTAAATGCTGCCTAATCACAGAAGTGGGAGATAGGTTCTTAAAACCATGAGGAAAGGTATTACATTTTTATTACAACACACCATTCTGCCCAGTGATGGAATCTAGCTGAGAGGAGTGTCTGGCAATTGCATATCCTCCCCATGGCTCTGGTTGTCTGAAGAAAACTCTGGGGTATATTGTAATCCTTATCTGATGTTCCTTATGATATCTGAATTCTTTTGTTTGTGAGTAACAGTATTTCATCTCCTCTTTCATGACAGATATACATAAAATAATGGTCCTTTTTTTCTAGAAAGGAAAAAAAGAATGCCACAAATTAAATGCTAGGCAAGTAATTGCCTATCTATAATGAGCAAGGACAGCTACTCCGCAAATATTTTGCATTTTATTCTTTTCATAGGAATGCCTCTGCTCTTCCTTAAGGCCACCAGACACAGCAGAATTTAGAAGTCTGTGCTATTTCTTGGAAATAGCATTCTTGCACGGAAAGGTAAATTTCTTGTATTACAGACACTCATCTAAATGCTTTGATGGCTTGATCAAATGCCCAATAAAGCTAGTATTTCCATGGACTATTTGATCAGACCTGATAATAACATTTTTAGCTTGAAGGAATAAAAGCTAATAGCAACTCTTTTTATGCAAAGCCATATACTTTCCTATATAATAAATAAGACTAAAAATCAACCTTATTATCAGTGCAGTCCCATGTGTTTACCCCAACTGCCAAGCTACAATCCATGTTACTAAGGTGGTCTTTTCTTTTTTTATTAATATTAATATTAATAATATTAATAGAGTGTTTATTTCTTTACCCTCTTTAAACTCTGCTTGATCACATAGTCCTTTGACTAAAGGAAATTACAGTCTGCAGGGGAATATCTGTGTTTTAATACTAGCTGTATGTCATCCAGGATCCCACTGGAGATTACATTATTGCTTTTCAATGGCAAGAGCTGGTCACATGGGAGGTGGTGTTTTTATTATAATCAGCTGCAGAGAACTGGTGAGGGTGAGCTCATCTGCAGCTGAGTATGTTTGAACTTTTGTACCTTTCAGTACCTTTCTGTGAGCAGAGGAAACTCTCCAACTGGGATGTGTTTGAGAGTTAGGTTCCCTGTAAATGTTGAGATCTTAGAAAATGGCCACAGGAAACGAACTTTTGAAAATGAAATTGAACTGGAGAATTACGATATTGATCACTGACCAAAGTAGTCTCATCCAGGTTCGATGGGAAAGGATTGTTCTGGTTTAAATATCCAATTTGATTTTAGTCTTCTGTTCACAGAACTACTCAAAAGACTTTGAATTTATGTCTTATTACACAAAGCAGATACCAATTACACTGTGGTCTGCCATTATACTGGAAGTCTCCTGGGAGATGCTGAACACCCTCAGCTCCTGTCTGAAGACTTGAGCATTGGTATTTAGTCAAAGCCTTGATAAATACATCACATCTGCTTCCCTGGAACAATTTCCAGGCAACATGCATTTTATTGAATTTCTGTGAGGAGTGTGAAATCTAGTGGCACATCTGGTGCTGCCTTCAAATAAATTTACGGTAGTCAAATAGGTTTGAATTGGCACTCACTCACATGAAGAACCTGCCGTGCAGCTCTTTGCTCTCTTCACCCCAGTGACTAGTCTGTTAAACAATTGCTTTTACCCTAATGAAGATTTTGTTGGAAAAGAAAACATGATAATTTGCATGTCGCTGAGCTTTAAGGCAGTTAATGAAATTAAACCAAAGAACTCCCAGCACAGTAGGAAACCCAGATAACAGGAACAATCATTTAGTCAGCACATTTCTGTTCCCCTGGGAGCCAAGGCTAATTATCAGGGCCAGGTTGCATCCAGAGGGGTGGGGAGATGACAGCACAGCAGTATTTCTCTGCACAGCTGCTCTAGTCAAATTCATTTATAATTTCTGGAGAAAACAATGCCTTTAAAAAAGATTTATTCCCAGTGCAGGCTGGGAAGTGTAGATAATGTAGCCATGTAGTTGCCCTATCAAGTTTTCACAAGCATTTGTGGTGTTTGAAAAGCAGTTTAGGCAGTTTATCCAGTACCATCCATATGGGTCAACCTTGAGTGATTTTGGAAATTACTTACCAAAGGAAAAAGAATTTACAGAGAGAAAGGAGAAAAGCAAATCCAAGTAGGGAAGTTGTCCACACAAAACAGACACTTTTTTTTTTCTCTTCTCCCCCCTCCCCCCCAATTTAAGTAAAAGAAAATAGCATTCCACAGTCATCAAAGCATGTTCTCTTATCACAGTGTAGGCTTTGGGTTAACAGCAAACTTCTTGATCTTTCTCTATTGTCTTTACTAAACCAGATCATAAAAGGCAAGAAGGAACAGTTTTGTCTAGAGCACTTTCATGAGTTAAAAACATGATTTTGTGCTTAAGGCAGTGGGCCAGATCTTCAAACATCTGGTTTAGTTCCTGCCTTTTCCATAAACTTCCTGTGTGACAAAATATATTTGCACTTCAATTCCCTATCTACTAGGCAGGGATTGTGGTGTTTTATTGCTTTACGGAGCTGGTCAGTTCATGGAGTCTATGCAAATACCTGGTGGCCCAGCTCAGTGGAAATGGGACTTCAAGCTATGGACAGTGGCTGATTACCTGATATTTTGAGTATCCACTTCCAGCTCTATCACTGTTTTCCGTGGCTTGATATTATCTCTCTCAGTATTGCCATCTGCAATATGAAAATAATGCTGCTTTCTTACTTCCAGTGGTAGTTGTATAGTAAGTTGTTTGCAATGCTTCCTAATGCTTAGACAAGAAATGTGCTGTAAGGGTGGAAATTATTTCAATCATGTGAACCCCATCCACTAAGGTATCTTTGGTGTAAGAGGGTCCTTTCACTGTCAGTTTTGCTACTTCTGCTCATGGAGCTTCTTCCCTGTTGTTTCCAGTATGAAAAAGTTCATTCAGACTTCACACATTATTATGTCCCAACTTCCAGATGCAAGATCCAGTTGCAACAGTGTGACAGGCAAGGAATGAGTAAATGATGGTTGCAGTCTGATCTTGGCCAAAATGCAGCTAAGATTTTATCTTAACAGTGCCTTTGGTGTCCAGGGAAGGACATTGACCTGTGGGAAGTCTTCCAGTTTGTGCTTAATTGGAGTGCTGGCCCTTCGCCAAGAGCCCAGGAGAAAGTTAAGTTGTGAAACAGGAGAAATATTGGAGTCAACTCCTGACTCAATGTGTCAGACGCATGGCGTGGTTGCCGGGAACTAAGGTTTCTTACTATCCACCTTTCTTTCCAAGGATTTTATTGCTTCTGTGGCTTCCTGATAATTTTTCAGCAAGATTATGATCTCAGCCTACAAAGCACTGGGAAAATCGGTCCTACCTTCAGCTAGGCATGATGTGAACTGACAAGTTTCCATGAAGTCTGCTTTTCTGTATGGGAGCTGATTGGTTGGAACAAATGCTGCAGACATCTCCTTTAGGCTGATAATTTCTGTTGTGGGTTAGTTGAAGAAAATGTTTTAAATTGCTATTCAGGGCCATTACTTTCCCAAATGTAAATATGCTAGTTACCAGGTCCTGTTCTTCTAGCCCTGTGAATCTTTCATTTTAATCTTTCATTGAAGAACAGAGAGTATTTTCTCAAAGTTAGATTCAAATGTTGTAACAGCCTGTTTATAATGTAGTATTTCTTTAAATGTGTGCTGGTCCTCTTACTGCTCCCTTCCAACTGACGGGGTATATTTGTCTGTAATGAAGGAATTTTTTTTCACAGTAATGCAGGGTTCAGCATTTCTGTGGAGCCCTGAGAAACAGTGTCAATATCCTCCTTGAGCCAAAAAGACGAAAGCAAGCTAGTAGGCTTTTGAGGAAGGATTTGGCTTTTCATTCCAGGGTTCTTAGAACAATAGCATTCCACAAGCCTGCCTGTACCAATAAACAGAGCACACTCTGCTTTTTGGGGACAAACATTTTCTAGTAATTTTAAGGTGAATATTTGGATTGACGAAACGATGAGCTTTCATCAGTCAAAGTGTTTTGAAAGAATGCATGAGACATCAGGAAATTATATACATTATATTGTTATACTTTCAGTAGAAGCACACCACACAGTGGGGTTCCTCAGGATCTCACCCATGAGTACCCCAAAGTACTTTCTGAGACAAGAAACAATGAAGGCTTTTTTCAGGATTCCCCTTTGCCCTGGGGAAATAACCACTAATGTTTTGTGGTGAGTTTTGAGAAGAGGATGATACAACACAGCACCTGATACAACCCAGATAATACAACACAGCACCTGCTTCTGGAAAGCAGAGTATGAAGAAAAGGTAGTAAAGAGGAAGCACCAGCGACTGGGAATGTTTGAACAAGTGCAGCTTGTATCTGATGGCAGACAAGAATCCCTTCACACCAGTCTAGCAATGCTTAGTAAATAATTAAAGGAACAGTGGTCTGATTCTAGAGCAAACCATTGCTTAGGAGCTACCCTTAACAGACATAGTTTTTAGAAAATCATGTCTTTCATTAGACTATCCGTTATAGAAGAGGTTTGTAATATGCAAACGTGTGAGTTTTGGTAGCTGTATCAGCAGGTATAGAAAGAGATTACCTCCTTGCCTCACTTACAGCCTTAGGCTATTACAGCTACAGCCACGCTGCTACATTTTAATGCTGTTATGGTCTCCCTAGACAAAAAGAGTATAAAGGACCAGCTTGTGAAAATCTATAAATCTCCAACAACTTCAGCAGTTTTTTCTGATTTACATGAAGTGAGAATCAGGCCTGTGTTATACATCAAGTCCTTTGACTTATACTGGTAACTCTGGTGTAGAAAAAAGGAGAGAGTTTCATGAATTTGTTTCAGAACAATGATCCAGATGGCTAAAGAGATTTGACAAGTACAAGTAGAGATTACAATGATGTGAAAATGTCTAAAGTGAAAAAATAAAGTAGCGTCTTGAAAGATGATAAAAATAGATTAAATAATAAAGCCTGGTGACAAATACTGCAAAGAAGCAGGACTTTTACATCTGAAACTCAGTGCAGAGAATTTCATTTTCAAATACAGGTCAGACTTCCAGATGCTTCCTGATAATGTGGGAGGCACTGTGTGCCTGTATGCAATTCCTCACTTAGATAATGCCTAGGAAAAAAAATTATCTAAACTCCCAAGGCAGTTGACCCTGTGTGCGGTTGTGTAGGAACGAAATTATGTACAAAATACACAGATATTATCAGGGGCTTGTTGTATATCATGATTCCATACTAATGGAATTTGCTGAAGAATTGTGGTCTTAACTCTTGCTTATTATTAGACGCTATTCAAAAGGGAATGAGAAGGATTTTGGAAGTCCTCAGGGAAGTCTCTATGGTGGGCATTTGCAGACTTCTAGTAAGTGACTGTCCTGTCCCTAAATGAACACAGACTACACACTGGGAAGATGCACCAGAAGGTGTAAATCACAATAGTAGTTGCAATAGCTGTGACTAAAAGGAAAAAAAGAAAAAAGACAGGGAGTGGGAGCTATAAAGTGGATAGGTTTCTAGTCTGTATGAGTGTTAAAATACCTTTGACAATGCCAGCCAAGTATCATCAGTGTACTAAACTATGCTTTTAACAGTAGCTGTGAGAATGATGAACTCCTCGTCATCTGGAAGGGATCAAAGGTGAATTTGGAAAGGAAAATTCCGTTTAGAAATGGTGCAATGAAGCATACCACTGCAGAGTAATTCTCTGTCGTCTACCCATGTTCATCCCACAAGGCCAGGCTGCCTTCCCTGAGAAGTGCCCTCTGCTCTTTGTTTAGTTGCCAGAATTTCCAGCTTTTGCCATACAGATGTTGCCAATAGCTGAATATGAAAGAGTATACAGAAGGCATAAAATCAATTTACAATGAGTATGAAACTAAAGGGCTTCTTTGGACTGTTTGAGTTAATGGTCAAAATATTTTTTTAGAAACTCTTCCTTTTTAAAATATAAATTAGAAACATGTCAGATTGCTAATATGCTGCTCCAGAACATCTCATACCCAAATTCTTAGGTACACATCGAAAGCGAATGTGATAATTTTTGCCTAATCATGGACACCAATATTAGTAACATAACTGAAATTTGGTAATATAGGTCATGTTCCAGAATCCTGGAAATAGGCCAGCCTATGCTGTGATGACATTTTACCTGAGAAAAAAAAAGGTGCTTTGTACAATGTTTTCCAGAAGTGATATGCAAAATAACAATCTTGCATGTGTTGGTTTATAGTCCTTGATGACTCCATAGCCTGAAGAGTTCTCTTGCATGGCCATGAACTCGTTTAAGTTGCACTAAACAGTTCCTATAGGGATGTATTACGAGACCACAGCTAAGACTCAGAATGAAATAAGCCTTTGTTATTTCTGAATTGGTGTATTAAAAAAATGGAAGTGATTTTAATTCTTGTGCACATAAATACCTAACAGTTAAACAGTTACTTCTGAGTTAAGAACTGGATCAAATCTTATGTTAAATTTAAATCCAGTTATCAGGTCTAGGGTTCATTCACACTCTGGATAATATTTTGTGGCGCTAAGAGGGCCCTAGACCATTCCTTTTTCATTTTATTTCAATTTTGACATCCTTTTGTTGGCTACCTTTGGTATTGCACAGCCTCAGTGCAGAAACGGAAGAAACTGCAGCCACAGCATCCCACCAGAACACAAGTAGTCCTTGTGCAGAACCTGTCTGCAGCCCATGAAGAGGAAGGTAGCAGCAACCTGGATATAAGTCAAGCACAGGACAGTCATGCCAGAGTGGAAGTAAGTCATGTTAATGGAGCCTGCACTGGCATTCCTGTTTGGTGAGTTTGGCACCGCAGTTTACATGGGCATGTCTTAGGGTGACTTTCCCAATCTCATGGAAAGTGAACCTGTGGATATATCCCTGCCTTATGCATGTTTGTCTAGATGTGATTTTATGAATCTGCAAAATGCTCAAATTTGACTGATTAGGTTTCACACTGGCACAACTCCACTAGATGAGTGGTTGTATGTCCTGCTATGACTGGGCTACTGTGTGTTTGGGGGTCACCTGACAGTTATCAAAAGTGAATAGAGTCAAGTTAAGAAAGCTAAGATTGGGGAGCAAATTCTCTTGGGAAGACAAAATCCAAAGGTGCCTCTGATTTCATAGGCAGACCATGATCATACATTGGCAGAGCATGATCAGGTATCTTGTTGAAGGATTTCCAGACTCTTTCAAGATTGTACAAAGCACAGCCTAGTGTAAGAACTATTTGAGCCCCACCAGGAAAAGCTGAACCTGGAGGAGCATGTAACAAGGACAAGGAATCCTACAGAATGAAGCAGACAGGTATTCAAGAGTCAAATAACAAGTAGTGAATCAATTAGAGCCTGAGGGGAATTTAAACAGTACTTAAAGCTTTCTGAAGCCAGAGGGAGTTTTCAGGCTATCTGTATGAAATTATGTTTCTCATTCTTAAACAGCAGTGGCAACTTTAAATGTCTTTTTCCCTTTTTGGCTTTTTTTTCTTTACTCTGGGAGGAAGTGGGGAAAAAAAAAAAAGACTCAAGGTCCTGTATAAAAGACTCGAGGTCCACAAAGTGCAATCTCCTGTTACGGCAAACAGTCATTTAATAAAAATCTACTGACAAAACTTTTAAAATATAATTGGTCTTCTTGCACCTAGTACGTCAGAAGGCTGGTTTAGTAACTCCCTGCTCTGCTCTTTGGAAACCTTCTTTTAGCTGTCATTTTACCAGTATCATCTTTTGCAATGAAGAACAAATTCTTCTTATCTATGAACTTATATAATTGCTCATTTGAACAATATATACTCTTTTAGGCACCTTAGCATGATAGGCTGTTTGTGAATGTAGTTAGTATCCAGTCTCCTGATGACCTGAGTGTCCAGTGTATGAATGTGTTCTGTGCACTCAATCCAGATGAAATTAATTTTTTTTTAATGGTGAACAGAACATGATGTCCTAGGGGATGTTTTATCACTTCATATAAAATGAACTTATCTCCTTTAAAATATCTTGCCTCTCAGTTGAGGATCACATTTGTCTTTTTCATGTCTTCGTGTCAGTCATATCTCAAAGTTGGGCTATCAACCTAACATACAGGTCGTTGCCCCTGGACACCTCCAGTTGATGAACTGCCAAATTTAATGAGAAATTCTGATTAGTCTTTACATTTATTATTATTCCTGTTCATCACATTTCCATTACTCCTGACTTGTTTCAATCTTTCTTATATGATAATCTGTTCTCTCTCCTTACACAATACTTTGCTACTGTACTGAAAATGCCTCCAACTGTGTCATCAGCAGATTTCATTAATATGTTCTTAATCTTTATGCCAGTGCCATTCATGAGAATATCTTGTGTACTGAGTTCCATAAGCAGTCCTGGAGGTTTGTCTCTTAATCTTCCTTGAACACTCAGTGATAAACCCTTGTTCTATCTCCCCTTACTCTCCTTGCCAAACCCTCTTAATATTATCATATTAATTTGTATTAATCCAGTTACAGTCAAACCGCTGCTCTAATGTATTTCTCTTTTCTTGAGTTCAAGTTACAGAGGATTTTTGTATCTCTCACTCACAAATTCTCCCAATTTTCTCGGCATTCAGGAGTTTGACCTCTTCAGTCCAGCCTACTTCATGAAATAGTTCTCTTTGTTTTATTAATTTTCTGCTTTTTGTTTATTTAAAATAATTTCATTTTTACTGATCTGATCTAACTCATATTCATTAGACCCAAAATTATTTTATGCTACTGTTGCTCTTCAGCCAGTTGGACCAAAGACCACAGTCTTTCCTCAATAGCACTTTCCAGTATATTCTCAAGCTTTTTCCTTCCCTGAGGTAAATGAAAAGCATTCCAATAGAAAAATAATGTATTTCTTCTATTAGAACAGCACATCTTTCAGTTCATGGGATGGCAACTCTTTTTACCAAGTCTCTGATTTATAGCATTGAAGAGGCTGATTCATTCAATACATAGTCTTTTCTTCCCAATGAAAAAAACTTAAGTCTCACTAGACCTATTTTAGTGATTCCCACTTTAAGGCTAGAGCCCTTGAATACTCCTGATAATTTCCAATGGGGCAATTTAGGGCACAATTTCTGAGAAGACATAACAGAATCTGACCCAAAAAGAAAGGCAGTGAAGGTTACTGAGGGAGGTGAATTTTTATGTTATGAAGGGGTGTGCTAGTAACTGTGGGAAGAAATTCAAGTTAAAAAATAATATCAGGAAAAAGTATGCAGAGAACAAAATGCAGTACAGTCCAGAGACATCTTCCAAAGGGAATCTTGGAAGCAGAAAGCCGTTGTAGTTTTAAAAGAAGATTTGACAAAACAATGGAATAGGACCTGCATTTTTAAGCTGGCCAGCAGAGATTTTTTCCATGTGTTTGTGTTCCCTACCCCTCCTCTTTCCCTGACAGATGTTCTACTCCTCATTAACTAAGGAAGTAACAGCACCCTTTACTGTTCCTAAGTTTTCACCCACAGTTTAACCCCAGATTTCAAGTACTGATGCACTTCTTTGCACCTATTCCACTGAATGTAATTCCAGCTAATTTCTGTCTTTTCGGTGCTTTTCTTGTCTGTGGCTCAGGAAAGGAGGGAAAGGAAGGAGAAACGTTACCTGATAGTTAGCAGTTCTATGAATGAAAAACGTACTTTTAAAGCACAGCTTGCAACCTGTGGGCAAGACTCAAAAAAAAAAAAAAAAAAAAAAAAGTTTTATTCATTCTGTTTAATATCATGTACTGAAGTTTGAGGCACCAATGGTATGTGATTGATTTTTGTTGAAATAGTTCCCATATCTCTAATTTTTATACAATCTTTCTGTGTGCCTTGTTAGATTTACATGCATTCCCCCTTCAAACATTAGGCTGGAGTCAGTCTTATCTCCCAGGGTTAAGTAATCCATCATTAGATGGACCCATGCAGATCCATATGAGATGTTTGCTTTTAAAGCCAAGCTTTCTTCCATCAGCTTTTGACATTTTATTCACTCAGACAAGCTGATTAATGGTGTCAGCATTGTACCTTTGCTTTGCAATAAATACCAAGCAGATGTTATACTGGCCTATCGCACCACACTGCGCATGAATCCTGTGAGACCTTGCTTTTGATAGCAGGTCAGTTACCAAAAGGTCAAATAGTGTCCCCAAGCCTGTTTTATGCATGAATATGATATTGACTAGTCTTAAATATTTTGATTCAGGTCTTCTGGGAGGGGCTTTATGTTAGAATCACAGGGTCAAAACCTGACATGTCAGACTAGGCAAAACATCTGCTGACTGAAAGAGCAATTTTTTCTGTGAAGGTTTCCAGATTGAGCCAATTATCAGTTGCTGTCATTATACCTGGTATTTTCCCTCCCAGCAGGTGTGCAGGCAAGGTCTGTAGGGAGAACTAACGTCTTTTCATTGAGCCAATGGGATGTAACGAAAGAATATTTCAGGCACCCGGTCTCTTTAGGTCTGAAATGGAAACCACAAACTCCAATCTCAGTACAGACTGAAAAGGGAACAGTTCTTCCAAAAAGTCTGGGTAGAGTTCCTCTCAGATAACAGGAAATATTATCAAGAGAAGAGACAATAAGCCATATAAGCGCATTTCCTTCAACATGGGCTAAACTTCAGAAATTAACCTACTGAAGTAGAACTGCATCTGTTTGACACTGCTGTAAGAGAATCAAGTTACGATACAGATTTCAGAAATGGGCCTGTGCCACAAAGTTTGAGTCAGTTCTGAAGTATTCCAAGGTTCAGAAAGTCTTCAGATCCAGGGTTCTTTGGCCTTTCTCACATAATTTATAAAATGGAGACTGTAAACCCACATTATCTGTTGTCTTGGGGCAAAGATTTTGAATATACCATTCTTCCAAATAAAATCAGAGTTATTGTCTCCCTACCTTCTTAAAATCGAATAGAATTATTACTCATTCAATTTACTAGTGTATTAATTTTAATACATATATGTGAAATTGTTAATATATTAATTTTATATTCCCATGTGGTTTGTTTTGGTTTTTTTTTTTCCGAAATTCTTTATCCATTCTAGACAAAAAGAAGAAAGAAAATAGAAAAACTACACATCAATCCCATACAGCTAAAACTTGATCTGTTTCAGTGGATGCAAGATATGAATATTCACAGTGCTCTCAGGTATTAGAGCCATCTCTAAGGCTCATGGACTAGCTCCCAGCTGAATGTCTATTAATGCTGAGTATTTGTGATATTTAAATACCAGAAGTATGATATTATTATTTTTATGGCATTAAATGTTTGAATGTGTGCTACTTCGGCTAGAATGGAACAATTATATTGACACAATTGAGCTGTACAAAAGTACATCTTCCTTTATGACTGTTCTTGTTGAACATGTTCCTGGGAACTTCATTATTTAGCTTAAGTTGAAGACAATGGATTCAGCTCTGGAGTTCATGATTCACTCTGCTTTTGAAAGGTACGAATAATATTAAATTCAATATTTCATTCACCTCTAAAAAGACAAACATAAAGTGACAAAGAAATATAGCTATAACTAGACCATCTTCTCTATTAAGTATACTTTCCTGATAAGTAGACATAGGTTATTTATATTTCTTTCCTAATAACAGATACTCTAGTAACTTGCATTTAATTGAAATAAGTCCTTCTCTGGCTTAACAACCAATGCATTTTAAACATGTTCATTTAAACTATTGAGAGTTTATATGCACAAAACCCCTAAAAGTAATGAGGCTTTTACTTATTGAACACCTTTTATATCCCCAGTGTGTCTTTCCCTGTGTAAGCTGAGTCTTAGTTGTGACTTAAAGTGGTTTCTAACCAAATTCATCACCACCCTTTCCCTTGAATAAGAAGTTGCAAGCAAGAAAGCTATTGAAAGGTCAAGGAATAAAGAGAAGAATCACCGTGAACAGAATGGCACTTGTTCCTTCTGCCACTTCAAGTTCCTGACTTCATTGCAGTCTCCATGCACTCATTTGCATAACAGAGATGATCATCTGGCCTTTATTACAGCAAATTGAATATAAATCAGTTACTGAAACATAAAACACGACCTAGGGAATTCTCTGAACACTGGCATACAAATGAAGATCTTAGTGCTGCCTAGGAATAATGGAGGTGACAAAAGAGAAATATTAGTGTTGCTGATTGACTCTTATTGTTACAACATGTATGAGGGGCTACAGCAGGATTTCACAGTCTTGGTGAAAGAAATGTTTGGTTTAGTTCATTTCCCTTCTCCCATTGCTGTAAAGTTGTTTAAGAGACTGGACTTCATATTTCAGTAATAAAAAACTTGCCACCAAAACCGGCCCCATTTTTGACACTGTCTTGGACTGAATTGGACTCAAAGCTGGGAGATTTCTGCTTACATTGAGATATAATCATGTACTTAATGGCCTTATTTTTAAGTACCAAACCTCATGAAAAGGACCTCCTAATCTGCGACATTTTACTAGGCTATTCTGTTTAGAATATATTTCCAGTTTCTCTGGTAAGACACTATTTTCCTTCTCAACATAAAACCAACTGGAGGCTTTTGTTCCTAACATTTAGAAATGAACAGAGAAATATTGACCACTCTCCTACTCAATCTTTTCGACCAGGATTCCCCATCTTTCATTTCTGCTAGAGCAGGCTAGGATGCTATGCCTCCTCTGTCACTTAGCAGAACTACTACACATACACACTAAGTCCAGGACTTCCTAGGAAAAAGGCACGTGTGTTGCTGTGTTTTCTTTCAGAAAGCCCATCAGTTATGCTCTAACTACTCTAACCTTCTATTGTATGTTCAATACAGTAATCTCTTCCTCTTTAAGTTTGCCCATAAGATACAACTTAGTGGATCTTTTTCTTCCCATCTGCTGCAACTGGCTGTCCAAGTTGTCCATTTCGCTCTTCAAATCAATTTTCTCTAACATTTGTGTAAGTCACATCTCATTCATTCAAGGAGAGATTGACACTACTAGGTTGCAATCTCATCCAGCAACTAACATCTCTCTCATGAAGATGGCCTTAATGCCATTATTTTAAGGACTAAACCTAACAAAAAGGCCCTCCTGATATGCAACATTTTGAGCCATTCTGTTTAGAATATATTTCTGTTTGGAATATATGAAGCACGCTGGGGCATGTGTCAGCAGAGAAGCTGTGGTCTTGCTTTCCAAGAGGAGTGTGTGTCATATTTGCCTCACATATCTGAAAATGGAAAGGGGATAGGGAATTATTTCCACTCATAAATTTCAAAAAACACTAGGGCTGAAAACACAATGCTATTTTAAGAAGATGTGGGGCCAGGGAGTGCAAGTCTTTCTTCTATCCTTGGGGTTTTTCAAACTTTCTGGTTGATTTGGGCCATATTTTAAAATTCATAATGGCCATATGCTTACTCTTTCGTAACATCTTTTATCTCCTTTTTTTTTTTTTCAAATTTGAATTTTGATTCTTGTAAACTCTTACACAGTCATTGCTTGCCAGCATCCAAGTGCTGGCAACAACACAGCACAACACAAATTTCCTGGGGTTTATAGTAACTGGCAATACTGTTCTCCAGAGTGAAGTATTAGCCCTGTGCATAAAACTTGGCTTTCATATAAAACAGCCCTATTTCTGCTTTAAATTTGATCATAATGCTCTTATTTTCATGTCTGTCTTTATTAGTGTAGTACAATATTTCTTTTAAAGCTTTGAATATTTTCAGGCTTCCTCCCATTTAGAGTTATAATTCTCCACTATTTCAGTTAAACTCTACACCAATTTTCTTGAAGACATTTTTGCCTGCAGTTCTAGCTCTTCATTTCATCAGCACCAGTTAGGGCTGTCCACCAGCAGCACATTATTTAAAGCATACAAAAGATATAATCGACTCTTTATCCTTGATCTGGTGTTTCTAGAATATATTTTCATATTTTGAGTTCCTCTTTTCACAACAAATCAATTTACTAATCACAGTACTGATATGATTGCAGCTCAGCTCAGTTCAGTTTGCTTTGGTGGGACTACAACCAATCACACAAAAAAAAATTAGGCTGCTCTCCAAATTCTTTATCTATCTGGAAGAAACAGAGCTGATTCATGCTCTGATTCACAACTTTAAGAACAGGCAAAGTATAAAGTCTTGAAAAAAATCAGTTTGTTTGTTATGGGGATTACTAGTCTCATCTGCAAACACAGAAGAATGCCTCTATTTCTGATACAGGAAATTTTTCTTGAAGTTTTTCCTTTTGAATCTTAGCTTCCGTATCCTGGGCTGCATCAAAAGGAGCGTGACCAGCAGGTCAAGGGAGGTGATCCTGCCCCTTTACTCTGCTCTCGTGAGACCTCACTTGGAGTACTGTGCACAGTTCTGGTGTCCTCAACATAAAAAGGACATGGAACTGTTGGAACAAGTCCAGAAGAGGGCCACGAGGATGATCAGGGGACTGGAGAACCTCCCGTATGAAGATATGATGAGGAAGTTGGGGCCGTTCAGCCTGGAGAAGAGAAGGCTGCGTGGAGACCTCATAGCAGCCTTCCAATATCTGAAGGGGGCCTATAGGGATGCTGGGGAGGGACTCTTCATTAGGGACTGTAGTGAGAGGACAAGAGGTAACGGGTTCAGACTTAAACAGGGGAAGTTTAGATTGGATATGAGGAAGAAATTCTTTACTGTAAGGGTGGTGAGGCCCTGGAATGGGTTGCCAAGGGAAGTTCTGAATGCTTCATCCCTGGCGGCGTTCAAGGCGGGGTTGGACATAGCCTTGGATGGCATGGCTTAGTGGCCGGTGTCCCTGCCCATGGCAGGGGGGTTGGAACTAGATGATCTTAAGGTCCTTTCCAACCCTGACTATTCTATGATTCTATGATTCTAGACATTGTCTTCATAGGTCCCAAATTGTAGCGTAATAGTCTCACCTCAAGTTTCTGTTTAAATCTGAAGCCCCCCTGTAGACAGCATTAGGCACAAATATATTACAACTAAACATGCTGTTCCCTGATACTGATGTATGGACACAGTTTTTTCTTCAGGTTGAAAATAAAGACCTGGAACATGTGACACTTAACTCCTCTCTTTCATCCTCATTAGGGTGAAAGAACGGGTCCTCTTAATTATTTTCCTAATTTCATAAATGTGATCTCTTCTCCTCAAGCATGTAAATATATCAGTAAAGAGCTGCATTTTTTGAGGAGCTAGACAACTAAATTTTTTCTAGTTACCACTGGTCAATGAAATTGTAATCAGAAATCAGTGTAAAATCAAATTATGATACAACCTGGTACAGTGACTAAAGTAATTCAGAGGCAGGAATGAGTAAGGATGCAAGCAGAGAAAAGGACTAGAAAAATATAGGCAAGACACAGACTTTGGAAGAGGTAGACAGCTCATGAAAGATTGTTTCAACCTCGGGATTGCAAAAAAGAAACAAAGCTAAGAAAGGAAACTACAGTTCCGACAAAAATGTAAAATATCAAAAAGAATGTGGAGAATAATAAATTAACTGTAAAAGAGAGATGAAATATGTGGAAATAATGAAGCAGCAGACTCATGCTTACTGGTTCAGCAAAATAGCTGCAGACTTAAGTTTAAGCATTCTTTTAATTCCCACAGAAACTGAATCCTTGATTAAAATCCTGCCCATGCTTATGGGCTGAATTAATCCTACAGTAATCATAGTCTCCTCCTTCAGCTTTCACTGAGACATAGGATTCACTGCATCTAAAGTATTTAGACTGCTCAGTACTTCAAAATACTGCTCTTTTGTAAGAGTAACAAACCTGTAGCTATAAGACACAATTCATCTTTAATATTTTTCTAACTGTTTTCATTTGAAGGATCGTAGTAGTACTGGGCATTGATCCAATAAACATGAACTCGTTCAAGGGCAGAAGACAGTATGAGATCTACCATCATATTTTCCTTCTCTATGTTACCATGTTTAAACAGGAAGAAAATAACTTATTCTTCCCTCAGTATCCCTGCATTGTTTCACATATATAATGCAGTAAAATGTAAAAGAAAATTGTTCTCGGAATTTATGCCACCATTTTTTTCCTGATAATAACTTTAAGCACAGTAAAATTAGTAGATGCTTTTTACTAAAATAACCCTGAACTAAATGTTAAGTGTTTATTCTCTTCTAAAAACATAAACCAATCAGCAAACAAATAACTCTACAGTGTCAAATAAATGTGCTTTATGTATAATGAGGTTCATATCTGAAGTGAATTAAATATTAATCTTACATAAATATATCATAATGGTTTTGTAAACGTGTTTCTGAGGGTGAAATTAATTACATACATCGATGTGAATGATATACAATCAATACCCATTCTGTAACTAGGACTTTGTTGTTATTCTTAAAAAATAAATAAATAAAATGGGAACAGAGGAAAAAATGAAAACAGAGAGAGGAGTAGAAGGATTTTTAAGGAAAGCTGTAAGAAAACCTAGAAATCCCAAATGGGAGGAAACTGAATAGCCAAGAGCAACAAAAGCTAGATACTAAGGCCTAGATCCGGCAGTTTTTTAGTACCACACATATATCTAGTGCCACAAAGCATACTGGAGGATTCTGGAAGTGTTTGCAAGATCAAGCACCAACCATTCAGGTTGGCTGTAGGTTAGTAGTAACAACGGTTAATAAAATAACATTTAAATATTATGTAAACCACTGAAGCTCCAGAGATGTTTTCATTCTGTAGAAATCATGGTAACTTAAATTACTCACAATTTGTCATGGGCTTTCTTTGGCTATTTAATTTAAAATACTGTGGAGCTATTTACTAAACTGAGTTTTCCAAAAAGCAGAATTGTGGCAAAGGAGAACAATAACTTTTTCAATGACAGTTTCTGATTTAAGTCAAATACTTAAACAACTAAAAATAATAAGAAAAAGGTGGGGGTTTGTTCCAGTGTTGTTGTAGCTATTAAATTATAAAGCTGCATTTTCAATGAATAATATTGAAGCCTGGACAGGTTAGAGATGGCATGTTTTTTCCATGACTTATGTCAACCCTGCTTGCTGAGCTGGACCCAGGACCATGGGCACGACACTGGAGCTATCTATTCTGAGGTAAAAGGGCTACTTACCTAATGAACATGGAAGTTAAAGATTTCCTTTAGTATTAAATGATCTTTTAGAGTGGCACCAACACATCCCTGTATTGTAAAGAAGTTTGCGTTTTCAGTGTATCTGCTGGATGGTTCACCGTGTCCAGGAGTGTTAAATTAAACACAGCTTCACAAGAATACTAGTAGAAACTAAAATAGAGCAGAAGAACATATTCACTCCCTCACTCTGGAGTGGACTTTACTCATGTTAAACTCTTGGAAATGCTAGAAAACATTTTGGCTGAAGAGTACTCTGTAATTTAGTTTAGTTTTGAATATTATATACTTCAAAATGTTTGCATACTTAAGTATGAATGTCTCAGCAGATTGCAAGATCTAACCTACATACTGGATTTTTTAGAAAGCTCTTCCATGAAGTTAATGTTTAAGTGAGGCATTTGTCTCTTGTTTTTCTGGTGATAAGACCTCTACATTTATCAACCAAATTTGACTATTACTGCCACTATAGCTGTAATCTAAACAACTCTAAGAATATGCTCATTCAGCATATAGCATAATTCTTTTGGCTGGAATTCCACCATAAGCAGTGGAATTTGTTTTCTAGAAAAAGAGGTAAAGTGATTTAATAATTGGACAGCAGAGAGAAATTGTGAACCTGAGCACAGATCTGGGCTTGCTCACACTTGATTATCTGAGAAAAGTGCTAGTAATAACCTTCAGGAGCCTGCTGACATCTAAAAGGAGACATATGGCCTTTAAATGCACATACAACCCTTGCCTTAGCTGGGTGGGGGGACCTTTGTATTTGCTGTCACTGAAAAAATCTAGAGCATATGTGACATTTAAATATTTCAAGGATAAGGAGATGGAGGTGCTAGTAAAGGCCTAATATGTTAATATCATGAAGTCCATAATTTGTCTGCTTTAAATGAGTTATTCTTTTTCTTTATGTTCAGAAGCATTAACCTTTTCAGAATAAATCTTTATTTCAATTAGAGAACATTGATAGTAACTACAGAAAATGGAAAGTTGAAAATCTCTTTTGCTCATTTACAACATCTCCTGTGAACCAGGTCTTCCCTTAGCGTTCTCTTCTCCAAGCTCAAGATGTCCAGCTCTCTCAGCTTCTTCATATGCATCATGTTCTCCACTCCTAACCATCTTGGAGGCCTTCTGACTGATTCTCTCCTATATGTCAATATTGTTCTTGCTCAGGAGGGAACCAAAACTGGACACAGGACTCAGAAGAATCATAGAATCATAGAATAGTTAGGGTTGGAAAGGACCTCAAGATCATCGAGTTCCAACCCCCCCGCCATGGGCAGGGACACCTCCCACTAAACCATGCCATCCAAGGCTATGTCCAACCCCACCTTGAACGCTGCCAGGGATGAAGCATTCAGAACTTCCCTTGGCAACCCATTCCAGTGCCTCACCACCCTTACAGTAAAGAATTTCTTCCTCAGATCCAATCTAAACTTCCTCTGTTTAAGTTTGAACCCGTTACCCCTTGTCCTAGCACTACAGTCCCTAATGAAGAGTCCCTCCCCAGCATCCCTATAGGCCCCCTTCAGATATTGGAAGGCTGCTATGAGGTCTCCACGCAGCCTTCTCTTCTGCAGGCTGAACAGCCCCAATTTTCTCAGCCTATCTTCATATGGGAGGTGCTCCAGTCCCCTGATCATCCTCGTGGCCCTCCTCTGGACTTGTTCTAACAGTTCCATGTCCTTTTTATGTTGAGGGTGCCAGAACTGCACACAATGCTCCAAGTGAGGTCTCATGTCTTATGAAAGATCATTTCCCTGGCACTCTTGTTAGTGCAGCTCTGGATACTGTTGGCCGCCTTTGCTGCAAGGGCACACTGCTGACTTGTATTCAAATTGTCCACTAGGACAACCAGGCCCTTTTCTGCAGTTGCTTCCAAACGACCCCCAGCCTGTACTGTTGCATGGAGCTATTCTTTCCCAGATGCAAGACCTTGCAATTGCTCTTGTTGGACTCCAGGAAGGTCACATCAGCCTGTGCCTCCAGACTGTGGAGCTCCCTCTGAATAGCAGCCCTGCCCTCCCGCTGAGTTCAGCTTTCAAAATACAACAAAAGAACGTAAAAGCTAGAGAGCCATGGTGGAAAAGAAGCCCTATGCAACAGAGGCCTCCCAAGGGAAATGAGAGAACCAGATGGAGATCATAGTTTCATTTACCTCTAGAAGTTACTCGCAATGGGAAGGAGACATTGCAGAAATGTTCAGTTGGCTAGACATTCTTCTATCAAGCAGCAAGAAGTCGATTTGATCTTCTGTCTTACCATCTTGAACAAAAATATTTGTGCAGATTTCTTAAGATGTGTTGGCAACTTCCCTTATGATATTGGCATTATAGGATTCTATATTTGCATTTGCTTCCCACAACACTTTAATTCTGAATGTCTTTTGATTTGATGACAGGGACAGTTCTAAATCACATACCAAAACGGAGTCCTTATTATACAGTTGTGTTTCCCCCAGAGGAGATGCCTGGGACCTCTCACAGACCAAAATGTATACTACTCTGCAGCTGGTCTATTTAAATTCATTTTGTGCTGAAATCTTCTGAGAAGAAGGAAGGTTTTGAAGCCAAGGAGACCATCTGGATTTATCTAATTCTTCAGATTGTTTTTGTTGCATAAAAAGCATAAAAAGACAAGCCATCCAAACAGCACTGCTAGTGGAATCATATTCCTAATTCTTTGGCTTTAGAGAGTCCATAAATCTTTAAGGCTTTTAGGGTGTATAACCTTTCATAGTTTGTACCATTTCTGTCAGGATGGTGTTCCCTTTGCAAAATATGTAACCTAGGGCTCCACATAAACCATTTGTGATCAGCAAATACGGCTTTGGGACAAATTTCCAAGATAGATTAAGCAAATTTGGCTTTTAGGAATTCTGCAAGTTTTCATACCCCTCTTAGAAATCAACCCTCTCACAGATGCAGATATCCTTTTTAATGAATAAATAAAAACCTTTAGAACAGTCAAGTCAAGGTAACAAAACACCCCACACAGCCTTCACAACAGAAAATAATGCAGGAGGAAACCTCTCTCAGGTCCACCAGAGACTGCTATTGATTTATGTGTTCAGATGCTCCTGTTAATGCACCGCACTATTAAGCCACAAATTATTCAAGGAGTGATTTTTCCAGTACACAACAAATGCCACTAATGATTAGTGATGTTAGGAATGTGCTCGCTCAGAAAGGATGTTATTGTAGTGATATAACTGCTTCACGTGACCTGTGGCAAGAACGCCTGTGTCTGGTGAATGGAAGACAAAGGAACACATATAAATTATTTTTGATTCATCTTCTATTACGCGTTGCAGGGTGCCTTGGTGACCATTACATCTTACAAGTGAACTTAAACCAGCCTCAACTGAGATATCCTTCCATTACCTCTGCCTTCGTTGGGGTCTCTTTGTCTGTTGCTAAAAAGATTTTGAAAGGGGCAAAAATAGGAAATGCACTAAAATCCTCATGTTTAACATTGCCTAAATATATGAGAGACCACCCCCTGGCAGCAGTGGCACAATTGTCGGCCAAATGAGTAAAAAATGTGCATCACAATTTTGCTGTCTTTAGTCTGAGCAACCACATCTGTTCTGGATTCTTCCATGATTTGTCACAAGTGGTATGGCTGGCATGCTCTGGCAGTGATATGGCTGGTATGGAAGGAGAGAGAATGCTGCGCCTGTTTCGTTGTGGGGGAGAGAAAAAAAAAAAAGCCTTAATAAGCTCCAAGCACAGACTTGGAAATAGTTCAGTTTTCATCATATTAACGAGGAACAGTAATGTTAAAAACAACTAGTAAACATCATCTACATAGTTCTTCAAGCAACTCTGTGGACTGGGAAAGACTGACTCCTGAGGTAGTTTTCCTGTCTTTTCAGTAGAGCCAGCACTGGACTTCACCACTGGCCAGGAAAGCGGTATCTGTTTCACAGAGCTGTTCAAGAGAGGAAGTAGAGAATGATTTCTTCCTTAAGACACTTTACACAGTGGAACCACTGGAGCTGGCCACCACCAGGCCATGGGGTTGACTTGCAATGGCCCTTCCACAGCAGAAAGGATGAACTATGAGGCCTGTACTGTCTGAGAGGCTGATCTTTGGAAGCTGCGGAGTCCTAAGTCCCTTTTGCTTTGTGGTGAGAGTGAGTATGGTCAGTGGAAGGCTGAGGAGGTTTCAATTCTGAAGCTGGCAGAAACCTAAAACGTTGTCTGTGTGGGTGCTGCTCCAACCCCTCCTCTTGTTCCCTAGGAGGAAGCAAGGCTGGGGCTGTAGCTGTGTCAGCATGGACACAATGTTTCATCAGCATCTGAAAATTACATTTCTTTTATCTACCAACGAAAAACAAGGTAATGAGGCGCTCCCTTCTGTGATGATGATGGTGTTACAAAGGTGAGTCTTTGATCCTACAGTGCTTAGGATGCTTTTCCCCCCAAAATACGCTTTCTTGACAACCATGGGGAACTGTTTCAGTATGGTAACAGCTACCGCAAGTCTCTGCAAATGAGCTATTTTGGTTTTTTGTTATGATTCTAAGACTTGAAAGTTTCCTTTTTTTTAAGTATCTATTCCCTGTGGGTGAATTTATCCTCCTAAAGCAAGCCTCTCAATGAGATGCTGTAAGTGTTCAAAAGCTAGATAACAAGAACTAAAATTGCAATGGCTTGGGACTTATCTGCCAATCCCATGCTTTCTAGAGCTGAATTCTCATGTGCGTGTGATCTATGACACCAGCTTATCCTCCTCTTTTAACAACAGCAATAGCAGTGCTTCCAGAGAGTTTTTGTTTTTTCCAGTCAATTTTGCCACACTTAATCTCTACTTTGGGGGAAGACGGAAGTTAAATACTCCTAGCCAACTCGTTAAGGAGGACGGAGATTGAATAAAGAGAAGTAGAGGCTGATTCCCAGGGACCTTGTTTTCGGGCCGCGAACCCCGAGCAGGCCGCCCCGGCGGCGCCGCCCGCCTCCCTGCGCACCCCTGCAGCGCGCAGGGCGCGGCTAGGGCCGGGAGCCGCCGCCGGACCCCGCGGCTCCTCCGGCACCTTGGGCGGCCTCTGGACGGCGGGGCGGGGGAGCGGCAGGAAGCGGGGCAGCCGCGCCGCCGCCGAGAACCGCGCCCCGCACCCGGAAGCGATTGGGCCGGCTGCAGGGGGCGGCTGGCGGCGCGAGCTCGCTAGCTGGCTCGCAGGCGCGTTCCCCCGGCGGCCGCGGGGCTCAGGGCACAGACGCGGCCGGGCCCGGCGGCCCCGCAGCCCGCGATGCCCTCCGGCTGCCGGGTACGCCGCGGGGCATGGTGAGCCCGGGGCGGCCGCTCCCTGCGGGGACCCAGCAGGCGGCCTCGCCGTTCCGCCTCTGCCTCCTCCTCCTGCTGCTTCTGCCGCCGCGGGGCACCGGGGCGCAGAAAGGTGAGTGCGAGAGCGGGCGGGCAGGGCGGCGGCGGGCGAGGGAAGCCGACGCTCTGGAACATGGCTGCATGGCAAGGGGGGGAGCCCCCATCTCTGGTCTGCCCTTCAGCATGTGGCCCCACTCCCCGAGCCTGCTCTCTCCCTGGCCAACAAAGGGCGAAAGAAGAGCCTTGTTCTTGGCAGCCCCCTTTTTCTTCGTCCTCACTCCCGTCTTGTGGGGCGGCCGCCCCGTCGGGGTGTGTGGGGCTCCCTCAGGTGGGAGGTTTGCCCAGCTCCAGCCCCTAGGGGAGCCGTGGGCTGGAGGGCTTCACCCGGGCGGGGCGCGGCCGAAGGGGCGGGAGGCGCTGCGCTGTGGAGGTAGTCGGGGGCACGAGGGCAGTCTGAAGGCGGAGGGCGCGCTGGGGTTTGTCGTCCTGAGCCACAGCCAGCTGCTGGGGGAGACTGCCCAGCCGCGGGTGACCCCTGGGTTGTTCTTCCGCGGGCTGTGTGTGAAGTGGTGTGAGCCAGGAGGGGGTAAAGGGGAGATTCTGCTTGCTCTGAAAATAAACTTACACGTGCCCGAGAGCATGTAGAAGTGTATATAGGGGCGAGCATCTGGAACGTGTGATAGACGGGGGTAGTTTGTTTGGGTTTTGGTGTTTTTTTTTGTTTTTTTTTTTTTTTTTAAGAGAAATCGGTGAGATTTGGCCTCCTCGGGTGGAATTTGTTCATTAGGCTTTAGCACTTTGAAAATTGTGAGGCACAATTTGGTCACTTCGTGGCAGAAGATCAGAGGATGCCACAACAACTGTCACTTTGATCATATGCTTGGGAGAAGGTGGTGGGAGTGAATGTTTTGACAGCATCTTGAAACTTTCACTTGTGAATACAGGGGTTGAGAAGAGAAATTTTATGGTTTTCGATTCCGTTTGCTTCTTGTACCGGGCTTGCTTTGTTTTGGAAACTCAGCTCTTGTTTTCACATAACTTTCTGTACATCTCAAGAGAGATGGAAATGTATTTGAATGTCACAAACTCTGTATTAAAATGCACAAAGGGAATCAAAAGTGTATGCATTGTATTGTTAAACACCTGTTTCATTTTTTTTGAATGGAAAAGGTCAGAGATGCATCCACAGATCAAGCTAGTCAAGCTGACTTTCGTTTTCTTCTTATTTCCAGCTAACTGCATTTAGTTTTAAGTATGTTCCTGTACACATATAAAGATATTGCTAATACGCATTTGACATACCTGATTTTGTTTGGGTTTAATTTATGATGGAGGAGGAGAAGTCCCATTTGCTCTTGAGAGGAAATTGGGCAATTTTAACATTTAGCCTTTTGAAGACTGTGGCTGGGTGAGTCAGGTAGCAGCAAGGTATTAGTTTATGCTGTAGGAACATCACACTCCAAATACTGGTGCTGACTTGACACTTATCTGACCTTTTGGTGAGCAGACTGAGTTTGTTATTCCAGGAGAAAACTGGAATAACTGTGTGGGGGAGGGAAGAGTCATAATTTTTCTCCACATTACTGAGTCAGATTGGCTCAGTGAGTAGTTAGAGGCGTGCTAAAGGTAGTGGGACCACACAGCAGAAAGTGGGACCACATGGACAGCAGGCTTTTAGGTATGCTATTCACTTTACCTTTCTGTACTCTGAGAAACCGCTGAAGAGTGCCTACCCAGAATTTCAATGTAGTGTTCTTTCTTGTTTGCACAAAAGTCTTGCTTTTGAGCAGGAGGGGAACCTTTTTATTGACAAGCTTCATTTTATTTGGTGACATAAAACAGAGCTTGTTTTAAGGTTAAGGTCTGTGGTGTTGTTAAATACAATGCTCTTCAGTATGAGAAACTGTTGGGAGCTTCTAAGAAAAGCTCTGCTTGCGAGGGACTGTTTCCTTGCCAAAATGTTTTCATTTATCTTGTTCCAGAGAAGGTTGAGGAGCACATATCCTGTATCTTTAAGTGCTGGCATAGTTCTAATTTCATACAGAAATGAAACTGTTGTCTTGCTTATGAAGGGTCTGTCCAAAGCAATTACTAAATTAGTGTATTAAATGTATGCACAGGCTTCTAAAATAATATGTTGATTGCCAGCGGAAGTACCCAAGGCCTAAGAAATTCCACAGTTAAAGCTGGTTTTGAGCTCTTTTATAAAAATGCGGTGAGTGATAGTGTGTGGGAACCTAGCCTCATTTGTTACATTAGAGAGGCTGATCCTCTGTTAATTAGCAACTGTTCATTTTCTTTTCCACTGTTGAGCAGCTCTAAGCCTCACATACTACATGGTATTTAAATCTTGTTATGGAGATAGAGTGTTTTCATTTTTCACATGCTTTTCTTTAGAGCACCTCCCTATTATGAACTAATTTGAAAATAACAGTATGGTTTTGGTCAATGTGAAACTTGTTTTGAGTACTGGGACAAGTGGGCCTCCTCCCCTTCCAGATAGCTGCAAACTAAGGAATGAAAAAGTGCAGGTACTGCTGTGCTTTCCACTTAGCAGCCTACAGTATTATCATGTAGGATTGGGGTGAGATTTCTTTTCAATCTATCATGTTGAAAATCACTCAGTGTATGTAGTTCAGCATTCTTTGGTCAAGGTCTTGAACTTGAGCATCCAGCCGTCTTGGAAAATAGGAGCATTTTGTATGAGGTTGAACACCTTCAGAAACACTGAAAGAAACTCAACAGCAAAGTACCCTGTGATGCGTTTCATACAGTCTAATGCATCAGGCACTCTCCAGCCAATGGAGCTCTTGTGATTTTGATGCACTTCTATAGTGACTTTAGCTCCTGGTTGCAAGAAAATTGATATTTCAAAAATACTTCAAGTGTTTTATTTTACATGTAATTAAGCAAGCTGGCGCCATGTAAGCTTCCTGCCCTTTGTGGCTTGCATTTTGAGAAACAGTGCTTGTAACAGATGTTCAGCTATTGTCATAAATTTGGAATGGCCTTTTTGTTAGTTAAGTTTAACTTTTGGGGGGATTTTGAAAAACACAGCTGAAAGAAACGGTTGCTTAGTTTTTTCATCAAAGTAGAAGTTGAGTAATGTCTTAGCTATTCTGAAGGTATGAAGACCGTGGGGCAAAAACTGTCCTCACACATGTAGTTTGGTAGCTCTCTGTTGGAATTCCTAGTGGATACTGATTTGCATATAAAACTGGAATAAAGCCTTAAGTTACAAATAAACTTTAGATTCTGTAGTTGATTCACAAGTAATTCAAAGCAGATTTGTTTGCAACCTTTCCTTTAAAAAAACCCCTAACTCTGGATGCTTGTTTTTGAATGTGATTCTTCTATTCTGTTCTAAACAAATACCAACCCACAAAGATGTTATGTGCTCAAAACTCACTGAAGAAAGTACAAAAAAGTGATTCATCACTGTAGCTTCAAAATGTTTGCTTCAGTGTAGCAAAGAATTTTTGATTGTGTGGTGCTGGGTTACCATGATGTAAAAAGCTGAGTGAAAGAACTAATGGCTCTGCGTGCATTGAGCCTAATTAAATACTTTTCCATGGCTTTGTGTTTTGTGATTAAACTGCAGTATTCCTGGGTCTGTTGTGTGTTCCCTGCTTCTCTTCATTTCCTCTGTGTGCTCTCCCCATCTCTCCACAGTGATCCTGCTCTCACCACTGCTTGTCCACCTGGCAATGCAGCAGATTATGGTGGCTTTGGTGGTGGCCAGTCCAGAATCAGGCACGTGGTGATCCATCAGCCTAGCCTCTGCCTTTCTGTGGGACCTGAAACAGCTTGTGGTCATTCACATGTTGGTGGCTGAAACAAACAACTGTGGCAACTGTTGCAGCTTCCTGGCCACTTGCTGTACAGGGCTGTCTTAGTGCCTTTGTCACTGAAGTATGGCATTTTGCTCCCACTATGCTGAGTTCGGATGTTCCTGGGACAGTTGAGAAGATGAGAACTAGCTGTGTGATTTTGTGAACTTTGTTTCCTTGAACTTTGTTTCCTTAAACTTTGGAAATAACTGTCTGTCCCTTTTGGTCACTAAGGTAACTTTCCAGTTGTGAACTTCAAGGTTGAAAGTATCTAACGATGTCCTCCAACTATAGATTTGGAAGAGAGGTGGCTTGGTTTGGGGACAAAGAGAAGGTGGCTCTAGCTATATATCCATCAGCTGGGCAAGAAGGAGAGAGAGAGGCTGTAGCTTCTCCCTTGATGTCCTGGAAGAGGTTATTTCCTTCTGGAACAGGGGACAGACAAGGGTTCGAGCTGCCAAGGTAGCCCATTGCAAGTGTCTCTTTTTCTTGCTTCAGAGAGTTCCTGGCGTGTAAATACAAAGCACCACCATAAAAACTTATGCCATATGAGCAGTTTGCATGTATTGCCCTTCATGCAAGTGCTGTTTTCTACATTTGCTAAATTAAATTGGGTGGTGTCTTCTTGCCTTTCATATCCATTGGCTTTGGCTGGGCTCATCTTTGAGGAACAGTCACAGCCAAACCCATAAGAAATTGGTTTGATTAAAAAGACCCCCAGCTCTTTAGAGATTTGTTATCCATAAATTAGCATGAGAATAAGTGTTATATGATGGGAGAGCAGCCCTTTCTTGAGCCATTTGGTTTTGCTAATAGCATAGTTTTACTTAAGAATGCAGAGTGTTTTGATGATGAAGTTGTGTGGAACTCTTGAGGAATCAGGGGTTAGAATTAGGCAGGAGTGCTGAGGCAAATCTCCTTCATCCTTATTCTGAGAAGTATGGAAGAGTTTTTCAAGACTGCAGCTTAAAGTTCTGCAAGGCTTAGCTGACATGTTGGATGATTCAGCTATTCTGATGTTCTTTTTCACTTCCCAGCATTGTGTCTTGGAGATAGAGGTAGTGAGGAGGAGGGGGAGCACTGTGTAGAGGAACGCTGTTCCTAGGGGGAGGGAGTGAGCTGCTATTGGAAGTATAGACCTACACTCAGTGAAAATTCTTTGGTTTCGAAAACAAGGATCTCTGCAAAGTTATTTTTCCTCTTCCAATTAACCGAGCCTTATTTGAAGTGGTTAGGTTGGATCTGGTGGGCAGAAGGTACATCCATGTGTTCTGCAGAGCCATCTTTTCTGGGATTTGCTTGTGGTGCTGATTCTGTTCAGGCTAGCTCATCTTTGTAGCCTGTTGAGGTTGTGCTAGTCTAGTCTACTCCTCTAAAGAAAGCAGGAATTACTACTTTGTGTAAATACTCCTAAAGTTCTCATACTTGATCCCAGAATTTATTACATTTTGCTTTGGATTTAAGCAGTACAATGCATGTTGGGTTTATATATAGATGTGTGTGTGTGTGTGTGTACATGGCTATAAACATTCTATCTAAGCTAGTGGTAAAAAGGTTCTTTCAAAAGCTTGTATGCTGTTACTGCATGCATCTCAAGATAGTGACCTTCTAGCATATTAGTGCAGTCTTTAGGAAAATTATTTTCATGCTACTGAACAGAGAGGTTCAGCTTTTCTGATTTGGAGGACTGTTTTCTTATGTTATTCATGTAAGAGAAAAATAATCTATCTCCTTTTTCTGTAGTTCTGTTACCTGCTTTATGCTCTGGGAAATGATGCATTAGGTTTTTAATGTGATCACTGCTGTTCTGTATAGTTTCTGTCATCAGCTAGTTAAGTGCTGCCTTGAATGCATCAGCTTTGATAGCTCCGACAATCTTCAGTATAAATGCAGTTCTTGTTGGAATTGCTGTTCAATGTATTTACCAATGTTTCTGTATTGGTTATTTTATCCATCTTATGAAGGGGTTTAAAATAAGCTATTGTGTGTCACCCCTACTTCTGTAGCTGCACCCTATGCTTTGGGAAGCTGTTAGGATTACCTGAAATTTGTTTTGTAGTCAAAGGATTTCCCTCTCCTCCTGCACTTTCTGGTTAAGAGTTGCTTTTAGATTGAGTTCTTTATCAAATATTATTGAACATACGTAGTTCTTTTTATAAAACAGTGGTATAGTTGAAACCATTGTTCAAGCATAGACTGAATTTGTTACTAAACTGAGGTTTGGAGAGGGGAACAGTAGCAATGTGAACATAAAAGACTGTGTAGTAATTTGCATTAAAATAGGATCTTTAAAATTTTCAGTGCTGTTTTTTTTAGGTAGAGTGATGGTTATTGTCTTTGAAGCCTGTTCATTAATGTGATAAGACTGTGAAATACCCGATTTTGCGAAGCTTCATGCTTTGCCTTCCATTATTTGGGGCAAGCAGCTTGAACTGTGCTATGCATGTTTTATTGTTTATATTTGAACACTTTTTATGTTATTTGAATTAAAAATTATACTTGAAAATGTGATAATGATTTGACATTTGGACCACAAAACAACACTGGCTTTGAAAAATACTTTTGTTGAAGAATTCTTTGTCTAGTGTTTGAAAAAAAAAAAAAAACACAACCACTGGATGAGTTTTAATAAGGTAAATCCTTTTGAAGAAAAAGGATTCTGGAAGCAGAATATGTGTATATGGGGGCTCAATATGTGCTTGTCAGATGTGCTTGCTGTTAATTTTTGCTAATACAAAGAGGATATTTTGGCCTCTTCACTGGTCTCTGTGTATAAGATGTTCTGCATTTTGACTCAATCATTATTTGTTAGTTATTTGACTGCTGATCTTAAGAATCTTTGTTCTTACTATCTTACCAAAAGTACTAAGTTTCAAGTTTTTTGCTGAAGGAACTTTCGTCCTACTAATAGAAATTCCATGCATCTAGTTTTTGAAGGGTAACACAATGAGGAAAGTTCCAGTTCTGCGCCACTATTGTGCTAGCACACGTAGCTACTACATTAGTAAATGTTTTTTTGTAAGCTGAATAAAGTTTATGAGCCTAGTTGTGTCATTCTTCGCAGCAATAGTATTGAATAATAAGGAATTCACCCATATGCCATAGAGAAAGTAGGTGAATTTTTAAAGAATGTCTTCAAAACGGTTCGGTGTGGTTTTGTTTTGTAAAATAGTTAAAAATTTTCTCTCAAGATACCTTTAAATCAAGTCTGAAAACTTTCTTGAAAGTTACATTTCATGCAATATCTGAAATTTCGTTTGGCTAGAATCATGACTAGCCAATTGTAAGTAGTTGTGATATACAAGAAAACATACTTCAAAGGGCCCTTCTGTGAATCCATCATTTTATCCATAGGTAAAATGGCCTATAAATTAGGATCAGAGAGGCTCAAACTTGCCACTTTTTTCTTTTCAAGAGGTAAAGTTTGGAGGTTATTTATGTTGTTGGTTTATTTTTGTTTGTTTGGTTGGTTTGTTTTTTTTTTCTTTTTTTAAGGAAATGCTTCTCTATTGCTTTCTTTGTGCCAAAGTCTTCCATAGCAAGTGTGTTCCATCAGTTTTGTTAATTGTAGTGTTAAAGAAAAAGGATATTTTCAGAATTTTTGTTTTCTGTTCTGTGTGGGTGTCTTTGGTTTTGTTTAACATTTCTTATTGTTCAGTGAAAGTTTCAAATAAATGTATTGTATTTTAACATTCCTGCATTCTTTATGATGTGAAAAAATTCAGCTCCAGCAGAATCACAGTAGACTACGTTATTAACCATATTCCAGAGATGAGACATCACGTGTGTACTGAAAACAAAAATAAAATCAATATTCAGATCATCTGTATGCATTATTAAACACTCTTCTCCCCACTTTATAACTTCCCTTGTTAATCCCCACTCTAAACCTTCCTCCCAGATTTTTGAAGTTCTTTCCAAGGTTACTTTTAGTTCAAGGAAGAGGTTTTTTCACCCAGGATTGGGATAGTATCCATCAGGACGAGGATGGCCAGCCTCTGATAATCAGTCTTGCTTGAATTCTAGGTATTGTGCATGAGGCCACATGGATTCTCTTTTCAAACTTTTCTTCCCACCAGGAGTTCTTCACCTAGACCCATTTCTTTGAACAATACACTGATTTTCTTGGTTCTTTAACTGAAGTGCTGTGGGAGATAACCATTCGATGTGTCCTTCAGGAACATTATTAATAGTGGAAAAAGGAACTTGAAAAGCTTGTTGTGCTTCTGTAAGTGGTTGTGAGCAAATAACTCTTCTGTCCCAGTTTCAAAAATAGGATGGTGTAAAAGCTCTGCAGTGTAATGCTGTCAGTTGCATTATACTAATACTGTTGATCTTGGTCTGGCATTTAAACAAAACTTGTAAATAAATGTTTGTAAAATTATTCCAGATTTGCAGAAGGCTAATTGTTTTTCATCCCCGAATTTATTTATTTTTTTTGTATAGAGAAACCCCACAGGAATGAGGCAGTTGAAAGGTCCTCAATATCTTGAGTGGAAAGATGAATTAAAAAAGCAATGGAAACTGGAAGTGAATTACAGTGATGCTGTTTTGCTTGGTTCCTTCTCAGAATTAGGAGATTATGACTCTTAAAGGATAGTTTACTGCAGTGAGCTAGCATGTATGTGGAGTATGCTGTTCATGCCTGTTTGCCAGCAAGTCCACAAGGGTTTTCATAGTTGGCAGCTGTTGCATCTTTAGCAGGAGTGTAGCCAGTTAAAGTTGTATCTGGTCATTTTAACTTTGCTTCAAAGTGGTTGAGATGTGGGGAAGAAGTCTTGTCTTGTTCAGTGTGGTGGAATGAAGCCACCGGTGCTTAATTTTTCTTTTAAAAATCTGTGAGTTTTGTGAAACAAGGAAGCTCTGAACTGCATTGTCTGGTAATTTCTATTTTTATGCCATTGTCAAAATATGTTGTTTTATCACAAGACAGAGAAAAGAGACAAGAAAGAGAGATGACTTAAATTTGATGCTTTTGAACACACTTATCAAGTCCAGTGGTGATCAGGTTTTGCCTTTTTCTCAAGTATATTTGAAAATATTCAGTAAAGCAATTACATTTAGCAAGGCTAAGTGTTACTGTCTTGTGTAAAATTCAGTGTTGGAAAGCAAAGACTGCATTTCCAGAGATGGTGATTGAAAAGCTGTGTGTACAGATGAAAATGATAAAGTGCTAATTATGAGTAGCCCAGCATGTGGCTAGGGTTGTATATGAAAACAGTAAAATTTTGTTGTAATGGCATCTTAAATTTTGTACTTCTGCTGTTAACAGCAAGAATCGGCCTCTGTCTGGTCCCCGCCGCACTACTGAGCTGCCAACATTTGAAAGACAAAAGGCTTATTGTGCTTTACCTTTTGTATCGTTCCTGTCTTTGTTAAACTTCAACCTGTAATTTCATTGCCTTTCTAAGGATGCTCCACAGCAAGTAAATCAATCCAGCCGTAATCCCACCTGCCCTCCTTGCAGTTGCACTTCGAGTTGCACAATAAGATTCCTCAGAGTGGAGCTGGCCGAAATCTAACACTGCTGTAGGAATGGGTAGGGGCAATGGTTCGTCTTCAGCGCAGCTCAGTTACTGAAGCCTGTGTGGCACTTTTGTGTGGCTGGTATTCCCAGGGAGGGATGGGTTTTGACAGGTTGGGATTCAGAGTTGTTTAAAACGGAAATGCAAGCTGACAGTGCTGGTGCTGATGTTCCCCCTGCTCCCGCACTGTCCTGTTCCTCTGTCAAGGGAGGCATTGCTGTATGCAGTGAACTAAATTAGGGGAGTGCTCTAAGTTAAAACTAACATATTTTTTTTTTAACTCGAGTCCCTGGCCTGGTTTGCCATGTGGCTGCAGAAGTGTTTGCCTCCAGTACCAGGAAGGGTGTGAGAACAAGTGGCCAACAGCTAGAGGCAGACAAGGCTTGCTGTTGTCTTCGGCCTCACTAATTTAAAGTGCCTTCAAGTGTTTATTGAGCAACGGCTTCACTTATGGAAGTGTGGGGTATTTTATGTTGTGAAACATCTGGAATTGGGATGAAATGCTCAAACGAGTGTGTTATGAAGGCAAATACTGGCATAAAGATGAAGGTGTACTGTGTGCTTGTGGGCTTGTTAAGAAAATTAATTCTGACAGAGGAGCAGATTCCTTTCTGAAGAACAGAAAGGATTCTGTAGATTATGGTGGAAATAGCAATGATTTTGAAGGACTCAAATAAGGGCATTTGAAAATACCTGAAAAAAGCTAATTAGAATTTGATGTCTCTCTGGTCTTAATTCTCTTCATGGAACATTCCTGCTGGTCGTGTAAACTTTCTTGCCCACACTGAGGAGAGCAAAAAGTAGATGCAGTGTCTTGTAGTTGCACACTGATGAAAAGCAGGGAAATGCAGATCATAGGAGCTAAACGGAAGAGGAAAATTATAGTATTGCATTGAATGGGAAAGAATTGTGTATTTGGAGTTAAAATGAAAGCTTTAAAATATCTTTTTTTTTTTTTTTCTTACGTAACTATAATAGATTGGGTTCTACCTTTACTTAGTTAAGAAACGTTGTTACATCTTGTATGTAGTCACAAAGTACAGAAAATCACAACTTAAACGTGAATCTTCTCTGGAAACCCACTGGTTAAATTGAGTGTTCAAAAGACAGTGCACATGTTAAAATTGAGATCAGTATTTTGATGTGCATCAGTTATGCCTTATAGACTGTAACCTTCAACTGTCAGATGTCTTTATTTTATCGTTCTCCTCCAAGTAAGGAATGGGAAAGCATTCTCTAGTCTAAAAGATTAATTTTTAACATGTTTTGATAGTGGGAACAAGATTAGCAGTTACTAACAGCAGCTGATCTCAGGGGGAAGAAGTTCTGATTAATTTACTTCAACAAATATAGAGAATAATTAATCTTTTTTTTTTGGTGGGTATTAGTAGAGCACTTAGCACCCACTCCTGCATGTGCAGTATCCTCTCATTTTATCAAATCTTATATTTTCTTATCTTTTTATGTTTGTGTTGGTTCAAGTTCTGTGTTTTGGTGATGTAAAGAACTTGGGTATGAGAAATCATTTTTAATCATCTGCTTGATCTCATCAGACATCAGTGAGCCATAGCTTGGGCTTCATATGTAATCTGTCCGGATAATTGATCCAGATGGCATTCAAAGGCTCCTGCAGAAGAGATGAATGGTGTTCCTGATGACAGTCTGAAAGCAGTCTGCTTTCCTCTACCAGCTTCTTAAGAGGCGTCAATGTTTCTAACACGCATTTTGGTGAAAAGCTGAGCTTACTCGTGTTTGCTGTGTGCATGGTCCTCAGGACACATGACGCTCAATGCACATATGCAGACCTTCCAGCAAATATTAGGTGTAATGTGTATGTGATCTGCTGCTTCTGTAAAGAGTTTTGTCTGTTCTTCAAGTGCAGTAGGTCTGGTGTGACATAGAGGGCTGAAAGAAAGAGCTCTGCATTGACAACAGAAGTTGTCAGCTCATTCATGAATAATTGATTTAGGAGTTGATATCTGTCTCTTTGGTGTGTTCTCAGAAACTTCACTCTCATGTACACAGATTAGCAGAAACAAAAGATTCTGTGGCAGTTAATGACTTCAAAATGAATGAAGTAGCTAATGCTTCTATATATGTGACTATAGTGCTAAGACCTGTACTTTTTCTTGGAGAAATTGCTGAGTATTGCAGATTGCTCTGCTGATAGAGGATTTATATATGTGTCTCTGGAGTTGATCGGTGGTATTTATACAACTTTGGCAGAAATAATGAAGCACCACTTCCATAAAGAGATACCCTTTTATAGTACCAGTAAAATAAAACTAGGTTTCATTGTTTTACAAGTTTCACTGGAACTGTGTTTTTTAGAGATTTCTAAATAGCTGCTGAATGATGCTTCTGCCCTTGGCAGACTGTATATTGCATGCTGGACGTGCAGTGGTAATCTCTAAATTCTTCAGGCATGAAGTCTCTGTCACTTCTGCTATCACTAGCTGAAGTGAAACACACAACAAAATGAGATCTAAAATGTCCAGTCAGAATGAGCTACTTTTAAAAATCAGCTTTGTAGTAAGATGATGCTTGTAGATGCAGTTAAGCACAACTTTTTTTCCCTTTCCATTTCTTTCTAGTATGGTTTGACAGCAAGTTCTTCAATATGGCTACATTAAAGGAGTATTTTTCCTCACGTGTTTTCTAGAAAGCCTACAACAAAAGTGAGAGTTGAGATTTGCATTTCCATTAAATTGGGTGAGGGGGCTTGGAAAGTTTTCCTTTCTAGCCAGTGGAAACAAGACTGATTGTTCCAAGCTACAAGGGGAAATTTGACGTTTCTTAGTCATGTGTCTATAAAAGAAAAGTCTCAATGTCTTTTTAAAACTTATCATATTTTATTTGCGTTTTATAACCTAAATGTGTAAGAGGGGTTTTGGAGTTGTTTTCCTCATCAGAAAAGTGCTTCCTGTTCCTTGGACAGCCGCAGAGCCAGTACTGTTTCATGCTTGAGACAGCTGAACAGGAAGCTAGTGAAAAGGATGGTTTAAATCAGCAAACTAGGGAATAGGATGGTTTAAGTGAATGTTAAGTATGATCTTTCCTACTTTTAACTGGAGAATTTGCAGTTCAAATACTACTATTTCGGACAAAGAAGAGAGTCAGGCTCTCCTTTGTCTTTGACTTCCAGCAACATAGGCTTAAGATATAAAAGCTTGGGGAATAATCAAAGATACATTATCAGATGCATTGTTGGTATTCCTGGTTCTAAGAAACAGCATTTGTGTGGTTACTGCACTCCAATAATAGACACCTTGAAATGAGAAATAATTACCAAATAATTATTCTACATCCTGCGAGCATTTTTATTTTACTTAAAGGCACTCAGAACAATGTATCTGCTTGTACAGGTGAAAGCTACCATGACTGCATGTTCAAAAGGCCACTGTATTAGTGTATCTGTATAATATTTTCAGTCTGTAAATAATTGCTTATGCCTGTCATAAGATAGGAAAAGCACAGAACTAGTTAACTGATTCATAGTTTTTGTTTAGGCCATAACCTAAAACTCACTGCTGTTTATGTTGATAACCAGTTTTATATGTCTGCAGTATAAAGACTTTTGAAATACTAGCCACAAATGTCACCATGAATAAAAAACTAGTGTTTATTTGTTGGTTTTATTGTTAATATTTATTCTGTGTATTTTGTGTGAGTACTTGCTTGTGAAAAAACAGTTTACTAGCAAAGGAACTGGTATTTTTCTAGACTGTTAAGCATATTGTGATTAATAAGGAATCTGACATTTTAAAGTTTACAAACTAATAAGCCAAGGCCATGCAGGTTTTGAATGATAAGTTTTCACCTGCTCTTAGGTTTGTAACATGCCTTTGACAAGAAACCAGGATTAAAATGTTACACAAAACGTAAGGTTTAAGTTACCTCTTGTAACATTGGACAATTGTGTCTCATCTCTTAGAACAGCAGTAAATTAGGAAAGTAATTTATCAGCTGTCACCCAAATGGAAATAATATTTGTCAGGGGATGGAACAAAGTGTTCTAAAGGAAACTGCAAAAATTTCATGAAGAAAAACATGGCTAAACAACAGCTTTATAAATAAAAATTTTGATTTTACCAAAGCAGATATTCCAGTTAGCTTTTCCAAAGAAGATTCATTGTTTTGGTTTAAGGCTGCTAGCAAGAAAAAAAGCTGCAGTTTTGTATGTTTGTGATTCTGTATATACCTGCAGCAGTTTAGCGTTTAGAACATGGAGCTCTTTCAGTCTGCTCAGATTATAAAGAGGATAAGTTTTGTTAATAGCAGTTAGGTGCTTTTTCATTTTTCCCACGGGTGTTAGACTTACTTTCCCATTCCCTTTTGGGTGAAACACATTTAAGAATTTTGAATATTAGTTGTAAGTCTAAATATGTGTACAACTTTTGTTCCTAAAGTTTAGCTTCCCTTTTTTTGTTTACTAGAGGAACTAGGCGTATTAGTGTGCAATATGAAACACTTTCAGACTGATACTTTTAGCTGTCAAAACATGTCAATATAAATTACGTTGATCATTGTGAATTTCTGGTCATTGTGAAATCTTGACATAATGTTAAGTCTGTTGTAATCACTTTGTAGGAACTGTATACAGAGACATTTTGAAGGGTAAAATGGACCTGCAGATAATAAGTGTATTTGGAGTCATGTCAAAGACGTCTTTTAGCACCACATCTAATCTGACTTTTGTATTTGCTATTTTTGCTCACATTATTCAAGGTCCTGAAAAGTCCCGATTCTTTTAGAATAACATGTACAGATCACATACAAAAGAATCTCTGGACCTTCTTGTGTCAAATCTTGAAAATGATGTTGTTGTTCCTGGCCTAGTCATTTCATGGGACTAAATTCAATAAATAGGCTTTTTAACCTCCGGTGCTAACAAAAATGAATGTTATGAGGTGTATTTTGTGGGGCTTATGTTACTGCAGGTGTTAATTTTGATGGATGTGTCGTCCTGCTCTGGAATACTTAGTTGCATCTTGACAGAGTCATTTACAAAGAGCTGGTGATGATGGGTGTTACTGAAAGTTTGTTATTTCAAAAACAACAGATACCTAATTAAACTTGCACTACATACAGACAGACACTCCTCCACATGTTCCATTCCACACCGTTTGCCACCACCTCGCCTGTATTCCCATTAACACAAGCGATTGCAGCCAGGCCCAGGACACATCTGTCCCATGGGGCAGTGGTGATGCCCTGCGCAGTGAAGGGCACAGGGTGGTTTGCAAGGTCATCCCATAGCAGGGTCAGAGTGAGCCAGAGGGCTGCTGTGTCCTGAGGGGCCTCTGTGGGGCACATCCCGCAAAGCCCCACTGGGCAGCACCCTAGGTCTGCAGCGCTGTCCCGCAGCCAGGTCCCCCTCACCTCCTGCAGCTGCAGGCCCTGAATTCCAGTGAAGGGGTGCAGCAGTGCTGGATCAACCTCACCAGATTTACTGTTGAGTAAACAGGTTTATTGGTTTGCTCTTTATAGCTTGATTTTGAGAATATACAATTTGTGCTTTTTTTCCCCATTTTTAAACAAGTCTTCTTAGTATCGTTCCTGCAACAGAACGGCGCTAGAGGTTTGATGATGGTCAGACTTGGCAGTTATTTTTCAGTAGAGTATTTGCTTTGTCTTTTCACTTTTGTACATTCTTTTCACTTCTGTTTGTTTTATTTTTCATCGTGCTGTGAATACAGTATACTAATAATAAAACTGATGTACTCTTGTTTTATTGGCAGGTTTCTCCCTCCTTTTCAGAACCTGTTTTCTTTTGTACATAGCTAATAAGGGAACATGAAATAGCAGCAACACTTCCTGTACTGTCTGTTCAATTTTTAAGTGGTTATGGAGTAATTTTTACCTTGTTGAAGAAGTTGTAGCAGCTCTCTGCTCACCTGTGGTGAGAAGCTAAACATTATGCAACATTATTTGACTGGTATTTTCTCACAATTGCTGTTCCATCTGCATGTGACTTACCTTCGTGTTCACTTACAATGTGATACTGCAGTTAAAAACCCAACAAATCCCATACCACTGCTGAAACCCAGGATGACTAAATCAGCAGTGAAGCTTTGAAGATGAACGTCTGTAGCTAATTTATTTTTGTTCTTTTGTAGGTGATGGATGTGGACACACCATTCTGGGCCCCGAAAGTGGAACTCTTGCTTCGATAAACTACCCACAGACCTCTCCCAATAGCACAGTTTGTGAATGGGAAATTCGTGTAAAGCCTGGGCAGCAAGTTCAGCTCAAATTTGGTGATTTTGATATTGATGACTCAGATTCATGTCATTCCAGTTACTTAAGAGTTCACAATGGGATTGGCCCCACCAGGACAGAGATAGGTAGGAGCTTTTATTATTGGTATTTGAAAGCTATAGGCTGGTACAGAACTTGGATATACTGTTGGTACTTTTGTTACTTTTAAAATTTCTCCTGTTTACCTGCTCTGAGCATAGAGTAACTACTGTGTGTATAGTTAAGTACCTTTTCATAGCCCTAGAAAACTGTTATCATTCAGTTGGATATTGGGCAGGGTAAGATCTTGCCTGAATATGTCATACACTGCTTTGTACAGTGTGGATTTTGACTCTTATGAGAAGCGATGAAAAGAAAGAAGTGATGTTTCATTTACAGGAATCTCCAATAAGGTAAAGAAAGGAATTTCAGTAAGTCTGTAATTAGAGTTGTGTTCTTCCTGAGCTTCATATCAAAGAATCATTGAATAGTTTGGTCTGGAAGGGACCTTAAAGATCTAGTTCCAGCCACCATGACAGGAGCAGGGACACCTTCTACTAGACCAGGTTGTTCAAGGCCCCGTCCGACCTGGCCTTGAACAGTGCCAGGAATAGGGCAGTCACAGCTTCTCTGGGCAACCTGTGCCAGTGTCTCACCACCCTCACAGGGAAGAATTTCTTTCTAATATCTATTCTAAATCTACCTTCTTTCAGTTTAAAGCCATTACCTCTTGTCCTATCACTAAATGCTGTTGTAAAATGTCCCTCTCCAGATTTCTTGTAGCCCCCCCATAGGCACTGGAAGCTGCTATAAGGTCTTCCCGGAGAGGTCCACATCCCTCTTGTGTTGGGGGCCTAGAGCTGGATGGGGTGTCATGAGAGTGGAATAGAGAGGCAGAATCCTCTCCTTCAACCTGCTGGTCACGCTTCTTTTGATGCAGCCCAGCATAAGGCTGACTTTCTGGGCTGCACACTGCCAGGATGCACTGAGCTTCAACCAACATCCCCAAGTCCTCCTGAAGGCTACTCTAAGACCATTCTCCACTCAGCCTCTCTTTGTGCTTGGGATTGCCCCGACCCAGGTGCAGGACTTTGCACTTGGCCTTGCTGACCTTCATGAGTTAAGTGCAAGTCTTTGAGGAGTGCTGTGTGTACCTCATCACAGTAGAAAAATAGACATCAGGGGCCAGTAACTAAACTTACTATTGATGGTACTGCTAGAAAGAACAGGTAAGGAAAAGATTCTCTTGTATGCCAGGTAGGTCTTCTCTACAGGGAGGGAATACAGGTGCAACTGTAACTTTCTTAAAGTAAAGTGGTAGAGGAAACGATTGTCTTTCACTGGTGACATGCTCATTTCAAATACCCTTAGCATTGTTGCTCAGCAGATGACCTCTCTGTTTGGAATGCCAGAGTATTCTAAGTTATTGCATTTTGTTTACTGTTATTAAAGCATATGTAAATGTCTGTCTTCTTGACACAATTCCTATATCCTAAAAAAGTGATGTTGTGTAACAGTGATAGAACATCCTACATATTGTTTGTGCATGCAACTACTAGATGGTAAATGCAACACAGATCATAGAATAATCTTTAATCCTTCAGACTTTCAAGGAAAACTCTCCTGTAATGTTTTTGGGCTTGTTTTTTTCTCAGACATTTCCCAATAGCTTGCAAAGGTCCTATAAACAGTGGAGAGGGAATTGCAAAACTACGAGGATCTTCATTAACAGAAAAAAAACAAAGTCATATATGCATGTTACCTGAAATGCCTTTCTTTTTATATGGAATTGTTCTGATTTGAATTGTTCATCTTGATGGTATTAAGGATGTCAGTCTTCAAAAGTTGTGTAGTTCAAATGTTCCCCATCTTCTGATAATGTCCATAGTTCAATGTTTGTGCTCAAGAAGAGAACAAATTGAATTTCATTACTATAAGGTAGGGTTTTTTTCAAATAGCAGTGTGACATTATCATCTGCATCAAGGTATATGTAGGGTTTAAAGGCCCTTGTTGGTTACTTTGCATAAAAATCAAAATGAATTTTCATTCTTCCTTCACTAAAATTGCTGTGACTGTGCAGATTCGTTTTATTTTTTTTTTTTTTTTTCCTAAAGCTTTATCTGGAGAGAGAGAGATTTACTTCATCTAATTTGTTTTTGTTCAACTCAAATGTCAATCCACTAAACTGTGTCTTTTTATAAGAGGCCAGTGGAATATTAGCTTGTTAATAACCCTCTTTTCCAACTGTCACCTAGGTAAGTGTGTGTGAAAATAAGTATATGCTTGGAGCTGTTGAGCCAGACTTGGTCTAAAATAGGAAATGCTGCAGTCCTTAAATGGCAAGGAATGTCCAGTTCTGATAAGTTTGTTATTCACTTTTACAAGTGACTTAGTGGGTTCGAGTAAGTTTTCTACTTCATTTATCTCTCTTGACTTTCAGCCGTTCCCAGCTGGTATAGTAGCACAGTATGCTGAGTGAATGTATGTATTGTTCTGCTCTTAAAATTAACCCACAGAACAAACACAAACAGTGATAAAGTGTCAGATACAGATGATGCAGATTCTTGAATGTTCATGGTTGAAGTAACAAACACGGGAGAGATTAAACAGTGACCTGAATTTGTTTGGAGAAAATCTAGATTTATTCTGAGTTTTTCCATTCAGGACTACTGATGTGGTCTAAAATTAAAATACTTGTATTACGTAAAATCTGTAATCCGTGATACCTACTTTAACCCCAAATGACTTGAAAATTGGCTGATTAGGTTAAAAAAAAGGCATTAGTAGTAGGTTAGTTCATTCATAAACAGAGAAGGTTTCTAATGAAGATTTTAAGGACTAGTTCTCATTGCAAGTCTTTTGAATATTTATCAATAAATCAAAAGAAGATACAAATCCATGATGCTAAGTTTATCTCTAGTTCAAGTAAGAGCTAGAGGTGTTTTTTGTTAGATTTCATCACAGTCCAATCATTGTGCATCTACAGTCAGGTGTACTTATTTAATATAGACAGCATAAACCCAGATCTCTAGGAGCAGAGAATGTAAGCTACTGTGGGAATTCCCTCTCCTGCTGTAATGCTGCTGCACAAAAGCACTTGGGAGTCCTTTAGTGGATAAGTACAGACACAGTAGCAGTATTACATCTTCTGCACACACCACTGGCAGTCACATTTTGTCCATTTCTAGTGCCTGCTTTTTGAAAAGATCGCTAAAAATCTGTTGAGAGGCCAGGGGAGAGTTAGAAAATGATTTATACTCTCAGAAGTATGTGTCTTGCCATGAATCAAAAGGTACATCAGTCTACGGTTTGTCAAAGGCTGTATTTCCATGGTGCATGCACCACTGAATAGTTTATCCAAGCTAGATTTAAGTGTCTTGCCTTGTGTATTTGCTTGAAGAAGAGTATAAGTGGTGTCTTGAGGACAGTCTGACCTACCCTCAGAGGAGTCTCATGCTGGTCGATTGTGTGACAAGATCCAGTGACTGAAAACAAAACTTAAGGAGAAGTGGTAGTTGGAAAAATGACACAGTTCGTCATAATGAATGCAGTCAATCATTGAAATATGATTTAAAGCAAAACATAGGGTCAATGTGGAGCCTTACTTCTTTGCTGACTATTGCTGATAATCAGTTTAAGTAGTGAATTGAGGTAAAGTTCTATTTGTATATTATAAATTTCATTAAACTGTTTTATTTTTTTTCCATTAGAAAATACCCTTGCTATGTTCAGAAAATAACTGAATAAGTAACATTCAGAAAGCTCTGAATAATGATAGGAAATCATTATTCAGTATTTCAATGTTTTAAAAATTATATTAGTATTTGTGAGTGCAGTTCACTTTTTAAGGGAATTTGACATATTGTATTCATTTGTGTTGTATTTGTTTTGTATTATACTTGTTAAGAACTGCTCCTGCAGGACAGTGTTATTCAATTCACTCTACTTTAGTATTGTAATTTGCTTTTAGTTGAGAAGGGAGTCTGGCTTCTCTTTTTCCTATTTTATGTTATATTAAAATATTTATTATCAAGGAAGCAAGTAAATGGATGGTAGACTGAAACATATGCAGTATTGTTTGCTGCTGGTGATTATCCATTTGATTATCCACTGTAGAATTTTAATAGGGTTATTGATGGTTTACAGTATTGAAAGATCAAGGGAACCTATGGAACAGAAGCGTGGGGGGTTTGTTTGGTTTTTGTTTGTTTGTTTTTGTTTTTCTTAATTGATTAATAAACTGATCAGTATTTTACTGGAGTTTCTAGTTAGTAGGGCTGGAGAATTCATCCAGGTCGTGTTATTTGGTAGTAATTCTAGGACTTTACAGGGCAAGTATTGTCAATATCTGCAGACTGCAGCATCTCCATTTAAAATGTATCATTTTTGGTCATTTTGGATGGCAAGAGAAGTATCCAGGTGCAGAACCTCTGTTAGATTTTATAGCTACAGCAAAAAAGAAAGTAAACCAACTGGCAGTTTGTATTAATGTTACTCACATATCCTTGTATGTTGATGCTGAACTGGAGTGAATCATGCCTGCTGTTGTCCAAAACTAAGGAAAATAGTTGATGGAAACCATAAAATAGTTGACAAGGAAGAAGTGCCCCAATAGCTGTGGGAAGAGAAGGGCTTTTTTCTTGCTTGCTTCTCTAGATGCTTCTTATTGCACTGACTTATTCCTTTTCCTTGACAGATTTCTTGCGATCTTTGAAGAACTTAGTGCAAGGGTTATGCATGCTACACATGAATGGGATAAGGTCACATTTATTTGCAAGTGTTAAGGGTCTGAGAGACACCTGTGGACAGTGGCAAAAGAAATGCAGTACCCGTATTCTACCATTTGCTTTAAATGGTCACTGACTACATTATTTAGTGCATATGTATTTGTTTTTGAATATTCACCAAAAGTAACACGAGGGTACACTGCAAATGAAAGGAGATGCTTATTACGTGTGTTGGTTTTGGTCCATGTCTGACCTTCCGCTTCTCTCCATAGGAAAATACTGTGGGTTTGGTTTTCAAATGAATGGTTTAATTACTTCAAAAAGTAATGAAGTCACAGTACAGTTCATGAGTGGAACACATACTTCTGGACGTGGATTTCTTGCAGCTTATTCAACCACTGACAAATCAGGTATTTACAATCATTTGGTATGTTTCATGTGCTGGTAAAAGTAGAGCCAATAAGAAACCAGAACTAATTTATTTATTCACACATTTTCACAAATTACCTTCTAAAAATGAAGACTTTTACTGTGATCTTCCTGGTACTGCTGTGTAGGAAATTGGACTGTAAGTTACTGTAGCTTTAAAAAAATAGTATCAGACCTTACCTTGGGTAGCAGCGGAAGAATCAGAGTAATTCGTTATGAATTAAAGAGCTGGTTCAGATAAAGGACAAAATGCATTTATTTTTCAGGCAGCACTCAAGGTGACAGATAAAGTTTTCTTATCAAGCTGTATATATTTGTACAGTCATGGAAAATTTTATTTCAGTAATGGTATTCTGTACTCCCTCAGCTCTTTAATTATATAATCTGCTGGCTACTTTTTAGTCTTTTTGCCATTTCTGTGGGTTTTCTGATGGTTTCCTTTCTGTATTTTGCACTATATATGCTGATACACAATAGACAAAAAATGAAAGTATCAGCCATGGGTGTAAGTAACATGTCATTCTAATATTTGTTCCCTATGCTGCCTAGTTTCAGTACCGTAGGTCTGTTAAATGCTGAAAACGCAGGTCTGTTTAGTTAATTAATTTAATTTTTAATTTAGTTTTGTGCAAAGAGCATAAGTTTGCATCTCTGAATTATCTTTGGTTCTCTGAGGTACAGCTATGAATTAAAACTAAGTTGCATAGAAAATAAATTTTTGTGGTATGTCTCTTCTTATCTATGTCACTCTCTCAGTGGATTTCCCAGTTCCTCAGGCAAATTATCAAGGTTCTACTGTGATACAAAATCTGTTGCAAGAAAAGTTGGTAGGAACTAAATGTTTTTTTCATTCTGAGACTTCTGGTTTTGTGTACTTCAAAAAGCCTGCTCAAACTTGTTTTCTGTATCATCCTCTTGACTTAACATTTTTTCTTTCCAGACCTAATTACCTGTCTAGACAATGCAAGTCACTTTTCCGAACCAGAATTCAAGTAAGACTGATTTTTTTATCTGTTTCCCCCTCAATCTCTTTAAAGAAGTAATTTTAGTGTTTCTGCTTCACTGTTATATATAACTGATGCAGCTTTGGCTTGTCCAGAGACCTTAAGAAACAAACTAATCAGGGTTAGAGCTGAATAATTTTGACCTTTGCCCTCCTCCTTTCTCCCTCTGTCTCCCTGTTTTTGTTATTTACATACAGTATACAGTAGAACCTCGTTAATTTGCATTAATGCATAGAAGCTAATATCTTATTTCCATGGAAAGAATGTTGCTTTTATAAACATATATTACAGCAGGTATGCGCCTTGAATGCTGAGATTTATATTGCAGTTACTTAAGGAGCACTATGAAATGTGTTAAAAATTGCAAACCCATTTCACAGTTTGGTGTGAATTAATGGGGTTCTTTGAAGACATAAAATGCTGTACCTTCTGATGGAGGAAGCTGAAGTCATCTCCCTGTTTTATCCTTCCCCATTTTCATCTGAAGCAAGGGCAGTGTTTAAAACTGCAGACTTGTGAAGTACATAGCTTACTTTTTGGAGATCTTTATCCCATGATTTCACCATGCCATGGTGAAATGTTTCAAAGTGCAACTTTTGCATTTCTCTTTAATTTTCCCAAGTTCCAGTAGGGCTCTAATTGTAGCTTCTGGCCTTATACCACATGTGCTTAAGTCTCTGAATCCCACTGTTTTTGTGGTACCTGCAATGTTGCTTCAACTGTTGTTGAACTGCAGTGAAAATGTTAATGGTTTACTCCAGTTCACTGCTAGATCTTAAAGATTTATGAATATTTAATAGTTTTTGTATAGGCAGTATGAAATGGCACCAGGACATGAACATGGGCTTGCATTAGAGGTGCAGATGTCTTGGCCTCTTGCTTTTCATGAGCTAGTGGTATTAACTGAATTTGGCCCGTTTTTTATGGTCAAAGCATTGCCAGGAATATTGTATAATAACATTACTTTTCAGATGTATTATTTAAAGATGCAAACCAAATAGAGATGCAGGTGTCTATAAAATAAAATTTGCTAATATCGTTACCTATATGACTTTCAATTTACAGAAGCCGTGCTGTGTTTATGTTATAAAATGCTGGCTTTATTATATTGAGACTAGAACTGTATTTTCAGATGAGACTTTTAAAAATGTTCTGTTTTCCTCTTGTGTACTTCTCTTCCTATTTTTTGTCTGCTTTGAGAGGTCTTCAATCAGGTTATATCCTTAAATAGTGACATATGAATGATAACAGCATGTTGTAAATCAAAAGCACAGTGACTATTTTGTAGTTGCATGCATCTTTTGACTTGGCATTTTGTTTTCTTCTAGTAAGTATTGTCCAGCTGGATGTGTTATTCCTTTTGCTGATATTTCAGGCACTATTCCCCATGGATACAGAGATGTGAGTAAAAATACTGTGGACTCATGAGAGTTTTGTTAAAACACACAGTGTATAATCACAAGTCATTTATAGTTCTTCATGTTAGTTCTGCTGCCTGGGTTCTGGAGTATGTTCCTCCCGGAGCTGAATAGCATGGTACTTGGTTTTTTTGCACAGCTGCTAAGTGCCTGGTGCTTCAGATGTTGCCATCTCCAAGAAGTGATGTGGTAGAGACACTAAGGCCTGTTGAGAAAGGTGGATCAGTCAAAGTAATGTGTTCTACTTTCTCTTTGGTTTTGTTGGCTTTCTCAGGTTGGGAAATTCAGATTTATAGAGAACCAGTTCTATTAATGATGCCATCTTGGTTTTGACAACTGTAATGCCTCTAAACAGAGGGTCACAGTGGTTTTCTTAATTATTATTTATGCCGTGAAAGATGAACTACTATTTATGCTTGGCAGCTATAAAACCATTTTCAGAACAGAGTTAATGCTGCAACATTAATAGTTCTGTAAACAGGAAATTAAAATCTTCAGTAGTGTACAATCTGCTTGGAACACTACAAAACCCTATATACTGTTTTTCTCATGTAAGCTTCTACAACTGAATTAGCCTGCCACAGGACTGGAGGGAGTCTGCTTTTTTTAGTTTTAAGTGATTAGAATTTTGCTAGTACTCTAGTGAAAGATTTAATGTAATCTCTTTGTTTACCTTAAAATACTCTTTTAAGAAGCCATTAGATTTGACACAGCGGAAAGACAAATAAAAATATTAATAAACAAAAATTTTAATATTAAATATGAACCTGAAGTGCGTGTCTCTGATTTTGTTTTCTCAAACATCAAAATCCTAGGGTACCTGTTTAAATAATTACCCATATGTAAAAGTGCCATTACAGCGTAACTGTGTTACATGCTCTGGTCCACCGCGAGTCCTTTCTAAATGGCTGTGAGGTAATTTTTGTGGCTAGTAACAAGATGAAGTTGATTCTCTGCCCTAACATATTGGCAGCATCTGTGGGACTTCTGCTTGTTGGGATTTTTTTCTTTTTTTTCCCCAAAAATCTGGGGAACTGTTTGCTATGGAGAAAAAAGGAAACTTCAGGAAATAAACGTCTTGTGCCTTTTCGTATACTTTACTGCTCTGAATAAAAGGGCTGAGAATTTCACAAAAGTCAGGCTGTATGGAAAGAAATCAAATCGTCTGGCCCTTTAGACCAAGTTCCAGATACAGGCTGCCATGCATCTCTTCCAAATGATAGCAGCTGCCTGCTACTTCAAAAAATACCCTAAGTCTTGATTCTTTTGTGTGTGACCCCAACGTCCACAGTCCTTGAGGACTTGGAGCTCTCATTGCTGACATCTTCTGGTGAGCAGGGAGAGGAGAGCTGCATCTGCTTCTCTTATTTCCAGGGAGCATAGGGAAGGAAAGAGAAGCTGCAGCACAAATGAGACAATTACATTTATTTAGAATGCTTTGGGGATATTTTGGGGGTGGGGAATAGGATTAGAGTTTTTAGGTGTGAATATATGGAGGAGAATTATGTTTGGAAAAGTCTTGGTGAGCAGTTTTTTGTTTTGCTGGTTAGCTTGAGAGATACGGGCATCCTGGCCTGCTGCACCATGCGGTCATCTCTAAAGAAGCCACCGTGGAGAAAGTTGCTTTGTTTTTAAAATAATGTGAGAAAGCAAATCATCCATGAAGTCTTCCTTCTCTGGAAAGGACCTGCTGATTCCTTTTGTAGGGAGACTCTACAGCACCTAGTGGGCTGGTTGGCAGAGCAGTGCAGCAGATGTGTTTAGTAGCAACAGCTAGTAGTGGACTTCGTTTGCTCTCAATGGCACAGGTAGCCTGCATGCCTGGGAAATGGAAGTGCCACTGTGACATTTGTTAGTGGATCCAGGCTAACAGTTTTCCAGTGAGAGCAGAAAAGGACAGGATGTCCTGCAAAAACTTTTTGTGTAACTAATGTCCATTGACCTATACAGGCTTAGGTAATCAGCTGCTTTAGAGGGAATTCATGTAGTTAGTGTGGGTTTGTGTGGATCAGAGTGCTTTGTGGTTAAACCATGAGTTAAAAAATATAACCCATCAGCTAACAGCTACAAAATCTGCAATGCATCACTCCTTAATTGTGAGGAAATGAATAAATATGCTTTCAATGTGCTTTTTATTAAAAAGTTGCCTATGTATTTATATATTCAACTTCTGTTATCTAACATAGTAGATTTATTGTAGGCTGAGAGTCTGGCTGTCTGGCTTTTTCAGGCTCATTCACCTTGCTGTTTGTTTGAGCTTATTTAATTACATGAGTTGTACTCCAAATACATCTGGACGAAGATGCATTGAAATGTAGGACCTTCTTTTTGTGTTTTTATAAATTCCATAATAAACGGAAGATGAATGGTTTCTAAATAATGGAGATACGGTTCAATAAGAACAGTGTCTTAATGTAATAATAACAAAGACTATAACTAGACAATGTAACACAATATACAGTGTGGTATTTAACTTATTTGCAAATCAGCATTGCATTTTCTTTTTCTCTCTTCTTCAAGTCATCATCACTTTGTATGGCTGGTGTTCATGCAGGCGTTGTATCAAATACTCTGGGTGGCCAAATTAATGTTGTAATCAGCAAGGGCATTCCATACTATGAAGGCTCCCTGGCTAACAATGTCACCTCAAAAGCGTAAGTATATTTCCTATCTTCTCCTTATATGTAGCACCTTAGGTTGTGGTAGTGTCTAATTGTGGGATTAATTTCAGCTGGTGGAGCTGTGTGTTCCTTGGACAGGTTTTCTTCTGGAAGGTTCTCGCAATGCTCTTTTGCTGTGGTGCAATTGTTTTATCACATATTTTTAACCTCCAGGCCATAAAGATGAATTTTCCAAATTCTGCAAGGATAGGTTTTATCTTCCAAAATGCATGGCATGACCATAAAGTCCCAATGCTCTGTGGAGATATAATAATTTAACAACAACTTTCTAGCTGCAGGGAAAGAGCATGTCTTTTTATCTCAAAAGTCCCAGGAATGAAAGCAATCAGAGGAGACTGAGTCTTGTTATTGTGATCAGTTTAATTTAAAAGGGAAGCATTTTAATAAACTCTTGGGTTTTGCTGGGCAGGTATTTTTTGAAAGCCTTTAAGTCTGATAGTATCTCTGGACTAGATTTCAGTTGGAAAGGTGTTTGTACTGAAAGTGCTGCAAACTTGGGGATGGGGAGTGTTACTTTAATTGTGAAGTGCTTGTTTAGGCATCTCTGTATAGGTTTCAGTGGCAAGCAGTCAGGCAAGAAATATAAACTGAAGAATGTTTGTTTCATGTTTTTCACTGACTACCACAGAACCCATCTTCTTTTGTTCTCTGCAGGGGACCATTATCTACCAGTCTCTTCACGTTCAAGACGAGTGGTAAGCATTATTACATGTATTACATGTTGATACTTTCATACAAATTTTGTGAGTAGAAATAAGTAAGTGTGCAGGTGGTTTATTTCTTAATTTTTGCTTGTTAGACTTTTTTCCCTGCATTCCTCACTAACGTGTGTTTTTAATTCCTTCCTCATTTTGATGATTAATCATCACTACATATATATAGGTATACATTGATGTATGAATTAAGCCTTGCTTATCTGCAGAAAGAGATTCTTTCAGGTTATGTTCCTCTCTTATAGTCTGGTTTAAAGTGACTCCTATACTTTAAACATATTGCTAAATCCCATGAAAATAAAGCATATTGTTAATCCGAAAATGATTCCTCAACTTTTTCCATCCTCTTTTACTTTTTCTCTTCCCATACTATTGCAGCTGAAAGCTATGAGGTAGATTACTTACCTCTTGCTCAGGAAGAGCATCTCTTGGGCCTTGCTCTGTGTGTAAGTTGTGTTCCTTCTTGACCACCATTTTTTTTCTGAAATATGTACCAGGTTGCTGGTTGGTATAACAAGTATTACCCCTTTTTAGAGCTTTACTGCTTTTCATGTTTTTATTTTCTAGCAATTTCCCTGGTTTATAAATAAATTAGCTGTAGTTTTCTAAATGAAAGGTAGCTTTTCCGTAAGCCACTTCTAACATCCATTCAAAGGTGGCATTTAAAGTATTGTGAAATCAATGGCCTTTCCTTAGTTTCTTTAACCTGCAATATAAAAAACCTTAACAAAAGGATTTTGTTTGTTTTCTGTAAGAATAAAGAGCAAAACAAAAAAGAAAGGGGGGAGGGGAATCATACACATACTCTTCAAAAGTAAACGAATACTATTCCTAATATATAAATAAAAGAGATGCTGAATGGGGATATAGAAGCAGGAATCTGATGGGCAGGAGTGTTTAGAGATGAAAATGTATACAAACAATATAATGTTCAAGTAATTTCTCTCCCAGATCCCTGTAAGAGCTGGAAGAAGGAATTGCATGTCTGGTGACCTTATGCATGGAGAATATTAAACACAGTGGTCGAGGCAGGTTTTTGGTTTTTTGGTGGGTTTTTTTTGTGTCTTTCCGAATGTGATCTGATAGTGTATATAAGAGGAAGTAAATGGCCTGGATACATGGAGAGCTGGGACAAAGTGCTGAGCTAGACTATCTGGATTTCAGTCACACACTTGAAAAATTATTGAATAAGACAGAGACGCGGTGCAGGTCTAGATTAAAATTTGTGTATATTTGGGTGGCCTGGGAGTTTGCTGAAGGAGAATCATAGAATCATAGAATAGTAAGGGTTGGAAAGGACCTCAAGATCATCGAGTTCCAACCCCCCTGCCATGGGCAGGGACACCTCCCACTAAACCATGCCATCCAAGGCTATGTCCAACCCCACCTTGAACGCCGCCAGGGATGAAGCATCCACAACCTCCCTGGGCAACCCATTCCAGGGCCTCACCACCCTCACAGTAAAGAATTTCTTCCTCAGATCCAATCTAAACCTCCCCTGTTTAAGTTTAAACCCATTACCCCTTGTCCTCTCACCACAGTCCCTAATGAAGAGTCCCTCCCCAGCATCCCTATAGGCCCCCTTCAGGTATTGGAAGGCTGCTATGAGGTCTCCACGCAGCCTTCTCTTCTCCAGGCTCAACAGCCCCAATTTTCTCAGCCTATCTTCATACGAGAGTTGCTCCAGTCCCCTCATCATCCTTGTGGCCTCCTCTGCACTTGTTCCAACAGTTCCATGTCCTTTTTATGTTGAGGACACCAGAACTGCACGCAATACTCCAAGTGAGGTCTCACGAGAGCACAGTAAAGGGGCAGGAGCACCTCCCTCGACCTGCTGCTGACGCTGCTTTTGATGCAGCCCAGGATACGGTTGGCTTTCTGGGCTGCAAGCGCACACTGCCGGCCCATGTTCATTTTTTCATCAACCCACACCCCCAAGTCCTTCTCCTCAGGGCTGCTCTGAATCTCTTCCCCACCCAATCTGTAGCTGTGCCTGGCATTGCTCCGACCCAGGTGTAGGACTTTGCACTTAGCGAGAAGGATGATTCGGTATCAGGTTCAAACAAGGTTTGTCAGATTGCGAAGTTACTCATGTGATTCTTCTGTAGCAGTTGATTTCATGACTTGGTACAAAACAGAGGAGTGTGTTATTAATGCTAGAGGTGTGGTCAGTGCAAAGGAAGATGAATGTACAGGAAAACTTGGCTGACTTTGAGACTTGAGTAATAGAAATTAATTTAAGAATTGCAGAACAAAAAGTATAAAGTTGGGTACACAGAGACTCTGGCATTTCTGCTTCAAACTGGCAGCATGTTAGATGGAAATGACAGATGAGGGAAAGGATTTGGCTAGTGAAGTGCTAATGTAATCGTGTGCTGTATGTAGCAGGTGGTGTCCAGTAGAGACGACAAATAATGCCATCACACAGGATATTGGCAAGGCTTTTTCTGGGATCCAGTGGCGCTTTGGATCTGCCACCTGTGCTTCCTTTGAGGCATGAGCACCCGACCTTGATGCAGAGAAGGGCTGCAGGGGCACCTGCAAGGGGTGGGGAGCGAACAGCAAAGGGGAAACCATGTTGGGTTGGTTGTTCAGGCTGGCATACTGAAGGCAAAGATTGCTCTCTAGTGATATGTCTAGGAAATACACATGTGAGGGGAAAACTGTTGTCACTACAGAACAAGATTTTAGCAAAAAGAAAATGGGATCTCAAATAGCCACAAGGAAGTTTAGCCAGGAATTTAGGAGATATTTTTTAGCTGTCAGCAGAACGTGACATGGGAAGAAACTTCTAGTAAGAATGGTGACAAAAAAATACAACTGATTTCAAGGATGTGTTTGAGCTCAAGGCCAGAATTATGACATGGTTTCCTACATGCTATGGTGTATTGTTCAAATTAACATTGTGATACCAAGATGGGTTTAAAAACCAAGAAGTTCTGTGGCACAAAAAAGGAATGATCAAGTAGTCTGTTTCCTATCCCTTTGTCAACCATACATGCTTCTAAACCGTGACAGCTCCCCCAAAGCTTCTCATGTAGGGCTCTGTGTGGGTGGTAACTGAGAGAATATCCACATGCTCTTGAGCAGACATAAATCATAGAACAGTCATGACCCCAAGTCTGGTTCCAGCATCACTGTTAGAAAGCAGAAAACTGTGTGTTTTGTTGGTAGTGTTGTTACGGAATAAATTTAGATGGCAGTTTAGTATTTGCATGTAGTCTTAAACTCCATGCAGGCAAAATCATTGAGTAACCTGAATTTTCATTTCAAATCCTCTTTTCCTCTTGCTCAGGTTGCTATGGGACACTGGGGATGGAATCTGGAGTAATCCCTGACTCCCAGATCACAGCATCATCTATTCTTGAGTGGCCTGACCAAACAGGACAAATGAACATCTGGAAGCCTGAAAATGCTAGACTAAAAAGGGTTGGTCCTCCTTGGGCTGCTTTTATCAGTGATGAACATCAGTGGTTGCAGATTGACTTGAATAAAGAAAAGAGAATAACAGGTAAGTGAATCTGATCTGGCTTTTAAGCAGCATTCAAAAAGTTTTGTTACTGACATCCTTTTTTCTAGTGCTTGGTCTTAGATAAACTCCAGGTGACGTTTAATTATAATTACAGCAAAGTTGGTTCCATGTCCTAGCTAATACACTGGAGCCTGGAGCTGAACAGGTGGAGTTTCATAGTAGAAAACACCTCTTCCATCAGAATTTTTTGAAGTGTTTCCTGTGGTTTTATTGAATCCTTGATGCTTCCCCTGCTGACTCTCTCCTTGGAGGTGCAAATCCATATCCAGTCTGTTCACTGGTACCTTTGATGCAGGTGTACTGCCTTATGTTTCTGGGTTTTCTGTACTGCCCAGCATGGCCGTAGTCAATCCAACAGTGGAACAGGAGCAGTTGCAGTGCAATGCGAGATAGCAGCAGAGTGAACTGGCTAACAGGCTCCCTGTCACCTCCTTGCCTGAAGTGGAATTTAGGCTGAGAGCTGGGGGTGGTGGGCACCTCGGCAGCCTATTGTGCTTTCCCTCAGCAAATGGACCAAACAGTGCAGACTGATACAGCCAGAGTCTGGGTTAGGCTCTGCTCCTTCACAGCGACTGTGGTGTAGACCATGACTGTAGGAGACAGCTGGAGGTGCTGTTTCCCAAATCTGCTCTGGATGGTTTGCTTCACCTTTTGGGAGTTGCGTAAGCTCATGGTTTCCTACTGCTGTTGATGGCAATGTGGTCCATGGTGAGTAATGAAGCACTAGGCATTTATGTTTTGGGTTTAACCTCAGGGCTAGCCTTAAGCAGTGGCAGTGCAGCTATTGTATCTTCTGTGTTCCCATTAGCGTTTTCTGTTTTAATTGTCTAGAGGTGATTCACTGTTGTTGATGGGCATGTTTGCAGTCTGACTTAAATCAAATATAAAGTGACTTTAGGTAGAGTGCTTCATAGAGTCCGAGGCTTTAAGACTATTGTGAAACATCCTCCTTTGATCAGTTTGTCTCTTTCTCAAATGCATGAGTTGGTCTCTAAGCTCAGCTGCACACTGTGCTATTAGCAGCTTGGCTTCCTGTCATTAAGCAACTCGGGTTCACCAGCAGCCTTTGTTATTACCTCCCTGGGGACTGTTTGGATTTTACATTACTCCTCTAATTCCTGTACTAATAAGCTTTTACAGAACAGCTTTCCTGTGTGAGTCATTGTGCGGTGCTGAAGTGTGGGCCTTAGGAAGCTATGGTTCTTTCAGTGGTGCTTTGTGGCTGGCAGTACAAAAGCAGGGAGGAGCAGTACTGGAGACAGGAAGTAGGCTATGGTCAAATGAGCAGGCTGTTTGTATCAAGAAATAGGGGAAAAGTGCTTAGCAAGGTTGCTTCATGAGAACTGAAATATAAACGTGAGTAAAATGACTGTAAAGTTTTAGCCACTGGAGAAGTTTCAGACCCTGGCACTTCGGATAAACTTTTTGAAATGTAACTGGGCCAGTGGAGATTCCAAGTGTGTAGCTCTGGATTCAAAAGCTGATCTACTAATTATTACAATCTGGTACCAGTTTTTTGTCTAATGAAGCACCTTCATTTTCACAGGTATTATAACTACTGGATCAACCTTAGCAGAGTACTACTATTACGTCTCAGCCTACAGAATTCTGTACAGTGATGACGCACAGAAATGGACAGTGTACAGAGAACCTGGCATGGATAAAGATAAGGTAAAAATACCACACACTTTCTAGGTTATGTTCTATGGAGATTTCATGATTGTAAATAAGACTAATTCTGGTGTGGTGAGGAAACATTAAGTAACTTCCTTTTCCATGTAATTTTGAATTATAAATGGCATCTACATAGAAAATATGCAAATATGTAAGAATTTGAACAGGCCTGAAATTCAGAAATTATTTTTATTAGTATTTGGGCATGAGAATATTCTGTACAAGAAAGTTCTGTTGTCAATGGCAGGCTGACTTGGTAGTGTGTCCCTTTTAAGGATAATCAGATTTCTTTCAAAAGAGGTTGTATATGTTAAAATTAAGGCTTACTTTCTTATCCTCTTGCGGTTACAGAATAAGTGTTAGGGGCTGCATAATTTTCTGTCTTCTATCAATCTTGCTTTTTGACCCCACCTGACAAGTTTTTTTTCTTGTACAATAGAACAGCCCTTGCAGAGCAGAGTTTTCTTAAGAAATGGAATGGTGTGTTCAGATTGCAACTGCTTTGCCACATAGAAAAATTACCTAATGTTAGTGGTGAGATAATCTTACCTTCTCTGTGTTCACAGTTTTGCAATATTTAATAGTAAAAATGAGAAGGTTAATGACCTATGTGGTCTTCCCCATGGCTTGGGGCAGATTTTCTTGAACAGATGGAGAGGTTTCTTGGCAATCTGACTGACACTTGATCTTCCTTCTTTTTCTTCAGATTCTCAGATGTAATCTACCTTACTTCCATAGGCCTGCGATACAACATACGTGTAATGATAACCTAGTAACTTTTTAGAAACGGGGCTTAAGCTAGTAGCTCTTTAGCTGTACTTGGTTTTCTTCCCTTTGCTGTGGGTTAGAATGTTTCGAGGTATAGGATGTAGCATCCTACGGTGCAGCGAAAGGTTGAAGTATCTTCTTTGTTATATTAAGAGGTTTTTGAACCCTGAACTTAACCACAGTAAGAAGCTTTCCTGAGAGGAGGAGACTTTACTGTTGGGGCTGGTTTATCTCCTCAAATCTGCATGTGAACTAACAAGACTTAGTATGAAGTATTCAAGGGGAAAAAAACCCTGAAACTCAAACCAGTCCAGCGTCTTTCACTAGTTTTGGAGTGCCCTCTTCTGACCATAAAATAAAATCTCAGCTTCAGCTTGTGAGCCGCCCTGATCTATTGAAGCTTCTTGTTTAGTTTCATTGTTTTCATATAAAACCTCTGCAGCTGTTGACTTTTAAGCTGGTTTTTTTTTGTTTTTGTTTTTTTTTGTTTTGTTTTGTTTTTGTTTTTTTTTTTTTTTTGTTTTTTTGTTTTTTTTTTTTTTTTTGTTTTTTTTTTGTTTTTTTTTTTTATTTGAAGTTCATGAAATGAAAACACATTGTGGAGCCTGAAGTTGCAGGCAAAAGCTCTTTGCACACTTTATAGTGTCAGGTACAACACATGAAGAACCAACCATACATACCCAGGAAGTGCCAGCTGTAGTCAAATGGCAGAAAAAAAGGTTCAGTCTGGTTGCTGTCTCAGGCTTCAAAATAGTGGATGTTTCCTCTGTCTGACATGATCTTGCTTGACATCAAAAGGAGTGTGACCAGCAGGTTGAGGGAGGTGCTCCTGCCCCTCTACTCTGCTCTCGTGAGACCTCACTTGGAGTATTGTGTGCAGTTCTGGTGTCCTCAACATAAAAAGGACATGGAACTGTTAGAACAAGTCCAGAGGAGGGCCACGAGGATGATCAGGGGACTGGAGCACCTCTCGTATGAAGATAGGCTGAGAAAATTGGGGCTGTTTAGCCTGGAGAAGAGAAGACTGCGTGGAGACCTCATAGCAGCCTTCCAATACCTGAAGGGGGCCTATAGGGATGCTGGGGAGGGACTCTTCATTAGGGACTGTGGTGAGAGGACAAGGGGTAATGGGTTTAAACTTAAACAGGGGAGGTTTAGATTGGATCTGAGGAAGAAATTCTTTACTGTAAGGGTGGTGAGGCACTGGAATGGGCTGCCCAGGGAAGTTGTGAATGCTTCATCCCTGGCGGCGTTCAAGGTGGGGTTGGACATAGCCTTGGATGGCATGGTTTAGTGGGAGGTGTCCCTGCCCATGGCAGGGGGGTTGGAACTCGATGATCTTGAGGTCCTTTCCAGCCCTTACTATTCTGTGATTCTGTGACACAGGTTAGCTTTGGATGCATGTGCACAAAGGCTTCTCCCTTTGAGTCTTAAGTAATTGCACACCACACCAGAAGGTGCTATTCCCTGTTTTTGAAAGATACGTGAAATTCCTAATGTTGTGCAGGAGACCAGAAGCTTTTCCAAGGTTTTCCTGTAGTCCTCTTTGTAGTAGAAGCCTGTCAGTACTCAAGAAAAGCTTTTCTTAAAATTTTCATTTATGAAAAAAAGAATAAAATGCTTGAATTGGGGAAAAGCGACAAAACAAAGCTGCAGTGTTGGAAAAGTTTTGTTTGACAGCACAGAGGCATACAGGAGACAGTTTGATCATAAATGGAATAATAAAGTGATTTCTCATAAAATACTTGGTCTGTATTGAGCTCAGAAGCAAATTTTTTTTATGCAATAAAAATTAAAATATCAAGCTGCAGGTAAAATTAAGTTACTGTCATAACACTTGACATCAAAAGCTTGCCTAATAAAAGGCTGGAGTAAAGAACTGCTTTACAGTTACTTTCTTGAAAATTGCCCTTATTTAGGGGAAAAGTGGCTCTAAATTGGAATCTGCTCTTCCATGGACACACAAACTGACTGCTTTGTGTTCTTCATTTATTTCCAAAACAACCCCAATAGACTTCTTCCCTGCATTCAGTCTGCCTTTGTTCACTGCTAGTAAGTGTATTTAAGAACACTAAGCTTAAATTCAGAGTGGGACAAGTATCACTGAGAGCCATAGAACCATAGAATGGTTTGGGCTGGAAGGGACCTTAAAGCTCATCTAGTTCCAGTCCCCTTACCATGAGCAGGGGCACCTTCCACTAGACCAGGCTGCTTAAAGCCCCATCCAGCCTGACCTTTAACACAATATAAATTGTAAATCTGTGCTTGTAAATCTGCACTGCAGTAAGCTGGGAAAGAATGGAGACTATACACTTTAAAGGCAAATACCTTGTGTTTGCCTACCTAGATTTTTAGTATCATGAGTGGGTTAGCAGTTAGTCTAACACTGGTGCATTTGTACGTATTGATACATACAAATGAAAATGCTGGTTACTGATTTCAGATGTAGAATCTCCAATACACTCAGACATGAAGTACTGCATTTAAATTACCAAATGATTGATTTTTCCATGCCTAACTAAACTGAGGTATGTGTCCATTTGATCAGTCGGTGCTTGAAGACAATGCCTATGGAAGGACAAACCAAAATTCTTAGGCGTAAGCAGCAGTAAGGGGTGTGTGTATTTTTTGAGAATGGAGACACACTGTGTATGTCAGGGAGCCCAGGCATGAGCTGTTGGCAGTTGTGTAACACTGTTTGTTTCTTTTTCTTTTTTTTTTCCCCTCTCTTTTCTAGGTATTTCAAGGGAACACTGAACTGTACCAGGAAGTTCGCAACAATTTCATTCCACCCATTATTGCACGCTTTTTTAGGATTAATCCCTTAAAATGGCACCAGAAAATCGCAATGAAAGTAGAACTGCTAGGATGTCAGTTTAGTATAGGTAAGGTGACTGAAAACCTTTCAACTGTGCAAGACAAGCAGTGAAATAATTTGGCAAATATGATATTGGGGGTATATTTTAATGAGGAAAAAAGTACATCTTAGCTGCAGAATTCTTTTGTAACTGACACCTCTGAATTTCTTCCAGAATTATTAGATTTAACCTGGAAAATACCTAGTTCAGGTGTAAACTAGGTAATTCAGAAAATTGATGTTTCAAAAGACACCAGTCACTTGCTTTCCATGTCACTGATTCACATGGGGGATGGGGTTCCTCATTGTATAACATGAACAAAAACCGTTACAACAAACTGTTGCAGCTGTCTTCTCCTGAAAAGGAAACATGGAAAACTAGCAATTCTAACCACTTTTTTTATAAAACTTTCCTTCTAAAGGCCGTGCTCCTAAAATCACCCTGCCACCTCCACCTCAGAACAAGAATGACAACAAAAACAGTGAGATCAGTGATGACATCACTAATTCAATGAAGACTTCGTTGCAGACAGATAAAACAACTTTCACACCTGAAATAAAAAACACCACAGTGACTCCAAGTGTAACCAGAGGTATCCGCAGTTCAGCAGTAGAAGTGTTTGGGAACTCCTTACCGTACCTTAGCATATATTAAGTGTGCTTTCTGAATTTAAATGTTCTCAACACTTAACAGACGATAGCAAGTTATCAGTCTTTTAATACTTACCAGTTTTAAATACACCTGTGATTAAAAAAAAATGAACAGCTGCGTACTGCATGAAGAAACAAAACTAAGTCATTGGCCTGATTTCAGCTGGTATAGTTTATTTTCTTCCTAGTAGCTGGTATGGTGCTGTGCTTTGGATCTAATCTGAGAACAATGTTGATAACAACAATATTTTAGTAGCACTTACCTTGATCAAGGACTTTTCAGTCTCTCATGCTCTGCCACTGAGGAGGAGCACAAGAAGCTGGGAGGGAGCACAGCCAGGACAGCTAACCTGAACTAGCTATATGAGCCATATATACCATAGAACATATCAGTATAGAAACTCTGGGGAGTTGGCTGGTAGGTTCTGATTGCCGCTTATGGGCTGGGCATTGGTCAGCAGGTGATGAGCAATTACACTATGCATCACTTGTGTTTCTTGGGTTTTATTTCTCTCTTCTTTCGTTGTTTCCCTTTTCATTACAATTATTATAATAATAGTAGTAGTAGCACTGATCTATTTTATTATTAAGTTTTTATCTCAGCCCATGGGTTTTACTTTCCACCGATTCTCTTCCCCATCCCACCAGGCAGGGAGTGAGCAAGTGGCTGTGGGGAGATAATTATAAGCTGGGATTAAACCATGACAGTCAGATATATAAATTCTGTCTTTCAAAACTTGTTCAAACCAAGTTCAGCTTTTAATTGCTGAATAGATTTTTTCAGGAGAAGTGGCAGCTCGGAGTTAAGCAGTTGTTAACTGTTTCTTTATTTAATTTGTTAAATTCTTAGGAGAAAACACTTTTGACATAATGTCCTGGGTTCAGCAGTAGCAGTCATATTTTACGGAGCATGAAATTTGAAAAACACCACCTAGCAGCATCTTTTTTGTTATCAAAGAAAATGGTCAGAAAAGGGAGCAAGATCACTGCAGATGCAGGCACTGGTGACATGTCCTTTAGATGGCAGGGTACAGGCAGACCTAGCATGGGCTGCTTGTGACTATCTATCTATTAAAGGACTGTAGTGTTTACTTCTTACAGGAGGTTCAAACTTCAGCAGTTGCTCTTGATTTTCCTTGTTATTAAAAAAATATAGTGTTCTAACACAAACCCCTCACTTATAGTAGAGTGTGTTGATTTTGATGACAAACCTTGCAAAAATAGCAGCTGAAGAAGAGCTGGATGCTAATGACATTTACATTGTGGGAGCATCCAGCAGGGTAGCTTAGCTTGGAGAATCTGGTGCGATGGATGCTGTACATGAAAACTATGTGCTTTACCGAAGTAATTTGCAAATTAAACACTGATTTATGAGAAGCTTTTCTGTCTGACACCACTTAATTTAATGGCTTTCAGATGTGGCATTGGCAGCAGTTCTGGTTCCAGTGCTGGTGATGGTCTTCACTACTCTGATTCTTATCTTAGTTTGTGCGTGGCATTGGAGAAACCGGTAAATGACCAGATTAATGAAAGTGCTTTAAATGAATGTTAGCGTGATGGGGGAATGCAGTGCTGCATGTATTGCTGTGGGAGCTGCGCGGTCTGCGCTTGTGGAAGGAGTTTGTTCAGAATTGTATTCTCTGTGGCTCGCAAGGGCAGTGAAAATAGGTTTTTGTAATGTTCTCTTTACAAGTGCTTTTACTGAAAACTGGTTTCTCCAGTAGCAGCACTGGACTGGTGCTTCTATGTTAAATCTGAGGACCAGCTACAGCCAAGGTGATAGTTGCTGAGTGTTAATTAATGCACCTTCTGATAAAAACATGAGCTAAAACACCTCCTTTTTCTTCTTTTTCATAGCAAGAAAAAAACTGAGGGCACTTACGATCTACCTTACTGGGATCGTGCAGGTAACAAATGGTTTTCTGAAATCCTTTACATTTTTTGTTTGATACGTATTTCAGATTGCAGCAACACTGACAATTTCCAGTAGCAGAAGCTTCTCTAATGCTAACTGATGTAGGCCTAGTGAGCACTGAATTGCTATTCTGGACAGTCTCAACTGCTTCAATTCTCTGGATTATTATTACTTTTCCCAGAAATAGAAAAATGCTTTGTCTCCTGCTACAGCTTACAGCTTCAGATCTCCTTTAGGAAACAAACTTCAGAACCTTTTAATTATACACAAGGGGAAAAAGTAATTTATGAGAATGTCTTCCTACATTTGATAATCATGTATTTGGTCCTTTTTTTGTTCTGGAGAAAAAACCTTTCATCTTAGTGTATAAGGTCTCTCAAGTTTTGTCTGTCTTCATTGCCCTATGCAGGGAGCCCCTTCTATGCACGGCTTCCATCCTACTGTCTTGTGCTCCATTAACTTGAGATCAGACAATTCCACCAAGCAGCACTTAGCAACTGTCCTGAAAATGCTTGAAGGGCTGCTGCAGCACTTGGGATTGTACTGTCTGTATGACCAGGCTACACTTCCCTGTCCTCATTTTAGTAGGCCTTATCCTTTAAATGAGAAACTTCTTAATGACCTTATTTTTATTTATGACATGTCTGTTTCTGATAGGTCACAACATTGTTGTCTTAGAGTAATAGACTCAAAGTATCTTGTATTTAAGTCTCAATGATGGACATGCCAGGTTTTTTTCCTATTTGCTTAAATTTAAATGTTCAGGATGGAGATCTGCTTAAAAGCAAATCTGGCAAAATCCACTATCACAATAATTTTGCTGAGCTTCTGTGTGGAACCTCTGCTGTCCTCTCCAATCAGGTACCTCAAATTTTGTTAAACAGCGTTCTGCAGTTTTGAATCTCCCATTTCTTGGGTTTTACCTACAGGATAGTCTCTTACAGCTGGAATGAAATATGTTAATGGACACCAAAACTAGAACAGCTCTGGCTGCTGGGGGGGAGAGATGGGGGAATCTAACACAACCACCACTCCCTCCCTTCTCTCAAGGAAACATTCATGGCCACAGCCACACCTTTTTGTTTCCACTGAAGTTAAAATCCTTTTTATTCAGGTTTTTGCAGATATTCACTCATCAACTATTTTTGACAACGTGAGTTAGAAACAGGACATAAATAGCGAGAAGCCACATTAATTAAATGTACTCTTGAGGGTATAACTGAAATTTATTGAAAATTTTATGTAAATGTTCAATTTACAGATAGGAATAATGGCTGACTTTAGTATTTGCTGTGTTGTATTTTATGAGCTTATCAGTGTGACGAGTAGCTCCAGCATTGCTGCTAATGGACGTTGGGGAGTAGGCTCACTAAACTGCAGCAGTTCTGCAGGCATTTGAAGGAGGAGCATTCAAGCAGGTTGTTTGGGTGAGAGTAATGTTGTCACCTCGGAAAATGTTAAAATACCTTGTAACCTGGGGTTATGCAAATACTGGTAATTGCTGTAAAAATATTTTAGTAGCTTAAAATACAGTATATATGCAGGCCTGGGTGTTGTGGTTTTTTTTTAATCCCTGTGAAGGATGGTGGAAAGGAATGAAGCAGTTTCTCCCAGCCAAGTCAGCAGAACATGAAGAAACGCCTGTACGCTACAGCAGCAGTGAAATTAGTCACCTAAAACCAAGAGAAGTCCCAACGATGCTGCAAACAGAGTCTGCAGGTACATTTTACTGGTTTTGCAGGCCAGGAAACAACTAACTAACTAGACATGCTAAAAAATGTCAGAAACTAGCTACATTTAATTATTTCCTGTTTGTTTGGGGAAACAGGAAAAATGAGTAGTTCTGTTGGTAAGCACACTTAAAATGCAGGCTTTTTCAAAGCTGTTCTCCGAGTATCAAAAAAGAATGGATTAATTGACTTGAAGTGTTGTAAATAACATTTTCTCAAGTTAATGCAGTAATTTTACCTGTATTTGTTCTTAAGCCCTGTAAAGGGTTGAAGGATTTTTTCATCCACTGGAAGCAATTTCACCTCATTATTTTTATGCACACATATGAATGTGGCACTTGGTTCCCTACATCGACTGTATGGCTTATATAATGCTTTTGGATCTAGAAAAGGAGGAGCTCCTGATAATGGCATGTGCCCTTCCCCTGGTGAACCAGTCATTAGGGGAAGATGACTGACACTGCCATTGGTTCTGTGCTTACACGCTGATGGTGGCAGTGCACAGGCGTGCAGGAGTTACAGCTTCACGGCAGGGAGAATTACATAGAATCATAGAATAGTTGGGGTTGGAAAGGACCTTAAGATCATCTTAAGGTTCAACCCCCTGCCATGGGCAGGGACACCTTGCACTAAACCATGTTACCCAAGACTCCATCCAACCTGGCCTTGAACACCGCCAGCAGTGAAGCATTCACAACTTCCCTGGGCAACCCATTCAGGGCCTCACCACCCTCACAGTAAAGAATTTCTTCCTTATATCCAATCTTAAACTTCCCCTGTTTGAAGTTTGAACCCGTTACCTTTGTCCTGCCACTACAGTCCCTGATGAAAAGTCCATCCCTCTTTCTGCCTGATCTCTGTTTTTACCCAGCTAGCAGGTTTCTCACTTTTCTTCAAAATACTTACTTTGGTTTGAAGCAGATTTACAGCATGGGAAATTGCAGCTCACAAGGGAAGAAGTGTAAACCTAAGAAATTGGGATATTGCGGCTGTCCCCAGTGGTTTTATCTATTGGGTGAAATGATTGCTTTTTTCCAAAGCAGTTGCCACTGGCAGACAGACAGATCACTGACTGGATCTAAGATAACAATGTCTGTGATGCTACTGACTGATAGGTTGTATTTAATGTGATGCCACTCCAAAAAAATAATTCCTTTGTGTTTTTTTATTTTGTTTTGCTGGGGCTTGCAACACAGAGTATGCTCAGCCACTGGTAGGGGGACTTGTTGGCACGCTTCATCAGAGATCCACCTTTAAACCAGAGGAAGGAAAAGAAGCAAGTTACGCTGATTTGGACCCTTACAGTTCACCCATCCAAGAAGTTTACCATGCTTATGCTGAACCACTACCTATAACTGGACCAGAATATGCAACTCCCATTATCATGGACATGTCCAGCCATCCCAACATACCTCTTGGCATTCCTTCCATTTCCACCTTCAAAACTGCAGGGAATCAAGCTCCTCCACTGGTTGGAACTTGCAATAAACTCTTATCTAGGACGGACAGCACATCCTCAGCACAGGTGCTGTATGATACACCCAAGGGGCAACCAGTGCCAGGTGCCACTGACGAATTGGTGTACCAGGTACCACAGAGTGCGGCCCATGCCACTGGGAGTAAGGATGAACTCAGCTCATGAGTAAGGTAGAATGATGGCTTGTTTTTATAAGCCAAATCCATAAAGCTGACAGTTACATTTTTTTAATTGCATTGTTTTGATATTGTTAGTCTTAATACAGTGCTGAACCAAAAGATGTGATATTTGATGTCAGGAAAGCTGGTAATCCTGCCTTTCCTGAAGCTGTACATATAATTAATAGCTTGTCTCCTGTAAAACCATGGACAGTTTTATTACTACTGTACAATTGTCTGTCAGACATGAGAGAAGAACTCTTCAAGATTAGCTTCAGTACTTCATAGATGTGAATAATAAATTGGGAGAAACAGTTTAAAGCACAAAAGCCAATAATTTCTTGCTAATGGTACTATGGAGGGGCGGGATGAGACCAAAACCCAAAGCTTCTCACTTTCTAAGAGCTATATGTAAGCACTGTAGTGTCTAAAATTCATCTTACCTTATTTAATGCCTGCACAACTTTGGACTTCAAAGATTACTGTCAGGACCGATGGCAAAAATCCTATTAACTTCATGGCATAACAGGAGTTTGATTCTGAATTAAGTTATTTCAGCTTTTGTTCCCAGGGTTAGGAATCATCAACTGTGTGTTCCTCAGAAGGTTCCCATCATTTTCATTCACCTTCCAGAACTAGAACCTGCTGCCTCTACAATCTGTTTTCTGCCTCATCTCCTTAAGCCCCTCAGTCTTGTTCCTTCCTAGGGAGCCAGGAGACGTAAAACCATACAAGCAAACTGCATGGCAACTTTTACATTTTTCTGTACTAAGTAAAGGCTACTCTGAATAATGTCTGCTTTGAATTTAGGCTTCCCCGAGGGTCAGTGTGACAGACGTGTCCGGGGTGACCAAATTCATAAAGGTTCTCTCTGTCCCCCCAGTCCGCCTGCGCCAGAGTATCTGTTGCTGTGTGTTAAGATGTGAACTTAGATACAAATAAAGATACGTATATAGTTTTGTGAGTGCTTGAGGAAGCACACAAATATTCTAATGGTGCACAGTTTGTGTTGTCATACACACATTTGGCACATATGGTATGTTTTAGCACAACTGAAAAACTTTAGCCTTAGGGCTTGTCTTATGATTATTCTTATTCTAAGTGTAAAAGATTCCAGAACCTTTACAGGAGAGCCAGTACTGTTCCAAAGAGTGTCTGTCCATTTCAGAAGCGTTACATGGACTTTGTATCCTTTGAAATATCTCTGCTATGAAAATTTTGGGGTCAGTCTTCTATTTGGGATAACTAGTTTTAGCTGGGTAATCATGAAAAGAAAACAATTTGAATGTCGTATTTGCCATTTTTTTATCTTGTTAGAAACAAAGCACAGCTTCTGCACCTAAGTAGTAGGGAAAAAAAACCCACTATAAAAATGCTTTATTTTTATTGTAACAGCACAATTGGGAGGATGCTGCATTAATTTATACATGTGAAACCCCCTACCTACCCATCAGCCCAGTTTTATGGACTTCAGTGATTACTCTTTGCTTCTGTACAGTAATTCAAGTCAGCCTTACTTAACACCCAGGGTCCTTAAATCAGGTGAAGAATCAAACTGAAACTCAGCTACTGTTCAAGAAGGCTGCCACCATTGTCTTACACCAGTACGGTATCTTACCTTGTCACTTAAAGATTTGGTTGCATAGGAGCTATATGTAAACTCAGTAATCCAAAATTACTTGTGGCCTGTTATTAACAGCTAGAATGTGTTACTACATACTGTGTGCTGCCTTATAGCCTAATTCTACAATTCTTTGATCATTCTCATTCGTTGAGAATTATTTTCTGTTTGTTTAGAATTGGGTGTCTTAAGCCTAAATGTGAATGTAAGTAAGGGTGGTATACAGGACCCATTCATGAAAAAGCAATTCCTTCCTAGGAATTCGTATTTTGATGATAGCGCAACTTTTTCTGCTTGATAGTGCTAGTCTGCAATCTTTCTTTGTAGTCTTGCCTAAACAGGTAAGTAAGTAAGTAATCTTGTCCACCAGCAGCAACTATGACTTTGAAATTATCTGAGGTGATTTTATTTGAAAGGGGTGACCAAGATGTGACATACTTATTCCAGCCAAGTTAAGAAAGCACTGCATTTTCAAACTGTACCAGGCTTAGGAATGTCAGTCTACCATAAAAATAAATGGATGTGTTTAAGTCAATAAATAAATAACATTCTTTGATTTAGTATTTTCTGTAGGCCAGGTACAGTATAACTGTGGATATACTGTAGGCGAAGATGGTGTCAGAATTAAACAGTTTCTCTACAGGGGCTTATTTTATGAACAACCATAATGCAGTTTCATTATCTGGGCAGCATGAGCTGTTGACAGGAATGGGTGTTCTTAAGAATTTAAGTCCCTTTTTTGAAAGAAACTGGTCCCAAGCTTTGCTCCCTGCTGTCAGCTTTGAATGTTACCTGCTAGGGTTAACCAAGTTTGAATGTGTAATGGTTGGGTTTAAAATGTATGCCACAAACTGTAAACACTGGTTCCCAAATGCAAGTTGTATGACACATTTCAGATTAGAATTCTCCTGTGTACAATACAAGCAGAGGTGCATTTAATGGGTCTCATTTTTACATGTGAAGACATGGATATCAAATGTATGTCAATCTTGTTTGGCTCGAGTATTCTCCCAGAATGTATGTTCTTACCTCAGCATGTATTGTAGTTGCTCAGTATTTGTATATGTTGCTAGAACTTAGACTGTATAAATAGTGAGGGGTTTTTTATATGTATGTTAAAAAGTATTTTAAATAAATTGTACATACGTATTACTTGGTATGTTTGCATTTAACACCCACCCTATATCTAAATAATTTGTATTTTGGAAATGCAAGGGTAATTTATGAGTTACCGTATCACAGCAGGGTTTATGCCCTGCCCCAAGAGTGACCTTATACCATTTCCTGGCAGCCATCCACAGAGGATAGGCTGGTCCCTGCTTCATCTCCCTGAGGGTTAAAAGCAATAAACTGACACTTATCAGAGCTCTCCTGGGGGCTGGAGTCTGCTGCAGGGGCCAAGTGGTATTGACAGGAGCGAGCTTCCCCGTCACTGCCTGCTGCAAGCAGAATGTCAGGTCTGGACTGCTGTGTGACAAAAGGCTGAGGCACAGCAGAGGCAGCTGCTGTCTTGTCAATGTAATGAGAAAGCTGTGCTCCTGTCCAACATAACCCATTGCTTAGATGCAGAGAATTCCCTACCCCCCAGTCTGCACAGCACCGGTAGAGGGACTGCTAGCTGATTCTTCAACAGACCAGGGCTACTTCCTAGTTACTAAAAAGAAGCTGCTTTTGCTTGCAAAGCTTTCCCATGCTTGATCTTAATTCTAGTACTGCTAAATGGCTTAGTCCTCTGCTTGTTAAACAAGCTTGTCAAACAAATGTAACATTACAAGCAGAGGTGTCCAGAACATGTGTGCCAGTGTGCCTGCAAGCACCCCTGCTTTAGCTGACCAGTGTTCCAGATGGACTGTTGTCAAGTGGGACAGCCAATTGTGTAACACAGAGCACTTGCTGCTTCCTGATCTGTCTCTGCATCTTGCTAAACATATATTGTGAGTGAAATGCAACTTCGCTGAAATAGTGCTGCTTGGGCTGGCCACCTTTGTGTTTTCCACATCATGGGTGAAGGAGGGGAGTTAAAAACCAACTGAAGCAAAACTATCTAGATTTCTGAAAATCTTGCAAAAGCAAGAACCACCCTTTTACACACCTCAGTGTGCATAAAAGTCTTCTGACATACTATTTTTTATTACTGTCCCACAGATTTTGTGCAAAAATAGTGAAAGACCATGAGAAATGCTTAAGTTAAAAGAAGCATTCTGTTCACTATGCAAATAGCACATTATTTCTACAAAGAAACGTTCCTGAAAAAATTTTTGTGTTAATAAATGAAATTTGTCCTTCACCCATAAAAGTGTTAATTCAGCATTTGTGCTTTTTTTGTTCTACTCTGATGAAAACATACATACTTACACTTGAAGTAAACTCTCTTCTCCAGTACTGGGCGATCACAGCTGTCTCATTGCAAGCTGGAAGAAACTCCTGCTGCTTTGCTAAGACATATCAGATGTCTCTGTGCACTAAGACTTCAAAGAAATGCATACTTAGAATGAGTGATGCTGACCTGTGAGGACGCTAGCACTAGGGAATTTTACCATATACAATAGCCCAGTGAAAGCTTTGTAAATTCTCTGCGCAAACTTTTCCTTAGGTAAGTCTTAATTATGGATAGTGTAATCAAATATACCATGGTTCAACTGTGAGAGATGCACAACAATCACTTTCATGAAACCAAATCATCAGCAACCAAATTCTGATTTTAAAATGACATATAATGCTTGAAGCTGGTGTCAGTTTTCAGCACAGCCAGAAGTTTATACCAAAAACTGTCTTTGCTGTCATGTAAAAGGAGAAGAAACACTATTGTTTTGCATATGACACCGGAAAAAAGATTCCTACTTACATTTAAATGGCAGAAGACTAGAAAAGCTTTTAAGTGTAGTGTCAGCATGCTGAATGTACTTACAGTAACTACACAAATGGCACGATGATCAAATTACAGTAGAATCACAGTCCACCTTAATAGTGTTGTGATTGTTTTGGCTTTTTTACCTTTGTAAGTAGCTTTAAGCAAGACAAAAGTCCAAAAAGGTCAGTATGCAACTGAAGGGGAAAGTGGAAGTCCACAGGTCAGGTTTCACACTAATTCAATGCCACAATATATAAAAATTATTTATAGATTATTATAAAATTTTACATTATTTTTCCAGTTCACTTGCCTTGCTCCTGAACATGCTGCAGCTTCACAGGGTTTTGGTACCAACGGTCAGAGTACCAGTGCCAGAATCCATTTTGCTCAGGAAGGCTCCTTCATATTGGACTATTCTAGTACTTGAGTCTTTCTAAAACAAAGGCAAAAAAAAAGTTGAATTTCACTAGTAAAACAGAATCCACGCTTTATGTACCAAATGTCTGATACACATCTAAACCAGCTGATACAAAGGCATGGACAGCTAATTAAAATATTCCCTTTCAGTCACAGAAGTAGGTCTATCTCAGGCCATTCTGTGGGTTTATTTTACAACCTCTCAAAAGTAGATTTGAAAATACAGTCTGTATTGCTGTGCCTTCAGGAACTGCACGAAGATGATTTTTTGTCTCTATGAAAAAAAACCCAAAGGTAGCCTTGTAACTGACAACAATGCTTTGTCACTTCACCCACCTCTGAGGTAGACCATACCACTTACTTACATGTTTAAATGCTGTAATTATTATAAAGAGAAATTGCCAAAAAGTAGGATCTAGTAATGAAATCAAGCTAATGCTCTTGCAAGGAAGAATGGTCAGACTTTTGTTTTAATATCTCACCTGGAAAGCAGGATGCCCAGCAGCACAACTGCCTACTACTGCTGTGGCTTACTGGTACTTCCACAGTTAGTAGTGACCCATTCTCTCTGTCTGAAAACTGCCAGAATCCTGTTGTACCATCTCCAGGCACAGGGAACACAATATGTGCTGTGCCACACGGCCTGGTCACCTTCCAGCACCAAAACAGGCACCTGGCACCACCACAACACTCACTCAGGGAATCATGCAAAAGGTTTCATTTGCTACCACAAAAAGCTTCAGCAGTATAAAACCCACTACCAGTAATCAGTGGAAGCTCTTGCACCAGTGATTACTTCATTTCACATCAAGGAAAAAAACTTTCAGCATTCATTTTACACTGCCTCTTGCACACTGGGAATTACTTTCTTATGGTTGCTACAAGTTCTTGCATTTTTTCTGTTGTACTAGCAGAAGCACTGCTGCCACTGTACAGAATATTATAACACAGGTGTTAGTTCCCTCTGTAGAGGAGAAACTGCCTGTGGATGGAGCTTTTGTGTGGAAAAACTTAACTGATGGAAGTATTTTGCTGTGAAAGGACATTAGCTCTTAACATGTAAGATACAAGATCTAATACTTACAAAATACTCTCCAAGTATAAACACTTCAAAGAATGAAAACTAGAGCACGTGGAGAATTAGAGCTTCTTTCCTAGAAAGCAGCTGAGGTTTTTGTTTTCCCAGAAATCCCTGACTATGCTGAGAAAGCAAACTGGACACCCGAGCTGTTTCTCAGCATGAGCAGTCGTGAGTCCACATTATTTTACTTACATGGTATGTATACTCATGTATATCATGTTTCTCATTAATCTGCTCAGGAGAGGGGAGCAGGTGCAAAAAGGTTCAGCAGAACAACTGTCACAGTGCACAGACCAACAGTAATAGCTTTGAAAAGCTGATCACAGTCCCTGGCCCATCAATGACTGCAAGATTTCGCAGGCCTGTTTTCAGTGGAGGTTTGTAAGATGTAATTGTTTAAAGGGTAAACCTCATTTAAACAGTTAAATGACATTCCTTAGTTGCGAAAGTCATATAAAGCTATCTGGTTTGCATTTCATGAACTAAAGAGACAAGAGTTTTTGATGGCAATTATTAGCAACAAATAAGGAATGGCTACAAAGAAAAACAGAGCAGAGGGATTTCAAATAATGAGGACCTTTAACATAGCAGGCTTTGTAGTTTAAGAAGATCAAAAGGCAGACAAGTTTCACACATACCTCTAATAGGCAATAAAGTAATCAAGAGCCTGACGCAAATAAACCCAAAAGGGCAGTAATATTTTATACTCCCTCATACTTCAAAGGAAGCAAAACCTGAACCTTACTTTTAACAGTCATCTCTGTCGATAACTCAATGTAAAGGAAAGATGAAAATTGGACAAACCACTGAAAAATTCCTCAGTACAAGACCTTAAAACTGGTGAGGACCTTGTACAAAACACACTATAAAGAAACTGACCAGAAAAAATAAGAACAAAGGCCTTTTACAATTATCTATGAGTATCTGCATTTCAAATTCTACCATTCAAGCTAAGGAAGGGTGCTACAGAGACAACAGGCTCCATGCAGAGGAGCAGACAGGTACCACCACAGCACAGGAATGGCAAAGAGACTCTTCCTATAGGCTAGACAGTGTGAAACCCAGGCAGCACTGCAAGCAAGCCTAATAACTAAACTGAAGCCTGACACACCACAAGAACACATGGGATTTGTCTGAACTTTGATTCTCTCCTCTTTAAGTTATTCTATTTTTAATTGAAAAGCCTTTCTGCTCTTTAGGTAGCTCACTATAAGTAAAGGTCCAGGGAAATCTATCACAAAGCTCCACCCCACAGTGGATCCTATCATAAAACTATAGAATTTCCATGGGAATTGAAACAGGAACTTACAATTTACAGTCCCTGCAGTCTAGCAGATAACAGTGCTAGACAAACGGGAGTACATACAGATGTGAAAGTCGTACCTGGCTTAACTGGTATTTGATGTATTGTTCGATCTCATAACACAGAAGTGAAAATGCCTGATTCACAGGAATCTTGCTGAGATTCGGGATTTGGTTTTAGCTCCTTCTGTGAACCCAAAGTATTATTCTATATCAAAAACAACAGCATTGTAAAGCACGCACACACAAAAATAAACTCATCTGTGTATGTAAAATAGCGATCATAAAATATACTCAGGATTTATTCAGGATTGCATTTGCAGGACAAAAATTAGGATATTCTCCAGACACTGAAACAAAATACTGCAAAGAAGCCTCTGCTTCATTTTTTTTCTTCAGGTTTTACGATGACAATTTTGGAACATAAACCAAAATGGGCAAAGAAAATTAAATCCCAAAGGAAGTCCCTAAGCCATCTATATTAAAAGGTAATTGTCTCCTTCTGCCCAACAAGATTGATTCACTGCGAGTAAAAACTTGCACATTTCAGTAAAGCTCAGATAAATTTTTATAACTTGAGGAGAATTCAACCATCCTGATATCTGTTGGAGGGATGGTACAGCCCGGCACAAGCAATCCAGAAGGTTCCTAGATTGTGTGGAAGACAACATCCTTCTGCAAGTAATAGAGGAGCCGACAAGGAGAGGTGCCATGCTTGACCTCGTCCTCACCAACAAGGAAGGGCTGGTTGGAAATGTGATGCTCCAGGGCAGCCTTGATTGCAGCGATCATGAGATGGTCGAGTTTGAGATCCTCAGGACAGTGAGACGAGTGTGCAGCAAGCTCACTGCCCTGGACTTCAAGAGAGCAGACTTTGGCCTCTTCAGGAACCTGCTCAGTAAGGTTCCATGGGATACAGCCCTAGAGGGCAGGGGGGCCCAAGACTGTTGGTTGATATTCAAGGATCACCTGCTGCAGGCTCAGGAGCGATGCATCCCAACTAGAAGGAAGGTCAGCAGGAGGGCCAGGAGACCTCCTTGGATGGATAAGGACCTGCTGAGGAAAATTCGAAGGAAAAAAGAGGCTTATAAAAGGTGGAAGCAAGGTCAGGCGGCCTGGGAAGAATACAGGGATGTTGTCTGGGAAGCTAGGGACCAGGTTAGGAAAGCCAAGGCCCACTTAGAATTAAACTTGGCTACAGATGTTAAGGATAACAGGAAGGGATTTTATAGGTACATTGCAAATAAAAGACAGAATAGGGACAATGTGGGTCCTCTCCAGAAGCTATCAGGAGAACTGGCTACCCTGGACTTAGAGAAGGCTGAGGTTCTTAATGACTTCGTTGCCTCAGTCTTCACTGGCAAATGCTCTGACCACACCACCCAAGTCTTGGAAGGCAGACGCAGGGACTGTGAGAATGAAGACCCTGGGCCCACTGTAGGAGAGGATCTGGTTCAAGACCATCTTAGGAACCTGAATGTATACAAGTCCATGGGACCGGATGAAATCCATCCACGGGTCCTGAAGGAGCTGCCAAATGAAGTTGCTAAGCCACTGTCCATTATATTTGAAAAATCCTAGCAGTCAGGTGAAGTTCGCAATGACTGGAAAAAGGGAAATATAACCCCTATTTTTAAGAAGGGGAAAATGGATGAGCCGGGGAATTACAGACCTGTCAGTCTTGTATCTGTGCCTGGCAAAATATTGGAGCAGATTCTCCTGGAAGGTATGCTGAGGCACATGAAAAACAACAAGGTGCTTGGTGACAGCCAGCATGGCTTCACTAAGGGGAAATCCTGCCTGACCAATCTGGTGGCCTTCTATGAAGAGGCCATGGAACGGATGGACAGGGGTAGAGCAGTTGATGTCATCTACCTGGACTTATGTAAAGCTTTTGACACTGTCTTGCATGACATCCTTGTCTCTAAAGTGGAGAGACATCAATTTGATAGGTGGACCACTCAGTGGATAAAGAACTGGCTGGATGGCCGCATGCAAAGAGTAGTGCTCAATGGCTCAATGTCCAGCTGGAGACCAGTAACGAGTGGTGTCCCCCAGGGATCGGTGTTGGGGCCGGTCTTGTTCAACATCTTCATGGGTGACGTGGACAGTGGGATTGAGGGTGCCCTCAGCAAATTTGCCGATGACACCAAGCTGTGTGGTTCGGTTGATACACTGGAGGGAAGGAATGCCATCCAGAGGGACCTTGACAGACTTGTGAGGTGGGCTGATGCCAACCTGATGAAGTTTAACCATGCCAAGTGCAAGGTCCTCCACCTGGGTCGGAGCAATGTCAGGCACAGCTACAGGTTGGGCAGAGAAGAGATTCAGAGCAGCCCTGAGGGGAAGGACTTGGGGGTGTTGGTCGATGAGAAAATGAACATGAGCTGGCACAGGGTGCGCTTGTAGCCCAGAAAGCCAACCGTATCCTGGGCTGCATCAAAAGCAGCGTGACCAGCAGGTCGAGGGAGGTGATCCTGCCCCTCTACTCTGCTCTCGTGAGACCTCACTTGGAGTATTGTGTGCAGTTCTGGTGTCCTCAACATAAAAAGGACATGGAACTGTTAGAACAAGTGCAGAGGAGGGCCACGAGGATGATCAGGGGACTGGAGCACCTCCCATATGAAGATAGGATGAGAAAATTGGGGCAGTTCAGCCTGGAGAAGAGAAGGCTGCGTGGAGACCTCATAGCAGCCTTCCAATACCTGAAGGGGGCCTATAGGGATGCTGGGGAGGGACTCTTCATGAGGGACTGTAGTGAGAGGACAAGGGGTAACGTGTTCAAACTTAAACAGGGGAAGTTTAGATTGGACATGAGGAAGAAATTCTTTACTTTAAGGGTGGTGAGGCCCTGGAATGGGTTGCCCAGGGAAGTTGTGAATGCTTCATCCCTGGCTGCGTTCAAGTTGGCGTTGGATATAGCCTTGGATGGCATGGTTTAGTGGGAGATGTCCCTGCCCATGGCAGGGAGGTTGGAACTAGATGACCTGAAGGTCCTTTCCAACCCTAACTATTCTATGATTCTATGATTCTGTGAGATTTTCCATCCACAGTTTAATGCAACAGAAAAACACTGCAGTGGTCCAAAAACTCCTTAATGTAAAAAGGCAGCCAGAACAGAGTTTGTAGTTCTCAACACATGTAAGAGTATTTTAGCTGCAATTCTGGAAAGTCATCTTCCTTCAGACAAGTAAGCAAAAAGACCTCATGTTACTGTCCTCAAAGAATTTTTCAGCATCCCATCTTAAGTGAAGTCATACCTGGCACCATACACACCACAAAAATAAGCATGCACCATACACTTACAATATACCATATTTGATCACACTGGATTAAAATCACTGTCTTAAATTATTCAAGATGCAAAACTATTTCAGAGATTCAAACACTAATAATAGTTCTTCAGTCATTAGTGAAGAGCAGCTTTCCAAATACCTGAAGAGTCTGTCAATATAACATGCAAAAAGCGAGCTCCCTCCTCCCCTCCTCCAGCATCCATGAAGTTTTTGAGGCTTTAAAAAAGTGACATTTCTGATGAGGACATCCTCTCTCCCCACAGCAACTAGATCCCCAACATAATGTTAGGTCCCAGTTTTGCAACTAGGTTAATGCAGGACAGCATCCATATCAATTTTGGTGGGGCAAGGTCCAGCACACTGCTGGAGTAATTAGGTCTCGGAATCTGCCCAGACAATGTACAGGCAGGAGCTGAACTTAATGGCAGGCTCTGTTGTTACATCCACAATGGATTTTGTGGGTGGTTTTGTTCTTTCTGTGTTTTTTAACCCTGCTTGCTATATCCTGGTTGTTTATTATCATCACTCCTTCTTCTGTACCTAACCTAACCATCAATCCTGCCATTACAAGCCTGGACGGCCAGCTGCATAACGTATTATTTTACATTCCTAGAGGTATTTATAAGCACGTATTACATAGCTGTAATAAACAGTGGGGCACTTGGTTAACACCAAACACTTAAATGACTCCTCCAGCACCATGGACTTCCAGAATTTTCAGAGCTGTCTTCCAACCCATTTTTTTGGTAATCACAGCAAACCACAACGCAGTGTCATTTTGACAGTTATCTTCATTCCCCAAAATTAAAAGGGATCAAAATCCAATACTTTGACATAAAGGAAAAAAACCCAACATCTTAACAAAACTCCATTTCCTAACAGCAGATTATAACCAATGATATTTCGATTATGTTTTCATGGCAAAATAAAAATAATTTATGCTTCCACGAATATTTTACAGCATCTTGTTCAACACAGTAGGGGAAGATGAAACCATGTACACAAAGAACTGGTCTCTTACATAAAGCAAACAAAAAAAAATTCTGATTATTTGTCGTGGTTTAAGCCTCTCAGCCACACAGTTTTCTCACTCACTCACTCCCCCCTCTTTCTTCCCCCTGCTCCAGGAGGGATGGGAAGGAGAATCGAAAGAATGCAACTCCCACAGGTTGAGATAAGAACAGTTTAGTAACTAAGGTATAACACAAATCACTACTGCTACCACCAATAATAATAATGACAAGAGAAATACAAGGACAGAGAATACAACAGCTCACCACCCGATACCAAGCCCGACCACACAGTGAACCCCCACCCTTCCGGGTCTCTGCCCTCCGTTTTTACATCCTGGGCATGACGTGCTGTGGCATGGAATACGCCCTTGGTCAGTTTGGGTCAGGTGTCCTGTCTCTGCTTCCTCCCGGCTTTCCCTCCTCCCTGGCAGAGCATGAGACTCAGAAAGTCCTTGGCCAGACCAAAACCAAGCAGTAACTGAAAACACTGGTGTTATCAGCGCAGTTCCCAGGCCCAAAATCAAAAACACAGCGCTGCACCAGCTACCAAGAAGGAGAAAAATGACTGCTACTGCTGAACCCAGGACATTATTAAACCAAACTTCTCTCATAAAACTAGACCACTGGCAGTACTCCCACTCCAAACAGTGGCAGATACTAAATTTGTCCGTATCAAGAGACTGGTACCATTACTCATTCCTTTAACATTTTTTGCATCTGTATCAGACTTTAAACTCATAATGAAACAAACATCCACACGATATCCAGTACTAACAGAGCTGCCTGCAAAAATGAGTTCCCACTGAGTTGACTTCAAAGACCAACTTGAAATACAACTATATGACTATTTTCGAAACTTATACATACTTCCAAATCTGTCTTTTTATAAGGCACGTGTATGCTTTGGTTAGCATTAAGTAATTCCAATGATTTTTTTTTTTTATAAGTCATGATACCAGCCCTCTAATACATTTTAAAAAATATCCTACCATACTGTCATAGCTGTAGAGGATGCTATCAACTTTTTGTTTTCTGGAATGCCAGCAGACTTTGGACATCAAGAGACTCTTAACATATATTGGTACAGAGAATCATTTATTGGTATAGCTTATCTTTTCCCTTAACACCTATCTGTGCATCTGAGACACTTATTTTTCTGTCAGCCTCCACCACCAATGACTTCTCTGATTTATCAGTCTGCAGGATCAGTGCCTAACAGTCCAAATGACTAAGTCCAGCTCTGTACCAGTTGAATCTTCCATCACAAATGAGTTTAAAAACTCTCTCTATAGATGAATGCCTTTGTCAGTCTAAAAAGAGAGGGGTACGAGGAAGTTGCTTTCCTGTGAGAACAACACTATTACACTTTAAGGTGAGTGTTTTAAGAAAAATTATCTAGTTATGAAATGTCAGATTTCTGCAGGATCTTGGATGCAGGACTTCTCAGAGCCAGCAGCCCAACACATAAGAGTTCTGAGGAGCTGTATACACAATTTTGTACAATTTCAATGAGTTTCTTTCCTCTTTCATGTCTCACTGTAAGATATATTTGACAAATTCACTATTTTAAAGTTCTGCAGTTCAAACACTAATATTTTCAGATCTTCATTCCTGTAGTTAAAAAAATGCTTACCTGGCATTCCTCTTTGCTTGACTTCAGATGCTGAGTATAACCCCAGATGATATGCATGTCTTCTAATGAAGAATCTTCATCTAGAACCAAACAGAAATCTAACATTAAAAGAAAAAGTTAATTTTCTTTACCTGATCATTTACCTACAAACACATGCACGAAGAATGTATTTACAGTACTTGTTCATATAGTTACAGGTAGCTATATATGCTATATGTAGTTCTGTATCAAGATAGTATTATGAAGTTTTGCATAACAAAAACAAGCCGTGCACCTCATATCACTTGGTGAAAACTAGCACATGAAACAACATTTTTTCTGTACAAACCAATCATCTAAAAATACCACTGCTTTAATTGTTTTTTTTTCTGGTACACTTGCAAGCAGTTTTGCCATAAAATGAAGTTAATTTCTTCATAGCATTGACAACTCCATGGAAATCAAAGAAGTGGATTCTATTACCAGCTACTTTGAGCCTAACTAGCAAAGTAAGACCTTGATTGTACAATCTAAATAGGCAATGGTAAATACTTAAAAAAAACCCCTACTGAGTCATATGTTAAACTGCCTGAATTCTGAGGTTGTTTCAGCTTTAAACAATAACATTTTTGCTTATATGTCAAGTGAGGTATCATTCAGCCCAGAATTTATTCCAAAAAGCATTTTATACTTATATAAAATATTATTACAACACATTACTGTGCACCTTTTTAATAACATAACTATTTTCAGATGAAACCTGTATCCAAAAGGCCACATAAATATGTGAACCATGGAATTCCTGTCTTTTTTACTAGAGAAGGGAAGAGCTAATGCCTGGTAAACGCCAGGATCAATCCAGCATTTTCCTCTCAGACACTTTCTGAATCAGTGAGGATCACACATTACGTGTGATCTGAACTGGAGGGAAACTTATGTTTTTTAGGCTTGCAAAATGAAATTATTTTCCCAATTCAGTTCTACAAAAGAATAAATTGCATTCAAATGTGCCTCTTCCATATAAAAGCATCTGAAACAGCTGAAATGGATGCAGACATGTTGACAGTGATGTAAATCTCAACCTGAAAAAGATCAGACAGGGTGCATCAACTAGGATGCATTTGTCACACCGTATTACCTTGTGTTAGCCTTTTTTTTACTGTTTCCTAGCTCATGGGAGGCACTGGGAGAGTACTGTGCTAGATGGACCCATTCAAAGATAGGTCCATATATGTTAATTTTGCTCACTGCCACCTGTGATTTGGGACTCTGGTCTTGATTTTGCAGTGGCTGTGTGCACACAGAAGGTCCAAAACCCCCTTGTTTTCTGACCATACTAACAAATGCAAAAAGAAAGAAACTGTACTCTGTTTACTCAGACACAGCACTGAAGCAGGTTTGATTGCAACACTAGGGTCGCTTCTAAGGCTACGACTACCAGATTCCTGTGAGGGAGACCTTCGACCCTTGTACATAAGTGCTTTTGCATAAAGTTGCTTTTTTACATAAGTTGTTTAGCCTCCTACAAGCGCTCTAAGGCAGGTTCAGCCCAAACTCAGCTGCCAATCGCGCAGGCAAAGGTAACATGGAGAAAGCACCACCAAACGCACCAGCTTCAAAGCGCGCTTTCTGCATCCAGTGTGAGGCGGCAGCGCTTTCACAAATCTACGTCCCTAGAAAAGCCCACTGGGAGCACGAGCCTGCCCCAGCCCGGCTGCACACACAGCTCATCCCTTCACTTGATGATGGCGGCCGGCGGCACCATCCCCTCGCCTCAGCCCGGCCCGGCGGAGCAGAAGAGGCCCGCGCAGCCCCGCACCGACCGTTACCGCTCCACACAACGACCACGCACCCCACCGACCACCCCCACCTGTTCAAGGCACGTTGCTCCAGAGCCGTTGCCATGCGAGGCGAGTCCCGCCCTACCTCTAACTCCTCAGGGCCCCATTGGCTGCAACGAGCAACGCTCCTTCCACCCGCTGCTCACCGATTCGCTCAGGTCCCCGCCGATCAGCACAAAAGGCAGGCTGCTGCCGACCGGGCCGCGGCTGTGCCTCGGAGCTGGGCGGGCACGGCATAGCCGATTAACCAAAATAGACACCCTGGGCAAACCGACGAGAAGCAGGAGCGTGGCAGCTGACCCGACTGCCAGAAACATGTCCGGGTTGTGCCAGAGGCACTAGCAACAGACAATCTGCAACTCACCGCTGACAGGCGGCAACTACAGAACACCCTGCTCCGGGCGGCGGTAACGACCAGCCGTACCTCAGAGGAACGGAACGAACGCTACTTGCTCACAGCTCCTGCATTTAAGTCTTTAATCTGACAAAACCTACCTTGCAGAGAGAGACTAAAAAGATCCCAGTGTCTTTCCCACTATTGTGTCCGTCCCATTTAAGAAGGTGTAAGTTTTGGACAAGGCCAGCATCAACAATGCACCGTTTCTGAGTACAACAGCAAGTGTTCTAGCACAGTGAAGTCTAAAGACCAAATACGCTGAAGGCCTGAATATGTAAGACTTGCCTTTTTCCATCAATTTCTAAGGAAATCGTGCTCTGCCTGCCTCTACATCCCCCACAGTAACTTCTGAGTGACATCTGGCTGAGGAAAACCTGTCAACCTGTCAATAATGTTACAAGTTTTATGAAATCAGAAGTGAACAAGAGAGAGCGCAGACAACGCTACAAACACACAGTTTAGGCTACCTATATATAAGCCTCCTTGCTTAACAGCTGCTGGTCCACAAAGAGATAAAGCCCAGTATCCAAAGTGGGGACAACTCCATTAACTTTGGTATACTCCTGAAACTTTAAAATTATACCCCTGCCTGTAGGAAGGGAACATTCCCCCCGCCCCCCCCCCCGAACTCACCTATATTGATTTGAAGCCACTACGGGAAATAACCTTTCAACACCTGAGAACACTTGAAACTACAGCTGACACGTTCATATATTTGTATGACATGACTACTATCACCTGTTAGGTAGATACGAGAATTCCTGAAAAGACAGTTTCAGGGCAAATCCAAATTAAAAAACAGCCTATTTACTTATGCTGTGTGATGTGAGACATTCCATTTAAAGCAACTTTCTCTCCCTGTCCCCCCAACCCTAAAATTTTCAGCCCAACAGGCTTGTGCCCCATCTTCTCATTTTCTTACCTCCCTTTGAAAAGCAACTCTTGACCTTTTTGGCCAAGACTTGGCTTTCCACTAGTTGCCTCAGATGAAGTCATGAACTTAGACATCTGAATGATAAATTCCTCAAGATACAGCCTAAAACCCATTGGCACAATTACAGTTTGTACATCTGTTAAGCAATTCTTGCATTTCATTCACTTTATCAGTTAACAAAAATATGCAGAGATAAAATCCTATCCATAGCTTTAGCTCAACTTATCTCACCACCTTTGTTCAGGATCAATGCCTTCTTTTATGATTAACTGAAAAGCCAGAAATGGCAGAGCATGAAGAAAGCTTGTTCAAAGACTTGGTGATCACTGCTCAATCTCACATGAGTACTGGCAACAGTGAGCTTAAAACATGGAAATCTGACTGTAAGTGCTGGATTTTTTTTTTTCTTTTTCTTTACTAAACTCAGAAAATCATATTATCATAGAATAGTAAGGGTCGGAAAGGACCTTAAGGTCATCGAGTTCCAACCCCCCTGCCATGGGCAGGGACACCTCCCACTAAACCATGCCATCCAAGGCTATGTCCAACCCAGCCTTGAACACTGCCAGTGGTGGAGCATTCAAAACTTCCCTGGGCAACCCATTCCAGTGCCTCACCACCCTTACAGTAAAGAATTTCTTCCTCATATCCAATCTAAACCTCCCCTGTTTAAGTTTAAACCCATTACCCCTTGTCCTCTCACCACAGTCCCTAATGAAGAGTCTCTCCCCAGCATCCCTATAGGCCCCCTTCAGGTATTGGAAGGCTGCTATGATGTCTCCACGCAGCCTTCTCTTCTCCAGGCTGAACAGCCCCAATTTTCTCAGCCTATCTTCATATGGGAGGTGCTCCAGTCCCCTGATCATCCTTGTGGCCCTCCTCTGCACTTGTTCTAACAGTTCCATGTCCTTTTTATGTTGAGGACACCAGAACTGCACACAATACTCCAAGTGAGGTCTCACGAGAGCAGAGTAAAGGGGCAGGAGCACCTCCCTCGACCTGCTGGTCACACTCCTTTTGATGCAGCCCAGGATACGGTTGGCCTTCTGGGCTGCAAGCGCACACTGCCGGCTCATGTTCATTTTTTCATCAACCCACACCCCCAAGTCCTTCTCCGCAGGGCTGCTCTGAATCTCCTCCCTGCCCAACCTGTAGCTGTGCCTGGCATTGCTCCGACCCAGGTGGAGGACTTTGCATTTAGCATGGTTCAACTTCATCAGGTTGGCATCAGCCCACCTCACAAGCGTGTTTAGGTCCCTCTGGATGGCATTCCTTCCCTCCAATGTATCAACCGAACCACACAGCTTGGTGTCATCGGCAAACTTGCTGAGGGCGCACTCAATCCCACTGTCCATGTCACCCACAAAGATGTTGAACAAGACCGGCCCCAACACCGATCCCTGGGGGACACCACTCGTTACTGGTCTCCAGCTGGACATTGAGCCATTGAGCACTACTCTTTGCGTGTCGCCATCCAGCCAGTTCTTTATCCACCGAGTGGTCCACCTATCAAAATGATGTCTCTCCAACTTAGAGAGAAGGATGTCATGGGAGACAGTGTCAAAGGCTTTACACAAGTCCAGGCAGATGACATCAAGATGTTGAACAAGACCGGCCCCAACACCGATCCCTGGGGGACACCACTCGTTACTGGTCTCCAGCTGGATATTGAGCCATTGAGCACTACTCTTTGCATGTGGCCATCCAGCCAGTTCTTTATCCACTGAGTGGTCCACTTATCAAATTGATGTCTCTCCACTTTAGAGACAAGGATGTCATGTGAGACAGTGTCAAAGGCTTCGCAGAAGTCCAGGTAGATGACTTTAACTGCTGTATCCCTGTCCATCAGCTCCATAGCCCCATCCTAGAAGGTCACCAGATTGGTCAGGCAGGATTTCCCCTCAGTGAAGCCATGCTGGCTGTCACCAACCACCTTGTTGTTATTTTTGTGCCTCAGCATGCCTTCCAGGAGAATCCACTCCAAGATTTTGCCAGGCACAGAGGTGAGACTGACTGGTCTGTAATTCCCTGGCTCATCCATTTCTCCCTTCTTAAAAATGGGGGTTATATTTCCCTTTTTCCAGTCATTGGGAACTTCACCTGACTGCTAGGATTTTTCAAATATAATGGACAGTGGCTTAGCAACTTCATTTGGCAGCTCCTTCAGGACCCGTGGATGGATTTCATCAGGTCCCATGGACTTGTATACGTTCAGGTTCCTAAGATGGTCTCGAACCAGATTCTCTCCTACAGTGGGCCCAGGGTCTTCATTCTCACAGTCCCTGGGTCTGCCTTCCAAGACTTGGTTGGTATGGTTAGACCATTTGCCAGTGAAGACTGAGGCAAAGAAGTCATTAAGAACCTCAGGCTTCTCCAAATCCAGGGTAGCCAGTTCTCCTGATTTTTTTTCAAACCATTTTTTCAAACCAGCTCTGTCTCTCATACCATACTGCTCCAACTGAGGAAGACAGCACCTTCTTATCATGCAACAAGCAACTGCTTTCTCCTATTTTAGATCTAAACTTAAATCCAAACTGGTATGTAACCTCTCTTTACATTAATAAAACTTTCCAAGCCCTCCCTTCCCTGAACTGTTATTTTTGGTTTTACTTCGGTATTAGTTTGATCTCTCAGAAGAAAGAGAGAAAGCTTTTACACTGTAATGTGTTATTAAAATACATGGCACCCCATCCAAACACTATTATTAATAACCTCCATGCAACACAGCTGTTTATATAAAACAGATGCAGCATGTAACAAATTTTTCCAGATTCTATAGTTCAGTGAGCATGCAAATCTCTTTCACATGAAGGACTCATCCCTTTATTTTTAGATGAGATGAGTTAAGTAAATGTCTATGTTTGGAACACAGAAAAACCAACCAACGCAGACAGATACTGCACGTATGTGCATGAAACTGTAAAGCCTGAGTAAGATTTGGAAAACTTCTGTAACTGAAGTGCTACTGAAATATCCTGTAACTCCTGCTTCACTTTAATGTCTCTCTATATAGATATAGAATCCATTAATTAAATGCAATCCCCTAAACGAAGCTGGCAAAAGTAATACAGCAATTTCTGTTACTAAAATACGGCGCTCTCTTATATCTCCCTGTAATTGAGAAATGAGATTAACATTGCATGTAAGTTTTTCATAATAACGGGATCTTTTCACTTTCAGATATTTCTGCCCCTGTTAAAACTGAACTACAGAACTCCAGACAACAAAACACTGTTTGTCATCTTCAAAATTACAAAAGGAAAAATGTATTAAAAAAAACAAAACAAACTGCAGAAACTTACATGCCATTTAGTTCACCTGTTTTAATCCATATTTACCACATAAATTTAGATTACTTCTGCTAACAGGAGTCCTTTGTCCAGTTTTCCATTTATTAAATATAAATATATATATTATATATATATTTATACACATAAGAAAAAAAAAAAAACATAAAAATGTCCTTCTTTATTTATCTGTTCTAGAAAAAAGATGAAGAGAAAAAAACCCCACACTTTCTAGTACTTTAAGCATCCATTAATTTCAGTCCACCATATATAACACTCATTTCTGACATACAACCTTCTTTTTTTGATAGTGAAGGAAATAGGCGAAGTTCCATCAACTCAAAGGGACTGAATATACAGCAATGATGCAACAGATGGCTTTAAGTAGCAGTAGCAAAGGAAATGGCATTTTGCTTTGAAAGCAAAAAAGTTTTTTTTTTTTCAGTATTTTAATACTTTCTGAAGTGCTGGCATCTGTAGCGAAGGGATTAAAAGACTAATAATTCTGATATGCCAAAATACTACAAATTGCGGCAATGAATTTTCTATGGCTTAGTGACGTAGACTCACAGTAATGCTGTTGACCCACACTTCCACACTTTCCAGGTACACCTCTTAATTTTTTTCAGCAATCTTAAACCCAGGCATCTTTGCACTGAATGGATAGGCCTACATACGTTAATCTCTCACAGAAAAAGGCACACTTACTATTGGTGGAAGTATGCTTGCTAGAGAAGCTAATTAAAAAAATTCGATTTTGAAAGGTTTTACCAAAATCCTTTTTTTTCTTCTTTACTCAAGATGCATAATCTTAATTCATAATATCCAATGTGCAAGGCAAAAGAGGTGCTGTGCCTAAGATGCAGTACTGGTCATGACACCCCATGTATTTTAAAAGCAATCAGTACCTCAGCAAAAGTGCAACATCTCTGGTTCCTTCATACCTCTGTTCTCCAAATCTTGGTATGTTTCCCCTGATCAATTTGATTTAACAATTTCTTAATAAACAGAATAGATGAATTCAAAGTCACACTGGATTTTGTCGAGAATCATGCCTCCTGCTGGTGTATCAGCAGCTGACAAAAGGAAACAATCCTTAGACATGCCACAGCAAGGGGCACAGCTTTTGCTATCTTTCTGTTATGTTAGGCCGGTCCTTCAGCCAGAGATCTCACTTCTGTTTCAGGCCCTGCACAAGAGGGAATAAGGTGGCAGCAGCACTAGCGTAAAACAATCCAATAAACATTTTACATAGAGTATTCCCCACAGTGGGCACTGAGGAGCACATCTACATTTTCTTGCAAAGGCATGTTCGTGCAGGCTCTGGCACGAGGGGCAGACCAGACAACAGCATAGCCATAGCACTGGCACAAAAGGCACTGTAAGGAGGTTGCTAAAACTTTTTTCCATGCTTCTGAGCAAGGCAGATTCCATCTGCTGGGAGCGGTTCATCTAAGCTGCTATTCCCGTTGCTCTGGTCTGGGCAGCATAATCCTGAATGACAAGGCAGAGCTGCTCAGATTTAGCAACAGTAACTGCTGGAGCTCAAGCAGCAGCTTCTAAGGACACTGTTCAGAGGGTACAAGAAAGATGTAAGACGTGTTTAAAGCTGTGGTAAGATGAAAGAGATGTTTGGCATTTATAAACAAAGGCTTTGATGATTTCTGGAATAACAGAAGGAAGATTTGTTTGAAGATAGGTGTTCCCTGAGGAGGGGTTTGAAGACAATGCACGTTTCAAGAGAAGAGGTTCTTGCACAAACCTCTGGGAGATAATGGGGAAACTGTTAAGCACTACTTGCTAGACTTTTCTGAACAAGATTCTTTTCTGGTAGACACTCACTGAGTGAAATACATACATCATTATTCAGTCTCCTTCTACTAACATTTTTACTAGATACTTCATGAAGAATAAAATCAGTCAGAATCGCACTGTGACTTAACCTCTCAGATGACACAGCATTTCCTGAAAGTCAGTTTCTTGGAGGATTTAAAAGAAAAAAAAAAAAAGGGGGAAGGGAAAGAAAAACAAACAAAAAAAACCCAGAGGCTTCTGTGGTCTGTTTGGAGCCAGAAGTCCTAAATTCAGCTTTGGCAGCAGCTCCCATCAGGGTTTTCCAGAGGGCTGGATGGGATTCCATTTTCAAAAGGACTTAAAAGTTTTAGGAGCATGTCTCATTGTTAGAAGTGATTTAGACTAATGAGCTGAAACACTGCTAAATGTACTGCTTCATGCTCTGTGATGTCCAGTCCAGAGAGAAGTAGGGTTCTCCCACAGCTCCTGACAGACTTAGATGTAAGGGTTTGAAATACTGGAACCCCGTTTCTTCCAGCTTTCTGATGGAGGTGGCTGGCCCTGACCAGGAAAAGTGGACAAGAACACTCACCTTGGCCCAGCAGGTCAGCAAAAACATTAATGAAGCAAGACGCTATTAGCAGGCCAGGCTGTGAACTTCTGCTGCTCATGGCACAACTATGAAGCAGAGATTAAAGGAAACAGTACCTGCTGTGGCTGCAAAGAGATTCACCAGAGGCCATCTGTGAAAGGTCATAAGCTCCCAAGTGTCCAAGATCCTTTTAAAAGTAGATACGGGTGCGCCTGACAGTGGCTCACAGACTGTGTGCCACATTCCCTTCTCTTGTTCTAGTCTGTGATTTTTAATTGGTTTAGTATGGAGATTTTTTTTAGGGGAGGATGAGGTAAGGCACCCAGAATTCTTATCAAAGAATAAATTGAAAGTTTTTTATTCCATTTGCACTTTTGCAACAGACATATTATTTTAAAAAAATCAGATGTACCACAGTATACTTGACCTGAATGCTTCAGTGCTGTTTCTACATTTTGTCAGAGATTGGAAATAACTCCTAAATGTGTAACATTTTGACCATGAAACATGAAAACTTGTAAGCCTATTCATGAGCTGCAGTGTTTACTTTCTGAGTATTGTCAGATCTTCTGATGCTTTGTTTTCTGTTGACAATAAGTCACTGCACCACAGAAATGGGGGCCTGAATGGGGCAAGGACATGTAAGAGTCTGAACTTTTGTGTGCAAGGGTTGGGTAGGTAGGAGTGCAACCATGGCCTAAGTGTTACATTAGGTAGATGTTTCTGTTAAAATATTTAGTATTAAAGGAGATTTTAATTTAAACTTTCTATTAAATCATAATTAAAATTTTAAGTCAGTGTTTTGATGCCCTCTAGCTTTGCAGGTTAGTCTCAGTACCTAGGTAAAACCAATAAATTGGGTTTAAACAAACTCGAAACTCCTAAAGAATGTCCTGTATTCAATCATAACTCAGGTATCAAACTATGACGAATATGCTGTGCTAAATTGATTGCTTTCTCAGGGTAGCTGAAAAAGGTATATAAAACCTAAGCCAAGCCAGTCAGCCCACACGTGGCCCACAAACAGATTTTAGCACCGAGTTCTACCTGCTCAAGCTTTTTGTTGTATCAAGACCATAATTTTTACCCATTCAAAGCTCCATTTAAGTCAAGAGAAATACTTTCTGAATTAAGGGCTGAGTAAGAAATGAATGCAGACCCTTACTTCTGGCCAGACATTAGTACCACATAATTTCTTTGCCATTGCAATTTCAACCCACTATACTATCTGTTGATTGAAGTCCATCTCACTACCAGTTTCCCAGTTTCCTAGGAGCACACACATAGATTATAGTAAGAATGCAGCCTCAGGTAAGTTTGGCTCTGGATGATGGAATAGCCCTCAATTTGCCTATGTTCACCAAACCTGTTACTGGAAGATATAGAGCGCTCAGGGGAAAGAATGAAAGGTCGGTGCTGCATGTTCTTCTCTCACAGCACACCTTTGCCTTTGTTCAGAAAGCTAGGGAACCTTATTACTTCTGAAAGTATGTTTTCCTTTTTCTGAGCTTTAAGTGGATAGCAGTTATGATAAAACCTGCCAGGGTTGCTGCTGCACCAGAAACCACATAGGCAATTCCCAGGAATGGGTTACTTCCTCCACTCCATACCACAGTTGAAAGAATCACATGCTTCCTTGCCTTGAATTTGGTAACAGGGAAATCTGATAGAAGGATGTTAAGGTTTCACTAATGAAATTTACATCATTTCCAGGAAAAAAAGTGGTAGTAAATGCTAAAAACCCCATTCCAAGGCATAAAGAGCCTGGAGACCTGCATTTGCTGCAAAAATTCTTGTAACTGATCTGTGATGTCTCTACTATTCTGGGTCCAAAACCCAGTAGCAGCTGGTGGTAAGAAAGCCAGTTATTTTAAATATAGTCTCTGTATGAACATGGAAATACTTTTTTTTTTTTTTTTTTAACATTATAAGTTCCAGTTTCATAATTTATGTAACTGGTACTGTGTTAATTTGTATGAAACCCAGTTGAAAATAAGCCTTTTTGGCAGCTTAGCATGATGATTGCAACTAGATGATCTTTAAGGTCCTTTCCAACCCAGACAACTAGATAATGACAGTGATCCACATATTCTCATTGAGGGGAAGTGCTCACCTCTACCTAATATATTATCTACCCAAAATGTTGTATGATTTTACCTTACATCTCTCCACATGGAAACTTTCAGAACAGAAATGTGCTATAGTATTTAAAATCATAGCTCCAGTGGCTGAGACAGAAGAGAAATTTATAATCATCTTGACATAACTACTGCTGACAAAATAAGTGTTTTAATTGGAAAGGTTTGTGCTGTTTGGAGTGAGAGTGCATTTTCACCAGCACTAAAGATCCTGTCAGTAGGTGGCCCAAATCCAGAAACCCAAAGTTATGTGCTCCCATTTGATAACATGTCCTAGTTCCATCTGCACAAAAGAAAATCTATTTATAGTGTCTCATTGCCTTAAAAACCAGGTCTTGTCACAGTGACTTAGTCTGGGCTGTTTCTCTCAGTTTCTTTGCTGTTTTACTATATAAATACCATCCGCTTCCATCTTGTAACTATCTAATACTCTTGGATAACATGAAAGGATACTGTAAGAAATATGAAAACTGTAATTCCCTGCTGGGAGGCCATCTGCAAACTGCCTTATCCGTCTGACACGACGGTAAAGGTTTCTGAAGGTAGCAAAGGCTGACACTCGCATCCAGATAATGAAGTCGTCATTTACATAACCATTGTTCCTTTCATCTTCCTCATCTAACAAATATACTGGCTTCTGCCAGTAAGGAGGTCTTGATGTCCCTGATGAAAAAGGAAAGAAACCAGGAAAGACAGACTGTCAGTCATTGGTGACTTCTGGGCCTTCTCACAACCAACACAGAATATGAAATATGAAAGAGAGACAGGACTCTATCCAGTATTGAAGAATTATATATGCTAGATAACACTTTTCAACCAAATATTTCACTCACCTCGAACGTGAAAGAACAGAGTTTACCTGTACCCAGGGGTTGCTACACATCAGAAACTTTAAGCTCAGGAAAAACAAAGTGACTTGCACAAATGAAAATACTGTTTATTCTGGATTCTTGCCTCTCCAGCAAACAATATGCTGTCTATAATGAGGAGCTTGCCTTCATTTTTAAACTTTAATTTATCCCTATACAACCAGAAATGCACCTTTCTGAAGTCTAATGGCAGAGGTTATGCTATTTAGAGTCCGTCATATGAAAACTACTTAGATAATTAACTCTTGTATATGGGACTGTGCACAGTACTGCCCTGATCCACAATAGGGAGCTTTTGGCCGCACTTCACTACAGATCAACCATAAAAGGCAACAGCTACAAAACAGCTGTTTTAAAGGACTAGTGATGAAGGCAGTCCCACTTGTCTAACAACTGCCTAAGAATCTGCAAAGGCATGAAGGAAGGATATGACATGCAATTCTCCTTCACTGATGTTTTCAATAGGACAAAAATAAAGTGGACTGCATCCTTGCTTTTCCTGAACAGATTATGCATTACAAGAAACTATACAGAAGGGTGTTGACATGGGGTAACCAGTCTTCTGAAACCACTTTCTTCCAGTTCTGTGGTCAGTGATGAAAAAAAAAAAAATAAAATAGAATAAAAATTCTATGGTCAGTGATTATAAAAAAGTGATATTTTGGCTAAACCTGTCTTCTGCTCTCAGTCACCCTCTAAAACTGCTTTTCCAAACTGCTTTGGGAAGCACTTCTCCCAAAGGCAACATCTCAGAATGGGAGACACGCAGGGGAGAAGAGGAAGGGAAGCCATTGAAAAATAAGGAATACCAGTGGAACCGTTCTTACCTGCAAATGCAGAGGAGAGATTGTATGATTTTGGATTGCGAAATTTCACATTTTTATCTGTCCACCAGCTGTTTCCAGTCTTCAGTAGTGGTACTTGAATAACAGATGAGTTAAGATTGTAAAAAAGATCAACAGTATCTGCAGGAAATAGAAGAAACAATACCTCTGAGTACAGGACAGTCATTCTAATTGCCAGCATCAATAACAAAAACTGTCACACTGAAGTATCTTTCAAGTGAATAAAAAACTAAAAAAAATTAAAATGGTGCTTAACCATGATATTCCTGTTTTCATGGGCAAAAGCACTTGTATTTTCCTACTTAGATTAATTTTACATAAGGCAAAAACATTATAGGTCTCATTAACATCTATGCGTTCACTTAGGCAGCCAATGAGATGACAGGCAGAGATAGCTGGATGATACAGATGGGGAGGGGCTGCTTTTTAGGAAACATGAAAACCACAACTCAACTGCACGACCATCAGTGAAAACATTACTTTATTTTTGTTTATCCTGCTACAAAAACTGTGTCATGCAGCAACTTCAGGCTCAGACACACTCTTCTGAGTAAGTGATTGTTCTGTGCACTACTACCTCCCCAGCTGTTTGCCTCTAGTTTACTAAGAGCAGTTGCAATTCTCTGAGCCTCTGCCTGCTTATCTGCTTGTCTGACTGCTCTCTTCGCTGCTAGCTTCAAAAACCTTAAAAACCTTTAAGGTTAAAAGCATTTCTCATGACAGGAACTTGGCTATCTTCCTCATTTTACAAAACAATATAACAGAGCAATTAGACAACTAGCTAAGCCATCAAAAGTGAATGGGAAGTATCCTCTTTTACAGCAGAGGGACAGAAATGAACCACCAGAGCAGGATTTAGACATCAGCCCCTTCCCGCACATCACTAGCAGCCAGAACCTTTCATCACACTGTGCACTAAGGACAGATGCAAGGCAGACAATGGGAGGTTTACCCTCAGCATTTTAAAATCTTAATATCCCTAGTTCTCTGAGGGAGCATTCCGTCCTATGGCCAGGGCTCCAGAACACTGTGGGCTGCATGCAGGTAGCTCTGCTGGCCTAGGTCTGAGCCCAGACCAGTGAATCAGACTTCCAGAGGAGTAGGTGGGTAGGCAGATGAAGATCAAAAGGATCTAGAAGTTACTGAACACAGCTGCCTTTCACAAGTGCTCTGGTGTGGGTGGCTCAGCCGCTTGAGAACAGCTGCTGCATTGCCGAAAACTGCTGCATGGAACAGGTTAAAAAAAACAAAAAACAAAACAGGCGGAGCAGATAAAAAGGACGGGGTATGTGAGAAAAGTCTGTAGATGTTTTTTGTCTCCTTTTCTCCCAAAGAAATCCATTCTGAAATCTGCCAGTATTCATGGCTAAGAGCCCTCTGCATTTCAGCTTAAATGTACTCAATAGGCAGGTGATGTACATAAAGTTACTATAAACAAGATCAAACCTGGGATCAAATTAAGTAAGACTATGTACGCTTCCAGCATTCAAAGAACAAAATGCAACTATGTAGATCTGAAGATCCAAACCAATGTGAAGAATATGCCACATCCTTCTAAGCACCCCCCTGTGGGAAGTGCTTAGAAGGATGCACAGGCTTAGTGCCTGTGGGAAGGCAGAATCTGGGCTCTCCATCACTACACAGGAATGTGAGGGTTTTTTTAGCAAGGAAGTACACTAAATCACCATTCCTTATTTCACCAGCGACTCAATTCCTCAGTCCTGTCATACATTCACATTGAGGAGGGCCTTAGTAAATGAAAAATCTTTCTCAGTTTCAAAATGAGGTGCAAGTTATCAAGCAGAAGGAAGGAAAGCCCCCTGTTCACCACAATAGCACTGCTAAACAAAACTTCTAGTGGAAGAAGGACAGATTTTCCAATATCAGGACTCGGCTGGATTGGGGTAATGGAACAGTTTTAAGTGTTAAGTAAGTGTAACTTAAGTTTTAAGTTTTAAGTAAGGCAGATGTGGAAGGTACCTACTTACCATTGAACATGCTGTTGGCAATAGCACCGCATGGAGCCATGGGCGTACCATTTTGGTAGGTTGTGAAGGGTGCGCAGTAACTATTCCCAATCTGCATTCAAGGTCACAAAACAATCAGGCACAGAACCTGGAGGTTTTGATGTAGTTTGGTGGTGTTAATGTTCTCCTCCCATTCCTTCTCCTGAAACGCCACTGAATAATTAACTCTCCAGCCCACTTTGGTCACATTAGAGATACATCCAAATGAATATGTTGTTGAGGAACACCTTCTCTGCTACACCACTGTGTATCACAGTAAGGAAACCTAAGGTCTTCATCAAATTCTGCTGTGGCCTTGCCATCTCCAGACTACAAAAACTCATTTTGGGATCTGCTACTGTAACACAGCCACAATCAAAAATGTTCCAGTGAAGCCTTGGCTTACCCTTGAACATCTTATTTTTCTTTCTTTTTAATTTTCACCTGGCTGCTGCAGTAGTGGAGAACAGCAGATGCAGTTAGCCACATTACTGCAGTTCTATGTGGGGAAATCTTGATGTATGAAGACAGAACAAGAGAAACAAAAGCCCATCTCAAATTTAACACATCTCTCCTATCCCAGTTCATGAGAAACTACAAATCTGCAGGTTTAAATGCAGACACATTTTCAAATAACTCTAATAAGCTGTGTATCTGATTGGTACAAAAGCCAGAAGTGGTTGCACCTGGGTGCAAACAAGCTGACGGGACACCTGGAGAAGCAGATGTTTAGGGAACATGTCTTGAGAGTTACAAGAGGCATTTTATAGAAACAACAGATTATTACAGCATAATCATTACATGTACTGGGAGGACATGTGTGTGGACTGTGTGTATATAAATGCTGCTTTTAAGCCAAAGAAAACAGGTTTTAGATTTGTAAGTAAAAAGCCTGAATGCAATGATTGCATTCTCTAATTTTCTTATGCAGGCCTGCTGGAGGTGATACTGTCTAGCCTCCTTTTTAGACCTCCTCTAAGCTGCATTCTTTGAACACTACAATGATCACCTATTTCACCATACACCTTTTCCTGCTCCTTGTTCACTTCAAAAGCCAGATGGCAAAATGGAAGACTTAGAACAACTTAATTCCCTAACCTTATAGTAAAAGCACAGCTTAAAACACTTCTGGCTAAGGTGACTGGAAACCCCAGGAGAAGGTTTATTTTATAAAGACAATGTCTTTTTAGTTAGCATCCCTACAAGGTGCAGGTTTGAGAAATGCAACACTGGACTAACACCTTTTATTTATCCCCTCATTTTTCTTCTCTTTCTTACTTATTAGACATAATGGCCCTAACAATCATAGAAGCAGAGACCAAACACTGAAAAATCCTGTACCTTATTCCTTAGAGGCATCTTAACACACAGTTACACAGTAAGCTCTCTATATGGTCAAAGATGCACCTGATGGAAATACTGCAGATCTCATAATACAAAGAAGAAAACTTACATTTACATTTCGACCCAACAATTGTGCATCACTTCTTGATATCACATATCGACGGTGATTTTGGTAGAAGTTTTGGAGCCCATAGTACATAAAAACATCACCCTAGAATTCAAGAATATATCCCCTCAATAAGATGAGTTCATGCTGACAAAGAGAAATCCTATTACTTGCTAAAAAAGAGAGGGGAAGAGAGCACTTAGTATTTAAGTGCTGGCAACTTCACGCTAAGCAATTACTTCAGTGGACACTGGCTACAATCTAGCCTTTATCCTAATTAAAAGTTCCAGTATTTTGGCACAAAATTAAACATACTTTAAACCACCAAATGAAGCCTCAAATAAAGATGCCTGATTATTATTTTACTCAAGATGGCATGGCTGGCCATGAATCTGCAACGACTGAACAACTTCATGGAGACACTTATTTTCCATAGAACAAGATGCACAAAAAACTTCAAAAAGCATCCATTAGCTCTTAATTCCTTCAGATTTTTTGAAAAATAAAGCTGCCTCTCATCAATTATTTGAACCCTTTGGGAAGTTTAGTGCTGTGATTCAAAGGAGAATGCTAGCCAGCCAAATACAATCAGTAAAGAGGATTATTAAACTATTAAAAACTTTATTAATTTAAATAAGCTTCTAATCATCAATGTAATCTGTGGAATTACAGAGTATTTCAACAGCCTCTTCAGTACCGAAGAACCAACCCTAAAGTGACTTTATAATTTAAACTGCATTGTAATTTTAAGTGATCATTTAGGCAGTACTAAGCATAAGATCTCTTTGATGGAACATGAAGCATTTTAACAGCGTCAGAAACATGGCCCAGTAGGTTAGGACAGGAAATGAAAGATACTTTTCCCAAAAGAAACTGCAGAATGACATTGCTAGACTTGAATTATTTCAAGGACCTTGGGGATTAACAGCATAGCCCTCATAAAAAAGACAGCAGGGATTTACTGATGACAAGTGGTCAGAGCTTCCGATTTCCTTCTCATTTGAGAGCTCAGCAGTGCAGCAACAGCTAACCCCAGGCAAAGGGGAAGGGTTTGCTACTGACTCAGAGGGATATCGAGAGACATGACCTCCACAAACAAATACCATTTGCTTCATCCCCATCTTCTCCTTGGACATCTCCCAACCAAGGACAGAGGTAGCCTGATCTTGTTTATTTTTAACATGTACCAAAATGAATAGAAAAGGCAAAAGTTTAAAATTTTGAGTATTTCATGTTTTTAAAAAGTACAAAAAAAATTCAGTCAGGAGCTCTACATAGCAGGAGTAGTATATTTTATCATATAAGTATATGGATGTAAGGATAAGGATATAAGTAATGGTAGGTACTAACCAACTTGAATTGGCTTCTTGCATCCACTTACCAATATATCTTCCTTTAGCGTGAAATTAACAGAACAGTGGCATTCCTTATTCCAATTAGATGAATTTTCACGGAGCTTTGAACAATCTGAGCATTTATCTGAATAATCAATCTGTCAGCGAAGTGAACAAGCAGAGGTATTGTAATAAGGGACATGCACATAGGAAAAGGTTAGTGGTTTAGCTCCAAGACTTTTCAGAGCAGTTTTCTTCTAAGTGACTCTGGACTGCGAAAACATTGTTAAAAACCAACAGCAGAGAATTAGGACTTGGCCTCAATGAACAAATTTTATTCCTAGTTTAAAGATGTTTTAAAGCCTTTTGATGACTGTTGCAGAACCTTCACGGCTTCTCCTCCGCAAAGGAGTGCTGAGTGAAGAACACTTCTGCAGCTTTGTGCGGCTGACCAAGTAATGCTTGACAAATGCCCACATGCACTATGGCCCACCCCTCTCAAACAGCCTGGATTTCGTGCTGAGTGTCTAACCAACCTTGCCTCCAGGAGGCATTTAAACATCAGATCTCAATGCATTCTAAGATTTTGCCACAGCAAACATTTAAGTTCTTCTAATACCAAACACTATCAAAGGGATTAGCTTATTGTTCTTCAAAAAACCCTAGGAAATAATAGCAACATTTCAGGGTCAGAAATTACCACCCATATTTTAGATATTACCACCCAGTTAACCACTCAATGTTCAGATTTTATTTGTGACCAATTATTTCTGAGGATTTTCGCAGGAATGCTAGCTGCTGGACATGTATCCAAGGCATGAAGCCACTGCTGCCATCTTTATCTAGAAGCAAAAATACAAAGCCTTTGTCCTCTAAATGTAGCCCAGTTTCCTCTTCATAGCATACCTAAAAACATAACCCCTAACAAACCTGGATTTCTTTGATGCTGTTTGCAGACAATATGAGGCAGACTCCCACAGAGAGGCAGAACATGCCTGTGAGAAAGAAGGTGGAGAGCACAGCCGTGATGGTAAGTTGGGGCTTCCAAGCTGGTAGTCTCTGTTGTTTGAATGCACTGTTATCCGGACACCTGGAAGGACACGCTTCTCCTTCTTGCGGATGAAAGCTCGTCTTGTTTTTCATTTTCTTCTTGGTGAGAGGAAGAAGTAATGCACTGGAGAGTGTTTAAGCTGAGACACTGTCCTTACTGTTGCAAGACTTTACTGTTTGATGAAACCTGCATTATGCCCAGGAATTACTTATTAACTGTATCTCTCTCTTCCTCATTTTCTACAGTTGTGCCTGGATCCCCATAATCAGCTTGTGCCAATCAAGTGACTGTGTACTTTGGTCAGGGTATCCATCTTATGCATATTGGAAAAGCCTTAAATATATTCTTCCTGGTCCACAATTCAGTAGGATTTGTTACATCTTATTAATTTGCCAGCTATACTGGAATTTCGGTGCAATCTCCCTTCACTTCCATAGCTGCCTGGCTAACAGGCATGGCATACAATGAAAGGAGCTCTACTCTTAATTCCATGGGATGCCACTGGGGAGGACTGCAGGTGCTGAGACAGCACGGACAGAAAACATTGTTTTGGAAGACTAAATATATCAATTTTCTTAACCTACTACACTCACTGCTGTTGATTCAGATGCAATTTAAAGTTGTAAAAAGGTTACATGTTCTTTACCAAAAAAGGCAAACTCACTCTCAAAACATCTAATTTGGATCAATGGCTTTCCAAGATGCTGATTATTTGCTCACCTCTATACATCCTGTCCTCTGGAAAAAAATCAGTCTGTTCCCTAATATCCACAAAAGACAAATGAATTACCCAGGGATTATCTCCTTTTAATTTAAATTGACAAACAGGAGAATATTTTGTGCACACTTCAACAGTTTAACAAAAAATCTCAATATAATATACAGATAATTTATCATGTAATAGAAAAACAATAGCATTTGGCCAGCTCTAGAACAGATATTTTTCACCTATCTTTTTGGCAAATTACTGAAATTCATACAAACTTTTCAAAGATCCTTGAAGGCAAGAACAAAACCATTCTCATGAGAGAAGTAAATGTCTCCTTTAGGACAGCAAGGAGAGATAACAGAAAATTGAGCTGTATAAAGGCTTTCAGACCCAAGTGTGCTCATCTTCGAAGTCTTAAAAGTGACATATAGTAGTAGTGAATCTAGCAGGTGAATGCAATGTAACTCTGATTTCAGTATCACATTGTTCCTACAATAAAAATAATACTAAAACTACAAACAAACTTTCTGGTTTATTATTAAAAGAAAATTCAGAAACAGTTGCAATGGGCATTCTTTCTGTATTGACAGACCTCTGAAAAGTCAAAATTCTTGATTCCATCACCTGTTAATCACTTTGCAATTGCAGGCATGATAATAGTAAAATGCAGCTGCAAATTATTTCCTTGTTGGTAAAATCATTAAAAGAGTCCCAGTTTCAAAGACCCCTCTCTGCACAGCTTTATGATACTCATCTCCAGTAGGTCAATTGTTTCTTTCTTTATCTGAAGAAAACAAAAATCAAAGAAAGCATCAAAAGTTACTGCTCATGCTTTAGCTAAGTACCAGTATTTATTTAGTCAGGCATCTTACTGTAGGACTAGAAATTAAAGAATAGTTTCCCATACGAGGTCCTGAGTTCTTGAATGTTTCCATTTTGTAAAATCTCTTGGCATTTTCTCTGCAGCCCTGAAGTACAACTATGGCTTGTGAAGTCCCATCTAACGTGGCTACAAAAAAAGTTGCTGATAAAGTATGCCATAGCAATAGGTCTGTCCTGGGCTGCAAAATCCCTAAGGACTTTCCAGAGTATCAACCAGTATCAAGTAGTTGAAGGGCAGTACTACACCACAACAGCCACAACTACGTCTGTGTCTGACACGTGCCAATGAAAAACAGCACGAAGGTCAGGTTTGCATGCAAAGTACTTTGGTTTACAACATGGATATGGCTGTGGCTTACTGTTTATCTAAAGATAAAAGACAAGTGTATTCAAGAGTAAATACTGACTACATATTTCAGCAGGAACACAAGATTATCATCATGGTTAGTACATAAATAGCTCCCTCTTCCCATTTACAAAGAACCTATTCGCATGTTTTCTTTGAGGATTACATATTTCTGAGCCTCCACCTTGCACAGGAACAAATGATGTGACAAAGCCTGAACAATTTCTATTCCACACTGGGTGTGCTACATAAGGGTGAAAACAGTTGTCTTTCTATCCCAAGTCTGTTTCTGACAAACCTTTATACTTTTATGAGGCCTGAAACTTTCTGTATTTTCAAACTTCCTCAAGTCTCAGTGTTTGTATTTTTGCAGGCAATACCATATTGTGTTGGGTTTTAAAAACACCCTCCATTTGAAGTTACGAACAACTAATTTGAGGAGTTGAGACAGCTCTGTGTTGCCATCAGCCTCTCCACACAAAGATTTCACAGCCTTTGGTCACATCAGAAAGTATATAATCAATTTTTATTTAAACCTTTATGCACTAGTGTAACTCCAGTGTGCCAAGAGAGAGTCTGATAAGCTCATTCACTCTCCCTGGTTTCTTTGTGAGCTTTTCCTTTATTAGTTCCTTCTCTCTATTGTTCGACATGAATGAAGTGTGAGACACAAAGAGGCAAAAGAAAAATCCAACAGCATTAACTAATGACATGTTGAAGCAACTGAGGGAGCAGTGGATCAGGGCACCGTTCATTATGTGGGCATGATGGGATACAGGACTGCCACGTGGGAAGAATCATGTGTTTTTAAATTGATATATTTAGCAGAATATACGACTGTGTACACAATTCTCCACTGAACATCAGGTGAGTACAAAACCAGCAAGTAGAATGGCACATGCTTCCAGCTGTTCTTGCTTTCTGTGTAATTATAATGAAATTTAGCAATGCAACACCTTAGATATGCAACGAATTATCAACAACTGATGTTTGCACTGAAAATAGCATGACTATGACTTATTTCTAATTTTAAGGGTACAATTTTGCCTCCACAATTAAAAATGGATGAAAGAAATTATTACATCAAATTGCCAATTCTCTAAATTATATTTTTGGTACTATAATTCTTCTCTTCTTTGAGAAAATCTATGACTATTCATAGGATGTATTTACAATTCTTATACAAATAGAATAGTAAGACCCTCTGCCCACTAAGACTATTATATATTTCAAGTCTGCAAGTTGGCAAAACATCCCATTGGTATCTACTCTGTTAAGATGCCTTGTCTCTAAAACATTACTTGGGTATCTTTTATTGCTGAAGTTCCTTATAAATAAATTTCAGGAACCTGCCTGATGTCTGCAGCAGGACAAATAGCTGCAAGACGCTCCACTTACATAGCTCAAGACGTCAAAAACCTTTCTGTATGGTGTGTTACCTGAGTCAAGTGCAGGTTTCAATGCTCTTCTGTAATCACATATTCACTGCTCTGTAATCAAGCATAAATATCTATTCCTTATGCTCACAATATATATGAAGGTGTAATATGCTTTCTTACTTGGTTTTAACATGAACCAAGCCATAACATTTTATGCTAAGAGAGCCTTAAGATTTTGCCTTAAAAAAATTATCCGGAGTCCTATAATTTTTGGCCTATATTCATGCAAAAATGCTGTGATGCTGCCCACAGCGCTGAAAGGGGTAGCTCAGGTTTGCAACAGCCCAAAAGAAAATCACAGCACCATATCTTCAGGTTTTTGAGGTGGATCACCTATAGTCTGCTGTATGTATATTTTCTTCAGTCGATTTAAAAAATCCGTTCCACTGCAACCAGAACTTTTTGTACTGCTGTGTCTGTGAATTCATGTTCTCTGTTCTTTAAAAACTTACATGTAAACGCAACCACCATACAAAAAGCCTTTTATGTATCTACCACAAGAGGGAGCCTCCTAGCTGGTGTTTGTGCTACTTCACTTCTATTTTTTTGTCGGGTGCTTTATCTCAGATTATTAGAAACATGTATCTTTGCATAGATGGGACTGTACAATACAGCACATTCAAATGCACAGACAAGCACAGAGAAGGATTAACGACTGATGATTTGTTTCACTCATGAAGCAGCTTAATGTCTATATTGAAAAAAGTCTCCTTTCTCACTGGAGATTCTGCATGTCAGCCTGCTCCGAACATGCAAAAAACTGGAAACGCTTTGCACGAAATTGGGAGCTTTACAACAACAAGCGATGGAGGATTCTGTCTCCTTCATTCTCTCTGGGTAGATACCAGCTGATGTCCCACAGCATATGGTAAATATGCCTTGTCACAGCAATAAATGTGAAAGCTGGATTACAGAATTGAAAAGAACGGGGAATTGTCTTAAAAGGAATTTATCAATGATGGATAGCTCTACCTAGTTTGTACCCTACCTCTTGCCAATCCCCCCCCCCCCCATCCTCAAAGGATAGCTATCTGTAGATTTACTCACAAGAAGTCACTTGCTCTCAGATGGAGAAAAAAGCTTCTCCCAAGTTTTCTTTAGTTTTTGAGGAAACTTTTGCACAAAGTCCTCTTACTGAACTTCCTGAGAACAGATAGAACAACCATCTAGCACAAACAGGAGAAACTGACAGCACAACTGTGGAAGTCACAGCTGAGACTTGTAACAAAGAAGGCAGAAAATCTTCTGAGAGTACAGATTTACCAGTCAAATGTTGAGTTCTTTGTGCTTCTAGACCGAGGTCAGTTTTAGAGAAAGCAAGCCTTACTGACCAAGATCTGGGCATTAGAAACAAAAGTAATGAACACACAGTATATAATATATACACGTGCTTATACAATACCTCAGGTATATCCATCATTCTCCTTAGTTTCTGATCTCTCCAGTTCCAATCCAGAATCATGTATTTTGTGGAGTCCAAGCACAGGCCATCTAGAACGGCAACATAAATTTTACTACTAAGATACTATGACGAGCTTATCAAAATTACTTATGGCTTTTACATCTTTGGCTGTCTGTTTCCAAGGAAACTAATCTTTGAACACTTAAGTATTATATTTGCTGGTTGGAAAACTAATGCACTGATACTGCAAACTCCCTTAAACCACATAATCCCATGCCTTTTCGGAAGGTAAACACAAAAGCAGAACAACTACTGTAGCCAGGCTTGTCAAGAGCTAACATCCTGCCAGAAAATAACTCCTCAAGCTTCCTCTTGATGAAACTGCATGAGTTGAATTTCCACAGCTGATGAAGAGCTGGTAAGTTACTAGGACCCTAGCCTGAAAACTCCTGTTAATGGGAATTGACAGTGCTCAGCAATTTAGAGGACTAGGAGCTATGTGAATGTGAGTCAGGTCAGCGGTGCTGCTGAACACTTCCTTTATTCTCCAAATAAAAGTTGGTGAAAGAAGAAAACTGGCTCTCCAGCTGTTCTTTTTTCTCTGGTCTTCTGGTGATGGCCACAACTTTTCTTATCAGTTTTGACTATTGGCCATTCTCCAGTGAATTGGCACTCTACACTAAGGTGTCAAGAAAGGAGCAGATCTTAAGATGACACGCCTTGTGTCCCTGCCACAAGCTGCCTCCCCACACAACAATGAATCATAGAATGATTCGGGCTGGAAGAAACCTTGAAGATCATTTAGCTTTAACACCCCTGCCACAGGCGCACACCTTCCACTAGACCAGCTTGCTCAAAGCCCCATCCAACCTGGCCTTCAACGCTTTCCAGGGATGGGCATCAACAACCTGTTCCAATGTCTCACCACCCTCATGGCAATGTGCTGATGTGCTGAGCAGTAATGATTTCATGTCGATGGAGGGCAGAGGAAGCAATAAAACTATGTTACTCCTGTGCCCTTTTGGAAAGAGCAATAGACTCCCAATCCACAGCCAGTCTGTGGCCTTATCATAGAATCATAGAACAGTTAGGGTTGGAAAGGACCTTAAGATCACCTAGTTCCAACCCCCTTGCCATGGGTAGGGACACCTCCCACTAAACCATGCCATTTCATCTTGTCACTTTGTTGTTTGTTTTTCTTAGCATACATAATGTCTACTGAATAATTAAAAAAACCCAAATTTAGAAAAAAGAGATTTATATAGCACAATTAATTTCACCACAGGCAGATCAGAAATAAAATCAAATCATCAAGAACATCTTTCATTCACCCCTCACAAAAGTTTACACTGAGCTCAGAGTGCCATATGATACAATGACTTCTGCCATTATTTCCTTTTGATTACTTGGGAGTGTTTGGTTTCCTGAAGCTTTGTATCTTACACCATGGTTCTGTAATCACTTTCAAGTCAGCATAAATCAGTATTTCTGCCAAAAGAGGAAGTCTCCCACCTCCGTCTGCTCATTACCTGATTTTGTGTGCACACTGGTTTTGTTTTAATTGGGATCAGTTCTAATTGGGATCAGTTCACTGAGCTGCCAAACAGACTCTTGGGCTAGCACAAGAAGCAGGAAGCAGGAATAAATGGGCACTGACTAGGGAGGGGAGGAAGTATTACTCTGCCTTTCTCAGTTAATACTGATTTATGACAGCTTAAATTGATCATAAAGTCAACTACTAAATTCTTGACCTCATTTTGACTGACATAGTAGAAGTGGAGAAACAGAACTGCATAGTTTAACGCCCAAATTCACAGATTCATGTCAACCTCAGCACTTCAAAACCAATTTAAGTCTCGCTTCTCATGAGTCCAAGTATAAGATACCTTTGGAGAAAACCCTCCTTGTTCTCCTACCTTGCTCCACTAGCGCTTTTACTCTCCCAGGAGTTCCAACACCAATGTGGAACACGCCTTTCTCCAACATATTCAACTGTTCTTTAATCTAATTTGGAAAGAGAAAGACAAACCGCAGTAAACCCATGACTTTTACAATTTCTTCACAAAGAGCTGGAAATAAATTCAAGATCTCACAGTACCTCCTTCTAGAATACCATCAAATATAAAATGCTATTCATCTTTCAAACTGTCAAACTGATGTATCTGGGAGAAAGTTTAAGAAATCTAACAGCCAGCTGAGCATCACACTTCTCTAGAAGATCAGTCATTTCCAACTCCAAAAATCTGCTACTGCACCAGCTATTTTTGGAGGCGAGAACAATATGCTTCCTTCAGCATCTAAACAAAGTATCTGGAAATATCTGGAAAACTGGTAAAGTTGAATTAGCTCTAAACTGTAAGAGGAAGACACTGGAAAAGGGTGAATTAAAGCAAGCGATATTTGTGTGTTTGACAGCATTTATATCAAAGGCCAAATGTCCACTCATTACTTCCAGCCCAATGTTATGCCCTCCAACAGGTATGGATATTGGGCATCCAGGCATTCAAAGGCAGAACGCAAACGTGGCTGCTAGTACAGTTTGCTTCTACAAACCTATGTGTGAGAACCTTCTATTTAAACAGGCAAAAGCCATTTGAATGAGTACCTCACAAGAATGTGGAACATCTTTAAAACATTGCAAATGCATAAGCATCTACATTCTGTATAGGATTGCACCAGAGATATTGGAGATGGCATTTGGCTAGATTCCTCAAATGGCAACCAATGTTACTAAAGAACACTATATGAAAGGCACTATTGCTAAATGCTTTAGAAAGAAAATGGTATGACACTAGTTAGTCATTTAGTTGTTCTATCAGAATTCCCTTGCAGCTCTCTTACCTTTATGTGTTTTGCAAACAACTTGAGAACTCTACAGTCTCCTTTAAATGCTGTCACTGACCTAGCAGTAAAAACATGGAAAAAGGAAATGCAAGAATCAGGGCTCGGATTAAGACCACAGAGGAGGAAAGTAAAACTAATTGGCATTCCTCAGTGTGCTTGAGACACAGTCCCCCACTGACCCCTGCTTGTACTTTATGTACATTTCCGTTTGTACTTGATCAACAGTCATCACCAACTGGACAAACACGATAGAAGATATCAGTAGGGGGCAATATTGTTAAGATAGCTTTTCAGCTATTTAATAATTATGGCCCGGGCTTTCATAGCTAACTTAGTTCAAAACTGACTAATCCACAAATTCTAATTCAAAAATATCTCAGCTACTGAGATACAGGCATGAATGAACATGCATGTGTGTGCACAAAAGGAAAGATCTGTGCATGGACCAATCCATATTTTAGAGTCTTCCTGCAGCGTGGCTGCTGGGGAAACCTAGGCTGCTACAGTCTTTACTGCAGAGATCGCCCCAATTCCAGTTAACCAAACCTCATTTGTCAGAAAAACTCACTTATTTTTCTGACACTCCATTTTGGCACACAGTAGCAAACTCTATGTTCTGTATTAATCAAGCAGAACACAACATATTTAGTACTTATTGAAGGCCATTTGAGACAGCTTTGTCTGCATGCTTTTTGAAGTGCGTGAGATTTTCAATTTTCTCCTGTGCAAAGCTAAAAGTTTATATACAAGTATACATATAAACCACTTAAGTCTCAGACAGCAATATCTGCATGCAGGGGGTAAGCACTACTAACATATCTGCTGTATATACGCTTCCATCTGTGGCATGGAGTCAAACTTCCCAACTCTCCATCTTATGCTGAACTGACAGAAAATCATAGGAAATGGGGTCAAGACACAAAAGACAACGGTGAAATTTGTGAGGTATACATTAATTCATCAAAGCCATCAAACTCCTGGAATGAGAAGGGGGAGGATAAAGAAGGGGAAAGATGAGGACAGGGCACACTAAAAATCATCTCTGCAGAGAAGTTTTGCCAGGCTGAGCTAGCTGAGAACCTGGAAGCATTCAAGCCAGATACATGCATTGGCACTTGATGCCCTGGAATTGCATGTCCTCATTGCCTTTCGTGCAAAGTCATGATTACTAGCGGTGGGTCATGACGTTTTATGGGTTTACTCTGTTCCCAGATGTAACATGTTGCACGTTTCCCCCAAATTGGTTACACTTTATTTTTTGTTTTTAATAAAAATAGCACTTCTATGCAACTGAAGTATTGTTATTTCAACCTAAAACCAAACACCAGACTCCCACAGTTTAAAGAAGCAAGGGATATTGCATCAGTTCAAGTCAGTGAATTTGTTGGCTAGCAGAGGACAGTGGCCCAGTTTTGCCTTTACGTCTATGGTTCCAAGACAAAACCTCTGACTGACTGCCAACCTCAACATAACATTTGCTATTGACATACTTGATGAGTTCCAAGGAACGAAGGGCAGAACTGCAGATAACCAGCATCACCACCGACTTCTTCTCCTTGTGGTTTTTACGGAGTTTTGCCCACTTAGGACAGACTGCAATGAAAAAGCCCGTGTACACATATACAGAAAGCATGACATGCCACAATTTTAAATTACAAGAGTACATGATGAATGGTAGCAAGCAGCAAGAACACACATGCTGACTCCTATGAGGTCTGGATCTCTGGCAACACTTGTACATTTAGTCATGGCTGAGAAACTGGAAAATAAAATGCCCAAAATAAATAAAATCCAGAAATATCACATAACTGAACAAATTAGATAAGCATTAAAAATCAACAGTTTGTAAGGTGACACTGTCTTTATTTGCCACATATGGCAATTTGTATCCCAGAAAATCAATTGAAAGGAAACATTTACCAGACCAGAAGTTCTATATAAATAAACAGAAGAATACAAATTCTCTTTGCTTGCGTTAGCAGACAGCTGCAGGATTTTTACTGTAAGACAATACATACACCTATTTATGAAGCCACAATAAATTACTGCCAAGTAACCTCTAGCAATCAAAAGAAACTCTACAAAATTTTGATGCAAAAAAAGTGATAGAGTACAAAAGAGCCAGAAAAACAAGACCTGTCGTGAAGAAATAAAGCAAACCCTTAAAGTTATTAATACTTAATAATTGAAAATATTTGGAGGTACAGATAAAAAAATCAATAATATTGCATTAACAATATTTTCCATACAACTTTCATCTCATCCAGAGCAACATTTTAACTCACTTTCCTTCAGGTATGATGAAAAACTGTGGGTGAGATCATTGGCTGGCAAAAAGCAGGAATCTGAAAACATAAAGGAAAATATATTTCTGTTGATGTATTTTTAACAGGAAAAGAAGCATATATGTTTGCAGGATAACCCCTAGTTATATTAATGAAATCACAAGTGTGTTGAAACCCATCATCAATAAATTACCACTTGTGAATCGAAGGTTAATACACCTAAGATGCAATAAATCTGCAGATCACCCAAACAATTCATAATGTGTAAATGCAAGACTCCATCAATAATCTACCTGTCAATAAGTCTGTTCCTCTTTTTGGCCTTTCATGTTGTGATAATCTACCTATGTTGACTCCAATGGTAACACCTACACTTCATTTTAATGCCTTCTTCTTCCTTTATTTCCCAATGACTGCCTATCTTTTAAGCTTGTCACTATGTTAACTAGTTAAGTCTTACAAGCACTTTGTGGCAGACATTTAATTTAAAGCTTCACGCAGAGGCAGTGGAGAAAGAAAAGGTCCTACCACGTTCTTTGGAAGGTCCTTTCTCCAGTCTAGAAAATCTGTGTTCTTAAGAAGGTGATTAAAATTAAATTGTCTGAAAACTTGCCATTGTTGTCAAGGGTCTTTGCCTGATGGAACAATATGCTTCCACAGAGCATTAACAATTCTGTCTTCAGGGACCCATGTATTTGTCATCATTCTTCATGAAGCACAGCACCTCAGGGTGCCTGTCTACGGATGTTTGCTGACATATTTCAACTAAATTATAAGGTTTCCCCAGACGTTATTCATGCTCACATGCTTGGTGCACTGTGCCAATGCTGGCAGCATCAATCCATGATTTCCACTGGAATAGACAACGTGACAAACATTGGTCTGTAGTTTGTAGCTGATGCCTGGCTGAAGTCCTGCCCGTGTAGTTTCTTGAGCACAGCCACTCTACATCAATGTATCTTCCATTTAACAGGTGTTTTGCTAAAACTTTTATTTTGCATTGATCCCTTTTATTAAACTCAGAGGTTGACATTTACTGGAACTTGAGCTCCAAAGGGAACAAATGTACAACTGAAGAATTAGCAGCTGATTTACTTGTAAAATTGTGTTTAAAAGATGCACTTGATGCTTGTGGTTTCTAATAGATCGTTTCTGGAGGACATGAGCTTCAATCACTGACATTTTGCCAGGAGTCTAACAACACTTAAAATTAACAATTTTAAATGAGTTTCAGAAAGGGGGAAAAAACCACTCCAGACTGCAGCAGGAGACCCCAGACTGCAGTGAGAGACCATGCTGTCTACAAACCTGACCTTTTGCACCATGTCAATTAACGAGAACACACAAATCCAAGTAGTTGCTTGTTACTTGCTCAGTGCTTTGACATGAAGGACTTGACAGCTGTAGAAGTTTGGAAACTCTGCAGCACTCTAAGCCTCCAACTCCCAGCATAAAAAGAAAAAATATCTCCATCCAGCTCAAGAGCTAATCCATACAGAAATGAGCCATTTCACTAGCCTAAAGGGCATTTTTAGTAAGAAAGAAATCAAAGTAATTTATTATTTAGTAAAAATCCTAAAGGTCTAAAATTACTCAACACAAACTTTTCAAAGCAATCTGTATGGGACTTCTCCCAGTTTTCTTGATTGAACAAGAAAGCTGAACTTGCTCTACAGAAAAAAAAAAAAGAATGGTCAACTTAGAATCATAGATGTTAAGGAGAATATTTACCTAGAAAGACAAGCTTAAATATTAAAACAGAGAAATCACTGCCAGGCTAGAAGGCTCCTGTATCGGGCACAGGTCACTAAGAGTTCAAGTATCAAAGGTGTATGTATGTAGGTTAGTTAGCAGGCTATTTGCTCTTCATGAGTACTACTAGCAAATAATGGACAGTGCCTGTCAAATGACAGTGCCTCCTCATCTACATTATAAGCAAAAGAGAAGTTCATTGTTATCTTCATCTCTAATGCAACCTCCAACTGACAGAAGCTAACCCTGCTCTACCCTGCTTTGCCTTTCCTATCACAGGCTTTTAACTGGAGACAAAACACAGGAAACCCAAAAGGGTCTTCATCATGGTTAAAACTTGGCCGCTTTACACTTGGACCAAAACTACCATCTCATTTCATGCCACTCCTTGAAAAATTATTACATTCAACATCTCAGTGATTCTATGATCTCAACCACATCAGAATAATGTCTCATTACTTCTTTGTCTACTCCCATTGTCAGTCCGCCTACTGTGCATCTGGATCAACTGTGATAATCTCAGAAATAAAATACACTTTCAATCTCTCAGCATTTTGGAAGCTATTATTAGGAATCACATAATCCCTATTAGAAAACTGAGCTCCTGAAATTAATACTTTGCAATAAAAGGACACATTAAAACAATGTTCCTTTTCATTTCCATAACTCCAAGAAACCTTATTTATTCTAAAGAAACTAACATCTCTACTTAAATATCAAATTGATGTACCGTATAAGAACATATTTCCAAAAAAAGTACAACTCAAGATCTGTCCCCAAAATCCTCTTTCTTCTGCAGAAAAAGAACTCAACAGTATCATGAAAAAACAGTATTTATCTATTAAATATAGAATAAGTTACCTGACAGCTTTAATTCCTCTATTTCAATCACTGAACGGCTTTCACCAAAATGTTGGCTAAGCAGATTTTGTACATCGGCAGGAACACCAGGTTTTGGAGTGGATTTTTCCAAAATATCAGAAATTTTCTTCTAAAAAAAAACCCAACAAATAAAATGGGTAAGTATGTCATCTCTGTAATTTCTGCTCTTTGGCTACCACCACTGTAAATAAATGTTACTTGATAGCTTTATACAGTTATACTGGTTTAATTACAGCTTAATTAGAAAAACACCTTACAATGGAACAAGATTCCTGTTGTCGTGAGAACGCAGACTTCAGATGCAAGTCCAAACACTTTGATGAGATTCACCTTGACCCTGAAGACAAAAATCTTGTGCACTCAATGAACTGAAAGCTGTTTTGTGAGTTTTCTGACTTTTACATTTAACTCTCAGTTGGAAAATTCAGGGGTTTTTCATAGTTTATTATTTTTAAAGCATAACAACAGGCATCATGTGATATGTGTCTTGGTTATATTTTGATTAAAACAAGGTAACTACCTATCTATTTTGGAAGGAAAGATGAAGGGGGCCTATAGGGATGCTGGGGAGGGACTCTTCATTAGGGACTGTAGTGAGAGGACAAGGGGTAATGGGTTAAAACTTAAACAGGGGAAGTTTAGATTGAATATGAGGAAGAAATTCTTTACTGTAAGGGTGGTGAGGCACTGGAATGGGTTGCCCAGGGAAGCTGTGAATCCTCCATTGCTGGAGGTGTTCAAGGCTGGGTTGGACAGAGTCTTGGGTGACATGGTTTCGTGGGAGGTGTCCCTGCCCATGGCAGGGGGGTTGGAACTAGATGATCTTCAGGTCCTTTCCAACCCTAACTATTCTATGATTCTATGGCTGGCTGTATTCACAGAATAGCAAAAAATAGTGATGAAAATGAGTTAAAAAGCTCATAAAACCAGAAGTCAACTGGAAATTGTTCAGCATCTGCTCTGTTCTTCCAAATGTGCATCTTGTAAACCAAACTAATAATTTTTAGAGCCTGGACATGAGTTCATAATGATTATGTTTTATACCTTAGGAATGTTAACAAATACCTGGGTCTGAATTTTAACTTAAGTGGAAGTGTTGCTGTATTTTGTAATTCAATGGATCATGGGAGTAGAATAGCCATGCCTTCCTGTTGTCTGAATGATCTGCCAGCATTTAAGAAAACAGTAGGTTTTAAAGGATTGCCTGGAGACAATGGCAAGAATGTGAAGCCTCTCTTGTTCTCACTGAGAAGAGATTGCTTTGGGAAAGGCCACAGTAAAGTGTCTGTGTAAGCTAAACTGTGTAAGCTGTGTAAGCTAAACTGAACTTGCCTCATGAGGATGCATGGCAGCATAAGCTTAGAAGTGAAAATGAGCAGGAGAGCATGGCTAGGATGAAGCAAAAGGGCACAAATCTGGGAGGCAAAGTGAGATTTCAAAGACAGATGAGGTGGGCCTACAAGCATTTTTGGCAGCTTTGGAGGGGTGGTGGGCACCTTCAGGGCAAATTCAGCAGGTTAAGGTCCAGGGCAGCAAAGATAAATGGAAATTTTGAAGAGAGATATAGCAGGAATTTCAACACAGGGAACAGATCTTCCATCCCTCTTTCCCTCACTCACCCCAGCACCCACTCTCTCTTTCTCTTCCATACCTCAGCATTCTGTCTCTCCGTCTTGCCCGATACACCTGTAATGGCAGCATAAGGGGCAGAAGGCTGAAGAGGGAAGGTGCTGAAGACACTCCACACCATAGCAAAAGCTGTCTCTCCCAGCTGTCAGCCTCTTTGGCTACTGCCCATTTCACCTCTGCTAAAAGCCAACTGTGTGCTTGCAAAGCCCCAAATGAATCTTTGACCATGGGATACATGAAAATGAAGTCCTTATGCCTTCCTCTCAGCCTACCTTTGGCCTGGTACACAGCTCTCTGCAGTCCCTGGAACATCTGGCTGTTTGGCAGGTTTTTGCAGTGCCTGAACCTATAGCATCCCTTCCTTCCCAAGATTCACTCTCACTTGGCACCACTGTATTTTTCTGCCATGCAATAACTGTCTTCCCAAAGAATGACCAGAAGCCACTTGCAGCACACACAGCATTTGCATGAGGCCCACAACTGAACCTCTTCGTTGTCCTTCCTATAAACCACTGCTCTTCTCCAGCCCCAGCCCCAATACTTGCCTTTTAAGTGACCTATGTTTGGGAACCTCTGATTTAGCAGACAGCAAAACAGAATTATCAGGCTCATTTTACTTGGTAATTCAGCATAAGGTGTGATTCCACAGGACCACTATGTCATTTGTTGGGTCCCTTGGTTCCTTCAGGAAAATTATGGCACCCTGGAGGGGAGAAGCCTGATACTAATGAGGAATTCCCTAAGAGCAAGAGCAAGGACACCTGAGCAAAGTCTCTTCCTTCAAGGAGGATGGGGAAATAGGGAAATGTTTCTCATGCAGGATGTTACATTATTTTTCTTCCAATTCATTCCAGATGCTTAAAAGCAAAGCGTTGGTTTGGATTTCCCCCCCCTCCCCCCTTTTCCTTACTTTGAGAGAATACTTTGTTTGGAACCCATAGATCAACCTGACAAATATTTCCTGATGGATTTTTGACAGGCTGTGCATCTCAACTTAGTGGCCTAGCCCCACTGAAACCAAAGGTGCAAATAAGCGCCTATTGTTTGCCCAAGAATAGGGTCTTTTTGTTAGGCCTGGTTCACCAATCTCAGTCGCGGGGTGCTTTCGCACTTGCAGCAGTAGAACAAGTACTGCAGTCACTTCTGCCAGAGCTGCACTTAAAACAAAATCCCACTTTTCCCTCTTCACATTTCCTGGATGATTGAGAGGCCTGACATAACATAAAAAGGCCACCTCTCAGCCTTGTGAAGAAGCCAACTATTTACAGTTCATCCTGAAGGACAATTAACTTTCCTGGTACTATATAATTTCCATCTAGACTGCAGAGTATGTCTGTTGTTGAGGATGAGGCTTAAACATGGCCAGAGGGACAATGCAGGGCATTTATTTATACAGTTATGCTATGAGGAGAAGAGCAAACAAGGACAGTTCTTGGCTTAAAAGATAAAACAGCAGTTGGAGCTTGACCACACTCCCGGAATGGGGCAGACTCTGCAGCAACTGAAATTCCACCTTTCTCTGATGCAGTTACATTTTCCCAGTATGCAATACTTGCAAGAGTGGCGTAGACATACACAACCCTTGTGCAGAGTAGACACGTTGCTCCAGTTCAGGTTGGGAAGGGGTATTTTCAATGAAGTCAAAAAAAGTAGAAATTTGTGCCTGAAAGAGGCTCCAACATCATGACCATGTTACTTCTCATCATCACAAGGTTGTCCCAGTTCTGAATCATGTAACAGCACATACACCCAGTGCCCAGCTCCCAAACACTCTCTAGGACATTCATACCTTCTTTCTCTTCTTTGCCTTTACAGGAGTCTCTCGTTTTACGTCTGGCTGACTCAGAAAACACTCTGTAAGCTGCACAGAACATATTAAAAAAAAAAAAAGGGAGAGAAAAAGGATTCAGTATCAGATATCTGATCACCGGGGGGGAGGGGGGGGGAGAAAAAGTCACCAAAGGGAGCTAAGAGGGGATACAGAAAGTAAAATGCTGGGTAGAGAAATAAAAACAAACCCAAGCTTCCTTACCTACAGAAGGGATCACATTCTTACAGTTACACATATCTGGAGTAACTTTGGAATTGAGATCTATGTTGCAACCAAGAGTAGAATAAACAGAAAGTCGAAACATACAAGTTGTAGCCACAATTCCATAAAATGGTGAAAAGCGGGTTTTGATACATTTTAAAAAAATCAAGAGGAAAACATGAACAAAAGATTTCACAAACTTCGTAGTTTTAACCTCTATTATTGTGTGTGACTGTTTGTCTAAACTTTGCCAATAGTGCTCTACAGTAACTGGGTCTAAGGTGATCATCCAGACAGTGACATATGCCAGGAAACTGGGCAAGAATAATTGGAAACAATCATATCCTGGATTTCCTTTTACATGTGTAATACAAAATTTAGGAAAACATGTTTTGAATTTGTTCTACCCCATTTTTGCTTTGTCTCCCCATAGCAGGCAGGGTCAAATACACACAAGCAAAATACATGGTGCATTTCAGAAAAATCTTCATCCAACATGTGTTGCTACCATTAACCCTCTTTGCCTAAGTGAGCGTGTTGAATTGATTCATTTGTACCAGAGCCCCTGTTCACATAAGCTAGGTTTAGGATTTGTCCTTAGACACCTAAAATGGTCCAAAACAGAGGAAGTGAGGCACAGGCTTTCCTTATTTTGAGCATACTGATTCCTTTTTCTTTTGCCTTCTTAGGGACTTTTGCTTCATGGAAATGTAAATTAATCTACATAGATGGGTTTTAGAGCTTAATAAGTGACTTGATGAAGAGCAATGGGAAAATAGGCTGAGCTGCAGGAAAAAGCTCCTTAATATTAGGATGCATTTGGCTGGAAAAATCTGCTCCTGTGAGAAACTGCAGAGAAGTCTCATCACATGGAGCGTTAAAAGCTCAGGAACAGCAAATCCAGAGCTGCTCCCTGGGGAAAGCCTGGAAGAAAAGTATCAGCAGAAAATGAAGCCCAGCTGAAAGCCAGAGAAGCTGCTTCTTTGCTCCCCTGTGAGGGCAGCTTCAACAGGACAAAAGACAAGTTGACAGAAGTTCAGACTATTTGAGCCTTTCTGAGTCCTCCTTGCACTTCCCTCCCCTTAACAGGAGGACACTTTATGACAACTAGTACTGTATGACCCTACCCAGCACTTTGTGGCTTTCCAAGCCCTCTCTCACATCCTTATCAGAAACATTTTGTGGAGTTTAATTGTTCACATTATGCGCACATTTCCCTTTTACTCTACACTCCCCTGGCTAATTTAGCTATAAAAAACAGGATATTACCATGCTTAACACAAATGACCTATTGCTTGCTTCTGCCTTCTGTGCCATGATGCAATCACAGCCACTGCACTTGTAAAGGCAGCAATACTGTACAGACGTGGCCACGAAACTGGTTGAGATTTGAAATGGTACTTGGGAATGACCAGACACGATCTGGCTGAGGACTGGCTGCAGCCAGCAAAGCCCTCTACAGCTAGAGCTGGATCAATAGCTACCCATGAGAAGTGATAGGGACCATATCTTGCTTCAACAAGAGATACGTGTCCCTGTGATTTTCTCACATATAAACAGGTATTATCTTCACCAGAAATCAAGGGAACTACTGCAAGTAGAAACTCACTTCAACTAATAGATGTTGCAAGGTTAAAATAAGCTTTTTGGTTTTATTTTTGCGTTCTTTCTTTTTAAATAATCTCTCTCCTGACTCTGATTCAAGCGCTTTTAAACCACCACCATACTATCATTCCTATCCCTAAAATTAGCACTCCCAGACACTGAGACTGAAAAAGAAGTACTCTCTGCCTTCAATTCCTGCTTACACATCCCAGCTGTCCATAGATAATCAAAGATCACTTGCCAGGTGTTTTATCATAAATTCCATGGTCAACGTACTTTATTTGGAGAACAACCCTTTGGACTGATTTAGTCAAGGGATATTAACAGGCAGCCAAAAAGGCAGAAAGGGGCCAACCTGAATCTCTTTCCTCCGGTAAAGGATGACGTTCCTCTATCCTAGAAAGTGCTACTGCTCTTTCAGCATATTGAAAAATGTTATGCATTCACTTCAGGCCCATTTCTCCTTCCATATATATAGTGAATTCTTTTACATAAGTATGCAGAACACTCCCAACAGGTAGCTGCATGAGAAAAGAATGAAACTGTGGCAAGAGCTGAAAAATATTTTCCAATAGAAACCAAATTTTCTCACTGATACCCCCCATTCAGTTGTTTAATAGTATCACCAAATACCACAGCTTCTTTTTTGAAGGCAGTATGCAAGCCGTTATTTCAACAGCAAAAGAAGTGCAAAGCAGTCACAGAAGCACACAGCAGGCTTGTAGCCAAAGCCTTGCTTCTTCAGAGAAGCATATTAAGACTCAAAATTATCTCCTTTACAACAGCATATATATATTTAGGCATAGTATGCTATTGGCCCAGCAATAATAAGTCCACTTTATTAAGACATTAAAAATAAGGCCATAAGAAAAATAGAAACTTCATGGTGGTGAATGGCTGTAAGCTTACTTATCTTTGATGATCTGCAGCCTAAAATACTTTGGCATCTGATCTAGACTGAACTTCTGACCCTTATCCAAATGTTAGTTGCCTACCTACTCACGTAATAGCTCCTTAAATGCCACCCTTAAGAAAACAACATTCGCATGTTTTTCTGATGCAAGACACAGAGCAGGCAACCAACTGTTTTTTGACATGGCTCCCCTGTGCTCTGTGTTTTTATGCTATTTTTACATGGAAGTTCTTATAATGCAGAAAACAGGAAATTTGTGCTGAGACCAGTGATTCATGACCTAAAATGTTATAAATTCTTTGTTTGTTAATCATAGGCAGAACATAAAATATTTCCTGCATTATATTTCTAACAAATTTTTTTCTTTACGTGTTGCCAAGTTACTGCAAATTCGTATGTAGAGTGAAAACATTCTTGCATGAGTGCGGAAGTTTACATTCTAGGTCAGCCATATATTCTGACTTTCAGTTTTTGACAAAGTAAGCATATCAAATACTCCATTCAGTTTGGAGACAAATTATTCATTTCATTGTAAGCCTGAGGACAGCCTGCAAACTAAAAACATAAATGCTTGCAGTTCTATTTGATTGTCTCCTGACTGGCTTTAAGGTGCCAAGTCCACCACAGAACAGCTTCCAGTCTGTGAATAAGGCAGGGATGAATAAAACAGGTTATGTTATATGCACCAAAACTACAAAACTACGAGCTTTATGTAAACACATCTGTTTTTGCAAGTGTTTTGCAAACATGACATGCCCGTGACTTTCAGCTCCCATGAAGCTCCTGGAGTTTTGTGGCTACACATCAGAATACCCAATTCCAAAATGCAAACTCTTATTTTTTATATGACAGGAAGAGCTGAGGCTTGTGTTCTGCTACAGCTTAGCAGTCCCAGTCCACCCTGTCAGGATAACTTGTAATGGCTATCTTATGTTCTCATAGAAAGGAAAGAGCAAAGCAACTTCTCCAAACAAACTGTCGTAACTTAGTTCTAAATGCTGAAGTGAAGATAATGGTGACAAAAAGTGGCTCCATAAGCACCCTCATCAAGTTGAAGTCCTCAGCATCTGACTCCCCAGTAGAGCATGTACAAAGGCAATACAGCTTTCTCCTGTATTGCTCGGTTCTCTCTTTCCTAATCAAAACATGGAACCACGCAAAGAGTAGTGCTCGATGGCTCAATGTCCAGCTGGAGACCAGTAACGAGTGGTGTCCCTCAGGGATCGGTGTTGGGACCGGTCTTGTGCAACATCTTCGTGAGTGACATGGACAGTGGGATTGAGTGCGCCCTCAGCAAGTTTGCCGATGACACCAAGCAGCGTGGTTCAGTTGATATGTTGGAGGGAAGGAATGCCATCCAGAGGGACTCTGACACGTTTATAAGGTGGGCTGATGCCAACCTGATAAAGTTTAACCACGACAAGTGCAAGGTCCTACACCTGGGTTGGAGCAATCCCAGGCACAGCTACAGGCTGGGCAGAGAAGGGATTCAGAGCAGCCCTGAGGAGAAGGACTTGGGGGTGTTGGTTGATGAGAAAATGAACATGAGCCGGCAGTGTGCGCTTGTAGCCCAGAAAGCCAACCATATCCTGGGCTGCATCAAAAGGAGTGTGACCAGCAGGTTGAGGGAGGTGATCCTGCCCCTCTACTCTGCTCTCGTGAGACCTCACTTGGAGTATTGTGTGCAGTTCTGGTGTCCTCAACATAAAAAGGACATGGAACTGTTGGAACAAGTCCAAAGGAGGGCCACGAGGATGATCAGGGGACTGGAGCGCCTCCCGTATGAAGATAGGATGAGAAAGTTGGGGCTGTTCAGCCTGGAGAAGAGAAGGCTGCGTGGAGACCTCATAGCAGCCTTCCAATACCTGAAGGGGGCCTATAGGGATGCTGGGGAGGGACTGTAGTGAGAGGACGAGGGGTAATGGGTTAAAACTTAAACAGGGGAAGTTTAGACTGGATACGAGGAAGAAATTCTTTACTGTCAGGGTGGTGAGGCACTGGAATGGGTTGCCCAGGGAAGTTGTGAATGCTCCATTGCTGGCAGTGTTCAAGGCTGGGTTGGACAGAGCCTTGGGTGGCATGGTTTAGTGGGAGGTGTCCCTGCCCATGGCAAGGGGTTGGAACTAGATGATCTTAAGGTCCTTTCCAACCCTAACTGTTGTATGATTGGAGTATTGCGTGCAGTTCTGGTGTCCTCAACATAAAAAGGACATGGAAGTGTTAGAACAAGTCCAGAGGAGGGCCACGAAAATGATCAGGGGACTGGAGCACCTCTCGTATGAAGATAGGATGAGAAAGTTGGGGCTGTTCAGCCTGGAGAAGAGAAGGCTGCGTGGAGACCTCATAGCAGCCTTCCAATACCTGAAGGGGGCCTATAGGGATGCTGGGGAGGGACTCTTCATTAGGGACTGTGGTGAGAGGACAAGGGGTAATGGGTTTAAACTTAAACAGGGGAGGTTTAGATTGGATCTGAGGAAGAAATTCTTTACTGTGAGGGTGGTGGGGCCCTGGAATGGGTTGCCCAGGGAAGCTGTGAATGCTTCATCCCTGGCGGCGTTCAAGGTGGGGTTGGACATAGCCTTGGATGGCATGGTTTAGTGGGAGGTGTCCCTGCCCATGGCGGGGGGGTTGGAACTCGATGATCTTGAGGTCCTTTCCGGCCCTTACTATTCTGTGATTCTGTGATTCTATGATTTATTTATCTCACTTCACCTCTGGTTTCCTTGGAAAGACACCCCAAAGCATAGTAATTGCTACTGTGTTGTTTAACACTTCTCTGTTACCAAAAAAACCCCATCTCAAAATGGTTTTCACTTGGGCAACTGCATTCACACATTGAATTTACTATTGATGTAGAGGTCAATATTAATATCCGTAACCTCAAGGAGAGATAGTTTCCAATGTAATTTTAGCTCTTTGACAGCCATTTGCTTGATTCTGCTGTATGGTATCAGGAAGGAAGAAGAAATTTACCTTCAAACAAGAGACTCTTAAAATCATCTGACCTCTAGATGACTCGTTTTTGCTGTAGTTGGAGTGATGCTGTGTGTCAAAAACCTTGCTGCCTTTTGCTTGGCATATGCATTTAATGCTGAACAAGACAGTTCCTACTGGTTTTAAGGGAAACTTTTATTAGCGGAAGGCTATGGAAATATCAATCCATGTAGAACTACATTCCTCTTCACTTAAACCTTGCACAGGGGATATTATTGGGTAGAGATGCTGTACAGCACAGAAATACAGTTTTTGAGACCTTGTGTGTGCAGGGAAAGGGAAAAGATTATAGGGGAGGACACTCGGTAGGCACCATCCAGGCTTTCATCACTATGAAGTCATGTAACAGGCAGGCCTGGCAGAAAACAAGAGTGAATTTGTTGAAATGTACTGGACTGTGATCAGTTCCAATTAAGGCAAAATAATTTAATCAAACAATCTTATTACTGAAGAGATCAGACAAAGCGTGAAGTAAACCGTCCCTTTCCTGAACAAAAGGGGACTATGTTTCCTTATGCAGTACCATCTCTGTGCTCTACATAATTGCTACATTTACAAACCTGCTTTCTTTTCTTCATCACAGCAGGTTTGGAATCAGAATCTTTATGTGTTGCTGTCCTGTTGTCACTTGCTTTCTCAACATCTTCATCTTCTGAAGGATCTAAGGAGAAAAAAAAAGAGGTTTTGTTACTGTTTTTCAAATCCATCTCCTATCTTTGCATTTAAAAATAGGGACTATGGTCCACAAGATCACTGTCAAAATACATCTTTTGTGCTAAGTTTTCTGACACTTCTTTCAGAATAAGTGATCTCCTCCTACTAAAACAAGTCTTACAGATGAAGGAAGGAAACAGCCAAACACACACAAAAATGCACATAACCTGCATCCTCGGCCTCCATCTAAAAGCTCCAAATGCCTTATTGCCACCAATTACCTAGAAGAGGAAAAATTAAAAGATTGGTATAATGTCCTACTGTACAAAAATACATGCAGCCATTTTCTGCATGTACATTTTGTGTCTCTCCGACTTCAGTAATTATTAGGCAAAGGCACCATACCCTAAGTTTAAGCAGAATGTCCACAAGACTGAAAAAGACTTATGTTTGGAGAGAAAACTATTTACATTAAGCTGCTTCTACTCATTTTATTCTTCATCTCTTTTATCTATAAAGAGACTTTGAGGGCAAAAAAACACCCACAGCAACATTTCCCTTTTGCTATATTAGTGCTTAACATCTGCTGAAACACAGAAGTTTCTGCTGGGAACTGAATTACTTCCCTGATCACTGCCAGAAGTATTACGACCCATCAAACTGAATTATTCAATTTCTGTATCTAGAGTATTTCCGCCCAACTGGTACTTACTCATCGTTGCAATCTCCTGCATTCTGAAGTTCTAAATTCACTTCAGCCTCATGATTATTTATTTTTAATGAAGAGGAACAGTACGATTTCTTAAGTATCACCTGAAGTACAGATGATGTAACTACATTTACACAATCACTACCTGTGAGCAGAGTAAACTGATGGCCAGAGAACATATGAGAGAGAGAAAATAAATTATGGCTGGTATTTACTAATTCTATGTTGAAATAGGTACCTAACGAAAAAAGGTAACTGAAAGGATATGTGAAAGATATGTCAAAGAATTTAAGTGAAAGGTGAAGTAAAAGAATATGAAGGAGAAAAAAAGAGATCTTTATTCATCCATAGGTGCAATGTTGTACATTATATGGCAATAAGGCAGCAGCTTTGAAAATCCTAATGCAACACAACAGGTAACAAAATGGGTACATACTTAAGCCTGTAAAGAGAGATACCATCTTGTAGCTCCTTTTCCCCCTACGAAAGGCTTGTGTAACAGTCAGCATCCTAAAGTTGGGTTGTGACAGCTGTTAGACTTCAAAAAAGTTTGGGAAGTAGAAAGCTAGTGAAGAAAATCAGTGAGTATTTTAGCAAGTTGGATATCGTCTGTCATGAAATCTTACTTGATACAGGTTACATTCTTGGCAAACTACAACAGCTTTAGAAACGGAGCAGCAACTGAGAAGAGAATTTCTGTCCAGTACAACTAAGAGACTCCTAAGTGAAGGGGTTAGATAAGCATGTTAAAGAATTTAGTTCAGACCAAAACAAACACCATGGAAGAAATGGCAGCACTCATTTGCATCTCAACACAGGATTAAGGCATATTCTGAAATCTTAAGCGAGCATTCACGAAGAAAAGCCTCTGCTTTCCAGATCTAGAGCAAATGCACAAACATGCACCAAATGTACACTGCAGCTCTGATGGTCTACCCACCTATTTCTCTTAGCAGGCACAGCCATAAAATCAGCAGCTGAATGGAGTATAGCCACATGAGTACTAGATCCCAGGTGGGCAAGCGGCTGGTGGCAGGGAAGGACCAGGGATATCACTACGGGCAACCCTTTGCCACAGGCTGTAACATTAGCACGTAATTGTAACATTAAGCTGTCGCTGTCATTCAGCCTCAGAGGATACTAGGTAGGTAGCCATTCTGGGATCCCTTCCCAAAGAGCATGAGTAAGGGAGGTGAAAAGACTATATCTCAGGCTTACTTGCACACTAGGAAATATGTGGCACTAATCTCCATGGGTTGCCCTCAAGAGCCATTTTCCCTCTCTTCCAAGAGACAAATTGAGACTGATTGACTTTTCTTATAAGCTGCCATTTGGATCATGAGCAAGAAGAATGAACAACTGTCCCCAATACAACTGGTACTGTCCTAAGAGTGTTCATCAGACAGTGGCTGAAGGTGAGAAGTTTTCTGGGAAAGTTTACTGGCCACTAGAAGTAAAAAGGGGAGAGTATACAAAAAATGCTTTTATTTTTATCACCATCAATGGTAATATGGATTTACCTTATTATAAATTTATTATTAATGCACAAAAAAAAGTGTACCTAGCCCTCTACAGCCTTACACATAGCAGCAGGTAAACAGGGGAAGAGAGAATGCTAAAGGTTAATAAATTTAGTCCTTATACTACAGCTCAAATATCTGTGCCAATATACTGGGTTCTTCCTTCCTGTTCTGAGAATGTTCAAGAGCTCCTGCATCATACCCTTGCCCCTGCACAGGAACAGCTCCTTCCACAGCCTGTTCCTCTCCGAAGTCACTGACCACTTACTCCGGCCACTTTGGAATCTCAGATATGATACTGTATTAGAAGAAGCTAAAAAATTGTATCATTCAGCATACTGCTCAAAGTTTAAAAGGTGTTAGTGTTACCGCTATGCATTACCATAGGCTCGTTTCCCTCTGTATCATGCTTCCTCTGGGAAATTTCTTGCGCTGCATTTTCGCAGCACAGCCTCTGTTTGTGCACCCACCACTGATTTTTGCCTCTCTGCCCTGACTCCAGAGATACTGGAGGAGTGACCAGCTTTTACACACACCAACCCCACAGCCTCAGGGTCCTGGATGCACTGCATCAAAGCAGGCTATGGAGTGATGATATAAATTAAGTACATCAAAGAAATAAGAACTAATCACCTCTTTATCCATCTTTCTCACTGTCCTAGAGCTCCAAATGCCCATTCCAGAGTATATCTGTGCATGTCCCACTGAACTGAATTGCTGAGCCAGCTCTTTCCAACATTTCACACTGGAAATATATGAGAATTGCATAAAATAGATTCAGGAGAAGCTGCAAGTGATCTTTAAATATTCCTTCTTAAATCCCATTTGGCATGCTCTGAAAGGCAAATAGGAGTCGCCTAAGTCTTAAATAACATCTTCTCTTTCTCATAACTAAAAGACATACTGCTAGCAATAGCACTCTGAAACTGCGCAAATGGTTTCCATGATCTGAAATAGCCTGACAATGTACCACCTGCTCACTGCCCATCTGAGTTTTGGACTGCACCTCGTGATGCAACATCCTCTGCTTGCTTTCAGCAAGAAGTGAGAGAGGAGGGAACCAATGTCCAGCCCCAGATCCAAACAACATCTGTAAAACCAGTTCAAATTTGAACAACTTTCTGCAGTACCTGAAAATCTTTATTTTGTACACAGCAGAACTTTTTATCTGACCAAATTCCAGTCGAGACAGCAGCTAGTTTTGAGCTGTGAATGTTTGTGACACCACGTCGGTTCCCATGATGACGGGAAATCTTTGCTGTGGGCAGCAAAGACTGACAGGCCCGATTCTGCCAACCATGTTCACGTTAAATAGTGTATCTTCCTCTGAAAATAGTTACCTTAATGTCAGCAGGGTTTTTCACAAAATAAATCGTAAGTTGATGCGAATAAATGCAGAAGCACTCAACTCACAGATCCCAAACACACTTGTATCAGAGCAGCACTGCTTGCCCTGCTTTGAGGCGTCAAGGAGCCCAGATGACTCCTCCCTGCCAGAACTGGAGAGTGCATAAATCCTTCCTTAATAATAAGTTGGCACAAATGCAGAACCTAATTGATTAACACAACACTGACTTTCATCTCCCTTGTGGTGCAAGTGAGCAGGCAGGCAGGCACTGATGGAATATGCTGCTGAAGGGGTGACGCTGTTCAGCACAGCAATCCTTTGCATCTGCTTTCCTGTGACATGGACCTTATGCAACCACAAGGTCATCAAAGACACATGAATGGTCACGTAATGCTCTCAATACAGAAACATAAATGTGAATTCCATAGCTCTTCACACTTTCACCTTTGGTATTACACTAGTGGCATGGCACATACTAAGTGACTTCCCAGTCATTAAGTATTTCTATTTGATTTTGTTTTGAGTCACACTGATACGGAAAAAGCCATTTGTGCTTAACACACATGCATATATATATGTATATGAATAAGACTCTCATTTGTTATACTGATCACTATTTAAAATAAATCAGTGCAATGGATTCTAACTCATTTCAAATTTAATACTGATACACAAGCATGTCTAAGTACATCAATATGCATACTAAATAAATACATATACACACGCCTTTATTAACTCACATATCTGCATGTTCATGCATATGCACAAAAATAAGCATACAGATATTTAGATAATTTAACTGGTTCCCTTCAAACATCTTCTTTATTAATACATTCACAAAGAATATACATTTGCTTGGTTATTTATACTAGTATTTTTAAAGACAGACAGGACCTTAAGGATATAGGTGGCAATTAATAAGAAAGCACAGAATAGAAAAATATTCTTTTGTACACATACCCAAAGATAACTAAGGGAATAATTTCCACTTTTTTTTATCTGGAAGCTAAGTGAGATCAGACATCTATTTGGTATCTAAAAGACCCCAAGTGACACAGGCTAGTACAGGATAATTTCATTTCTTACATTTCTCTGTGCTGGCATTTGGAGAAAACCTCCCTTACAGGTCCACAAGCGAGGCTCACTCAACTTTCATTTGATGTATCTGGCACTACCCACACTCTGAGACACACTCTGGATCAGAAGAGTCTCTGTGTCTGAAGAGAAATCCCTGCTCTCTCCCTTATGCTCCCATTAGGGTTACAATTCAGTACTAAAGTAGAATCACTTAAACAAAAACAAAGTTTGTACGTTATTACTGCCCCCCCCCCCCCGACTTCCATCCTCCTCTGACTCTTCTAAAATTGCCTGTGGAAAGGGGGCCTACAAGAAAGCTGGAGAGGGACTTCTTACAAGGGTATGTCATGGTAAGACAAAGCATAATGGCTTTTAATTGAAATAGAATAGATTTAGATTAGGTAGAAGGAAGAAATTCTTTACTGTGAGGGTGGTGAGACACTGGCACAGGTTGCCCAGAAAAGCTGTGCATGCCCCATCTCTGGAAGTGCTGAAGGCCAGGCTGGATGGGGCTTTGAGCACGTTGCTCTAGCGGAAGGTGCCCTTGCCTGTGGTCCCTTCCAACCCAAACCATTCTGTGATTCTATAGGTTTATATTTGTTACACTCTGCTCCTTGCTTCAGATATGCTACAGGAAACTACGTGCTTGTCACAACTCTATAGAAGGGCATAGTTTGTTCAATTTGGGTGTGCTATGATGGATTCATTTCATAGGCTGCTTTGTAAGCTCTGTTTTTATTTATTGGTTGATTAAGCAGTACTGATCTGTGTTCATGAATCTGGTGGGAAAATATTTCTCAGGGCTTCCAGCTTTAAATTCAGCAGATTGATAAATACTTGATGCTGAGTAAAATGCCAAGCTAAGTGTGCTGAGCACATCTCGAGTTTCTTAATTGCCATTTCAGATTTCTTTGGGAGGAAGGCAGGAGAGTGGCAGAGAGGAGGTCAGAGAAAAGAATACAACTGAAGTCTGAGAATTCCTTATTACTGTCATGGTTTAGCCATTAAAAACTGGCCTAAGTCTTCAGTGAGTCAGATTATGCAATCTTAATGTCAGTGCACCACTTGGAATTTTTCTCATTGCATCTTCCCTGCATGTCCCATCAGGTACATACAATACAAGGTCAGTCAACTTCTGTAAAGTGTAACAGCTGTCAGCAAAATTGACTCCCAGGTCCCCGTTCATCCTTGCTCAGTTGAGAGGCCTCCTCATGCCTTCATGTTTGTGCTGATCACAGTAACTGGGCTAAAAGCAGCAATGACAGTATTTTAACATACCACTATTGTATCACCCCTCCAGGCAGCAGGAAACACAAAGCTCAGGTGGGTCCTTCCATGCTGCCCACCAGTACCCAAGGGAAGAGATGAGGTCTTTTAAACGAAACAACCCTGGGTGTGTGGGCTGATTAACTAAGAATTAACTTTTTAAATATTTATTTTAAAGCATTCCAAGCTCAACTATATCCCTGAGAAAAGGGAAAGGTTCTGCACACCAGTGGGAGAAGCAGGTACAGAGGCCAATCAGGCACAGCAACAATAGCCAAGCAGCAGCTCAAACATCTCCTGGAGGGATCCCAAATTGGTCAGCTCTGTGTCACCAGCACCGCTAATCCTGAAAGGAGGATCTCTTACATGGCTACCAGGACAATCCTCTCTAAATTCCCTCACTGTAAGCAATGGGCAGCTTTAAATTTTCCTGTTGAGAAGCCTAATAATAGCTCAGATACCCTGGAGCCTTTGGTGTAAAGCCAGCCAGCCAAGCAATATCTATGAAGCTCTTTTAGGCACCTCCAGACCAGCCACATGGAATAGCTAAGAATGCAAATTTTGTTATTAATATGCTTCTTCAGATCAGTTCCTAGCTATTCACCATGACAATACTTTAGAAATTCCTAGTAAATGAGGTAAAATGTTAGCTACAAAAGTGATTTGTCCTCAGGGAAGATCACCACATAACTACTGCATCAAAAATAGCTAACAACAGTGTCAGTATCCTCTTCATTTCTCAAATTGCTCTGGCTAAATTGGAAATGGTCCACTGGCACCCCCCGAAAGATAAATAATTCTCCTCATCACAGGCATGCATCATCTGCAGCGGCATGACTGAGAAATCCAGATGACACTACAGAAAAAAACACCAAACTCATCCCTTACCTCCTTGAATAAGGGTTAGCTAAAACATTTCAAACAGTATCGCAAACCAAGATTTAGCCAGAGAAACACATACACAGTAAGAGAACACATTCTGACAGATGAAAAATCTTTGATGGTAGGAAGAATGGCAACGTGGCTAAGCATGGAGTGCTGATTCAAAAACTGATGAAGATATTTCTTTCCTTTTTTAAAAAAATATTTTAGTATTTTAGGTTTTGCAATTCCAGTTTTAAAAGACTGATGAAGTTTTCATACTTTTCTCACTGGGGTCATGAATCAAATTAAGTGCCTTCACTCGTAAGACCTAAAAACACATGTACATTTTGACCAATCTGAACTAAAGAGGAAAAACTGTGAATGAACTGGTATCTCTTATTGTTGTTAAGATGTAAGAAGTTGCATGTAAAGCAACTAGCACTTACTGTTCCTTTGGTGACCTTCCCTGTCAGTTTACTGCAACACAGAGCTGCCTCCCTGCCTGAGCTGAAATAATCTCCACAGTAATTACATCTGGCACTAGCGCTCCACCAATCCCAACCCAGGCAGGGTCCCCCACCGTCTAGTCACTGTTTTCCCTTCCCATCGTTATGAACTAAGGACTCCATTCCCAAAACAGGTCTATTTCAGCACAGCAGTAATTTTTCATATCTGTGAGGATGCCTTGAACGGCAGACATTACCTGACAATGTACTTTAAAAAAAGGTATTTTAAAGCATACTTGTGAGGCACAGCTGAAGGGCATATGATATGTAACTGAGCAAACACAGGCTCGGTCCTATCAAAGAATCAAAAGAACTTCAATTTTGTTCCACTAGACAACATTCAGACAGCATAAGGTCCTTCCTACTCCATCCAGCCTAAGGCTGTGCCAAGCCAGTTTCTTGCTAAAAGTCTGTAGGAATTCCCTATAATAGCTCCTAAGTATTGGCAACAGCTTGTCCTACAAACACAATGTTCTTACAAAATGTAAAACCCTTCCCTGCGCAGTTCAACAGGCACTTCTACCACAAACTTTTTTTCTCCCTGATAAAACTGGTGACAGGATATTCAGTTTACATTCCTCTTCCTTACACTGAATGTCAATTTAAATTAAAATCACTGCCGGTTCAAGCAAAAAAGAACAGGTCTTCATGAATAATATCAAATTAATTTTCACTATGCTCTGATATGATACAGTTTTTAGTACACATACACAGCTATCTTGCCATGCAAAGGATCTCCCACAGAACTTTTCTAACAACTTTCTCCCTTATTTTTAACACTTTCTTTTTAATACACAAAATGATTACTTCCACACTCGTGACACAACTTGCTGACTGGAAGTGAACCAAAAGACAAAATATTAGTAGTCTTGTAGTACAGCCTGTGGTATAGCTACAACCCAGTCCTATTCACAATCTATCTTTTTCACTATCTCACACAAGGAATGATGGCACCACGAAGGTACGAAGGGAGAACTCAATATTCATTTAGTCACTATAGTTCTAAAACCCATGGCAACATAAAGGGCAAACACCAAGATTTGACATGTCAGGAATATGATAGGCCCTTTCACTGTTTGCCATCCAACTTAATTTCTTCATAACAGGCCTGCCAATCAAGAGCAACCAGAGCTTGAAGATACAATAATACACCAGCACAGAGTGCAAATCAGTTCTGTTGTTTGCTCTAGTACCCTTCGTCAATGACACTATGACTGAAGGCTCAGATGACAGCCACAAGCTGCTGCAATCTCCTCATTTCTCTTTTTTCTTGTACTCTCAAAAACTATTTGATAATCTCCTTAAGTCTCAAAATGCAATTTAAAAGCATTTCTAGAGATGGGGAAGTGGGAGACTTCTATTTGTTTGCAAGTAGCATGGGTTTCGGCTGTTTACAGATCTGCTGGATGCTTATTATACAATTAAATACTTAATCTTATAAAAAGGGCTTCTCTTCTTGACAGATGCCAGGCATTATATAACCTACAGTCACTTTACAAACCACTCAAAAGGATGCCAGTAATAGTGTGCAACAGTTTATGCTTGTAAGAGAACACTCTATCCAACTCTGAAAAGCAGAGGAATAGGGCAAGTCAGGATACTGTTGACCACACTGAAAACTGGTCAAGACATTATGGTTCACATATCTCACCTTGTGAAATGCTCCATGGGATCTTTAAATTAGTGCCAAGGAATTCGGTGTTAATCAAAAGAAAAATCACTTCACAAATACAAGTTACAGAATGTATAACTGTACAAGGCAGAACCCCACAGGGCTGGCTTGAAATAAGTATCATTCCAGAGGAAATGATACCAAAGAAGGCTGGGTAGTCAAAAACCATCCAGCATCCCAAGAAAAACACAAAATATGAGCTCAGGAAAAGCTAGGCACAAATGAGGGCCTGACTCCCTGCTACACCATCTTCTGTATTCTTAATGGCGTGGACAGGAAACTCATGCAAAAGCAGTATTTAATGATGTCAGTATCCTGCACATTTTGAATTTCACTACTTACACAATCCTAGTTTGCCACCCAACATATGTCTATCTGGAGGCAGACTCTTTCCTTTTTCAGGCCCTTTCTTTACACACCACCATCCTTCATCTGTTGCAGTATTCAATCCTACCAGATACTTATTCTTCTTAACGGAGAAGAAATACGTAAATTGGGAGGAAAGAGAAACTTGGATAAATCCATAAAACTACTTAATGTATCCCAGGTCTGAGTACAAGCAAGTTTTGCCCAGGAATGGTATGTCTCAGATGTGACGTCTCCCTTAAAACTACAGGAGATTCCTATTTTCTACTGTTCTCCCAACATGTTGGAAAGCAGCTGTGGCTCACAGCTGTAGTTCCTGTTGTGAAGGTAACAGAGTCTGGCTGACTCTGTTGCCTTTGAGATGATAGATCATGATAAAATTACACAGTGGAACTTGCCAGAAATCATAGGCTTCAATTAAAAAAATAAAAAAAAAGGCAGTACACTTTGCAAAAGCTTAACAGCCCAAATTACTGTTCACAGAAACACATGGCTACTTTAGTGACCACTGATTTAATTCATGCCTCTTTGGTTCATATTTTGCAGGCATATGCATCTATAGTATAAAGATATTGAATAAAGTTATATGAATTGCTGAGGTGAGTAGCTCGAGAGAGGGCGCCTTCAACACCTGATCGGGGGAGGCTCGGCGTCCAGGAGCTTCAACTCAGAGCAGCAACAGCCACCGAGGGACCCTCAAGTCCTCGACGGGACTTGCCCAGGAGCCGGCAGCTCAGCGGACGCGAGGAGGTGACTCACAGGGGGCGGGGCCAGGAGGAGCGGCACCAGCCCTGACTGGTTAAAAACCTGCCCCAGGGAGCGCGGCCACCAGGGTGGGTTCGAGGCAGTTCGCGGCAGTTCGAGCGGGTTCGTGGGCACTCGCCGTATGAGCAGGGTCCGGTCTGGGAGCCCTGCTCTGGCTGTCCCGGCGGTGGCCAGCGTAGGCACCCAGACAGAGCCGGTGAGAGGGGAGGCTGCAGTGCAGAGCTCGGGTGTAGGGAGCGCCTGCACTGCTCTCCTGAGGGGAGGGTGCGCAATGGGCAGGGTTGCACTCGGTGCTCCCTGGTGGAGGTCCTCCTGCAGCAGGGGCTGAGCTGCGGAACGCTGTTACTAGGCTGAAAGATGTCAGGGAACCTGAGGGGAAACAGCACTGCTTGCCCCAGGGCCAGACTGTGCAGGGGCCTCAAGCATCCACTGTCACTCCTGCAGGAAAGGAGGCTGCTAACCCAGGAAGCTGGGAAATGGTGACAGAAAAAAAACAACAAAAAAAGGAGGAAGAGGGTAATTAAAAGCAAGGGGCTTCCTCCTACATCTGTTGTCCCCACCCAGAACCACTTTGCTGTCCTGCAGGGGGCTGATGAGCAACAGCGCTCCCACCAGGAGCAACCAGCTGGTGCACTGGTAAAGAAGGTCACTGCTGGTGCTGCCAGGAAAAAGCGGCGGGCCATAGTAGTAGGGGACTCTAATCTGAAAGGCACAGAGGCGCCCATCTGCCGGCCTGACCCAGCCTCAAGGGAGGTGTGTTGCCTACGAGGGGCTCGGATCAGGGATGTTGCAGAGAAGCTGCCTGCTCTAGTCGGTCCCACTGACTATTACCCACTTCTAGTGATCCATGTGGGTGCTAGTGCTATAGATAGCAGTAGCCCGGAGAACATAAAGAAGGACTACAGAGCTCTGGGAGAGGTGGTTAGGGGCTCTGGAGCTCAGATTGTCTTTTCGTCAATTCTCCAGGATACAGGGCAGGACCTTGAAAAGGCTGGGAGGATTGGGCAGGTTAATAAATGGTTAGAAGGGTGGTGCTATAGTCAGGGGTTTGGGTACCTTGAACATGGGACTCAATACAGTAGACCAGGTCTACTGGGGGCTGGTGGAGCTGGTCTGACAAAGAAAGGGAAGAGTGGATTTGGTAGGAGGCTTGCCAGACTGGTCAAGGATGCTTTAAACTAGATGTGCGGGGGGAGGGGGCATCATTCCATCCCAACACACCCAGTCGGTTGGCAGCACCTACCGTGAACGTTCAGAGAAATGTAGAGATATTCCAGCAGCTCCAGCCAATGAGCCGGCTTCAATTGGATCTCAGCTCAAATGCCTCTATACAAATGCCCGTAGCATGAGGAACAAACAAGAGGAATTAGAGATGTGTGCACATCTACGGGGGTATGATATAATAGGCATCACAGAAACATGGTGGGATGGCTCCTAGGACTGGTGTGTTGGAACGGAAGGCTGCAGGCTCTTTAGGAAAGACAGGCCTGGTAGGCAGGGAAGGGGAGTTGCTATTTATGTTAGGGATAGGCTGGAGAGTATGGAACTCTGTCTGGGGACAGGTGAGCAGTTGACAGAGAGTTTGTGGGTCAGGGTTAAACGGAGAACAGCGATGGGTGACATTATTGTGGGGACCTGTTACAGACCACCTGATCAAGGGGACTCTGTGGACGAAGCACTCCACAGACAAATAGGAACAGCCTCACGCTCACAGGCCCTTGTTCTCATGGGGGACTTCATTCACCCTGATATCTGTTGGAGGGATGGTACGGCCCGGCACAAGCAATCCAGAAGGTTCCTCGATTGTGTGGAAGACAAATTCCTTCTGCAAGTAATAGAGGAGCTGACAAGGAGAGGTGCCATGCTTGACCTCGTCCTCACCAACAGGGAAGGGCTGGTTGGAAATGTGACGCTCCAGGGCAGCCTTGGATGAGGGGATCATGAGATGGTCGAATTCGAGATCCTCAGGACAGTGAGAAGAGCGTGCAGCAAGCTCACTGCCCTGGACTTCAAGAGAGCAGACTTTGGCCTCTTCAGGAACCTGCTCAGTAAGGTTCCATGGGATACAGCCCTAGAGGGCAGGGGGGCCCAAGACTGTTGGTTGATATTCAAGGCTCACCTGCTGCAAGCTCAGGAGCGATGCACCCCAACTAGAAGGAAGGTCAGCAGGAGGGCCAGGAGACCTCCTTGGATGGATAAGGAGCTGCTGAGCAAAATTTGAAGGAAAAAAGAGGCTTATAAAAGGTGGAAGCAAGGTCAGGTGGCCTGGGAAGAATACAGGGATGTTGTCCAGGAAGCTAGGGACCAGGTTAGGAAAGCCAAAGCCCACTTAGAATTAAACTTGGCTAGAGATGTTAAGGATAACAGGAAGGGATTCTATAGGTACATTGCAAATAAAAGACAGACTAGGGACAACATGGGCCCTCTCCAGAAGCTATCGGGAGAACTGGCTACCCTGGATTTAGAGAAGGCTGAGGTTCTTAATGACTTCTTTGCTTCAGTCTTCACCGGAAAATGCTCTGACCATACCACCCAAGTCTTGGAAGGCAGACACAGGGACTGTGAGAATGAAGACCCTGGGCCCACTGTAGGAGAGGATCTGGTTTGAGACCATCTTCAGAACCTGAACACGCACAAGTCCATGGGACCTGATCAAATCTATCTGAAGGAAGGTCCTGAAGGAGCTGGCAAATGAAATTGCTAAGCCACTGTCCATTATATTTGAAAAATCCTAGCAGTCAGGTGAAGTGTCCGATGACTGGAAAAAGAGAAATACAACCCCCATTTTCAAGAAGGAGAAAATGGATGAGCCGGGGAATTACAGACCAGTCAGTCTCACCTCTGTGCCTGACAAAATCTTGGAGCAGATTCTCCTGGAAGGCATGCTAAGGCACATGAAGAACAAGGTGGTTGGTGACAGCCAGCACGGCTTCACTAAGGGGAAGTCCTGCCTGACCAATCTGGTGGCCTTCTATGATGGGGCTACAGAAGTGATGGACAAGGGTAGAACAGTTGATGTCATCTACCTGGACTTGTGTAAAGCCTTTGACACTGTCTCACATGACATCCTTCTCTCTAAGTTGGAGAGACATCAATTTGATAGGTGGACCACTTGGTGGATAAAGAACTGGCTGGATGGCAGCATGCAAAGAGTTATGGTCAATGGCTCAATGTCCAGCTGGAGACCAGTAACGAGTGGTGTCCCCCAGGGATCGGTGTTGGGGCCGGTCTTGTTCAACATCTTTGTGGGTGACATGGACAGTGGGATTGAGGGTGCCCTCAGCAAGTTTGCCGATGACACCAAGCTGTGTGGTTTGGTTGATACATTGGAGGGAAGGAATGCCATCCAGATGGACTCTGACACGCTTGTGAGGTGGGCTGATGCCAACCTAATGAAGTTTAACCATGACAAGTGTAAGGTCCTCCACCTGGGTCAGAACAATCCTAGGCACAGCTACAGGTTGGGCAGAGAAGAGATTCAGAGCAGCCCTGCGGAGAAGAACTTGGAGGTGTTGGTCGGTGAGAAACTTAACATGAGCCAGCAGTGTGCGCTTGCAGCCCAGAAAGCCAACCGTATCCTGGGCTGCATCAAAAGGAGTGTGACCAGCAGGTCGAGGGAGGTGATCCTGCCCCTCTACTCTGCTCTCGTGAGACCTCACTTGGAGTATTGTGTGCAGTTCTGGTGTCCTCAACATAAAAAGGACATGGAACTGTTGGAACAAGTCCAGAGAAGGGCCACGAGGACCATCAGGGGACTGGAGCACCTCCCGTATGAAGATAGGATGAGAAAGTTGGGGCTGTTCAGCCTGGAGAAGAGAAGGCTGCGTGGAGACCTCATAGCAGCCTTCCAGTACCTGAAGGGGGCCTACAGGGATGCTGGGGAGGGACTCTTCATAAGGGACTGTAGTGAAAGGACAAGGGGTAACGTGTTCAAACTTAAACAGGGGAAGTTTAGACTGGATATGAGGAAGAAATTCTTTACTGTAAGGGTGGTGAGGCACTGGAATGGGTTGCCCAGGAAGTTGTGAATGCTCCTTCTCTGGCGGTGTTCAAGGCTGGGTTGGACAGAGCCTTGGGTGACATGGTTTCGTGGGAGGTGTCCCTGCCCATGGCAGGGGGTTGGAACTAGATGATCTTAAGGTCCTTTCCAACCCTAACTATTCTTTGATTCTGTGATTATCACAGTCCTGATGTTTCCTCAGGTTTTCTTTGAATATTGAAAACTGCATGGATGCATATAACATAGCACACATTTTGATAAAAGTCTCCAACAAATAATATATCCTGCTGAAGTACAACACTGCAAACAATCTTTTATCCTAAATCTCCTACATGTCTTAACACAGAATGTGAGAAAAGACATTTTGAGCTGCTCAGATTTCTGCAGCTTTTTTATTCAGAAGCCTTTATGACATAGCGGAATCAGGCCCCATTTGACAGATTATCAGGTGGACCCATATCAAGTCAAACTCTCCTTCAGGTTAAGAACAAAATACCCTGACATGCTGCCACAGAGAGTTACAGTGGCAAGTTCCATGGATTACAAAACATCTGTTGAAAAGCAGGCATAAGGGTTATGTTTCTACACCTCTTACTCTCTTACTTCCTCCTCTGCACACAGTATGCATTTCTCTGTAGTTTGGTCTCTGATATTTAAGTTCCACTGCCCTTTTAAGCTACCCTAGAATCTCAAATTTATACGGTACCAGAATACACATTTGTGGATTTATCTAACTTTTCCAAAAAGACTATAAAAGCAAGTGAAAGGAAGGATCATTTCTTACAGACAACCTTTTATGAAAATACTACACACTCTGCTGCGTTAAGGTTTTTGAGATGGGGAAAGGTGACAGGCATTTTATCTATGTCAGTGCTCTTTATTTAAGACTAGCAACTACAGTGCAATCTCTCATCTCTACAGGTCTTTTGTGAATTGGCATGCGGCTCATTTGTCTAAATAATCAAATAAAGCACATTATGACTCGATTAGTTGCAACTGCCATAAAAATAGAGCTCATACCTACATTAATTTGCTGCAAGCAGATGGTTGATTGCTTTTCTGTCTTTTCATGTTGCAGTCCTGCTCCCTTAGATCCTCTCTTTGTAGAGAGTGACATGCTGGGAGGTCAGTTTTCTGACAAGGTCATCTGCCTCCAGAGTATGAAGAGAACTGCATGGAAAGTGGGTTGGGCTATATTTAGAGTTTGGTGCAACTCCGTGCCAAGGTCCCCCTGCTGTCTCTCTCTTCCAGCACCATCCCCTCAGGTCTGTTCTTGCAGATTCTCAGCCCACAGAATACATGAGGAGAGGAAAGTCACCCTAAGCTACTATTGGATCGAGGTTTTTGCAATTTGTTAAAACCAAGTAGCTCAGCAGCTTGTGTGAGGGCTCCTTAAATCCCTCACTTTTCTAGCATTTATTTTTCTGTATTCAAGTGGATTTTCCTTTTTCGTGTGAATAAGGAAAGGAAGCTGCCTGAGATACAGCAAAAAAGAATCTCCTGAGCTAAGGTAAGCTTGTTTCATTCTTGTATTGTCATCATAATTAGAGAGGAATTGATGATGGCTTCAATCAGATATGCTTTTCTGCTACCAGTTCTGCATGTCAGCATTAAGTGTTTTTTTTTTTGCTAATGACATTCTCAATTTCAAAACATCAACTTTCATTATTGCTATCTAAAGGAAATGGGAGAATATAAGGATATCAGCATGTGCAGTAGAATATACATTATCTGATTTTACTTGTTCAAATTAATGTAAAAAGCACACAACCATGGCAAGAGACTGTATCATTCTGAAAGCAGGAGAAAAACAGATATGTGACAATATGCATGATGGTGACATATATAGGCATGTACTACGGTGTGCTGAGTGATTTTTTTTTCATCCACGTTATTTTGTATGATATAAGAAAGTATGGCTTCGGGTTTGCAATACAGGGATTGCTGCAAATAGCACATCTATTTAAAAAAATGAATTAATTACTTGATGAACACATGCTCAAATCCCTTGACAGTTTCAAAGAAGTTGCTCAGCTTCAACCAGAGTATATGCAGGATTAAAGATCATATTGAATATGGTCTCCTTTTTCCGTTGTATGCTTTACAGTGGGCCTGCATTGCTTCTACTTTTAAAAACATATGGCTTTCCTCAGCACCATTTTAAACTCTTGTGATTCCTAAGGGGGGGGGGGGGGGGGAACCCTGGACAGTATACAGCATTGCATGCCGTAAGGAGATCCTAACACACTTCAGGTCACATGGATATCATGATACTGTGGAGTGGACTCTGACATGAGGACATCATTATCATATAAAGACAACACTGAAGCCATGGATTTAGCACTGGCACACACACACACACTCTCTAACGCAACATGACCATAGCAAGCACACAAGAATGGTAACCTGAAGAAATAGGGTAGAAAGGTCCACTTGACCCAAAAGTCCCAACACCAGGACGTTCTTCAAAACATAAAAAATACGTAAAGGTCTTAGCAGAAACATCTGAAGAAAGGCAGATGGGTTCTGGATTAACAGCAGGCAAAGGGCAAGAGAGGTCACTAAGTCACTGGTTCATCTAAGCCAGGACAACTGAGTGAGTTCCTGCACTTGTTTCAGGTCATCTTTTCTTATTACACTGCTGGTTAAACAATATCATGCATCAGGCATAAAAAGTAAAAGATTAAAAGGCAGCAAAAGTCGTAACTACTTTAGAAACTTCTGATTTTGGTTACTCTCAACTCTGTGTAAAATCTTCTGATCATCCTCTGCTTCTGATTCCTGCTTAGTAATTTATCCTTGAAGTCTTGACTGTTAAGTTCATTTGGAGGATGCAGTAAACACCACCCATTTCACACAAAATACCTTCCTGGCAGTCCTAAACCTCTTTAACAAATGATCAGGGGGGCTGGAGCACCTTTCCTGAACACAGGCTGGGAGAGCTGGGATCGTTCAGCCTGGAGAAGCAGAGGCTCCAGGGCAAGCCTTATGGGTTCAGACTTAAACAGGGGAACTTGACATTAGATATAAGGAAGAAATTCTTTACTGTGAGGGTGCTGAGCCACTGGAATGGATTGCCCAAGGAAGTTGTGAATGCTCCATCCTTGGCAGTGTTTAAGACCAGGCTGGATGGAGTCTTGGGTGACATGGTTTAGTGTAAGGTGGCCCTACCCATGGCAGGGGGGTTGGAAGCAGATGATCTTAAGGTCCTTTCCAACCCTACCCATTCTATGATTCTATGACCTTAAATCAGCTTTCCAGTACCTGAAAGGGGCCTTACAAGAAGTTTGGATAGGGACTTTTTTGTAAGAGCGGGTAGTGATAGAACAAGGGAGAATGGCTTCAAACTGAAAGAGGTGAGATTTACATAAGATATTAGGAAGAAATTATTCACTATGAGGGTGGTGAGACACTGGAACAAGTTGCCCAGAGAAGCTGTGGCTGCCCCATTCCTGGCAGTGTCCAAGGCCAGGCTGGATGGGGATTTGAGCAACCTGGTCTAGTGGAAGGTGTCCCTGCTCATGGCAGGAGGCTGGAACTAGGTGAGCTTAAAGGTCCCTTAAACCCAAACCATTCTACAATTCTAAAACTTGGGTAGCATGATATGAAGTCAACTCAGGCTGTGTGGCATGTGACAATTCAGATTAATCCAGAAGGTTTATATTTCAAGAACTCAAAGAAGAGGCTGTTATGGGAGGATCACTGAAGTACTGCAAATGCATTCATAAAGCCCATCAGCAAGTAAAAGGCAGTAAAAAAGCAACTAGTGCGGCCTAAGATTGGCAACAACCTTTTATAAACAGTTGTTATACACTGATAGAAAAGAGGACACATGCATCTTTTCAGTTTCTAAATGTTCACGTTTTACCTAAAGTTATTGCTTAATGAATCAACTTAGTCCCTGTGACACTTTGGCACCTATTCTCCGTTTGTGTGTGCGGAAAATGTTATTTCTCTGTCAATGTTAAAGACATCAGGGTTGCAGAGAGTGGATTAAAAAAAAGCAGTTCAGATGTGACTGTAGCTTACTAACACATCATTCAAAATATCACCCTGGCAGAGGGGCTGCATCCCAGAGGTAGCCAGGGACTGGCTTGTTTTGAAGGAAGCATTATCACACCTTCCCCACAGGAGCTGAGCCTAGAAGATTTCTGTCACTCAGACTGGTGGGAGGTTTATTGGCATATGGATGAGAGGATGACAGGAAGGGAAAATGGCAGTATCACTTCAATGACAAGTGGCATTACTGGAAGAAGCTAGAAGGAAGCACATGTGAGTGAACAGCCCTCATTGTCCAACGCAGACAAACTTCAATCTACTTCTAAACTTTTTCTGGCTAGGGCTGATCCTGCTTGGTAGGATTCTCCTCTTCCTATTCTTCCCTCTCCATTAAAAAATTCCAGCACCAGAATGAGCTGGCTTCATCTTGCTAAGGTGTGACCTCCAATGGGCACCATGTGGCCATCCTACTGGGGACCTGCACAGAAGGAAAAAAAAATTAAAAAAGAAAATAAAAAGGAGGAAAAGATTTTTATTTCCTCTTGCAGTGCCAGAAAGAAAGTCTGAAACCCTTTGTTTCTATTATGGGGGCTCAGATGGGGCTGAAATCCACTTTCATCACTTGGCATGGGAAGGCATGTCTGTATATGTTGTCTGACATGCCCAAGATAGTGGAGGAGGAGGAAAAGGAGGCTTGGCTGATGATACATGCTGCCAGCTGGCCAGGCAAAGCTCCAAAGGGACATTCACAAACTCCTGGCTTTGGCAGTCACCTTCCTCTGACAGGCCTAAGCAGCGCCAGAGCCAGATGGCTAAATCCAAAGAGCGCCAGGGGGATGACTAAGTCCCACCAACAGTCAAATGCCTACTATCACCTGGTGTATTTATGTTCCTACTTGGGGCTTTCTCCTGGCGCAACCAAACAGCAAATGATACTAGGATTTTCCTCCTGCCCTGCCAAACTGAACAGACAGAAACATGCTGGGGTTTTAAGAGGAGTCAACTCATACCTTTAGCAAGAGGCCCTGTCAGCATCATTGGCACATGGCTCTGTAGCCAGCCCACAGGACCCAGGACTCACCTCCACCCACCACCATCATCACACAGCTGTTGCTGCAGCCAACATCCAGGCAGGGGCATCCAAAAGGGGATGGAAGAGTATGAGAAGAGTAAAAGCGGCATCTAGAGAGTCGGTCAGAGTACTTGGGTACAGTTCTCTGTGTGTATGCCTGTATGAGGAGGGAACACAATATTTGGTATGAAAACAAGTTGCTACAGATGCAGAAGCAGTTTTACCTCAAAACATGCATAAAAATTATCTTTCGAAATCTTTTGTGACTATTGCCACAACTCCTGAATATACTTCCCAGGAAGTGACAGAGGATGACATGCCAGTACATGCTGTATAGGAAAGACAGATACTTACAGGCACAGAAAACCATAAAGCCATAGTTAAGCAGAGAATTAAATTATTGTAGTCATTCTGCTAAAGAATATTTTCCCAACACCTACTGGTAAAAGGGAAGGGGAAGGAAATCAAAGTTCATACTTGCAACAAACCACACAGCCCCAAGCTTTGTCTGACCTGCTTTCACAAATTCACCTCCCAAAAATAGGAGGAAAAAAAACCCCAACCACCCAACAACAGAACTTTTCCATAGGGTCCCCTGCTGCATTTTGCTCTCTGTGCACCAGAGGTATAGTGAAATCTTATTGCAGAAAAAAAGTCTGCTGTGAGGTGAAAAATAGCCTCAGCAGTCTGCACCTTCTTTCAGTCTGATCAGGACTAACGCAAAAGTGTTAGGATTAATGCAAAGATCTCCAAAGAGTGGTTTTCACATTCTGCATTAGAAAAAAATGTCTTTTAATGGTGGCAAATTCACTTTTGTCTACTGAAAGCACAATAAGGCTTCATGCTCACATCTAAGCAGAATAAGGCTCAGAAAGAAAATCCATTTGAAGACCTAGACACTCTACAGGCCTGCAGTACCACACTGCTTTGCACCTGCAATTGCCAACTCTAGACTGCCGAAAACTGCAGGCAGAACACTGTTTACTATACTCGGTGTCTTACTTCTTCCCCAGACATCTTTGTGGTTCCACCCAGTACAGTCTGATGGGTCTCAGCTCTTACTTCAGTCATTATTCAGGACTGATACACAACCCATTCATGTGGGGTAAGGTCTGCTGTGAAGAGCCTGCACACAAAAACAGGAACCTGCAGGGGAAAGGGAGGCAGAAGGAGTGGCCATACATGACATCAGACATTGACCACCAGGGCAACTGGGGACACAGCAGATGCAGCCTGATTTCCTCTGGTCATATCTGTATCTCTCTTGCAGTCATACAAATACACATAAAAATGTACACAGTTACATACAGACAAATTACAAAGTTGCAAGGAGTGGGGACCCATTCCATCCATTAACAGCAAAATATAATATTTTAGGCTAAGATGAAACATCTCCTTTGAAGAATGCATTTATTTAATATGGACTTCGAATTTGATCAGATAAAACAGAAAGCAACTATGGCTTTGCCTAAAAATGATGATGAGAATGGAACTGAACAACAAGGTAGTTTACTTGGAATGTTATATAATAGTGTGCGGGGGTATGAGACAGCATGAATATACCCACAGCAGCCATAGTTTATCTATGCACTCAAAACTATTTAAAAATTGAGGACATGCATGTGGCCACCTGCAAGGATTGTTTTCTCATTTTCACAGAGCTGTTCCCAACCCCAAGTTTAGTGACAGCTACAGAAGTAAGATGAAAACAGAGTGCTCCACTGGGGCACAGGTTTCTTATGGCAGTAATAGAGGTACATAGCATGCTCACAGAAAGACCTTTGGTCTCTCAGGGTTGCTTAGCTGCGAGCCCTGGAAAGCAGCAGCACAGCGATGGCTGTGCTTTGCTGAAGCAGTTTCTCTATGAATGGTGTGTTCATGGCTTTCTGATGCTCTGTGACATCTATCAAGGAAAAGGATTATATGTAATGCTAGATTGTATCAGTACATTTCATTTGAAGACGAAGGTGGTTAACCTTAAAACAATTCCCAATGAAAATCCCACCTACCCGACGTGACATAGTCATGCAGGGAGAAATAGCTAAAAGTGGGATTATACAAAACTCACACAAATTTCTCGCCTTTCATTACATAAGCCTAAATTCTCTCAATTGCAGCAAATTCACAGTGACCACTACTGGGGCTAAAACGCCACAGAAAGTAACCCTACCTGAATTCTTTTGTCTCCAACATCAGTGAGTGAAAGAGCATATGCACAGCTGCAAAACAGCAAATTACAATTTTACATTAAATGAAACTTGGACTAAACACAGTCCTGATAAATCCTTGGAGGTGAACTTTTCCATTTTTCACTTATAGCCAGTTTTTTAGTACACCAATCTGTTTCTCAGATATCACTGGAGAACAGTGTCCAATCTCTAGCATACAAACAACATTTAAAAAAATCAGTATTTACAACAGGGTTGTATTTAGCACAGTACCCATGCCATTTTCGTAACCACTAATAATACTGCAGAAGCATACGAGAGCAAAGGATGAAAAGAATGTAAAATAATCCCCAAATGAGAGGCAAATGCTTTAGATACTCTCCTTAAAGAGGCAATTTAAAAGCCATATGCAACATACAGTGGAAAAACAGACATTTTACATCAAGTCTTGTTTGTCTTTAAGAACACTCAATTTAAATAGATTATGAGTAGCAGCCTTTCTTCCTGTTACTATGTTTTATTCTGCTAACATAATCGTTAAGAGTTGTCATCCAGTACAACTTGATGCGTACCATCATATGTCCACTTACACAATGCTTGCCTAAAAGAGTGGGAAGACAAGGAAATCCCACTTGGGAAGAAAGTGGGGTAGTAGAGGACAAGCCTGCCAGTATACAAGAAAAAAGAAGGGTTGAGATGATGCACTGGGTCTTGTGTGCTTGAGCACATGCTGTTGCTGTGTGCTGTCTCACACAGCCAAGCAAATGGGTTGCATGTGTGCTCAACCCACCAACCAGCACTGGCCCACTTAGAAGGCGAGACAGCTCAGGTTGCAATGGGTTTCCCAATATAGGTAAGTAGACTTTTTTTTCAGTAGACTGAAACATATGACCTCTCAACTCTTCTGCAACAGGAAACTTGAGACTCTTGAAGGGAGAAAACTAGAGCATTCACTCCCCCTCACACCAACTTCCATCTGACCTCCAGCTGTCTGAGGCGGACAACATGTAGTCTAATTATAGGTTTCTTGAGTCTTCCCAGAGACTGTCCTCTTACGTGGGCAAAGAATCTGACGAATCTCTTTCAGAGCACGGATTTTCCTCCATCTTAGACTCTTCTTCTGCCCTGTAACAAATGTGTAAGGCAGTTCCCCATCAGGTTTGCTCCTCACCAGTGAAAAAGGAAGAAATGCCACGTTTCATCAAGCAACGCAAGGTATGGAGTGACCACTGGAAAAGGCATGGCTACCTTCTTTTCTCCTGTCCTTTCCTCTGAACAATATGCAGAAATATCCATTCCCTTAATGGGTGGTCTGGAGCCTAAACAACATATGTAAAGTGCTACTGGATTCTTGAAGAAAGTGCTATAGCAAAATAAAACGATAGTTGTTTATTATATTCAGACAGAAAGGACATGAAGTCCTTTTCTCTAACCCTTGAAAAAGCATCAGTGTTTTTAAAAATATTTTCAATAATCCAAACCAGGTGCATTCAGATCGTTTAAGATGAAAAACAAACTTGGAGCTTACTCTGTCAGAGACACACAACTCAGTGGGATCCCTTTTAATTTGCAGATACAATTTTCCAGTCTCAGTATCAACAGCCACAGTCAAAGGCTCCTTTGTCATGTTTTTGCTATTCAGCAGCTTCTGGGAGTGTGTCCTGACACGAAACAAGAGAATGGTAAGGCTTAGCCCTATCTAAAGGGCTACTACTGCATCCAGCTCAAGGACAAACTGATGACAGACTATGTAATGCTGGGGTCAGAATATATATGGTATGGGAGAGACAGAAGCAGCGCTTTATCTAGGCCCTGAAGTCTCAGCTCTGGAGACAGCCTTGTAAGACAGATGTCCTTTGGTATCCTGTACAAATTCACATGTTGTGAATTCTTCATTCAAGACCCTGCTGGGAAATGTAGTCTCCTCCTACTTGATCTACTGCAGAATTGCTGATAAGGAAACCTCACTGTAGCAGAACACAACCCACAGCACAACAGGAATGAGACAGGCAGCACATCTGGGGAGGGGAATCAGCATCTCAGGCAAAGTTACAGAAAACAGCAACTGTAAGACAATCCAAGTCTTATTATATGTGAAACAGCACAGACCTCAAATCAGAGATACTTTGTCTCTCACTGTTTGTCTTTGGCAGCAGAAACGGCCAAATACAATTAATAGTATCAAACAGAACCCAGCATAGCAATAAAAAAAATAAATCCTATGAATCATCATGGTAATTTTATCCTTTTGTTTGTTTTTTAAAACTGAATTACTTAGTTCGGCAATGGTTGTGACTGGAAGGCTGCACCAGGACTGTAATGAAAGCAAAACACTGGGGAGCAATTTTGATTATAGTAGAGGTTTCAGCTGACTACATTTTAATTAATCAGAGTAGTAGAGCACTCTGAATTCCCAGGTATTCCGTTTCAACCTGCAGACTAACATGACTTGTTTTAGGGCATATTTTAACATTGTTCTAATAAATTTTTCAACTGTTCTTTTACATCTCAAAGGTAATTTGATTTCTTTTTTATTTTTATTATGGCTGCTTTCAATGGGCATTCCAATTACAAATCACTAAAATGATGTGGCTGTGAAATGCCAAAAATAGACTCAGAAACCAAATTTTCTAATTACAAAAGAAGTTATTTCAGATCATAGAATCATAGAATAGAGTAGGTTGGAAAAGATCTTTAAGATCATCAAGTCCAACCGTTACTCCAGCACTGCCACTAACCCATGGCACTGAGGGCCTCTTCTACATGGTGTGTGAACACTTCCAGGAACGGTGACTCCAGCACTGCCCTGGCAGCCTGTTCCAATGCCTGAGCACTCTTTCAGAGAAGGAATTGTTCCTAATATCCAGTCTAAACAATAAACCTTTTTAATTTAAAATAGGTCTCTATTATAATGAAGACAAGCCACAGTAGCATTCAGTTAAAAAAGCTCAGTAAAGACCCATAATATTAGCTAACATCCCCTATAGGATAAACACATAAGTTGTCAATTACAGGAGAAAAGCAGAATGTTCAGGGTTTGACACATGGTGCAGTGTCTACATTATCTGTCTTAAGCAACGACTGACAATATGCATACAAATATGTAGCAAATGAAAAATCAGATCCCAAACTAAGTAAGTTTTGAGCTCATACATCATTAAACCCATCAGATATAGTGTAATTTATAGCTTTAAATTCACAAAGCATGTACATTTTCCTTTGCATTCTTCTCTGCATCCTGAATTCACCAGTCATTTGCTACTGTATGGAGATGAGAATGTTAAACTGCCTAGCATCATCCCAGTTTCTACTGAGATGCTGCAGTCTCCAACATCAAGTAAATGCAACTCGCAGACTTTGTTGTATGCTGCTGCTATCCAGTCGCAGTAGTAAATGACTGAATCTTCCTCAAAGAGGGATGTAAAACTAGGAAAAGATCCATATGTTATAGAGATGAGGGGAAAAACCTGAAGACAGCCATCAACCAGAGAGAGCTAAACCCAAGAGAAGGGCAGAGCACACCGCTGAAGCTAGTGGCAATGGTGGCAGGAAAGGGTATGAGGGCAACAGATATGGAGTTCTAGCCTAGCTCTGAGCCAGCACACTTCTCCACGTTGATCATGTCAAAAATGCTTCATTTTCTACAAATGGGGTAAGCTGCTGTACTACCTGCTCCATATCCATGAGGTCATGGAGCTGTTACTTGGTCCCTGCGTGGGAGATGGTAGAGGAGGTGACTCCTGCTGTCTCAAGGCACTGTCTCTCACTCAGTTCTAGAAACATACTTGCTCCTAGCAGCACCTACCCCTACTAAGGGGTGCTGAGCCCCTCATGGCTACACCACTAGCCCAAATGCAGCCACCTCTGCCAGCTGTCCTCTGTTATTATCTAAACCTTTTGAGAAGACAGACATCATAATTATGACTTTTTCCCTATTTAAGAAAAGGCTGGGGACAAGAAAGAGTAAGTAACTTCACATGGTCCACTCCCCAGTACATCCATAAAGCTGCCAAAATCCAACCCAAAATAAAGTACCAATTAGATCAGTTCTGTGTAGGATAAAAAAGGGTAGCTCACCTCTGTGTTTAAGTACTGAAGCAAACGTGATTTAAAAGAATGATAATGGATTTCCTTTGACAATGGGACAGGTACAGACCTAAGCTCACATCTCTGACAAGGCATCTAGTTCAACAATCACTATTTTCCTTCAGTTTCTGCTAACCTAACGGTGCTACAGATACTCTATTTTACAGTTGTCATTACCACAAATATTGCAGGCATAATTTCCTACGCTGAATAATTACAGAACTGGGCAAAGGCCACGTCATTCTCAGGAGCATGTAAAATTGTTCCAGGCTGGAAATCAGTCATCCATGCCTAGCAGTAATTCTTTGTGAAACCAAAGCTCAGAGAGTTTGGACTGAAAACCTCAAAGAGGAAAAAGTATCAAATTATTGCTACAGACCAAGGCACAAAAATCCGACTTTGTGATTTGGAGATGCAGTTTCTGCACAGAGCTGCAAGCCTGAAGCATTTTTTAATTCTTTTTTTTTTTTTTTTTTCTTTTTTCCTCACACTGAGCAACCGAGTACTTAGTTCAGGGTTCAGAAGAGCTCAAGTGATGTATTTAACACCTGCTGGGTACACCACCACTTACACCATGTTCAAAACAGAAGGAAAAGAACAGCTGCTATTGCTCTCGCTGCCTCAGGTTAAGTACCAGGAGTGGGAACCCCCCATCAGGAGCATGTGAAAGCACAGGCACTCACATGCTGCAGCCTCCAGTGATCTAGAATTCCCCTCCTCATCTTCCACTCTTCACTTATGCCTTGTCTTTCAACTGCATCCAATGATGAGTGAAGGTAAATAGCGCAGTACACTTTACCTGGGGCTGACCCTAAAAGCAGATTCAAAACTGCAAGCTTGGGCAGATCCTAGTGAGGATCTCTCCCTTGAGCCCAAAAGAGCTTGAGCCTACAGTCGTATCACTCCACAGCTCTGAATTATACTCTGGCTGCTGAGCTCCTTGCCAGCATCAAGAGCGACTAATGTCCCAGAATTTTTCTACAGAACAGTCATTAAGAAAGTGAAGTTACATTAAAGGAAGGTGGGGAGCTGACGCATGCTGCCCTCTGGCCTAGGTGATCTTGACAGAAGTCAGGTTTTCTCAGCTCCCCTTAAGCTTAGAGCCTCAGAAAAAGTACCCTGGCAGGAGGTTTGCCCTAAGAAAACGTGTTGTGGGTAAACCCATGGCTGTGTTAAAGTCACCTACCTCCAGCTACTAGCCCTGAAGTCACTGAGCGCAAGGAGGGAGGCAGCATTATTTCTGAAAATGGGGAGGGAGAGCTTCCTCTAGGTAGAGCATTATTCTATCTTTACTCTTGCACCAGTAAGAGTACCACTGCACCAGTACAGTACCATCAGAACACAGCACCAGTGCTTTATGAACATGTGTAACAGTAACAAAGATACTCATGACTCCAAACTATAGTTATTATGAGAACTGCCCCAAGGAGGAAAGTGATAAAGAAAATGCTGCCTTAACACAAGCATTGGTTTTACTGGGTTTGTTTGGTTGTTTTTTTTTTAACTAGAGATTCTGTACATCTCCTTCTCCTTAAATTGCTTGTGCATGTGTTGAGAGCGGACACTGTGCATTTGAAACAACTGAATCACAAGCATGCCTTCCAAGTAAGCCTTGCAGGGATGAGGGGGAAATTGCATGCACAAGAGTCTTCAAGCTGCCTACACATGCAGCAGCTGTCTCCTACCGGGTCACTGGAAAAATCCATTCAGCCATTCCAGCAGCTTTTAAGAGCAAGTAAAATACAGACAATGATATAGGGCACTGGGAGGCCAAGGGGGTACCACATCTCAAAGCAATCTTTAGATAGGCTCGGACAGTTTTTGGCCTATTCTAACATCACTTAAGAGTGGCAGAATTTTTTTGATGTTAGAATAATTTCTGTCTCTACCATTTGAGGAAGATAAAGAACATGGGTTCACTGCACAGACCAGCCTCAGCAGGACAGTAAATACAAGGTGCAAGAGAGGTAGTCAAAAGTCTCCAACCTGTGTTCAATACAGAAAATATTCAAGAGATCAACCTCCAAATTCAAAATGGAAAGCAGAAGTAACTGCAGAGGATTTTCATTCGAAAAAACAGCTTCTGTTTAGGTTCACTGGCCAAGACTTCTGTTAGCATGTACTTCAGGAAACTCACAGTATCCTTGTACCCTGCTATATGTGGAGGAAACAAAGTTCCCTCAGCTGTATTCCTGTGTTCAATTATGGAGCCATTTTTCAAAGACAGTTTTGAAGTGTACAAAGCTATGACTTGGACATGATCAGAAGTCCATAGATCTGCCTGCTGCATTCAACACAGTCAACTACACGGTGTGAGCAACTTGCCTGCAGAACCAAACGGGAGTCAATCTGGCTGTTTCAGATGGTTCATCTCATTCCTCTCAGGAGGCCCAAACCAGGCAGCTGCTCCTCCTCACAAGTAGTGCTTGCCACAGCATCCCAACAGATTAGGCTCCATTCCCCCATGAAGCTATACATTATTAATCTTATCTGAAGCAGACAGTGCTGACATTAAGCTTCCCCACCGTCTGGAAGAATACCAGCTGTCTCCAGCTTAGTCTGAGTCAACAGAGTGTGTGTATCAAGAGGAAATATTTCTTAAAACTTCGAAGGATTCAGAATCCTTCCTCTAGTCTTTTCCCTACTCACTCTCACAAAAACTGCCTAGGATTCACTCCACTGCATCTCCCTCCATGCCCAAGTGCAATGGACTTGGTTTTACATCATCTGCTTACATGATAACTGTGCCATTTCCTCTCAGACAACGACCTGGCCCCAACAGCCCATCCATTTGGGTTTTTTCAGAGACGGGTTACTACAAGACTGTCTTTATCAGACCAACAGAAGGAGACACTTAGATTATGGATCCAGTGAAAGCTATGGTGGCACATCTCCCAAACCACAGGAATGGACATTAAAGAAAATAACTGTACTCACCAATTCCTTAGATTTCACTTCTTAGAAGTCTTTTGTGGGCTTGGATCTACGGCTTAAGAATCTCTATGGTCTTTTTCTTCATTCATTAGCACTGGAGCATTACAACCAATAGATACCACATACTTGTTAATGTTGTAAATATAGAAGTTCATTTCTACTGAAAGGCAACAAAACTGAGGAAGAACTTTCAACTTTAAACTTAAAAACTGGTCAGTAAGGGGTACTGGATAAGACATATATTCCTCAGCCCTTCTTAAAAGTGGTTACAAACAAGTGGATAATAAATTACACAAAACCCAGGAAGAAACAGATTTTTACTGACTTACAGACCTTTCAAGGCCTCTAAAAATCTCAAAGGTGTCTTAATGGTTGCATAGACATGGCATAGACTGGTGCAATACAAGCACATGGCTCAACAGGTAGATGAATCCCCTACATACCAAAGAACACTAAGCATTGCAGCTAATTTTGCACCAAAAACTTATTTCTTGGACCAGTTTTGCATTTCAGGATGCAGTCCAGCAGCGAGTTGGTTTATGAACAATCACATCACGACACACATAGCTTGCATATCCCATCCTCTCAGGAAAAACAGGGGTCTCTACAGTGGCAACATTACATGTGAGGAAACACTATTTTTAAATAAAAGCCTTTCATTCTGGGGTAAATGATTTCCAAACAGATTTTGATCCCTTAAATCAGGGACCAAGACTTTGTGAGCAAGTAGGAAAGTGTTCTACAACTTGAAATGTTACAGCCAAGCTGATGAAAGATCACTCAAGCAACTTTAATGGCTCACAAGCAGTCATTTTTACTGTAGAAATCAACACACCATGTTCAGGTCCAATAAAAGCAAATTATTTGTTATTATGGAAAATATACTAATTCTACTCACTGTTTCCCACAGGTTTACAGTACTAATAAATCCAGACTCGTGTCATTAAACTCTAGAATTAGCAACTGACCACCAGTTAGTGTACAGTAAGTGGTGATTAAAGCAAAAGAAATGCCCCATAATACAGATGTTATTGCCTTTGTGTGAGAAGTCACTGCGTGGTAAGTGAATATCAACTTCAAAGATCCAGCTCATTTTACACAGTTGGGCTCTCTGATGAAAGTTGCACTTGGAGCATGTTAGTGCAATAACATGCTCCCACGATTGTTTTTTTCTTTTTTTAAGTCAGTAATTAGAATGAAACACTATGGCTGAATAGTATTACTCTCACCCACTTACCTCATCAAAACAACCTGACAGTGTTACTTTCATTTTCTAAAGCTCATTTTTGGCAAATCAAGTAATCTGTTCTCTCAGGTACTGTTCAGAAAGCAAGATTAGTATATTAAGCCATTTACCTCATCAAGTACTGCGCTTTTTACATTGCCATATTTACAACATAGCTTCAGGCATGGCAAATAAAAGCTGTTTTAAATCTGTGATTGCCTCAGAGCTGTTTGACAGGGCTCTTTATGCCTCTTGGAGTTGGCTTCTAGTGTTGTAGCATGAGTCCCAGGCTTAATCCTGAGCATAAAGTACTTCAAAAAATAAAGATTTCCAAGTAGAAGGCTGAAATATTACACATCCGTACTTAAATTCCAAAGGCAAATCCATTCATCCATACAGAAGACCTACTCATATGTATTTACCTAGCAAGAATGTACAGGGGCATTTGATTGCTCATCATCATAGCAAAGGAAGACAAGATAAGCACGTGTATCTCACGAAATGAGACATAATATAGAATATAGACTTGGGGTATTGTGTGCAGTTCTGGTGTCCTCAACATAAAAAGGACATGGAACTGTTGGAATAAGTCCAAAGGAGGGCCATGAGGATGATCAGGGGACTGCAGCACCTCTGGTATGAAGACAGGATGAGAAAGTTGTGTCTGTTCAGCCTGCAGAAGAGAAGGCTGCGTGGAGACCTCATAGCAGCCTTCCAATACCTCAAGGGGGCCTATAGGAATGCTGGGGAGGGACTGTAGTGAGAGGACAAGGGGTAACGGGTTCAAATTTAAACAGGGGAAGTTTAGATTGGATATGAGGAAGAAATTCTTTACTGTAAGGGCCGTGTTCAAGGCCGGGCTGGACATAGCCTTGGGTGGCATGGTTTAGTGGAAGGTGTCCCTGCCCATGGCAGGGGAGTTGGAACTAGATAATCTTAAGGTCCTTTCCAACCCTAACTATTCTATGATTCTATGACTTCCCCACATTCAGATCTCGGTTTGACCTATAGAGCCATCTGTGTATTTCTATCAAGATATATTCACTAAGTCTACATCAGAAGGCAATGAAAATCAGTTTCCTCCCTTACCTGATTTCCAATTAACCAGTGGTCTTAAGAGTCTGTTGTCTCACATTCTAATGTAAAGAGCTGAAGCCAAGAATGCCTATTTATACAGGACAGAAAGCAATTTAAATATACACTGATAGAATTTGATTTTAATTACATTAGACCCAGTATTTGTCCAAGCAGAAGCACAAGGGGAGCACATTAAAGAACAAAAAACCTAAACTTGGCTGTTGAAAGAAAACTATGGTCACAACTCTCATGTTAGAAATGTTGACAAAAGAGTTCAGAGCTGTTGCCAAGGTTACTGTTGCCCTGAATACATACTGACTGTTCAGAACCACTCACAAGACCTAAAGAATAAAACAACATTTAGTTTCATATAGATCTGTTAATTCATGTAAAATTAAACAATTAAATTGTTTGCTTTTTTTGATGTTTTGTTGTGCTAAAACCAACCACTATTCAGCATATGTTTATAAGAATACACATCTTTCAGGAGTCTTTTAATCAATCATAACAATTTGTAAACTCATTTCAAAAATAAGTATTTAGAGCTCATGGAAGCAACAAACTCAAAGAATGGCTTATACCCAGGCATTGTGTAGACTGAATGATGTGATCCTCCAGACATTTTCCTGCCCATGTGGTATCACCAAAGAACTTTGTTTTTTCTGTTGCTGGGTTGTGGTTTTTTTTAAATAACATGACAAAAATTAAGTAAAGAAAGAAACAGACATATGAGGAACTAAGAACTGTGAAATGAGACAGGGGTAATGCAAAAGGGGTCATATTCCACCACTCATATATAAACCAGCAGAAAGGAAGGAATGAGATTAGAAGAAAGGTCAGAGAAGCAATGGCAGTTAGGTCTTCTCTTGGAAAGAGCTTAAGAATGAAATTAAAACAAAAAACAACCTTCACACTTCTCAGGCATCACCTTCTCTCTGCTCTCTCTTCTCACTAGTCTGGATAAGACTTTTACTAGACAAACTTTTTTAATTGCCCACTTGTACCCTGAGGTGCTTGAGAAAAGCACTGAGGGCTCAGCTGTCATCCCAGCATAAAGTGCAGTTGGCAAAATACTCTGCTCCACTAATGACCTTCCCTTGATCAAAGAATTTCCAGGGGGTCAAGGAAAAGGGAAAGGAGAAACAACCCCTTGCTGTTGAGAAATTATCTCCCATTTCAGACCACAGGACAACTCTTTAGGAAAGTGCTACCTCTGCTTCAGTTCAGCAAGAGCACAAGAGACTGAGGAACCTTCTGCTGATTTTGACAGCCATGCAAAAAAACCTTCTCCAGTGTCGCCACCAACCAGATTTCTATAGCAATTTGCAGTAATATATTTCATTAGGCTACTCCATTAAATTAGTTGTGAGTGCTTCTGTAGTAAATCTTTCCTTAGTCATGTGCTTCAGTAAAAATGAACTGGAAAAGTCTGCTTCATAGGCTCTGTATCAGCCACAAAACACTGTGAAGTCAAGCCCAAAGCCCCCCAGAGAATTCTGGAGCACCACTGTCACATCCCAATTTTCCAATTTCATCCACTCAGCTGAAAGGATATTTTAAACCAACATTTCTGTGGACAAAGAAAATCTCATTTCATTCTTCTCTCATTACTGAAGTGTGGCTGAAACCACCTATTCTCAGAACAGCCACAAATAAATAATCCCTGGTACATGTAGGGAAATTTAGTCTTGGAAGTGGAATTTCTCATAGGAACTTTTAAGCAGCTGAAGATACAGAAAGGGACACTATTACTTGCTCCCAGCTAGAGCAGTTGCTACCAAGATGATATGGGCCTGCCTTGAAAGTCTATTTGCACAAAAGGAGGTGAGTCTGTCAGTAAACAGCAGAGTAATTTATCACCACACCCATAAACCTCTCTTCTAGAATTGCCATACATCTGAATATGACCCATGAAAGCAGATCTCATGGTCGAGGTGAATGCCATCTAAGGCCCTCTTGTAAACTCAAGCTCTGTTTCAGACTCTGAGATGCTGTTTCTTAACAGCATGACATAGGCCATCATGCTGGAAGTCAGTCTCTTTCTGGGAAATGCCACTGCACTTCCAGTTCTGACTTTTCTCCTTTCTCAGGTTTGCCCATATAGCCAAAAAGCTTGTTTGGTGCTCCAACTAATCTATACCTCAAGTTAAAATGTTAAACATTAAACCCTTAGTACTTCATTCTGAGTTTAAGGCTGAGATTGAGAATCTCATAAAACCCAGAATGCTTAAGGTACAGCTTAAAACTAGAAATTATATAGCCCTTTTCCCAGCACCTTCTGTATTTATAAAAAGAAAAAATAATAAAAAAAAAGTATTACAAAGTTTATCAGAAACAAACTTCAATACAAGTGGAGTGAGATTTCAGAGGACAGCCATAATCTCTATTGCAAACATGTATGCCAGAGCACCGAGTGTTAAGGTGATCTTCCTCAAATCATATACCAAGTTAACGGCAAGGCCAGGAGCAGTATGCAAATCTCACTGACATGGTAAAACATCAATAAGTCCACATGTGGCTTTTCTGCTTATTTACTGTATGTGTCTCTGCATCAACTTATTTTTTCACATGCTGATTATTCATGACTGAACTATGCTTTTCCCACACTTGGGGAGTGTTACATGCAACTGCTCGCTGTTTTCACTGACTGAATTACCACCAGAGTGGGAGTCAGGCCTTTGAATAGCCTTAGTTCAATTAAAATCCCAAGCCTTTATGCTTGCTGTTACTGTATTTCTCTACTAGTCACTAGAAATATCACCATATTTCTCGTATTTCTGAGAACTCCTGTGGTTAACCAGGACAAATCCTTCCCCACCCTTACTAGTTGTAAGGTAGCCTCTCCGAGTGCCCACTTTGCTAAACTCACAAGGATAAATCTGAGTGACACATCAGACTCACAAAAAAAGAAAGACATCGAGCATCCCCTACACTGTCAGTGGCACACAGGCAGGGAAGCTCAACAAGGCAGAGAAAGAGAAGCTGCTGTACTCCTACTGTCTGCCTTGCATGTGCAAGATCCCTGTTTCTAAGGACACTATCAGTGACACAGGGCCCACAGTGTGGTTCCCACTGCCCATCCCCTTTGTTTAGCTTCTTAGGGAAATGGAGCTTATACATGATGACCACAGTATCTTTGTGGGTATGCTTACGTCTGCGTGCTTATCCCAGATTTTTTTTCCTTGGTCCACAGTCATTACACAAAGGCAGGGAGGCGATTCTATAATTACCTTTGCAGAAAGTGAGGCTGGCATGTGTGATCCCAGACAGAGGGGAGAATCCCAGCAAAATCCTCAACCATGGAAAAAGTTTCAGCTGAGACTCACAGTCAACTGGACACAAATTAATAGGAAAGTAAGCTTTCCTTTGCTCAGAGAACTACTCATCTGTCTAGGTAGGCTCTGTAAAACATAGTCATTTGAATGATTTATTCCATTCTTTCTTCTAAGAAACCTTTCCCAGCACTGGAACACAAGGGAGCAGACTGGTGGGTGACACACATTTGTTAGCACAGAAAAGATCTTTATAAAAGCAAATTTTGTACTTTTCAAATTAAGAGGAAACAAGCCAGTGACAGGGTGTGGCAACGGATCCTGTTTGTTTCTAAGGCTGTCTTTTCAAACACTTTGCACTTACATACCTTCAAGTACAGAAAAGCATCCACTCTGAAATAAGCAAGAGGGTAGAGCCAACGTATGTATTTTAGGCTAGCTGAGTTCTTTTTTCTCAAGGTCTGCATATCAGAGCAGAGATACCTATTATGAATATTTTGATCATACATTGCAAGCCAGCACCAGCCATGGCTGCTTAAGTAAGGGAGGAAGGGAAAGACTGACCCCCATTATGACCTCTGTTCCAAGTCCTGCCTGCCCCTTAGCTGCCCATGCTGCAACAAACCACCCTGCCAGTGGCCTATTACTCATGCTGTTTACCATTAACCTTGCTCATGATGATGCAAGGCAGCCACAGAGCAAACACAAGCCACTCACCTGGCAGATCTGCAGAGGCACTTGTGGGAAACAGGCAGTGACCTTTTCAGCTGGCAAAAACTACAGCAGGAAGACAACACTTGAACAAACCTTATCATGCAACAGAAAACTTCCTCACTGGCGTAATAATGTAAAGGGAGACTATTTCCCACTGGCAGTTTTCTACATGAGGATGTAGCCTCAGTACAAAGGGAAGCATGAACTTCCAGGCTAAAATAGTTGTGATAGACCATAGCAAACATACTCTTCCACCTCTTGAGTAGTTCAGACCTGGCCAGGCACATATCACATTGCCTTCACAGCAGCACCCCTTTGAGATCCAGGCATTTAGCAATAGACAGCCCCTGGGATGAAGGCAGCACACTAGAGAGGACAGGAGACCCAGACACGTGGCTTTACTGCCCAGAGGGTCTCTCTGATTAGTGAGAATGGAGCTTTGCCACATTTTCTCTTGAACCTTCACCCTCCCAGAAAGTGAACACAGTATGGCACGAGAGCTGTGGACTCCATACAACTATGCTCACCTACCTCAACTGCGTCAAATCTTGTTACCTAATGCTATCACCCTCTCTCAACCCCACAGATAGCTTCCCTTCTTTTCCCCCATGAAACTTTGGATGTTTGAATGTTTTTTTTTTTCCCAAGTAGAAATTACCAACATTGATAGAATTCTTACATAACTTTTTAATTTCAAAAAGCTTTCTGCTTCCACTAAATATATCTCTATCTACTCCAACCTTCCATGACTCAATCTCTATCTATAAATACTTTAATAGGGTTTATTCCATTTATTTTCTAGTTTCCCAGGTGATGACATGACAGACCTTCAACCTGCTCTTGTGCAATCAGCATAGGAGAGGTCAGTGAATTGGCAATAACAGAGTATTTGTGAGCCAGCAAGAGGAAGAGTGAATTCAGATATTCAATGATAACGCACTAGCACAAATGCATGCTTTCCTCCTCAAAGACTCCAGCATAAGAAAAAGCTTTAGGAGCAGATCCTTCACACCATAATCTCCTACGCTGTTTTGATCTGGTGACTTAAGAAGAACTTGATTTGCTTGCCTGCAAGCAGCTAGTCTGCAACAGGGGTGGAGATCTGATGCCTGAAGTCCAGACAAAGGACCAAAATACAACAGTTCCTACACCTCTGTGAAACTTGTAATAGACAATCTGGCAAGGACCTCAGCTTAATCTTTTTGCCTTGGTTTTCTCTTGCTTTCACACTCCCCAAGCAGATAGCCACCTCTCATTTTAGGAATTTCGGATGAACACGCATTTCTTGCTTTGCTGGGTTTCAGGCATGCCTGTCACCACCAGAATGGGCACTTTGTGCCTCTTCCACAGCAAGCAATGGATAAACTGTCTCAACAAAATTCTTCTGCCAGGGCTGGGTCACAAGAGTGGCAGTGAGTATGGTCTACAGAGGGCTCCTGAGCAAGCCAGTTCCCTGATGTGAGAATAAGTGGTACAGAAAGACACTTGAATGAGGCAAGAGGATGGAAGAATGTTTCTCCTCAGTAACACTGAGAATGTGAAAAGGCTGGAGCCTAGCACAGAGAAATACATAGGCTGCAATATGTTTTGTAAAAAAAACCTCCTCCTGCACAGCAATGTGAGACTCCTCAATGGGAAGCTCAACAAAACACTTAAACTTCTCTTTGCCCAGGAGGGCCTGGTTAGCTCACCAGGATGTGGCAACCTATGCGGAAGAAAAAAGGAGAAAATACTTTTAAAACATCAATCTAACCAGACCACTTCTCCCTCCTCAGAAAGGCCAAGTGTAGCTGCTCCTGTTAGCAAGGTACTGGAAGGGGTGATATTTCAGGCCTATTCTTCAGCAATGCTTTAAAATCCCTGGTTATGAAGCAAGCCTGACAATCAGCCACCTTGCTCTGCTTGCACACAGACCCAAGTCAAGTAACCCCAGGAGACATTAGCAACACAACACTCACTGCAATTTCACATCATGATCTGACCAAATGGTACAAACACTTAACCACAGCCTTTAACAGCATGCTGGGCACACTAATCCCTCCTTGGTATTTCATGTAAGCTCCCACTGTGAATCAGCACAGACAGCAATGAATTTTGGCTTAACAGGTGGACTCAACTACACTTATACACTTTTCAGAGCAAGGAAGGTTATCATTTCTACCTAAATGACATCACGATCCTGACTGCTGTTTACCAACCTCCTCCAAATGCTGCCTTACCAGGGCTAATATGCAGCCAGGAAAGTTGCAGCTGGGACAGCCAGGGAGGCTCAGTCATTCCCTTTTGGGGAAAATACCTAAGGACTTGTTGTCATTTACACCTTACCTGACTCTCATGAGCAACCTTGCTAGCAGCCAAATACATCGTAACAGTGACACTTTAAAACAAGTGTTCAGGATGTGTTTTTCATTACCACAGTCAATCCAAACACACTATCCCCACCTCTGCCTTACCCCACTGTGCAACAAACATAAAGAAGCTAAAGTGATAGCAACACACGGATGATGAAAACATTCCACCAGCAGACTGGACTATGCTGAACACTGTGTGGGAACATCAAATTAGGTATTTTCTGTACCCTGAAGTGCTTTTTTCATGGAACATTAGACTTTCTGGTATTTTTTTAATTCACAGTTGTGCTCGAGCTCCTTGGGGGCTCTGTTTTGCAACATGGCAGAACTTCACAAGTGTGCTGGTTTTAACTGGGATAAAGTTAATTTTCTTCATGGTAGTTAGTACGGGGCCATGTTTTGGATTTGTGCTGAAAACAGTGTTGATAATAAAGCAATGTTTTAGTTATGGCTGAGCAGTGCTTACACAGAGCCAAGGCTTTTTCTGCCTCTCACACCACCAGCTGGGGGTGCACAAGGAACTGGGAGGGGACACAGCCAGGACAGCTGATCCCAACTGACCACAGGGATATTCCAGGCCATATGGCATCGTGCTCAGCTTGTAAAGCTAGCGGAAGAAGAAAAATGTGAGGACATTCAGAGTGATGGTGTTTGTATTCCCAAGTCACAATTACATGTGATGCAACTCTGCTTTCCTGCAATGCCTGAACCCCAGCCTGTTTCTCCTTGTGTCTTCCAATTCCCTTCTTTGCTTAAAAAATATGACAGGAGAAACAGGTAACCAAACAAATCAGAAATTCAGTAACATGCCTCAAAGCACTTACAGCATTAGGCATTGATATTGTAGGTTGGTAACACTAAATCTGCTCAGAAGAACTGCTGTGATCTTGCATAATCAAAACCTAACAGCATCAAATTTCTGATGTATCTAGTGTGTGAGAGGAATTTCAAAGAAGTAGTTCTGGCCTCAGGTCCATAATGAGATGATGCCCTAAGGCACTGTGGCACAGAAACATGGGCAGCCAACAGGGCATAGGAAAACTATTCCTTTGACTTCCTCACGCAGAAAGGCTAGGCACTTTGAGAGGCACCCATGGCAGTTACATCTGGCTGGTCAGAGGAAGCTGTTGACGACATTTGCCCAAATGAAGGCTCTTAGTCACTCATCTAGGTTAGGAGCAAATCTTTTAACCACCTTATTTAAGAGCAAAGATTTTGGAAGGATGACTGCTCTCAATGGGTATGCCAACAAACTAATGTCTCTGCCAGCACTGAAGGAGTCAGTTATCTGAAGACAAGGCATTGCACAGCGCCACTTCCAAAACAAAGTCGGTTATTTCCTTCCAACCAGTATCCGAAAGTTGCCAACAGCAATAAGAAAAGTATTCAAGAGAAAAAACACAAGAGAAAAGGCAGCACAAACATGGTGAATAGCTGGAAAACTAGACTTCTTTTTTTTTATTATTTATTACTGCTACTATTTTTAATTGCAAATGGAGTCAGAACACGTTCTTCTAGTGACAATGTAATTTAAACAGTCTATTACTCAGTATTATGTCAAATCAATGTTCTGCAAAACATTAACCTCCATCCCAGGTTCAGCCCCCTATCTCACCCCCAATATACTAATTCCAGAACCACACTATATTTAATCCCAAATATATAAAGCAGATAACAAAAATGCTATTGCACTCAACTCTAGGGAATTACTAGCATAGTACTCCTGAAATCTTTAAGGAAACTCCTGCTGGGATAATATTTAAGGCTTTAGTCCCCAAAGCAACATTTCTCAAATGACCTCAAGCCTAAAGCTACCCAAGTTGCATCAAAGCTGCTCAGACATGCTGTTGCTGGCATTAGCTCAAGTTCTTTTAAAATACAGCTAAGACATGTAATAAATAGAGAACAGTGAAGTCACCACACAGGAAAGATTTTTAAAAGTTACCTATCGGAAAAAGCAAGGCAGATCTTGCATATAAACATGAGCAATCATTTTAATGGGTGGCTGAGTGCCCTTGTCACTCAGAGCTTGCTTGCTCATCCAGTAAGATCTTCAAAGCACTTCATGTCTTACCCTTCAGTTGTGTTAAGATGGTATTGATCAGGTACCAATATACATGTTAATATGTAACCTGCCAGAGGTGTTTGAAATTCCATCTGATCTTCATCAAAGGAAAAAATTCCTCACCCTTATTAGAGTGTAAAAAAGTTACCAAATGACCCCGAGCAGGATGGCTGTCCCTCTCCAATACTGCCTTCCCTCACTGCAACACCATTAGCTTCAGGTGAACCATATGAGTTCTCCATACTATCTCCCCCTTTCAATAGTGGCTTTGAACCAAGAATGTTACTATTGAAGAACAAGGACGGAAGGGCTGAATCCCAAGATAAGTAAGTGGCAGGGCTGACCTCATAAGCTGTTCCCTAATGCTTACCATTGGGATCACAATAGGCTCCTGGAAACAGCATATAAAAACCAGACATTGAGGTTTTACCATTCTTAGGCAGGAAGTAAACAATGTTTAGCAGGAATTAAACACACTTATTATTCAAAGAAATTTAAAACACAAAACCCACATACGAATCATGCTGGGGTTAAAGTGGGACTTAGATCCAATAAAGGAATAGAGCAGGAACAGGTCTGGCAAAATCCACACTTGTATTGTACACACACATGCACGCTTGTGAAGGTACAGAAAGAACTACAGACGTAGGTCTTCAATGCTCTTCAAGAAACACGGCTACTACATTAGAACAAAACAAGAACTACAGAAGGACTCAGTTTGTTTCAGATCCACTCCCAGAGAAGTCTGTAGAAAAAACAACAATCCCCTCCAAAACAAACAACCCACTTCAGTGTGAAGAAAATCAAGCTATCGATGAGCCCTTCTGAAAATCCTCCCTGTCCTACTAATACACCCTGCTGACGGCAGCGAGCTGTGTGAGCTGTTAAGCATTTCAGCTTTTGTCCACTTTGAGGTCTGTCTCATGCAGAAGCGGCTCACCCCTGTGTTTCTCCCTTCATACATGGAGGAAAATTAACTCTGTATATTTAAAGTACATGCTTTAAACACGCGCTAATCCTGAAGATAATTCTTCTGTCCTAACATGCCACAGACTTCCAGGGAAATTAACTGGAAAATAAAACATTTGAGAAATAATAACAGTACGGTAAAAAAAAAAAAAAAAAAAAAGTAGATGATACACATGGCGGGCCTAGAATTTGATGCCTATCACTGCAGAAAGCCATGACTGCATATTCAGATTTCTTCACTTTTTTTCTACCGTGATGCTACTTGTCCTCAAGGACAAGTAAGGAAACTAACAACTAAGGAAACACTGCATCCCCACTTTTGGATAGAAAATTGAGCGATAAGTCTCTTCTGTGTTCTCTCTGGTATACTTTACAGCATTGCTATGCAGGGCGTAACTTGCCCTCAAGGACAAGTATCTCTATACCTTAAAACACAGGCACCTCAGCTGCCTAAGCTGTAGTACTTTCCAGTAAGTTGCAAGTTGCTCTGAGCAGCTGAGGAAGATTGAACAATCACCCAGACGTCCGAGCTGAACATTTTTGAGTTTTCTTCCCTTAGAGGTAAATTAACTACTAAGGAGGAAATAATTACGGAAGTACAATACTCAGTGCTTATACAGTGTCTTTTATCAGCACAACTTGAAGAGCTGCATATACTTTTTAATGCACTTATCAACCACAAATCCAGGAAACTGACAACCTACTACTCAATCTTTCACAGAAGATATCAACTTTTTGGAAAAAAAACAACAACAAACAAACCAAGATAAAACAAGCCACTTTTGTCTTCTTCACTACGGAAAAGGCATAGTTTTTAGGACCATAGGAAGACAAAAAAAACCCCAGCGTTTGATCAATTCCATCTCATATGCAGCCAAAGTCTCACTCCCAACTAATAAGAAAAAATTCCCTTGATGTAGCCAAGCTGCACTACACTGACATCTGGGTATTATCCTGGTGCTGGGACCATTTGATTCATAAAAATCTGGAATTCTACCAGAAAAGCTGATGGGACATACAAATCTCAGGTGACACGTTTACCATCAGCCCACTCAGCTCTGAGTCCACACATTACAAAATGTAAGCATCTACATTAGGTTCTGCAAGAGAACAAACACATACCCCAGAGCATCCCAAGGCCAACTCACTGCTCTGTGTCCTTGGCTTTATAATTCTACATAGACCAGAAACAAATCCAGCTCAAAGCAGTGTTCTGAAAACTAAATGTACTAAAAAGTTGCTCCATTCATATGTTTGCATGTCCTAAGAGACAGTCATAAAATATGATAAAAATATTAGCAATTAGGCTTTAGGGACTGTGTTCTCACAGATGAGAACAGAACAATTCCAACTAAAATCAATGGAATTATACCCACTGACATGAAATCACGACGTGGTACTCAAAAAATACCTTAAATTTTGAAATCCCCAGATGCAACATCTGTGGCCGACATCTATATTAGCCACACGTGCATTACCCTGAAAGGAGGTTTCAATTATTTTTATAGTGAGATAATGTTCCCTTGATGATCTTAAAGTCTTATTAGCATACAACAATTAAATTTCATTCTTGAGAAGACAATAGCAGACATCTACAATTTTGAATCTATACAAGAATTAGCAATATTTCCATTTTCTTCACCAGAACAGTGACTCCTTCACAATGACATAAAGCTACTGATAAGCTACATACAGGAATTTGAAGGGAAAGCAGGGGGAAGTCTTCTCCAAGGCCCAGGGCAAACAGGAAGTTTTACACTTTGCCAGTTGCAAGAAAAAGGGGAACAGAACACTTCATTTTGTTATAATGTATCAGCTAATATATTTAGCAGAAGAAAACCTGTTCTTCATCAGCCAAATTCGATTTTCATCTGGTGAACTAAAAATACACCTGCAGAGGTTTGTTAACATGGTTGACCTCAAAATTTGGAACTTTCTGCCTTCCAGATGCAAGATAGCTCAAAATTATGCATTTTCAAGGAAGGATCCAAAAACCCCTCTACCGTCTATTCCCCACTGAAGTTAATCACCAAGCATTAGTGAACACAGCCAGTCCTAGCCAGTTTCCTAAGGAAACACTGCATCCCCACTTTTGGATAGAAAATTGAGCAGTAAGTCTCTCCTGTGTTCGCTCTGGTATACTTTACAGCATTGCTATGCAGGGTGTAACACACTGCATGATGCCATCACTGCTGCTCTCCTAGGTTTGGTCCTGAACTATTAAAGCAAAGAAATAGAGAGGTCAGGGCAGTGAGCAAATGTAGGTTTTTCTTTTCTCCTTCCCTTCTCACTTTTCTAAAATTGAGTGGGTGTTGTCTGTTCCCTGTGAGGGTTTTTTGTGCTTTGTTGGGTTTGTTTTTTGCTTGGTTTGGTTTGTGGGGTTTTTTTTAAGTAACTTGAAGGTGCTATATGAAAACGCCACTTCAAGCTTGTTTTGCCAGAGGTAAAACAAGGAGGTGATATATCTTAACCAGTAACATCACTACAGGTCAAGCCAAATGTTCACCTGAGCCAGACAATCTAAGTACAATTTGATTTGTCTGTGTTAGGAATCGAAGAAGAGATAGCTCACCCTTTTTTTGCTTAAATAGAAAAAAAAAAATGGTTACTGTCCCATAACTAAGGATTCCTTGCAACATGTCACCTTAATGCCTATCATGCCATGGCTGTGTGTGGGAATGGTCACTCAAGCCCAGTTCCTGTCAGGACTGGCAGCAATAGCAGCAGCATCTTCAGGCTTTATTCTGCACTCCCAATACGTGATTCAAAGAACTAGTGGATCATACTTGTTACTCTAAAATATACAACCCATAATTTTCCTGGGGGCAAGCAGACAGGAAGGTTAATAATAATAATAATAATATGAGAATAATATTTCTATCTTCTCTAAATGACCATTCAGCTGCATGGTAATTCTATGAAGTGTCCTCATCAGTATGTCCTTCCCCTGCCCAGCTCATCCCAAATACGTTCCCCAACTCTCCAGCAGCACAGTGACTGCAAAGCCATGCTGCAAGCAAGAACTGAATCCCACTTGGCATCCCTTTCAACACTGCACAGCAGAGATGTGTATCTTATTAGCTGCCCTGAAGACCTATGGACCAAGAATGCTCATTTAGAGATGCTACTGGAAGTTACACGCATTAATAGAAGGAATGAATCCCAATTCCCAGCAGCAGCTCTACCCCCGTACACTAATAACGATGTACAAATGACAATCTGACATCCAATGTGACTACCTCTGAGCCAAGCCAGTGCTATATAAGGCCCTTTTTAAGACAGAAATGCAGAGTAATTAATTTTCCTACAGCTTAAACCCCTTGTGGGGGGATGGAGAAAACACCAGCAGTGTGAAAATTCTTCAGGCAAGGATAGAAATACCTGAAAAGAGGGGAAGGGACAAAAGACAGCAACTTCATTTCCTGGCCTGATGTGGGCCTTGACATGCACTTAAAGGAAGTCAGTCCAGGAGAAATGCTGCATCTGGGAAATTATCTGAGAAAGCTCATCAGTAATTAATGTCTTACCCACCTCAGCGTTACTTTTTTAGCAGAAAGGATAGCCCATCAAAAACCTAATCCTCTACAAAACAGTAGGAAGCAGGCAGCCTTGCACTCATTTTTTGTGAGACTGTCAAGACCCAATTAAAGGTGACACAGAATTATCCTACTGCTCTCAGGAAGGGTTACCAGATCATTCAGAAGCTTAACTATAACTCACAGTTACAGATGTAAAGAGCTCAATTTATGATGCATTTCTGCATCCATATTAGCGTAGAAGCTCACAGTATAACACAAACATAAAAAACTAACACCCTTTCAGATGTGGGGCTGAAGTGACCTCAAATTAACCTGATTCAGATTAAAGAGACACCCTTCTGAAGTTCCAGATATGATTCTAGGACCCCTGGGTGACAGGGGTCTACTTCTGAGACACAAAAGCCAGTAAGTTTGGTTCTATACCCATGCCTTGTGGGAGCTCCACAAATAAGTCTATATCATTCCCACAAGCTAACATTCCCTGAAGACACTGAATGAGACTGGCCAAGAACAGGAATTTAAATCAGGCTGCAGGACAGTGGTTTACTAAGAACAGCGTGTTTTGGGGACTGTGAACAGCCAGTCTGCATGCAGGGCACAAGCACTCTGGCCACTGGAGTCACAGAGAAAAGGGCAGAGCTGGACAGGCTCCCACCTGCAGCAAGACAAGGCTCCAAGCAATGGCATAGCCCTCTTCAAAGACTTCAAAATAGCCACAGTGAACACAGGCCCTCCCTGGCTCATGCTGACTGAGCATAAGATGGACCTCAAAAGCATTAAGGTTGGACAGAGCCTTGGATGACATGGTTTAGCGTCAGGTGTCCCTGCCCATGGCAGGGAGGTTGAAACTAGATGATCTTAAGGTCCTTTCCAACACTAACTATTCTATGATTCTATGCTTCTATGAAGGACCAAGACTGTAGACAGATGCAGATACGGAGGATGGTCTGTAGGGAAAACAAGATCTGCTTCAAAAAACCACCTTACTCCCTTCCAGTGAGTTACTATGGTAGAAAAAATACAGCTTTTGCTCTGTTCCTTCTGAGGAGGGAGCCATTTCAAGGCTCTAATTTGCCTCAGTGGGGATTATGAACCAGAGGCACTTTCTGTGAATGGCCAAACCACAGTGATGGAACAGATTTCTTTATGTGAAGCAATCCCTTGCCACAACGTAGATACTATCAGCTAGCGTCATCATCCTGCATTTTCTTTTGTGAGTGAAGATGTTCAGTCTGACCACTTGTGTGTCAGACACACAGAAAAGGCTTTCTGTGAAGGAAGCCTTGGATCATTTCTTGGCAATGCACTCTTGGCCCTGGGCTCTAAACCCTGACACACCACGTGTAAGCGGGTTATGTTCTTTTCCCACCAAACAAGGAGGTGCATCTCCTCAATGAGGAATGGAGCTCTTATAGCTTACATCTGCCTACAACTCTGCCAAGTAAGAAACATGAGTCTGGAAACTGGGCTGTCCCACAGCAACAGAAATCAAAGATGATGATGCAAAAAAAGCTACAGTTCACAAAAGGAGTGATGAAAGTTAGAAAAGCTCAAGCAACCTCAAGCAAAGAGCATCAAATCCCAGGGGAGCACTGGCTTGCCAAGGCAAGAGGGGCAACTGAACATGCAAGGGCGAGTGCTATCCACTCCAGCTGCCTTTGTGATGAACGGAGGGAGGAAGTGCATGGGTTGCTCTTTGCAGACACCACTAGTGTTAAAGCTTCTCCAGTCCCAATGGCAACATGAACAAACATCAAAGGAGAACATAGGTACTGACGGCCATACTGGAGAGTACACTTTTCCCCTACCAGACATAGTCTGGAGTTGCAGTTGTTTGATTCTTACCAAATTCGCAAGCCTAGCAACTGTATTAGGACAAATTCCTGTGACAAGCTGACCTTACATTACCAACAACATAGGAATCTTACATTGTCAAGGGTCAAAAGTACCAGCAGGATTCTCCACACACAGGGACACTAAGGGGTAGAACTCCTGCAACTTTTCTTCTGGGCTGACCCTTAACATTAACTCCACATAATGCACTAACAGTTACAACACTCCCAAGTACATAACTATAATAATTTGGAAGATTTTACTCTGTTCTGTATTTTTTTCTCAAAAGAATTTACACATTTGAATATTTATTGGTTTTTTTCATAACTTCAACATAGCTACAGAGCAGCTCAATAGCCTTCCCCTCCAGTTTTGGGCTACGCTTGCACAGTCCAGTAAAACAAACTGCTATAATATGGGCACACATTTCTAAGTTCAAATGAAATTCATGAGGTCATAACTTCGATTCTCTCAAGAATTCCTCTAGACATTTTGATACGTAGGGATGTATATATCATGACACTTCCATTGGTGCAAGAGTGAGGAATAGGGAGAGTTACAAATCATGCAGTCATTAGTAATACGAGACATCTCAAAGACAACATGAAACTAGATGGACCAAACTTTTCTATAGCCACTAACAAAGGAAGTGAGTATGGTTATGTAGAAATGCAGCCTCAATACAGCTATCATTCAGTGGATTAGCATTGAACAACTCAGTTTTGCTGTGCTGTTTAACTCAGAGGAGTAAGGCAGTCCCTCCATCTGAAAAATGGCTTGCATGAGCCAAAGACATATACTTTTATGGTTTTTGCTTAACTGCTTCATTTTGAGGCCAAGTCTTGTTTGCACATTCAAACTACAAATGAGGAAAAATATATTCAGGCTATGCCTTGCCTATAGCTAACTTCTATTTGTAGCAAAGCTGTTTCACTCTACTTTTAACTTGCGTTTGAACTCCAGTTCCTTTAGATGCCTTTGCAGGAATAAAAGGTGGTAAAATGCAGACTAACTTGAGTTGATTTCCACTTGACATGTAAGCAGGAGCTCTTCACAGCTGACTCACAGTTAACACCCTTTGATCACTCCTTGATAGACAGTTGTAGAGATCCACCACTGCAGTTAGCTCTGAAGAAACATGAGTTGGGGGAAAAAACGCTACAGGCTAATTGTTGCGGGGTTTTGACTATCTTGCATTCAGAGATGACAAAAGGACATAGCTTATTATGCAAACAACAGTACCCAGCTCTGACCTGCTTGGTGTTAGCTGAAGTTAACGTTACATTACACCGACTTGGCTGCAGAAAAGTAAGCACAGAAGAAATAAATTACACTCCTAAGGAAGCAGCAACTACCTAAAGACATGAATTAGCAGGTTGGCAACATCTTGCATTACAATGCTAGAACTTTTAGGTCATGAAGGCAGGTAAGTGGGTACATTAGTTAGGTAAACAGACGTCTCATTTATGCTTTAAAATCTCAAATTAGATGACATGTTGCAGACTTTTCCCTAGTGTGACATTTTAATTGATTCATCCAGTTTAACGGCTCCAGGATGAACCAGTGATACTGTAAAGGAAACAGACTGCTATCCTATTAGGAAGGATGCTAAAGGCACAAGAGGAACATCCATAAATAATAAACAAAGGCCTATCTTTGCAAGCCTGTAATTGTACCACTCTGCACTGCTGTGTAATTTTAAAACCACTAGGCTCTTGTTTTCTCCTGAGTCTTTCTCTCTGAATCTGCCAACTTTTCCCATTCTTTAGCTGATCCTGATCATTCACACCTCTCTCACACCTCAAACCTATTAGCACTGCTAGACTACCGGGAGTCTTTACCATGCCTTTAACTTACACAGAATTTTTCTGATAGTGCAAAGAAATCCTACTCAAAGTCTTCAAATAAGGCCAGTACAAATGCTTATAGCTAATCACAACAAATCCAAAAATTGAACCAATACAGCAGTTAGATCAATTACATTTTCTTACAGTGACTAATAATTTCTTTTGTTTTAAAGACCTAAAGCCAACTGAAGCATGGGAAAACATTTAATGTAATTTTCCAAAGCACAGCATTTCTGACGCTCTGCCAGTCATGTGGTAGACTGAATACAGCATTACGAAGTATTCTCATGTGTAACCACAGTGACTCTACGATACAGGTTATTTAAAGCCTTGTGAGATTCACTTATAATTCTAGGTAAAGTATTTCACTGGCAACCGCTCAAAGCTGCATTCCAAAATCTGAAGTGTGAATTTCATGGCCTCTAGCCCTGGCAATTCATATCCTATAAAACAATCAGAAACTTTTCTCTTTTGCAGAATAGCTGGGATCCCATGCCCTTGCAGACAGTTTCTGTATTTTGTTCCCTAAGCAATAAAATATCACAACAGCTGCTAGCAGGTTGGAAGGAGGTCAACAAAATTAGTGTCAGGGGCTTTTTATTTCTTCTCTTTCAAACTCTTTGGGGAGGTTTGATCAAAACTTAGCAAAGTGCATAAGTATCTTGTGTAATAGGACTGTTAGATCTGTTGGCTTCAAACTAAAAGGACTATAAACTAAAATTCCTATTATGGATATTTCTTGATGGTTGGTGGTCTGTCATGCATTCCCACTAAGGATAGTCATTTCCATCCTTGTGCGCTTAAGATCTCTGATTAAAGAGCACTGCTGTAATACTTTGATGAAATTACTGTTATTTTGGAATTTTACTTTTGGGAAAAAAAAACACAAAAAACAAGAAACAAAAAAACACACAGAATAATTAACATGTCTGTCAATTCTCCTCTCTTAATTAATGCCAAAAGTGGAAAGACTGAATTATTAACCACTTGTTTGCTTTGGCTACTGACAACATGTTTGGACACACTTCTAGCATTTCAGCAATGCCAGAAGCCTGAGATTTCCTCTAATTCTGTCCACAAAGCCCTGTCCAAATGGGCAATGCAGACACACAGAAACATCTGAGATAAAGATGTGCCTTCCTAGAAGCATCTGAACTAATACTTCACTGCTGATCCACACAAAGGGAAAGCAGACAAATTTGAAGCATATTTTGCATTTATGCTTAAGCAATTCTTGGGTGAATCTTACTAAGCTGGTTTGATTTATGAAATCCTTTGTATCTCTGTGCTAACTATAAGGAATAACTTACCTTTCTTTCTCTGTTGGGATGGCCTGAGACTTGTCATCAATAGATACAATCTTCCCAAAGCTTTACTTATCAAATGCTAAATGTCTATAGAGAGGTTTTATGTACAGTAACCCACCACTGTGGATTAAGGCCAGTGGCCACTAAGCAGTTCTGAAGTTTTACCAGTGTGATGGAGAAGAATCCAGCCCAATCGCCAAAAATACCATAAGCCAAAACTTCATCACACAGAATTCAATGGCAAACTTCTTACTGATTTTGTAGAATCCAAAATTTGGTTTCTTGTTACAGAAACTTATCAATAAAAAGGAACTTCACATTAGATCTCCTCAATATATACAAAGTAAAGCATTTTGCTATGTTTTCACAAGTGTCTAATGTTGAAAATACCATTCCAAAATTTCTTACAAAGTATTCCAACTTCCCACTATCGTGATACTTCACAAGCAGGTTTTATCAACATAAAATAACACACCACATATAAAATTCATCACATATAGCAGACTTCTCTCAAAGAAGACGAAATTATAAATTTTGTGGGCAGTCTGGTAGTTTTTCCTCCTAACAGCTAAGTTATTAATTCCCCCCCCAAAACACCCACAAAGCAGCATCTCAGACCTACATATATAACTTGAGTACTTACTCTGAGAAAATACCAGTCTCTAACAAGCTTTATTAAAAAACAGACAAAACCACCATAAACAAATAAATAAACCCTACCCCCCCCCCCCCCCCCCATCAAACCAACACACACAAGGGAAAAAAAAAAAGTCTTAAGAACTGCATTTGGTTTTGTGTGGAAAAAATAGGGGAAAATACTCTCAAAAAGTTACAGCTGAAGGAAAAGAACTGAAGTGCTTATACATCTGCTAGAATTATGAGCATCCTACTGAACTATTCAGTCTCCACCTTATCTGACATGGCTCCACGAATGCATCTCTCTGCCCCCAGCAGGAACAGTTAAAGATGTTTTAAAACTCTCTGAGGACAGTTCAAAATGAATAAAAAATGTAGAACCATAAACAAAAAAAGCCTCAAATAAAGTCTCTAATACACATGGAAAGACCTGAATTTGAGCTCACGAAAGACTGATTTTTAAAAACAGATGGTAATTTATTAACTGTGAAAATGTTTGACTGGCCTAGACATTACCAAGGACCTTTTCATCCCTAAATAACATATTTTATCAAATGCTCTGTTTAAAACAAAACCACATAAACACTCCATGTGCTTTCCACCAAGGAGAAAGCAGCAGAAAATCCTTTTTCAAGACTGACTATAAACATACTCCATGTGACACGTGTGGCACACGTTTTCACATTTTCAGATAACACTATCAGAAGCAGCAGCTCTGAAGCTGGTACGCCAGAAGCAGCAGCACTTCACATGGGGCTAAACTGTAATCTGCATTCATCAAGGATAGGAATAACAAAACAGAATTGCTTGTTTCTTAGAAAGGCTTCTGGCTTCCCTCTTCAGGCCCCAGATGTGCTCATTCAGCACAGCCTAGTGACTTGCTACTGTTGTCCCTAATTCTTCAGGTACAGACGCAACCACACTCAGATGCATATCACAACCTCCCAGCTAATAAAAGCTAACCAGACCTTGTCCTGCCTTCCACAGTGAAAGGCAGATGTTACCAAAGTGAAGAAAAAGTGCCTCTGACAGCAGCTTCATCCTGCTTACAGTATGAGCTTCACTCTATGAGTTTCAATCCCCATATTTTTTATGTCAAGGTCTAAATAGAGTGGGATTGTATAAAGATGTGCACTGCAATTCTTTTCTTGAATGCCCAGGAAAACAGTGGATCCTGAGAGATGCAAAAGGATCTTGCTGGGAAAACCATGGTGTGGTTTCAGGATGCAAACACAAGAGCAGCCTCTTTCTATAGACCTCCCACCCTGCAAGCACTGTAGACACCTGCAGCAGATCCAAGCTAAGAGCCAGCCACCAGCCCACCAATTCAGTTTTCATCAATCCACAGTACAGATGTGTCCAGCTGGTAAACTTTCATATCCTTACCAAGCTACTGACCTCAACAAACACCAAGAAGAACAGAGATCAGGAAAGTGAGTTTTAACCGAACCTCCCAAAAAAGACTCTATTTGACTTCTACGTGACTTAGATATACTGTGAGAAGCCCACAGCATATTTTCTTCTTCTTCAGCCTAGAGCCAAATAAAATCAGTAACAGAAATCTCTGCGCATCAGCCTCAATAAAACTGTATGCAGCGTGCTTGCCTGTAATTGCTGGACACAGGTTTTACACCAAGCCATGCTTCATCCTAAAGTCTTACTGATCTAAGCTCTCTCCTTTAGAGGAAATATAACCTCACTACTTTCCACACAGCACTTTACAAATCCAAACAATTAGTTAGTTCTCCTGAAACACAACACAGGGGAACAAAACACTCGATTTTGATGACCAGCACTAAAGACTGGGATCTTTTATTTCAGAGTCGATCAGGCTGTCTCTCTTTCGTGGAGAAACAACTAACATCAAATGTGTCAAACACAACTGGATTTATAATTTCTCAGGTTTTAACACACTGAAGGCAGAAGATTTTACATAGAACATGAAGAAAACAAAAGTTCAGGACTTGCTCCAATCCGATGTACTACATGTTTTAATTTTTATACTAGTCAGCGTTCACAAAAGCCTAGAACTGAAGTAAACTCCTAATTATGCTGGCAAGTTGGGAAAAGATGACCAGAAAAGACTAAAATATAAATCAAACTGACCATATGTTAAATTAGACTAAAGCACACACAGGCTGCATTATTCTTTTTTTAAAAAAAACCTAATGGTTGGATTTCTGTAACAAGCAAATGCAGGTTTAAGGAGCAGGGCACACCATAATTGCATTAACTTTCACACCGAACTCATGTCTTTCACAACCATTTGATGCACCAGAAGGTGTTAAGAGAAGCTTTGGTCTTGCTAATCCAAAACCCAGACAGTCATCAGAGTTAAATGAGAGCTGACTAACATAACAAGGAGTTAACCCCTTAAATAAGCTATTTTAGGGCTCCCTCAAAAGGGATTTCTCAATTGCTATGAAAACAGCATTCAAATACAGTTTCCAATGCTTGAATGAAAACATGCTACAAAGAGTATGAGATGGAGGTCTACACACAGCCACTGAGTCAAATGATGGGATCTCACATGCTGCTTCAGTTGCCAAATTTAATAGTTTTAGTAAGCCCACAAAGACAGGCTTCAAACTGATACTATTCCAGGGATCATGGCTCACAGATTCCAGGCAATCCATCATCAAATCCCTTCAAAAGTAGCAGTGAAATTTAACATCAGCACCTGATGGGGTACTACGAAACAGACCTGCACCAAAGCATACGCACATAGGAGCTTACACAAAGCTCTCAAAAAATATGTGTTAACATAAAATATACTTAGTCACCTTGTTTGATCTCAGTAAGCAAGCATGGGTGAATTCACCTTGCAGGGTGTTAAAATTAATGTTCCAGATTCAAGTGCTTTACAAACAACACTTCTTTCTCCTAAAGTAATGATGAAAGCCTTCCTTCCTCCATATTCCCTCCTCCATGGAGTTTTTAGGGTGTCATCTTCCGCTAAAGACATAAAACTTGAGTCTCATTTAAACTCACTAAAAGATAGGAACTCATCCATCTTCCCCCACTACTAACTTATCCAAATCCCAACTTAGATTGTTTATGACTCTCCACATTTCCTTTTTGGTGACACCTGAGGAAGTAGCTGTGTTTTCTCCCACACAACTTTGTTTCTTCTGTCTTTTTTTCTAACTGAACTGACAGAAGTTCTTCAAATTGAGGAAAAACCAAGCTAGAAATGTGTTCTGGGGCAAGGGAGCTGCTTTTGGTTTAACTTTTTAAACCGTGTGGTATACGGGTCATCCAAACCAGCAAGATTTTAAAATGCGAAGGAAAGTAACTGCAATTAACAGATGCTTTTACAAGAGCAGTGGTGAGTAAAAACTAGCCATCAGGCAAATCTAACAAACCAAACTGGCTAATGTTCAAGGAAAAAGGTGGTTGCATCCAGCTGCAAAATAAGCTCCATTATTTTAAAGATTTTTTTTTTTAACAATCTTTGGAATTAGCAGATTTTGTTTGCATTTTCTGCAGTGAACTGTTATAATTATGTCCATCAAGAGATGGAAGTTATGTTCTCATGTTACTAATCTTTTTATCAAAGCATTTTAGACACTGATTATAACCTTACAAGGAATTGTCAAAATGCTAAGGGACAGAAGGAGTAAAAAAGCTCCCAAAGAGCATCCTTTGATATGGGGAATGAAAAGGCTTAAAGGAATCACAATAGGATGTAATCACTTAATTGTCAATGCCTTTGTGTCAGTACTACTAGCTCAAGATCCAGCTGCTTGCCTGGTACAGTACAAGACCTAAAAACATATATGGTTACCAGTCTAACACCTTTCAACTTGTATGTTCATGATTTATATTATTTTGGGTGGATCACATTAGGAAAAGTAGGAGAATAGGCCTGATCTGACAGTCCAAAAGAAGAGAGGCTGCACAGCTCCATGCTCCCACGTGCAACCAGCAGCAAAGCTGAAAATGTATTCTCAGTGAGCACAGACACTCTCAGAGCACATATTCACACTGCACACACAGAGGTGTGTGTGTATATATATATATAGCCACCACACAGATAACACACAGCCTCCCTCTGGATGAACAGGAAGAGGTCCACTAGTGAGATTATACATATTTAATATGTATACACACGTATTTATTCTGTGTCTGTGTATATTTATATATATACGCATATCCACACACGTGGACAACACTGATCCCTTCAGCAGCTTGCTGAAGACAACCTGTCCAGTAACTTTCTGGATCCCAGTCCTCCCAGTTGCTGGCACCCGGACATATGAATCCCCAGTGGCACTGCCCCACTCCAGCTGCAGGCACAGACTGCTGCACACAGATCCAGAGCTGCTTGGGACTCCCCTGCTCCATGCGCATATATGTACCCGGCTCCTAGACCACTTCACTTACTCACTGGCCTAGTCTTTGTTACTGCTTCCGCAGCAAGGTGCACACCTGCACTTGCTCCGAGGGCTGCACCAGGGATGTATGTATAGGTCGCTGGCCTCTGGCCCTTAGCCCTCTATTTTCTCCACACTTGTTCCTCCCCAAATCACCTGAATGCCTGCAATGTCTGCCTTCGGTTCTTTCCTTAAACATCCAATAGTAAGTCCTGGGCAATCCCAAAATGCTCTTCCCCTGGTTCCCATAATGTGCGCTATACACAACCTCTCCTTGGTCTAAAAGGTGCTCTGGCGTTGACCCATCTTGATGGGTTTCAGGTTGGACCCTGGGGCTGAGGCTCTCCTGGGACAGTCCTAGGAAGGGCCCAGATTGGGTGTCCCTTCCTCCCAGCCCTTAGTTCAGGTTTCTGCCTACTATTGTGCCCCTTTGCTCCTCTGGGCTTGTGGAGGTGGGCCTTTGGTGGGCTGAGAGCCCCTGTGGTGAGCCCAGGGCATGGTACTAGTTGGGACCATGTGCCTTTACTAAGATAACCTAGTAGATCTTCCCTTACAAGAGTGACCTGGCAACTATAATGTCCTGCCCTATCCCCAGCTTTCTTTTCCTTTGCAATTTTTTTTTCCTCATTTGTGAACATCTGCTCTTCCTGTTAAGCATTTGGTATAATTTAGAGGAAGAATGTAAGGCATTTGTATTAGAAACACAAACAGAGGCACTGGGATCAGACGAAACAACCTTTGCAGAAAGCATGAAGATGAATTCCAGCCAAATGCAAAAGTGAATTTTCCAAATTCCAGTACTCCTCTTTTTAGAAGGGGATGCACTAAGCATTTGTCTGTGATCTTTATGAACTTTTAGTTTATTACCAGGCAAGGAACTCCAAAAATCTCATTTAACATTCACCCTGACTGTGGGTACTTTCAGCCTGGCCCTCCCCAGAGCTCAGGAGGTGGCTCTGACACACAGGATCCTTTCCACTGGTCCAACACATCATTTTGGAAGAAGAGGAGGAGCGGTGTCCAGCGCAGCAGACAGGCCTCCCTGCTCAACATGGGCATGCAGAGCCAGGCTGGCTGACCACACTTCTGCCAGAAGTTATCTTTGCTTTGAGCACTGCATGCAGCCGCCCAGTGTGCTTGTGGGGAACTGTAAAGCATTTCAGCCAACTCTTTCCAAGCGTGGGGAAAATCACTGCTGCTTATGTAATCTGTCTTTTGCGAAATGTGAATCTGGGAGCTCTGCTGAGCTGACATTAGTATTTCTTTAAAAAGCCAAAATATCTTTCAGTCTGCTGTTCTTCTGGCTTCCGCCATGATAGGTTCTGCTAAAAAGTTACATCACAGTCCTAAATGCCGCCTGCACCATTAGGATTGAGCGACATTTTTTGTTTAAGGTACATTTCAGAAATCAAGATTTGGAAATACGAGGGCACTGAAAGCCCTAAGCAAGCAAACAAGCAGCAGCAACATTACAGTGCATGATACCCAGTTTATCCCTGTGAAGGTGGGCTACCTTGCCGACTTGCAGCTCCCGGAAACAAGCAACCCCAAGAGTCTTCAGATAATTCACTATCTTTCCATCTTGTTTCTTACACTGTAAACTCATTTAACCTCTTAATTGGCAGTGCATAACTGTATTCCTTTGCCTGCAGAGTCTGCTCATTGCATAACCCTTGAAGAAGTTAACTGAGTTACTGGTTTTCTATACCACTTAATTATAATTATGTATCACTTAAAGAAAACATAAGAAAACAGAAGCAATTAAGGATCCCTCTCCACAAGAAAACATACTAATTACTTGACAGCCCAATTCACAATTTGTCAGGAAATGGCAGTGATGCATATTAATTTCAAAATAATAAGCATTACATAAATGCAGAAAACCAGTTGAAGAAAGGCTGTTATGAAAGCCTTTTACAGCAATAAACCCCAAATCGTGGAAGACTTTAAGTGGTCCAAGGCCACATATTCTTACCAAGTACAAGAACTGGCTTATAAGCGATATGTAAATCAAGAACAAAACAATGGTAGTTTCATCTGCAATGAGAAACGGCTCATCCAAGGAAAGAACACCAAATCACCTGCCTCTGTTGTGACTTCAGTTTATTCTCAGTCAAGTTTCTGCTAACTTGAATGATAGCTGATCATACTGATGCTCAGAAAACCAGTGTCACAAGTTTAGAAACTGTTGCATACATATCCTGGAAAAACAGTCTCTTCTGTTCATCTCACAATATCTTAAAAGAAAACAACCCATGAGGGCATACCAATGTGAACAGGCATGACAGAGAATACTAGCTCCCTCTTCTTAAAATAGCTTCGGTTGGCAAAGTGTAAAGTGGTTATTGCAGACTTCTCTGCCCGTATGACTATTGAAGGATGACTTCAAGTTAGCAAGGTTAAGAAAATAGTTGAAAGCAGCAATTCAGTTTTTAACTATGGTTAAATCAGAGGCCCCTAAATGCTCCAACAAGGAGCAAATTTAAATTAAACAAGACAGGTGGTGTTTCTGTGTCCCCTTTTCCTGATTAAAATTTTGAGACCCTGTGAAAAGCATAGTTGATTGGTGCCACTCCCAATCAACCTCTGGGTCTGTCACTGCTGTAACTGAAACGGGCAACTGAGTTTCTGGTATTCTCAAAACCAGTGTCCTGTGGCAAAAGATAATGCTTCTGAATTTTTCTTATATCCACTGCTAATAAACTGGTCTACAACCCTCTGCTAACTCAGCATCAGCCATGGCTGCTTTGACAACCACGGGCTTCTTCCCTTTTCACCTTTTCCTCCAAAGCTGATCAATATTTTCAGCGTTCCCAGTGACTTTAACGAAAGCCACCAGCAACTCTTAAGGATGTTACTTTAAAAACAAAAATACCCAAAAAATTGAAACAAAGAAACGCAAAGGCAAACCAGGTTTGCTTTATTTGGTCTGGTTAAGCATAAAATAGCAAGATAAAAAACCTACCTTAAAAACTGCTATAAAATTATTGCTTCTTTCAATACTATATTTCACTTGAATCCTGCACGTAGGGGTAACGGTAAGACAACCTTATGACACTTCCAGACACCTTACTACTGTTTCTTCTGTGGTAAAGAGGCTAATGTCAGCCAGTATAACTCTGTGGTTCTCAATGAACCAACCATAGGTGTCATTAAAGAAATGGGAACCCATAGTAGGAGACAGCTGTGGCTCAGCACTGGTGTCAGCGTGTCCTGGGCTGCTTTACACTTGACATTCCAGTATGCTCCAAATTGAGAAATTTACTTGGGAAGCCTTTCAGACTTCCCTAAGGTTATTTCTGTCAAAGCAAAAAAGCAAAAGCTGAAGTACTGAGATATTTGATTTCAATCAGCGTGATGAAAAATCTTACTATAGGGGAAGAAATACAAAAATAAAGGGGGGGGGAAGACATATGGTTGATTTTGGCTGTCGTTGCTGCTGCTGTTGTTTTTGCTGCACTTTAAGTAAAGTCACATTTTTTAGCAGTGACAGAGCTCAATTACATCTTATTAACTGTAACTTCTGTAGTTAATCTTTGTTAGATTCTCCATGACCTGAAACCTTTAAATCAATATTAGACACCTCCTCAGAAGATAAGCTGTAGCTCAGCCAATTCTACTGAGCTGTGTAAAAACCTGATAGATTAGGCTCTATGGTTTATGTTTATGTAAGATTGCAACCATGACGTAATGTCTCTAACCTTAAGTATTCACTAAGCTATAAAATACCCAAAATACGAAGGCCCTAGGTGCTACTAACGTGGACATAAAAGAAGGCATGTAAAACAGACTGCTATATGACAAATGAGAAATAATCAAATGCAGTAACTCCAGCAGTGGTAGGTATGGAAAAATACTGCGAGCATTGTTATGCTGCAAATACAGTGCCGAAAGTAAAAATTCACATAGTATGAAAGGATAAACACAACTACAGAACATATCTGTCTTACCAGGGCCATGGCAACTGTAAGAGAAAACATACACACTGACCTGAAATAGTAGCAACTTCATCCAATTAAGAACATTGCTTATTAAGGGAATAAGCAAGAGTCAGCGACTAAGTATCATAAAAGCTGGGAATGTTTTCTGTTTCCAGATAGTGTTTCAATGCCTTTACTATTTCAAAAAAAAATAAAATTGGATTTGACAGTCCCTGAGCACATGAAGATATCAGGCTGAACAGATGCACACTGCAGGGACTTCTAATCCAAACCATCGTGTTTCCACCCGCCTTGGAACCTGCTGATAAATACAAACTCCCTTAACCCAGACTGACCTACCCCTCACACAAGCATCCCACTGCTTTCCCTCACCAAAAAGAAAATGATCTGCTCACACAAATCAGCTGACAATTTCAAAATGAAACAGCTGAATCTGCCCGATCAGGGATTAGCTAGCATTTCAGCCCTACTGAAGAGCCTTCGCATTGCTAAGATTCATAACACTCTACAGCCATTAACCGCAGTGGATTTGTAAGAAATGCTACCCACAACTGGTTAGAGCTGTAAAAATGATTTTACAAGATTGATGCGAGACTCCTTCCTGAAGGAAATCTCTCATAATATGTTTTACAACTGTCTATCAGACATTGTCCCTTACCATTGCTGCCCAATTTCAAAAGAGAGAGAGAAATCCTGAAGATATAAAGCTCCTAAAAATCTGGTGAGAAACCAGCGCACAGCAAGGAGATTATAATCAGAATACGGAGGGGAAAGGAGGGAGCAGGGACAAAACAGGGTAACTCTGCCAATCTAAGGCTTATTTGGTGATACAGCACCAACCCTGCTCCTGACTGGATGTAGCAAACTCTGGGTATTGCTCCCCATTGAAACAAAGGTTTCGATGGGGAGCGCAGTGTGAAGCTTAGGTTACTGCAGAGTTGGAGGTACCCAAGCAGAAAGGGGCACACATCTAGTCATTAGTATATCTCCAGGCTACAGACTGGATTGGATATTTAACCTTATTTTTCCATCAGGAAATGACAATGTTTTTGTATTTCACAAATTCTCCACAACTGAGCAAAAACTCAAATCAGAAAAACCTGCCTAGAATGAAGTATTGTTTACCACCCCCTACAATAAATCTAACCGTAACAGAAATAAGCTTACTCACATAGCACATTGAACATTTAAACATTGTCTAGCAAGGAACAATAAGCACTAATGCATACAGCCCTCATGTCTTTACTGTGACTAAGAGAGGTAACAGCCATTTACAAGTACTTCAGGATTTTGTGAAAACAAGATTAATGAGGAAATGGTTCTGCAGCTCAGCAACCCATTGGAACCCACTCAAGGCAACTGCTGTGCATGTATTCCTTCCTAGTTATGCAAGCTTGTAAACCACCAAATGGGAAAGAAAAAGTGGCAAAACAACAGGGATTTTTTTGTATTGGATAACCAGTAATAGTTTTGGACTGCCATTCTCCACTCTGACCACTGACTTTTAAAAAGCTGCCAGTTAAATCTCTAGAATACCTTACTGCTCATGACTACTTGACACAGTTCTCCAATATGAAAGTCCTAACAACTGCTGCTGTTTGAAGCATTCAGAATGTTACTTGCACATACTTTATAAAAATGGGATTTGCTAGTAGAAGCAGAGCTTTTAAAGTTTGGGGGAAACAGTCTCGGGGTTTTCCTCTTCTGAGAGCTTAAAATTTTATGAGTGAACCTAAAGGACTGCCAGATTTCTAAAGTGACAACACATTATGAAAAAATTTCCTATGTGTTTTGCAAATTTCAAGTCAGCCACATTTCACAACTGACATCAGGGTTTTTAATATCAACTCTAATGAAATATAATTCTCCAATGACATAGCTGTGAAATAACAGCATTTTCATTTCACTAGCTGGCGGAGAGGCTTTGGCCTTATTATTTCTTACATAGAGCCAAAAGTGTTCTAGGCCCTGCACAGACACGTCTGAAGACAAGGCCTTTTCCTTTTATCTGCTGTAAACTCTGAAACCACAGGCTATTCAGCCTAACAGAAGAGGTTATGCATTTTCACACGACTGCTACGGCCAAGTTGTATGTTAGGAAACAAAAGCGTACGAATGCAGTGTAAGAAATTGCCTTCACCTTCTCTACAGCTTCAATTTCACTAAGTTTCTTTGGGTGGGATTGGACTGCTTCTTGTTTAGGGGAGTTTCACCAGTTTTTTTCTTTAAAAACACTGCAGTCCATGAAGAAATTCCAGCCATCACCAAAACCCTGAGGGAAGCAGAGGGCAAGCTGAGGATTAAAACCATAGTGTTGCTTTTAAATCTGCTTCTTGTTGAGGTCACACTTCTGCTGCTGAATGCGAGTGGGATATTTATTTTTATAGTACAGGTACATGCACAGTTCATGACAGTTTAACTGCACACGTCAGTAAAAATCAGAAAGCTCTCATTTGCAAATGACTGAATGAAACACACAACTGAGAAGAGCCCTTCCTTCCCTAATCCCTGACAATCCAAGCAGCAGGCACAAAAGAAAAAAGCAAATTTCTCCTTCTCTGAGGCCTAAACCCCCTTGCCAGGGATGAAATCAGAATAGAGTAGACAGCAGTTGGAAGGGGAGCCTTGCCTACCCAGAAGCCCCACAGTAGTTGGCAGGAGCACCTGACATGGGCACTCTTTCTTGAATTTGTCGCAGTGACAAGCAATAACAATAGCAATGCTGTACTCACCCCTTCACCTATGCATCCTGCTCAATGCACATGGTTCTTCAGGACTCCAATCTATTAACTTTGAGAAAGCAACTGAACTTGGCAGTTCTTCAAACACTTAAAGGCTTTGGAGACTGCACATTGTGCCCTGGGACTCAGCAATAATCCTGGTGTCACCCACTGCTGGTACTTGGGGACAACTCCACATATGATCCAGCTCCAGTTTAAGAGGGAGTTTAGAAAGGGTATCTCATGGCACAGTACTGTGACAAATCTAGGCCTGACCTGACAAAACGTACACACAATGAAGAAAATAATAAGACATCCTGACAAGTACAAAGGCAAAGCCACTGTTGCTTATCTCAAGACAACATCTCCTGTGGTGGTCATGAGTGCAAAGCAACAGGGCCCAACATCTCTGCCACAGGACTGACTCATACACAGCTTGGGTGGGAGAAAGACCAAGAACCAGAATTTGGCACATTAAATTGAGAGGTGGAGAGAAAAGCCTCCAACAAATACAACTGGCAGATGGCTGGCACAAGTTAACACTGAAGTTCATTTGTGGAGTGTTGGCCTGCTGCATAACTCTCATGGTAACACCTTTTTGGGTTCAAGAAATGTAAAAACAGTAAATCAGTAGCAACTTCCCCTTTAGACTGGACTCTAATTAAGGTAACTCAGTATCCATGCCCTCCTTTCGCATCTTTCTGAAATCCTCACGGATTTTTTCAGTGGTGGCCTGTAGTACGCAAACAGCAGCCTAAACACAGTTTGAATTCTTAGAGAACAGTTGCATGCTAGCTCCATTTGAGTCTACAGCAGAAGCTGAAATAAAGCTGTTTAATTTTTCTAGTTTGAAGGGCAGGTGAGGAGCGGAAGGGTCTGCATAATGCATTATGGCACAGCTTGCAGAGGGGCTGTCTCTTTTGGTGCCACAGTTCATTTCCAGAAAGATAGCTGTGTAGGATGAAGTAAGTGTTATCCTTCAGCTTCCCTAGACTGCAGACAAACTTTAGACTGGTCTCCAACTCTGATGAAATACAGAAAGAAAATACAGTGCATGATCTCCCAAAAATGGGCAAAAACTTTGGCTCTCTTTGTAGGATGCTCTGGGAAGAGGTAGAGGATAAATGGGGTCTGGCAGTCTATTCCAACTCCATACAACCAAGTGTAAGTTAGCAACAACATACATCTCCCACCTCTGAGGCACTATTTGAAGCTTGCAGGAGACAGCCCAGTAGGGGAAAAACTGCCATGCATGTCTGCTCTTCACAGATTCAAGACATCACAGTCAGGACTTTCTACCACACTTGCTAGAGGCTTTGCCTCAGGTAGAGAGAATCAAAACTATGCAAAGATGGTGGGGTTAGGACAAACGTAAGTGCTGGCATTTATAATGGACAACAGAGTGTCACTGGATGCCTGTTACAGATATTCATGGTGTGCTTTTCATCATGCCATGTAATGATGCCCTGTTCATCCAGTTCTTTAATTTAAATGACTGCATTTTCTACTAGTGGGAAATGCTCTACACTGGCCATACCTAATAAGATATTGTCCCACCAATCATAGAATCATAGAATCATAGAATAGTTAGGGTTGGAAAGGACCTCAAGATCATCGAGTTCCAACCCCCCTGCCATGGGCAGGGACACCTCCCACTAAACCATGCCATCCAAGGCTATGTCCAAGCCCACCTTGAACGCCGCCAGGGATGAAGCATTCACAACCTCCCTGGGCAACCCATTCATATTTCCATAATAATTTACCTCCATTTGTTTTAGCCACTCTCTTTTCTTAAGAGCTCTCTTGCTTCTATTAGATGACAATGTAAGTCTGAAACCAACAAAATACTCTTCTTCAAAGACAACACCCTTTTCATCAGGCACTGAAGGAATAAATAGCTTAGGAAGGGGGAAACCTAGTTAACTAGTTGCAAAAACTATCTAGAGCCCCTGCCTGTGAACTCAAAAAATACTATTTCTCACATAGGTCTAGAATCTTAATATGCAAGGTTATACTAAAATGGTATTAAAACTTTAATGTCTTCCACCCACATAAATGGAGCTGTCCTCTCCTACCCCTCCACAGCTTCCAGCCTCAAATATCCTGGCACAGAATGATCAGACAAAATAGGTGACTTATGTTTTTATTGGTTCCTCCAGACTATGACGACATTTCCTAAAACACTAAGCCAGGAAACTATTAATATCTCTGAAAAAGTGGAAAGGGTCAGGATATCTCAAAGGGCATGTGTTTGCTAAAAGCCTTTGTAATAGATGCATAGGCCACTTAAGATGCAATTCACAGCAACAGAACTATTTAATATTCACACAGCATTTCTAGCTTTAAGGTATACCATGAACGCATTTGTAACACCTCTGTGTTAAGAAAGTACTACCCCTCATCACCTTTTTGAGAATTAAAATGAGAGGGTAATCAGCTTGCCTAAGATTTTGTAAAGTTAATTCTGAGATCAGAATTCCCCACAGATCTGTATGTGCTCCTAATCTCAGACTGTTATTGGAGAGACGAATGGAAACGGTCTGAACTCATCAGCATGAAAAAAAAAAAAAACACCACAAGAATTCCAGATGATATCAGCGGCATTGGCTTGTATTTGGCAGCACAAGTCAGGTCATGCATTTGCAGGTGGGGTCAGAGATTCCTTAAAACCCCCTCTGTTTTATTTATATACAAGTACTACACCAAACCAACTGGTATGCTAACAGGAGCATAGCACACTACATGCAGGGCAGAAAGAGGGATCCTACTGAGGCTCTACACAACCTTCTAATTTTCTAGAGCATACTACATGTATATACCTCTTTGGTTTGGCTCCTTTGTCAGGTCTAGAAATTACCAAGGGGAACACAAAGGACTCACACAAAAGCCTTGAAAGTAAGGGTGCTCCAAAGGCATCACCACTCCATTCATGACCAGATTAATTTCACCCACTAACCCAGTTCTAATCCTGCCTACACTTGACTATGCACAAAATCTTCAACACAGGGTTGCAAAGCAGATTTAACCCCAAGCTGCCTACAGCATATACAGCATTTTACACAAAAGAGAGTGCTGAAGCATCCTAAAAGTACAAATAGCTCTACTCTTACTGATTCAAAACCTCACTCATCTGTCATGTCTCAAACAAACACAATCCAGTCACAAGACAAAAGCTGCAGGTAAAAATTCCCACTATTGCACAGTGCCATCTTCTGGGCAAGCAAGACGGGGAAACCCCTTCTCACACCTCCCTTCTCTTGCTGCATCCAATATTTCAGCTTCCTCTCTCATGTGCTGGCAGGCCAGACATTACCTCTGCTCTCAAAAGGCAGGCCATGAATTCACGGAAAGAAGAGCAAATTGTTTACAGCTTCCAACATGAAATGTGAGACTTTGCAGCCTGCTCTTGAGAGAGGTGGTATCTGCATAGGCAAGCACCACACAAACCCACAGGATTAAATTCAATCTGGGCTGATGGCTGATCACAAATTAGCAATCAGGGCTTCCTTTCAACATCCAAACAGGAAATGGGAGTGGAGGAAGTGAAAGCTTAATAATTTCTTGCATGTTAACAAGTTACATGAGCTACTCCAATAAAAAAAGTTCTATTAAGTGAACTTAAGCCTAGCACAGTCTGCCTCAGTGGCAAACATTTAGCTTTAAAACCCAGCTGCACATATTGGAAAGAAAGCAGATGCAAACATTTCATTTGGTATAGCTCGATTTCCAGGATAAAAGGACATCGAGCTGTGAACTAATGCTGATGATCTACCTTACTGTAATCACAAGTGTTGAAATTACAATCCCCAAACCAAACCAAAGGTGGTAATTCTGGCACCTCTCTTTAAACACCCAGCAAAAAAACAAAAACAAACAAACAAACAAACAAAAAAAAAACAAAAAAACACAAAAAACACAAAAAAAAAAAAAAAACAACAAAACAAAAAAAAAAAAACACAAAAAAAACCACACACACAACAAAAAAAAAAAAAAAAACCAGGATTAGAAGGGTAACTTTCTAGTTATCAAAAACTGTTAAATCCGTAACAGCTTCTGACAAAGGAGTAAAAAAATCAGACATAATGCCTTAGCTTAATTTCTTTCCACTGTCTTTTAGGGCTACTGTACTTACTGGCTCTGCAAATCCGGTAACATCTACCTGGTCACATAGGAAAGGGTCAGGAAAGCTGGAGAAGAAAGTCCCTGTGGGACAATGAGAACCCTAAAAGGCCTGAAGGAGAAAAGGACTCTGAGGCCTTCATGCCAAACGCAATAATGAACATCTCTCCCTATCTTCATGTCACCATATTGCAGCCCCTGGCAAAAGTGAAAAGCCTGGCCCATTACACACCCATACCTTGGTGCTACCTTCACTGCAGGAGGAAGAAAGAAGGCTTTGTGCAACTGTTGAGTAATTCTCAAGAGTTCAAGACAGGTGAGAGGCCAGTCTCTTGGTTGCCTGGAGATTAGGGACAGATTAGGGACAGAAGTAAGATGATTTCTAAGGGTGGATGCAGACTGATACTTTGAGGGAACAAAACTGCCCCAGAACTACAAGGTAGAACTCCTTGGGGCTCATGGATGTGTCCAGCAAAAAACCAAAAATCTCTTGGAAGAAGTTGTAAGAGTCACCAGTACAGAAAGAGATTATTAAAGTGGGTTGCATGGAGAACATAACAAAGGCAAAGGAATTTGGGGGAAAAAAAAACAACTCAGCCCTGCTGTCAATATATCTACTGCACAATCTCATTGTCTCCCAGGGATGAAAGCAAGAACAGACACACAGAGTAGTTACCATGGTCCACAGTAAACTGGCTGGAGTAAGTAAGGAGCTAAAACTGCATGGGTGCATACTCTTTGTTAAGGAGTGTGAAGGTAGGTTTTTTTCCCTACTTTCAGCAGCAGAGACATGGGTGATCCTAGTTCCAGTGCAGCGTTTACCACAAAGTGCTGTCTGGTGTAAGCCACCTCAAGGTACATGCTACACCACGCCCGTGGCTGGAAATGCAGATCCTAGCGTGGACTTTTGTATTATGGCAACAAGAAAGGGGAGAAAGTCTGTTTTACCTGTGAACTTCCCTCCTCAATCCTCCAAGGTCAGATGATTTTCACAGTAGGCATTCCTGCTTCCAAGATAACAGAAGATGGATCAAATATTTAATCAGCTCAGGGTTTAGACCACTTTATTATTATTATTAGCAAAAACTCTTCAGAGGAAGAGTTCTGAAAGCTGAAAAACAATGACTGTGTAAGACTGCTGGGTCTGGTGGGGGGTTTGTTTGTTTGCTTTTTAAGACTAATTAATGAGTAGGCATTACCCCTTTCACTACAAACACAGATACTCTTTCCAAACGACTTGTCTTGCTACCTTGCACACCCAAGAGTCACAGTATCAGCTGTGTCCAAGCATTTACTTCTGTGGGGTTGGTCACTGACTACTTTGTTTACTTCTCTGCCTCTCGTAGGATGCTTGTACCCAGGGCAGCGATGCCACTTCCTACTACGTGAGAAAGACCATGATGACATTGCAGGACTGCTGCCTGCTCCGTTCCTAAAATGACAGAATCTGCCAGAACATTCAGGTTTCCAGCCTGTGATGCTTCCACAGGTTAGTTGATCTTCACTTAACTTCTACAGAACGTACTTTTCCTTAAGCCAGAGACTTCCAATTTTCTTTCCCTCTGCTCTCAATGAGAAAGGTGAGAGTTTCCAGACAAGGTTACTTGGTAAGGAGTGCTGAAGGGCTATGCGGCTATGACTGTATCAACAATTCACCACCAAAAAATGGAGGAGGAATATGCCTGACAATTCTTAGTGAAAGACAAATTATGATCCATGTCCTCCTTGCCCTACATTCACACTATATCCAAACTCACACGTTCCATTTGCTTAAATGTCTAAAGGAAGATACAGTTGTGACCAATTTCTCTGGATCAGACACCAGGTAGCTGTTAAATAATATTAAGAATGATTTCACCATGATATGCTTGTACTGGATCTTGCCAAAAAAAATTTTGTATATTGCTGATATTACTGGTTTGCTGCAATTGCTGTCTCAAAGGAAAGCAAGAACTTTGAAAAATATATGCATGAGCTCATACAGACGAGGAGACTGTATGTTTGTAGAGGTGTGGTAATACTCGTCAAAATAGACTATCTCTTCTAGTCTGTCTTCAAAATAAAGATTTTCTTGGATGATGAACTCAGGGATTCCCAGATTTCTGTCTGTGGAGGGTAACTTACTGGGTGGAACATCAGGCTAGGGGCTGCACAACAAAAATCAATATGCGTAACAGCTCAGAACAACTGCAATGTGAAAATCCCTCTGGGGGTCATACTTAGCAGCTTTCCAGGTCAGCCTCTGGGAACCCTCAGATACTGAATTCTTGTGAGGAATACCATTGATCCTTGTGGTGGTTTTACCTCCTCAAAGACACATTTCTGAAGGTTTTCTTTTTTGTGATGACTACTGGGCTCTGTGTTACACAAGCAGAAGACTGACAAGGCAAGAGCAGACATGCTGTAACTTTTCCATTTGTAATGTACTTGCAAACTCTTGTTAACTCAAAACAAGTGATAGTCTTTATTCAGAAGGCCTCCAGCTATAGAAGCAGCTCACACTATATTCAAGTGGTGGTGGAGTGGGAAGTGGCTCTTACTGCTTAAATCTTCAATGGACTTTAAAAATTTATTTTGATAGTCTGAATGCTTGGGAAGATAATGACAACTCTCATCACTCTCACTGTGGTCTGGTTATTTCCCGATGTGGTTCTTCTGTGCCACAAACATACATAAAGAGGAAATATTTCTGTCTGGCATTATCTCTGCAAGCAAGAGATAGCCTACAGAGCGAAGAGTAACAGCTGTGGAGGTATACTGCCCCAATGGATATCAGTCTCCAGCCACATCTCTTCAAGTGGAGATGACAACTGTAAACACCAAAGATTTGAGAACACAACTGTGCCAGATGGTGATTCAATCATGGAAAAGCGAGATAAAGAAGACTTAAGGCTTACAGGTGCTCTCCTGCACTTACACTTTCTGTGCATATTTCCCTTCCCAGTTGAGAGATTCACAAAATAAGACATGTTAGCAACTTGTTCTCCAGTTTGCAGGGCTGGCAGGAACTCTCCCTCAGCTGCTATGTCTGTCTCCTACTAACAAGACTGTAACTTACTTAACTTCAGGCAAATTAATGAAGAACATCTACTTTAGTCCTTTGGTACACGTAGGTGTAACAGAATTCCTTTCCGTCAACAGAAACTACCTGAAGAATAAGCTGTAAGTCCTTCTTAGCAAGCTTTCTGACTTTTAGTTCATATGTTTTGAGGGGAAAAGCCACCAGTGAAATCAAGAAGCAAACAGATCACAATCTCTGGAATGTCCTCTCTGCTCAGAGCTCAGAAAAGCTCTGCTATGTGGGGAGAGCTGGCATCAGCCCTTGCTTCCCAAGACACAAGGGACTCCATCAGGGTGTGAGCTCCAGTCCTGAGCAAAAAATTTCTTTTGTTTCTGTTAGTCAGGCAGCCCTGCCAAAGAACATCTCAAATTCTGGGCAGGAAAGCACGTGCTGGGTCATGCACTCCTGTCATGCTGGTAGTGCCTGTGGTTGGAGGACTACTCCGTGACAAGAACAATGTTCTGCTATGGCTGGAGCACCCTTGCTAAAAGGTCTCCTGTCAGTAGCAAGCACGACTGGCCGACAGAGATCTGGCTTAATCGGAGCAACCTCTTTTTGCTCTCTATACCACACAACAGGCGTGAGTGTTCAGAAATCAAGGCTCATGCTGCCCCAACTACCTGCCCTGTCTCCTTACTGAATAGAAGAAAAGTAGCTGCCTCTGTTGCAAAATGGGTGCGATCCAGGTTAAGCTGTGGGGGAATGTGAGGCCAAAGCCTTATGTGATGACCTCATGTTCACTGCATGCACTCTGCCAGGTCTGATCCCCGAGTCAGACAACTATCAGAAAGGTGCTTAATCCACACGGAATAGAAAGACCAAGGAATATCACTTGTTTTTAGCTGATGACCAGACAGTGAGGACATACAGCAAAGTCACACAGCTGTGACAAAGGGTATGCCACGCAGTAGGTTTTCTACACTGCTACCAGCCAAGGAGGCTGGATCTGACCTGCGGTCTGTTTAAGAAATACAGCCTCCCTGTTTTCCATGTTTATCTCATTCTGATCACGAGTTAAACAAGCCAGTCAGCCTATTGTTTTTACCACATGGTAAGTAACTAGCTTCATGTAAACAAAACAATTAAGCTCCATAAGGAACTGCTTGCCATTCAAAGCTGAATTAAACACTGCATTTTGTTTTGGGAATCCAAATATGGTAAGTTACTGACAGTTAACTATGACTATGGGATTATTCACTGCACAGAAAGGGTAAGTGGAACAGGCAGCACAAACTGAAAAATCATCTTTCTTCTTCTTTATCCTGTCATTAACCATCTTGAGATCCCCCTGGTCTCACTGCTAGCTGCTCTCACTGAGTACCACCTTAGCATAACTAACTCATGGTAGAGAGATGAATAGACAGGTAAACTTCGTATGCTGGCACAGCTGGCTCTAAGCTTTCCCTCTTCAGTTGCAAACCCACCAGGTTCTATCACTACCCCTCCAGGAAAATACCTCTGACTGGTTAACTTCATAACATATTTGGCAGTCAGACATTTCATTAAGGGATAGCACAGCACACAGATACACACCAATTCATCATTTTCTTATTAGCTGTATTGCTGTTGCATCTAAACGCCCTAATCAATATCAGACTGACAACATTCTGCTGGACAGAACGTGCATGGAGGAAGACAGAATCCCCCCACAGAAGCCTGGACACTGTAAACCTAACACACACATCCAGCTCAAAAAACCCAACTCTACACTGCTAATCTGTGTACATGTTCAGCTTTGCAGGCTGAGTATTCCTATTTTAAATATTCACAGAATGCAGGAGTCTTGACTAGACAGAGTAGGGAAAAAAAAACCCAACCAAAAACCAAAGCAAACCAACAACAAAACCAGAAAAAAAACATTATTAAATCTATGGGGGGGGGGGGGGGGGGGGGCTGGGGGCCGGGACAACAACACATTAATAAAGGCAAAAGTAAAAATGCATTCTGTTATAGTTTCTGTCATAGTACCCACTGGAACTCCCACTTTTACATCTTAAATGCGCATGCTTTGCTCCCTTGCAAAGATTTAGTAGCTATCCCCAGTTACAGACCTGCATCACAGCTCTCTGCTGTGCCTGCCAGTGTAGGGCGGAAGCAACTGAGCCGAAGAAGGCACAAGGCTGAGGGTAGCACAGGACGTAGTGAGGTAAGCGTAGGGCCCTCAGGAAGAGAGGTCCCAGCACACCAAGGGGAAGGACAGAGCCTGGAAGGTGATGGCAGCTTCTAGAATAAGTTCACAAGTTTCACACTGAAAATCTGGGAGTTAAAACCCCAGTCATGGTGGAGATTCCAATTAGTCACGCTCTCCCAACCAACTCTGCAATGCGATATCTGTCCTTGTACCGCCTAGAAACATCCCAGCCCCTTGATGAAGTTACTAGATAAATTGTTAGTTTTGAAATACAGCTAGACAAAGGTTAAGAAAACCAACAATGGTCAATTATTTACTGTAGTACTGCAGCACACATGTCTCCATCTCGGATGAAGGGTGAAAGACACCATTTTATGCAACAGGCGGACAAAGTCAGTCACTGGGAGAATGAAACGGCCTGTTACGGTGGTATCATCCAAATGACACGTACCTATGGAACAGTAGGACACAGGCTGTGCAGACACTCTTACTAGTATATTAGCTAAAGAAGCAGACCTTGCACAAAAAACAGACCAAAACACTAATTTGGTTCATTTTCTAAATCCTGGGTATCAAAATGGGAAGGGGGAATCAGGACAAAAAGGATAGATATAGCCTTAAATTTCTTCCTGAGCTTCACTTGCCATCACAAATATTGCTGGATCTCAGATTTTATTTCCACTTAACTTATATATTCCTTGCAAATACTTATAAATACTTATAGGTACACCTTCAAAGCTGCTCATGTACAACAGAGGATTACTGAGCATCCTACATAGAAGGCAACAGAGCCAGGAACACACATAAAGAGTCAACTGATTTTGGTCTGAAGTCCACATCAAGTGCTGCTTCTCTGTCCCTCAGGTTTTTATTCTTCACTGAAGTGAATCCTTCAGCCAGCAGATACGAAAAGGTCTAGAGCCTCTGAGATAGAGGACATATCTCAGGGCTGAATATGGTGGGAAGGGATGCAAAGCTTGGACTAGGGCTTATTAGGAGGCATGTCTAGGGACCTGGAGAGTTTGGGACTCATTAAGTTAACCCAGAAGACTTAGTAAGACGGACTTCAAAGCCAAGGTGAGGGGGGTAAACCTAGGACAGACCACAAGACAGTAGCTGGCTCCTAGGCCCAGCGAAGCTGGTGTCTACAGAAAGGCCCCGCCCCTCTTGCAGCCAATACAGCTGTGGTCTGCAGCTTTCATGGGATGGTATGATCACAGTATTAGGAATTCTGACTGTGAACCATTTGAGATTGAGAAGGAAAAGGAAACCTGCTTCCAGACCCATGCAGAGACTTAGATGCCAAAGCTCAAGCTTTCATCAAATGGGCACAACCACTTTCAGCACGTTCTGCTTGTCCTTGGACAATTTAGCATTCCTCCTTCCCAACATAACATTTCTGAGAAAGGTACAATAGGACTGCAGGTGTCCTTCATGGATTCAGGATGTACTCTCCAAAATGTGAAATATAGTACAAGCATTAGGTTTACCCTTATTCCTTTCTTAAATATTGTATTTCTCTCACTCCTCTTACCTTTGCATATGTTTTCAGAATTTTAATCTTTGCTCCATTAACCATATGCTCTCCCTTTTTCTGCTGTGCCTTTGTTCTCTCTAGTTTTCCTCCTCTTCACTAAAACAGTCCTTCCTTCTTGCACGTTATTTCCCCACTAACACAACAAAAATCATAATGCTAATCTGATTTCACACGTGCAGCACAGCTGATTTTACTTATTCCCCACACTTTTCCCTGCATTGACACTGTCCACAAGCCCTCTGAGACAAGGACTGTTCAAATGTGAACTGTGGTTAGAAAAATAGTACCCAGATCATCTTGTCTGCCCCCTCAGCATGTGCCAGACATAAAAAAAACCCAACACTAGTGGATAAACTTGCTTCTTATACAGCCGCCACCCTATTCCACCTTAGGATCTGAAGTTTCAGGTCAATGCATTAATACTGCGTCATCCCACACTACAGTACCTGATGCAGTTTTCATCAAGGTCAGTCATTTTGCCAGAAACTCTAAAGGCAGTTGAGGAATTGTACCTCAGACCCAAGGTAAGAGGCAAAACTGCTGTACCAGGTAGATCTCTTCCAAGGTGCAGAGCAAAAGGCCTCTAAATACCAACCTTAGTAACACTGAGTGCCTACCCAGCCCTTGCCTCTAGAGGTCAGAGGGATCAGTAAGCACTTGCTTAGCATGGTGTTGAGCATGGCAGTAAAACCTAGACACACTGTCTAAACAAGCTAGAACCTGGGCATCCTGTTTCTCAAGGCACCATCCTCATAATATATGACTGCTGCTAAACATTACAGTATAAATTTCCCACTGAACTTAAGATGCAGTTAACAAATATTAAAAAAAAAAAAAAAAAAAAAAAGAATAAAAATATTTATATCTTGAAACACATGGACTGGGTAAACAAGATTGTAGGTGGGCCTCTGTTATGTCCTGCTTACCAACGTACAGGCTGAAGCAGACAAATATTTTAGAGCAGTCACTGTTGTGCATGCATGCACGCCCTGTGAGCTGCCCTTTCCACTGCTTTGCCTGGCAGGAGCAGAACAAGTCCCGGACAGGATGATGGGTGCCCTCTAATGTTTCGAAGAAGGTGATGACCCAAGCACACTCAGCAGAGGCTAAGCTTCTCAGACAGCTGAAGCAACTCATTCCCACACTGCATGCAAACACCATGCACAGCTACAGGTACAACTTTCAACTTTTCTCCATGTCCTGAATGCCAGATGGACCCTGCTTGTGGCTACAGTATAATGCCTTTCACCATCCTTCAGAACTGATTTTATGGAGCCAATTACTCTGGCAGATAGTTATCTAAAACTCAGATAATGAGATCATGACCAAAAATGGTCACTTAGTGGTTAGACTTGTTACTTTTAAGTAATTAGCATCAATTCTGCTTCTTTCCAGCCCTCACTGCAAGCATTTGAAAGTCCATCTGTCCATCCCACTGTCACTAGTCACCTTCCCTTTTACAATGCCTATGTGCGAGAATTCACTGGACCGTTGTGAAAAACTAATCGTTAGTACTCAGTGTCACACTGGTGAAAACTTCTATGTTTAGGCATGTGCCTCTAATAACTCAACATTTTAAGAATATATTAGAGTTTTTAATACACTTTTTAAACTGAAGATATATGACTAAAAGTCATATTGAAGATATATGACTAAGCCTACATATATCCCACCTACTTATACCTGGAATCACATTCTTCAAAATGACAAGTGAAAATCTGTAACCTGTAGAAAGCGTGCAGTATTTCAATCCCACACAGAAAATAACCTCTATGCTTTAACTTTGGTAAGCAAACACAGCAAAGAACCATCCAAATAAAAATACCTGCTAAAAGACTTTTTTTTTTTTTCATTTAGCACCTTAAATAATACAATGTTGTAACTTCAGGGGAATTCAAATACTTAAGAATTATTTTATGAGAGAAGCTGAGCACAAGAGCGCTGTTTCAGGTAAGCACCTGCATCTACAAGTTGTCCTAGACTCAAGGTCTGACATATCAAGGCAGCAGGTCTGATTTCCAGCTCAAATACTTACTGATGTATCACTCTACAGTAAAGGGAGAAGACCTGTTTCAAAGCTCCTAACACCTGAAATCCTTCTGAAATAAGTACTTGCCATCCTAGTGGAAGCACCTCAGACGCACCTACTCTGCAAATTCCTTCTTATAAAACAGCACCATTAATAGGAGACAACTTGCAATCCACTGAACTGTCACAAAGAGACCAAACAACAAAGAGCACAATTAAGCACTACTGTCTACCCAGTTGTTCTAGTCAGTTCTTGTAGTTTTATCATTACTGTTTTCCCTTTTCTTTTAATTGTTTTTCTTCTCTTTCCTTACTGCCCAAGAGACACAAACACACAAAAGATTTGCCTATCCAACCACGCAAACACAGCAATGGCAGAAGATATGCTTGAAGAATGTCTGAAAAACTATTTCTAGAGGATAAAGAAGAATTATTTTTCCCCTCAAGTAGTCACAGCCATTACTTGTAACAGGGATATGCAAAAAACATTAAGGCAGATGTATGAACTTTAAAGTTGATGATATGCCGTAGTCCATTACATCTGAGGAAGTGTTGTTACAGGGAATGCCGGCGAGAGCATTTTGATACAGGCCACAGGACTGACTAACACCAGTTTCATTGCTCAATGTGGCATATTTTTCCTATTATGTAATGCTTATTGTAGCTATTATAATGATACATAGCTGAAAGCCATCAGTAAAGACTTTCACAAGGGACTGCACAAAGAAAGCTGATACAATGACAGAGACAGTGCTTGATTGTTTTTCCTTACACTCTTTTGTACCTTTGGTGGCTGTTAAATCAGTCTGTTCTGATCAGATCTCCCAACCTCACCTGCCACCTTTATGATACCATCTGTCCGGCCAAATTTAGAAAGCAGCTGCTGGGAGAAGGGCTGCAGTCTCATCACCGGTGGAAGGTCACTAAATAGGGCAGAAAAGTGGGAAGGGGGATCTCTCCAGTTCACATCATTACATGGTGTACAAGCACCATCTTTCGCAGGATCATCTGCACATGCAAATTCCAAAATGGTTAGAAACCAGATCAACTAGCTGGGGTAATTACAGGGAAACCTCTCAAAATATGAAACCATATTAGGTGGCCTTTTTAATGACTACACCTGATTTAAAGTTTATATGTCATCAGGGCAGACTTGCAGAAATCCTCACAAATGCAGTGTAATCAAGCTTTTATTAAAACTAGTCAGACGTTTTTACCACCAAAACCAAGATTTCATTAGGAACCCTTCTCTGGTTACCCTGTTTAACTTTCTACATTTACAGAGCTCTGTCTCAAGATCTGAGACCGAATTAACCAATACCTTTCAGGGGGCTATTTGTCACCAAGAAAAAAGCACACTAATTTGGACAGTTCAGGGTATTCAGATCTTATTTCTTTAAGAACTTCAACTGCGCTGATGTTGAGAAAGAGATTAAAAAGAACTGCTTCAAATCCCAACTTCAAATATTATAATTGTATTAAATGATCATTTAATTAATAAGAAGGAATAGAGCGCCATGCAAATGGAAGCTGAGAAACTAAACAGTTTAACATATCAAAATCCCTTATGTCACTGAAAAACTGCAGAGGTCTAACCATCCACACCAACTGGAATTTTAATACAATAAACAGGTTTGATTATTAAAAATTCATATGAAATTAAATGAGTGAGCCCCAACTTCAAAGCAGCTAGCTATACAGTTACTGCACCAGTTTATTCATAAACCTATTTCTTGGCCAAATACTCTAAATTCAATATAGTATCATTATGAACTGCTGAACTGCATGCAGAAGTCCGCCTATCACTTCTTTAAAATACCACAATGAAGAGATGTTTATTCTAAACTCGCTGTGCAAAATATAATTTTGGACCCTCCTACAATTCCACGATGAAATCACCACAACTGGTCTAAAAATGTAGTATTTTGAAAAATTAATACCTCATATTTTGGAGAATAAAATATTGGTATCTTGCAAATGGAGTGAAAGGCAGCTTAAGTCTGTTTTTCCTTTAAAACAAGCTTGTCACATAATGGGAAAAAAATGAATCCACCAGCTGCTTCAACCAAATGAAACATTCAGCTACAAGCCTCAGCCCATTTTGGTACCTGGTCGCTTTCAACAGCACAGATGCATACTGCATCTGCAGTGCAGTACAGTGCAATGTGTAGGCTGAAGACATACGAAGTTGCACATTGTCTCATACGGTGAAGAAGGGTTAAAGCCTAGAAGCAAAACTATGTGGTCATAGCAGGTCCATATAATTCACTTCTTCCAGATGTTTCCTCTCCTTGGTTTGCCTCTTCAGTGGCTTCTGGGATGCTAGAAAGGCAAGTTCCCTCAAGTAGAGACCATGGTAAAGTCATCCCGAACATCAAAGGCAGCAACAATGACACAAAAACAAGTACGAGAAAAGGGCATAAAAGAAGATGAGTCTGAAGCAGCTGTCAAGAATAAAGGAAGCAAGACTGACGCTGGGCAGACAATGAGATCAGAGAAAGAAATGCTGGCAGATTAGCATCAAGCTGAACAGTGAAAGCAAAAAAAGGAAAATTTGCTATTGCTCTCCCCTGGAACAGAAAAGCCGTCAAGGAAAGAGGAAGAACTTGGTGAAACTGCATGACTGCCATTATAATATAAGCCTTGCCAAACTTTAAAGCCCCTTAAAGCAGGCAAAATGAGCACCTAAGACAATAGATGAACAGGAAGCACACCCTACTTATCTGGCAGCCAATACTGAGAGCACGCAGGATAAAATGACAGAATTCTGCCTTGGTATGAATGCAATCAGAGAAGTTGAGAAGGAGGGAGAATCACAGAATAGTTAGGGTTGGAAAGGACCTTAAGCTCACCTAGTTCCAAACCCCCTGCCATGGGCAGGGACACCTCCCACTAAACAGTGTCACCCAAGATTCCATCCAACTTGGCCTTGAACACTGCCAGGGATGGAGCATTCACAACTCCCCTGGGCAACTCATTCCAGTGCCTCACCACCCTCACAGTAAAGAACTTCTTCCTTATATCTAACCTCCCATTGCATCTAGGCAACTAACACAGGTCTACAGACATGTTTAAACTGGAGACACTACAATACCTCTGTGAAAGTCAGTTTTGGGAGCAGCCCAGCTGTGATTACAAGCACACAGAGCAGTTTATCATCTCATAACCTATGAACCTTCTCAGTAATCCTCATCTGACAATAGTGACTCTCACAGTAGCAAAAAACGTGGTGAAAGAGCACGGGGAACTTAATGCTGTAGCAGATGAACAAGGCCCCTCCATCCCCATGAGAACTTTTTTCAAAGTAGAAACAGCTTCCAGTTGGGCAGAATCAGAAAACTGCATCTCCTTGATTTGGCCCACGATAAACAATAAGCTTTAAACAAGGGTTTACATACCTGAACTCTGCATACAGAGTCCAATGATTTGTGCTACAAACTAAAACAATGTACTAATTTTTGCTGTGCTCATAGTTTAGATAAATCCAATCTCTGTTTACCTATCTCATGACTGAAAAGATATCAAATCCAAAGAAAAGAGTATTAGATGCTGTAGAGAGGAGAGCTAAAGGCCCCCATACGATACAGATGTAATTTGTGCAATTTGTGCCATGGAAGCCTAGAAAGAATTGATCGGTCAGGCTGCCTGGGGTGCTGCACAGGCTTTTGTGCATGAATAACATTTTAATAAACAAGCAATTATATAAACATTCTCAGAGCTAGTGGGAGACAAAACTGATGGAAAGATGAATCATGACCCCAAATGGGCAGTGTCACAAAGCTGGTAGAAGGCTGAACCGTGACCTCAATTTTACCCCCAACTGGACAGTGTAACAGAACTCCTGTTCAACCTATGCATCTTAAGAAAAAAAGCAAAACCCTATACCAGAACATAAGCAGTACTTCAACAAATACTCAGACCATAGTCTGAGATACATGTGTTCTGTGGGGGAGAAAGGGAGGAAATGAAATAATCAGCCTGAGGGTACACTGCAGTATTTCTACAGTGACTTTTGTACATGAGGTCTTGCATCCTTCCATTGTCTCAACACTCAAGGCAATTTCCATCATCTAAAAACGGAAAAAAACCCAGCAGTTCATGAAGAGAATTATTTGGGCCTGTAGCTATTTGTGTTTAAACATATAATTAAAATTAACTGAACTGAATTAAAAAAGCAGCTAATTTATGCTGTGGATGATGTGGTGCATGGTCAAGTATGAAGCATAGCCATGAGTCTTATTTACTGATGGAAAAGCTTGGTCTTCATGGGATTCTTCATAGGAACACCAAGCCTAAATATTTTTAAGAGCTATTCAACTACATAAGACAGACATTCTATAGTTTTCTGTTACAGGGACTGAAAAAGTGCCAGTGAACTTCTGTGCTGTTCTGCCTTGTGAGGACCAGACATTGCAGTCATATTAGAAATGTGGCAACTGAATCTAGGAGCAGTCCTTGCAGTTTAACTCTGTAATGAATCAGACTGAGAGAGTATTTGTTTTCAACTCCTATACAGGAATTTGCAGTAGCTTTAAAAGGGATGAAAATGTCATGATAGCTTGCTCCTGAGCTGCTGTGATGCAACTCAAGCATAAAGCAATTAAAATTTTGGGTCAAGAAGTGGACTTTTTACAATTTTAATAATTTCTTACTTACAGAAGGGACTATAGCTCATGTGTGGTTTATAATATTACATAATGCAAACAGCATTCAGTTTAATAATTTCCTAAATGTGCAAAGAATTAACCAATATAACGCCTCAAACATTACCATGTCCAATTAAAAAAAATAAAATCTTTTAAAAGCATACAAATGCAGTTACATCAGGAAAGCCATAAAAACCTATTTCAGTGATGCAAGAAGTCTAAACTGAGCCAGGTGGATGAACATCAATCCTAGACTGCTTAGATTCTGCGGGTTTATATTAAAAGTTGGCAGAGAAAAAAGAGTTGAGACTAAATCTTCACCTAAATTCAAAAGAATTTTTTTAGGGAAACATAAGGGCGGAATTCATAGTAGTGCAGAAGATGACGCAGACAGGCCAACTAACTGTGTCTCAACATGCTGCTCCACATCCAGCTTTCAGAAACTCTTATCTACCAAAGACACTGTTCTCTTTCTCCCTCCCCCTTTCAGCCAAACACGGATGCGTAAGTGCAGGCAAGGTGAGATCAGAACGTCCCAAGCGAAGAGAGCTTCCAACTATATGCTATTCTCTTTTCTACTACTGCATTGAAAACTTGATTTTTTTAAACTTCATTTAATGTACCTCGTATTATCATATATATAATGTGCATTATTATCCATTATAACATCACATAAATTTGCCCTGCTTGCCTCAAAATCTCTCAATGTACATCCCCTCATGTTTCTTGTGTTTCTGTGCCCAGTTCCACTGAGCATGAATGTAGCTAGAAGTTTTCTTTCTCTCACGCGCAAGGACTTTTTTATTTTTCCTGTGTTGATGCACATTTCCCTATTTTCTTAAAAAACAAAAAAATTACAATAGGTTTTCCTCCTCTTCTCTTTCTACCCACATGTTAAAGAGGTACATTCACCTATTACATGACAGAGCAAATGACACAAAAATTAAAGAAGTAGGTATTCTGCTTCGGTTATACATGACAGCTCAACTACTTTAACCTTTGCTTGTTCTCCAAAAGGAAGTTATTGAGGCTTCAGTTCATATTTAAATCCTTTTCTTCAGAGGGAGACAAAGAAACATACAGCTCACCAGCAGTGTCATGGAAGTCAGCTTGCCCCTAACTTAAAAGGTGACATGAACCATATGACAAAACAGTGGCCAGTGACAACCCACCACCGAACAATGAAAGTACAAATACGACCAAAGACTGGCAAAGATTGGAGGAGTGAGAAACACAAAACTGAGCCGTGAATATTGTCTGTCTTCAGGGCGACCAGAACCTCAAGCAAAAGTAACGAGGGGACTACTGTTTGCTCTCATTCACCTGAGCAGGATCCTCATCATGTGCAAATGACAGTCACAAGCACTAGGGGGGTGCTTCTGTTTTTGGCCAAGAGGAAATGAGATGAATGTGTGTAATTGACAAAAACCTGAACAACTCCTGCATTCCCTCCATGAGTGGTGACAACTGGATGGCTTCAGAATTCCAACCTAAGTTGGACAAAAGCATTTGGAAAACTGACACTAGACCACAACAGTGAACTGAAGACACACAGCAGTCACCAGCTACAGAAATCACAGATGGCCTCTTTTTCCTTTCTTTTTCCTTCCTTTCCCTCCCTTTTTTTGGTCAAAAATTGAAAATAGTGACTCACTAGCTCTGTATCCTACAAACCCTACCCCATGCAAGGAAGTTTAATCATTCGGAGACACTCCCATCAATGCAGTCAGTTGAAAAGGCTTCTGTTTTTAAAGGAAACTTGCAATTTTTGTAACATTCTCTTCTCGTACTGAAGTAAGCCATTTAAATCTCTGCTTTATTACATGCTCCAGTACACCAAGCAGTCCAAATACAGAGAAATGGATGAGATAAACAGAAATATTCTTGTTATGACCTAATTTAAGGACCTTAAAAATAATATGACTACTTTAAAAACTGCGAGGCATCAAAAGGCTTAAAAATATTGCAGACACACAAGAGTATAAGGGATCTGGAAAGTATTGATAGAGTAACATTTAACTCAAATGAGAAACAGGAGGCTTTCAGAGACACATGGTTATCATTCACATAAATTTATGACCAGGGCATTTCTGTTACTGCAATACTCTTTGTACCAGGAGTCATATGCAATGGCTCCCTCTTTTATGTGCAATGTCCATTTATGTCATATTGGTGAAAATTAAAGAAAGGCTTGAATTTGGAATTTGCTGGCTGCCAGTACAACATAAAAGATGAAGGTAGTACAGGTTCTGCTCTTTGTAAAAGAAATCAACAGCCTAGGAGAAGGAATCACGCAGCTTTTACAAACAGTAAGCAGCACAAGAGGTGGCTAGGAGACAAAAGCATACATGCCCCATCCTACACACAATTAACATCAGTCTACTACAGATCCAAGTACACCTTTAAGAAAGGTGCCAAACGTTTCCATCAAACTAATGAATGCAGTGCTTCCTTGATTACCTTCAAAGTTCATTTCTGCATCTGCACTAGCACTAAAATCTTAGTATCACACAGCCTGTTCTGGAAGACTCCTTTAGTAAGCCTCATCTTACCACACAGTCAATGCTTTTCTATTTCCTTGAACACAAATCTAAAGTGAACAGTGCAAAATACAATCTATAAAGTAGACACACAATGCCATCTGTATTGCAATTCCCTCATTAGTTTATAGTTTATATTATCTTCCATATTACATTCCTTCTTACAGAAGCACTTAAACATCACAGCAGCCTGAGTAATAAAACCCCAAATTATAAATAGTAACAACTTCTCCTTATCAGGCAATAAGTGTCCAGGATCCCAAATATGGTAAAGCAATTTGTAAACTGGAGAAATAATGAGCTGTAGGCAAAAATATTCCAACTGTTACCACAAACTGTTTTTCCATAGGGTGTCTGCCTTTACCTGCACACCAAATTCACATCATTAAGATGGGATTGGAAGAACTTCTCTGCCACACTCTATTCACAGCTCAGTCTTTTGATTCTTGGGTATGATGGCTGACCTCCAATCACTCTTTATCCCTGGTTCACCAGGTTTATGACTCCTTCTAAAGGCAAACAAGGGTCACTGGAAAAACAACGGACACTTCAAGGGAAACAAAAATAACTATGCCTAAATGCATAGGAAATGCCGCTGACCCAACCCTAATCCAAGCTTGTTTTACATTTTGCTGCTCCTTTAAGTACCACCCTGTCTCTGCCTCTTCCTGTCATCTCTTGTTCTCTGTTGTTCTCTGAGGCTATTCACACAGCACAATACAGCACTGTAAATCCCTGAACAGGGCATCAGAAGCACCTCTATGCCCATGCAACCCACAGGTATAAGGTACAGGGCTAGCCCACGTTTCCAGTGTCCAAGTAAGCTCACTAAAAACTAGGCGAGGTATTTCTGCACAGCTTTGCACTGCGCTATGGATTCAGGCTCTCTAATGAGGAAATCATTTTTCTGCTGTTTGCACAAAGCACCTTGCTTAGCATCTAGGCTCAGACCTAAAGCCATCAGGTGCTGCACAAATAAAATCCCCCAAAACAACAGTAGCAACAGAGCCTTCTTGTAGATTCCTAAAACCCACAAGTACACTTAGTTGACCGCTGAGAGAAATGTGATAAAAACCATGCCAGTGCGGTTCTCTGCAACAAAACATAGACCACAGCTCCACAGGAGGCCAAGCACAGGGGACACAACCCAGCCCAACACTTAGGAAAACTCCAACCTGAAACAGCAAGAAGAAAACTAGATGTTTTAATAGCTCATTCCTATTTCTTTACCACAGTGCAGCCAGGGCCAAAAGCAGTAAGTCCACAGCTGAGGTTAAATCTCGACAGAAGTTTTCTCATCAGTAAAGGTTCTTCAAAGTGAGATGAGTTTATTAAATCAGAAACGTTTTATCCTGTGAATTAGTGAAACCTCGAAAGCATTAGAGCATCACAGCTTCAAAGGAAAAGAAAATGTTTTCATGCAATATGCTTCTTCCCCTAGCTTCCCTGACCATTCCTTCAAGAATGTCCCTTTTCCTGTATCTTTCTACTACTTTCTACATCTTGGTTTGCTTCTTTGTTCACCTGCTTAAAAAAAAATAAAAAATAAAAAATAAAGCATTCCTCCTCTCCCCCCCAAAAAAACCCCATGAGCAAAAAACCTACAAACCAACCAAAAAACCTCAAAACAACCAACCAAAACAACAACAAAAAACCCATAACACACACACACACACACACACACACACACACACACACACACATGCACCCCCCAAACTACTTGGGAGCATTATTCTTGGCAAGAAAGAAATATTAGTTACCTCATGCATACAGCAGAAAGGTTACTGATTATTTCACTCTGCTGGAATGCTTTACAAAATCACTTTACATCCCCATACGGGATAAAACGTCACAGCAGTTTTTGACACATCACCTGCATTTTACAAATACCAGAGTTAAAAGGTCATGTAAATTCTGCTCTCAGTTCTTCAGTGTGCTTTGGTCTTCCAATAGCATTTTTAAGGGAATTTTCAGATTATGGAGTAAACCAGATTCTATTTAAAGGACATGGATTATCAAACTGGTGAGTAAGGAAAAAAGGAGACAAATAAGGTTATGTATCATATATAATGTTTTCAGAATTTCCTACATGAGTTACACATTTAACCCCATGACATTTCAATGGGACTGAGAAGGCCAACATGACCTAGATGCTGTCCCCACGCTAATACGTGCCTGGACCCTCCCGGCACATTAGCTACAGACTTCCAACCAGGGCTCTGTACCTTACTCAAAATATCAGCCTCAGACAATTCCTCTCACAGTAAAAGTGTAAGGGGATATAGCAATATCTATGTCTCTGGGTGTTAGAAACATCATAAATGCACATCACTGTTTACTTGGAGGTTTTCACGATCACGGTTCAATTTCTGCCTAAGGCTCCTAAATCAAAACCAAACTTTTTAGGAAGTCAAGGCATTTGGAGACTTTTAAGTGCCTGTTCTTTCAATAACTACAATCATCTGAAATTAATAAGTGAAATATGAAAAAGAAACTTTCTGCCCAGCTTTCATCATTTGTGGAGATGTCTGATTTTTTTTTTCCATCGGCATCAGCAGCTGATAAATGAGAATTTTGGGAAGCTTGTAATGTTGCCATGTAAGACATTATCACCCCAAACCTTTAACAGTAGCTGAAGCACACTGTAAACTGACTGCAGTACACTAAAATTGGACAAGAGGGTCAGTATGCATCATTTGGGTGGGACAACTTAACAATTTCGCACCATTTGTAACCAATCTCTTGCTGCTTAAATGATGCAATTAATGCCATTCACACTTAAAGAAAAAAAGAAAAAAAAAACCCAAGGCTTCAGTGCTTCTCCTAATGTGACTACCCCGTTGCTCTGTTATTATAAAGGCATTTCTATTGGTATAGATGACTGATGGAGGGTTTACAAATTGCTAATTCCCAAAAGCTGCTTTAAAGCTACATTTCAAAGATTTTTTAATTCAAGTTCCATATTAGAAGAGGGGATTAGTGTCACTGTTATAGAGATTACTGCACATCAGTATAAAGACTTACAGAACTTTGAGTAGGTACCATTGAAGCAGAGCACTGTGCTTCAGTATGGGAAACTGTTACTCCACTTAATAGCTCATAATATGTTCAGAAATGCAACAAATCAGGAAAAAAATCTCAGATTTATTTCACTATGTTTATATATTTAAAATAATGCATAAAGTGCTTTACAATTATTTGCCCTACCACAAACATGATGGTATTTTGACATTTAAGCAAAAAGACTGCTCTGATTTATTTGCAGATTAAGTTGTATTTTTGTGCTAAATGCTCAGCTACTCTGCCCCACAGACCAAATCATGACATTTGTTCATATATGGTTATTCTCGGATGCATGCAAAGAAAAAAAAAAAAAAAAACCAAGAAGTTACTCAGTTAAAAGCTCTCTCCATCTGCCTGGGGTTTTATTAATAACTCATCACCATGGTATCACAGCATCTTAAGGAAAATAAAACAGACAGTTGCTAGGCTCTCCAACCTCTAAGGATAAAAGGGAATACTTCTTAAGGAAGACTAGGAGAAATTCTTTTGGTCTTGTTTCCTTATCACTCTTGAGAGTGAGACTAAGCCAAGAGATGAGCCTCATACTGTGTTCTGAAAGCAGCAAGTATTGTGGCCATCACTCAAATCTGTCATCCACAACCCAAGTCTTTGCACTAGCATCTACGTAAAAAAACAGAAATTCAAGCTGTGAAGGGACAAAGACTAAGCAGAAGGGAACTGGACGAAGGAAAGCATTGCTTTCTTCAACACTCCCATTTAACCCTCAAAAGGACTCTGACCACATCACTGTTGCCCCTATTCACATTAACTGAAAATAAGCTGCTTGTTGACATGCACTGAACTCCGTCCCGCACAAGGGGCTCCAGGACCAGCACATGGCACAGTCCTGCACTCAACTAAGCCCCATAGTGTTATGCTCTAAATGCATCTGATATTATCAGTGGTGGGAACTAGGGAACAGTTCAGTGACAGGTCCTTTACTCAGAAGAATCTCAGCTATTTCTCACAAGTATTTTCAAAATTACTGAGTTTGAGAAGTACCACCCTTTACCTGCAGCAGTCTCCCCATCAATACGGAGATAGAGGATGTCCCCATGCCTCTGCCAGGTTTTTCCCTCTAGAAGGAACAAGAAGCCTGCACGCACTTGTAAACATTATCTGCTTCAATATGTGAAGTGGGCTCAAAATGTGTTGTAACATCTTTAGAATCCTAATATAGAGAAGCATCAAGTTTAAATGCAGTAAAAAGCATATGGCAGTTTGTTTGCAGTCCACATTCCCTTTCAGAACGCATGTACTGCATGTTTGACTGTTGCCACATTGTTATTCCAGGAAAGAATGGGACAGCAAAGGAAAATCCGTAAAAACAACATATAGACTGAAGGGTACGACACGCAGACTGAAGCGCTTCCTACTTACAGATAACCACAAAGTCAACTAAATTCATTCTAAGGCTGAAGAGCAGCGCAATCAGAAGTCACACCTTCACTTAGTTTGCTATTCTGCTGAAGTGTCTCATGAGCAGGAAAACTTTACAGAACCCTTATGTCTAGTGCCAGACAAGGAGAGAAATCCAGACCTGTAAACTATCCAGTCTGCCATTTGTGAGAGATACAGTGAGTGGTTACACCATTTCCTTCCTTTCACCCTGTTAAGATGAGAAAGCAGACAGGATTACAAAACAAACACTGGGTGCAGCAGATTCATTCCAGTGCCGTCTCCCTCAAGTCCCAGCACTCAATCTTCCCATGAAAGCTTAATGCAGCAAACAGATCGTGCAGCTCAAGGAGTAAAAGACAAGAAGCCCTAGAGAAGTGCATTTCCCAATGAAGGCCTGACATGACACAAAATGCCAAAGCAGCAGACCTGCCCCACTCCTCAAGAGATGCTGCCATAGCTCAACAGGCTTCCCTCTCAGAAGGACATCATTCCTGTGTAATGTTTGTGCTGTATTTTAGAAGGAAGGAAACTGCCCCTTAGCGTACCTTTTCCACACTAAAGCAGAAGTCTATCACCTACACCAAGTATAAAATGCTGTATTTTGGTGTCTCAGGTGGCTTTGTGTTAAATTTCTTATAGTTGCAAGAGAACTTAAGCATAGGAGACAACTGCCTCCTTGTCCTTCAGTTGCTTGGCTAATTTGTGCAAACCAGACAATCATCATCTCTGATATCTGTAGCTCTGAGAAAGCAATGATTCCTGCAACATGAAGTTGTGTTATACTTAGGGCCTTCCTCTTAGGGTGAAAAAGAAGCAGAGTGCAAGGTAAAAAATCTCTGGAAACAAACAATCACCCCGATTTACCCCTGCCTGTCAGGCTGTGTGCATTTTGTCTCTCTCTGTATCCAGAACATATACAACTAATTCTATTTTCTAGAACTGCAATTGCTGATTGATGAGTCACATTTCCTGTAAATTTATTTTTTTTAAATGATTTTGGCATTGTTCCTTGAAATTCCTCTCTGGCTATGTAATGGAAGTTTTGACCTCACACTCTGGTTTCTTTAACATCACAGATACTAAGATTACAAGCTTAGGAAGACCAAACAGTCGAATAAAGGGTCCAATGAAGAAAACTTGTAGCTTAAAAAGAAAGCAAGCTGTACAAAATAAACTCTCAAGTAAATATTTAGCTGCATGGCCATTAGGTTATGTTCCTAATAACACAGCAACACATTTGTCATAATTAATAATTCATGGGGGGAGGGTTGCTTCACTCTTTCCCCTCCCGAAATTATTAAAGTTGTTGGCAAGTGAAACTTGGCATATATCAAAGTTCAGTTTTTCTTTTTAATTAGCAGCTCCCCATATTATGGTTTCAAAAACATACTGCAAATAGTAGTCAGAAGGAAAAAAGTAGAAAAATGTAAACCAGAGGAGAGTAGAAAGAAACCAAAAGCACAAAACAATTCATCCATGAGTTGGAAGTATTGCATGGTGTAGCATAACACTTTTCAGATTGTAACCAGCAAGGTGAGGGACTTTTCAGCTCTGTATTTTCCTCCATTTGGGAGCAATGTGGAAAGTACGTAGTAGCCCACATTTCTCAGACATGCTAAGTTCAAAACACATGGCAAAAGAGTTTAGAATTTTGCACTTAGTCCCACAAAAAAAAATTAATCTTTACAGAAAAAATAAAAATTGAACATGTTTGTGCACTAGTCTGATTTATGTAAAACTTCATCTAACAAATATAAGAGAAACTCCTCGATCTACTCAGCATGCATCCAGCCAGCAGGAAAACCCCACAGCACTCGGAAACAGACATACTGCTAGCACCTGCTGGAGCCTCTAACCAGCAATTACAATCAACTACCAACAATCATCATGGTAAGCTAGATCTAAGTTGTGGCACATTCATGGCTCACAAAGGCTAAGCCTATTCAAAATGAACTGACATTCCTGCCTACCTTCCAAACGCTAAGTGGGATAGCCAAGGGATATGACAACATGACCTTCAAATTATTCTTGAAAAAACTCTGAAGGAGATTTCTCAAATGAGAACACCATTATCTCCCTGGCAATTCTTCGCGGTCATGCCAGAGGACAGCCCACTCTATGCCCCCCATGTTTAGCTTGCACGACCAACCACCTTTCATTCAGGCCAACCAAAGGAGACAGTATTTGGCAAAGAGCTCCACTACTGCTCTAGCCACAGGGCAGCCCACAGCAGTCCCTTCACAAGTTTCATTAGACACTGACCAACTTAAGTGGCCAATTTAACCCATGAAGACTGCAGCAAGTTTGAAACTTTGAACGCAGACACTGCTCTTCCCCATCAAAATAGCACTCCGAATGTAAACTCTGCACCGAACAGTGACATAGCTCTGACTATACGGGCTGGGACATGTAACTATGGTGGTGGCACCCCAGCCTGCCTTGCAGCTGCTTTCAAACTCATAGGACTGTCTGTCCTCAGTCTGTTGCAATGACAGAATAAGTTAATGTGACTCATACTGGTGTGATGACCAGCAAATACTTGTGATAAGATGCTACTGAAAAAAAACTGTGTGAACACATTCCCAACTCCCTAATGAAGTTCAGTTCCCAAAAAAAGACACTGGGAGAGGAGAAGGAAGACAGAAAGACAGTCAATTAATCTGATGGGGTTTTGGTTTCTGATTGTTTTGCTGTGGTTTGTTTTTTTTTTTACCTTTCTAGTCTCAGCAGAGAGTTGAGATAGCTGTATATTAGTAAAATAATATGCCTGTAACATAAGGTGAAATACAGAGGATTTTAACACAGGCACCCTTACATACAGCCATTAACGGATGCAGGAAAGAAACGGCCAAAAGCTTCCTTTTGTCAGGGGAAAATTCAGCAAATATCAGAACAGCTTCATTTTTATACACTATTAGTATTTTTTAATTGACTGTATGAGGAAACATTTTAAATATTTCCATCCACCACATAAATAATCTTGCATATCTAGGGGAATACCTTACTAGCAACACAATTGCTAAAATATCTGAGGTCTGTAATTACACAGAAAAGGAGAAAAGTAGCTGGGTCAGAGGATCCTGACACTGAAAATAAGAATAGTTTGGACAGAGGGAAGAAGAGAGAGAGAGAGAAAGAGAGAGATAAATTCATTCTTCTTCCCAGTGATATGTTTATGTTACGTGTATCTGACTTAACTTGGGTAACAATCCATGAAAACATGACAGCTGAAACCATCTGAAGCCAAAATCAGAAACATGGTAGCAGAAACATTTCAGAAAGCACTCTAATTTCTGTAAAATAAATTTATGTTGGCTTCATTCTCATCCTCACAGACCCTCTCTCGCATCAAAGCCACAAACAGTAAATGTTCACGAACTGGTTGGAGAGGGATGATAGCTCTTTCCCAGCGAAAAAAGGAAAACACACAGCCCAGGATCCTGACTGGGACGTGGCCAGAAGAGTAGATGGGCCAGAGGATGGCCTGACACTGACAAGGAGAAAGGTTTGTGCAACACGGGGCAGAGGAGTGTGTCACTGTTAAGATACTACCAGTATTATCAAGAAAGAAAAATAAATGGGGAAGAAGCGAGTTGTCAGACTGCATCTTCAAATGCGAACCACTTACAACTTGTACTAAGGAGAGACGATGGTAGATGCCCACCGCTCAATGAAGCACACCCATTGTCCACATTCCAAATGCAAGCTTTAACTGTTTTGAGAAATTATCTTCAAATGTCTACAGTTTGGGAAAAAAAACAAACCCAAGGCCAAAAACCAAACAAAACCCAGACCCTGTATTTCTTAATAACTGTTGTCTGAAAACTGTTATTCCCTCTCATGCAAGAAATTGCTTCTGAACCAATGCTTCATTTAGCTCATCTTTGTACAACATTCTCCACACCCTAGAAGAATCTCTTTTTAAGAAGTAAATTTTTAAAAATTTTAAAAATTTACAATTTTTTTTAAAAGTGGAAGACTTTCCGTCTTCCACTGGAGAGTAGGAAATGCCCTTGAGCCAAAAAAAAAACCAACCAACCAACCAAACAAAAAAATCCCTGTAATTACATGACTGAACAACCTGAAATTCTCAAGTTATTTCATACATAGTGGATACAACCATTTATCCAAAAGTATTAGAAGTGAAAAAAATTTTCAAAAACACAAGGACTGAAATAGCAACAGAAATAATGTCCACATAAATTATCGGAATCAAAGAGAGAAAGGGGAAGAAAACCCATTATTATTAAATGCACCTTTTTATCAGGGAGACTGAAATCCTTCCATGAGGCCTTCCTTATAATCACAGAATCACAGAATCATAGAAGAGGTAGGGTTGGAAAGTATATACCTGGTACTGAAATGATCTTCGGTTGCTCAGTGACTGAAAATCCCCTTTGCTTATCACTATCATAGAATCATAGAATAGTTAGGGTTGGAAAGGACCTCAAGATCATCGAGTTCCAACCCCCTTGCCATGGCCAGGGACACCTCCCACTAAACCATGCCATCCAAGGCTATGTCCAACCCCAACTTGAATGCCGCCAGGGATGAAGCATTCGCAACTTCCCTGGGCAACCCATTCCAGTGCCTCACCACCCTTACAGTAAAGAATTTCTTCCTCATATCCAACCTAAACTTCCCCTGTTTAAGTTTGAACCCATTACCCCTTGTCCTATCACTACAGTCCCTAATGAAAAGTGCCTCCCCAGCATCCCTATAGGCCCCCTTCAGGTATTGGAAGGCTGCTATGAGGTCTCCACGCAGCCTTCTCTTCTCCAGGCTGAACAGCCCCAATTTTCTCATCCTATCTTCATATGGGAGGTGCTCCAGTCCCCTGATCATCTTCGTGGCCTCCTCTGGACTTGTTCCAACAGTTCCATGTCCTTTTTATGTTGAGGACACCAGAACTGCACACAGTACTCCAAGTGAGGTCTCACAAGATCATTGTACATACTATTTGGTTACACTTGGCAACAGTGAAAGCATAGCACTTGTACCCACCAGAAAAAAAAAAAAAAAAAAAAAAAAAAAGGCCAAACATATCAAAACTTCTTATCCTATCATTTCCTATTTTGGACCTCAAAAATTATCCTGAGCTGAAGTTTACACATAAGCAATATACAGAATCTTTGTATGACCTAAGAAGTCCAAAAGGAGGTATCTTTGTAAGACTGCTAGTGTAGTCCAGTTCATCTACTAGTCCCAATGATCATTAGTCTTAAAATGTGAAGGAATTAATAATTAATTTTTCCAAACTCTCTCAAGACACTCTCCAGACTTTTTACTTTCAGCTCAAAGTATTTTTATAGTTATTTCCTAGGTATGCTGTACTACACTTTTCTATGTAATGCAGAGAAAAATACAATCAAGATGTCAAAAAAGCAAAAAATGTAGAGATCCATGTAACCACTATGCTCCAGCTGATACTGTGGGTGACCCTGAGCAAATCACTTAGCTATCTTCCCACCAAAAATGCAGAAGGCTCCAGACTCTGAAAAATGACTGTCAGACCAAAAAATGTTTACAGAGCAGCTTGCAATCATCAAACAGAGGGCTCTGCAAATGGAAAGTATTACAGCATATGCTATGTTCTAGCCATGGTTAAAAAAAAGTAAAACCAAAAGAACAGGAAGAAGAACCACCTTTGCAGTCATGACTAGGCACATGTTCCAAACAGAAATGAAACTCCTGTTTCTTGGGTATAGCTCTTTGATTTTTTTCATTACTTTTACTTGATAAAGACTAGGTTTAGAAACAAGAAAAATAAACCAGAAATTCATACATACAGGATCATATGAAAGCTGTTGAAATACTTCACAAACTGCAGGTGCAAGAAGGTTCTTGGAAAGAGGCAGTTGTTTATTCCTAGGCTTAGTTCCCACAGTTAAAAGTCAAATTTCCAGCTACCAAAGCCCTTCTTCAGGATTCAGTCACCTTCATAAAGTAAGGGATAAAATGAAAAGAAGCACTTTTCATAAAAGGATGAGATGCAGATTGTAAAAACACCTGTGTGAAGTCAGGATGCAACAAAGCACACACAAACTCTTGATTTGACAGATGGAAAGAGAAACCTTTGATCTGCACCAAAGAAATCAAGATGTGTTGGTGTTTATTTGCAGGAAGAGAGGGTTGCACTATCTGAAAGGAACCTAGCAAATATTTTTTTCCCCTCTGCTTGGGCTGGTTGGAAAGATTTGGATGAAGGCACAAAGAAACCAAATGCCACTGTTTCCTAGCAAAATGCTTGCTTGTTCCATCCAAATGACTGCTCCCCACGGAGATGGCAGTGGCAGAGTTTGCATTCGCTTCTTGCAACATATCTCTTCCAAGTGCAAAGACTTAGCAGCAGGAACAATAAGAACTTAAATGCAGACAGAGGCTCAAGTTGTAAGCGTATGACAATTCACTGGGCAAATCCTGTTTTATGGTATACACTGGACAGTGTTACTGCCAGCAGTCACCTATGGTTATGAACAACACCAGCTAAGACAAGCACACAGTGAGAAAAGAATGACAACACGATTAGTTACTGTGCAGGAAATAAGACGCAAAGATGCAATTCACGATTTTGACTTTAACATCTACATGATGTAGGGGTACTCTGACTTTCAGGAGTCTACTAATGGTACAACATGAGATTTATTTATATTTTTACAGGTTCACTTTTCTTTTTGATTCTTATGCTTTAAACCAAGCAAACAAGCCAATAAAAACTAATCAAATGGGATTATGAAGTACAAAGTAAGGGAACACATACTTCATTTTCCTTCTTTATGCTCTTCTTCCACCTACCTTCACATAAAAGTATCACACAAAAAAGGGAAGGAATACTTTCACTGATTACAAAGGCACTGCATAAAACCCACTCGACACACACTGTTGCCAAATGTATAGCATAAGCAAAGCAAACGGCTACCATCTTCCCCATAATTATATTTTACTTCAAAAAATACAATCAGCTACAGCCTTCATTCCGCATGTAAATCTAAACAGACTGAGAACGGAAATAAGTGCTTGCTGTCCACGTCTGAAGTTCATGATTACTCTGAACAACTAAAAGCATCAGAATGCCTAACACCCATTGGTTTCTCCAAGCACTCATCCATACTGCATGCCTGGCAGTGGCTTCAAAGAAAATGTGGATTAAATAACATGATTCAGATGTGAAAAGACTGACAATAAACAGCATTTTAGTACCGCTCAGTCATAAAACAGCAAGATTTAGTACTGCATGTCCACATTAAGAAAAATGAAACTGTTTCTTCCGAGAATAACATTCTGAGTGTTTGACCCATGTGCACCACCATGAAAACCAAGGGAAATTTGTTCTGATTTTCCTTGTTCCATCAACATTTAAAAGCAACCTTATGTAATAGAGTATAACTACTAAAAAGTTACCAACTTTTCTTCAAAAATCTCATAACAAAAATTTTTAGTTACCCACTTCTGTCATTTTTAATAAAGCCATTTTATTATGTTGTTGTTCTTAAAGAACAATGTTCACAGAAGAACTACAAATAAAGTCATAAAAGGTTTTTGTCAAAGATCTCTAAGCAGATCAGACAGCATCTGATCAATGCAATAGCCATTCACTGCAAGCACGTCATGATGCTAACCTAAATGACAGGCCTACCCATGGCATGGAAGCAGTTACAGAGCCAGGTGAAGAAAACACCAAGTACAGCGACTTCTTCCATGTTTCTTAAGGGACTTCCTCATCTCCCTTCAAATTCCTAAGGAAAGGATCATTTGGCAGTTTTCATAACCACTAATTCCTGCATAAAACGGATAAAAGAAAAAAACACACTAATTGGACTCACCACATTTCTGGAGTCTTCTAGGCTATGCTAGACAGATTAACTTACCCTGCTGCAAAAGAAACGTCTGAAATGCAAGTATATATCTGAACACAACATTAGCAGATGGTGATTAAAAAATGTGTGTGAGAGGCTTGGGTGTGCTTAGTCATACTGTTCACCAGAAAAGACAGATTACTATGGATGTGAAAGATAACAGGAAGGGATTCTATACATTCCAAAAAAAAGACAGACTAGGAACAATGTGGGCTCTCTCCAGAAGCTATCAGGAGAACTGGCTACCCTGGATTTGGAGAAGGCTGAGGTTCTTAATGACTTCTTTGCCTCAGTCTTCACTGGAAAATGCTCTGACCACACCACCCAAGTCTTGGAAGGCAGACACAGGGACTGTGAGAATGAAGACCTCAGGCCCACTGCAAGAGAGGATATGGTTTGAGACCATCTTAAGAACCTGAACATGCACAAGTCCATGGGACCTGATCAAATCCATCCACGGGTCCTGAAGGAGCTGCCAAATGAAGTTGCTAAGCCACTGTCCATCATATTTGGAAAATCATGGCAGTCAGGTGAAGCTCCCGAGGACTGGAAAAAGGGAAATATAACCCCCATTTTTAAGAAGGGGAAAATGGATGAGCCAGGGAATTATAGACCAGTCAGTCTCACCTCTGTGCCTGGCAAAACCTTGAAGTGGATTCTCCTGGAAGGCATGCTAAGGCACATGAAAACCAACAAGGTGCTTGGTGACAGCCAGCATGGCTTCATTAAGGGGAAATCCTGCCTGACCAATCTGGTGGCCTTCTATGATGGGGCTACGGAGCTGATGGACAGGGATAGAGCAGTTGATGTCATCTACCTGGACTTCTGCAAAGCATTTGACACTGTCCCGCATGACATCCTTGTCTCTAAAGTGGAGAGACATCAATTTGATAGGTGGACCACTCGATGGATAAAGAACTGGCTGGACGGCCTCACATACAGAGTTGTGCTCAATGGCTCCATGTCCAGCTGGAGACCAGTAACGAGTGGTGACCCTCAGGGATCGGTGTTGGGACTGGTCTTGTTCAACATCTTCGTCGGTGACATGGACAGTGGGATTGAGTGTGCCCTCAGCAAGCTTGCTGATGACACCAAGCTGTGTGGTTTGGTTGATACATTGGAGGGAAGGAATGCCATCCAGAGGGACCTTGACACGATTGTGAGGTGGGCTGATGCCAACCTGATGAAGTTTAACCATGCCAAGTGCAAGGTCCTCCACCTGGGTCTGAGCAATGCCAGGCACAGCTACAGGCTGGACAGAGAAGAAATTCAGAGCAGCCCTGAGGAGAAGGACTTGGGGGTGTTGGTCGATATAAAAATGAACATGAGCCAGCAGTGTGCGCTTGCAGCCCAGAAAGCCAACCGTATCCTGGGCTGCATCAAGAGGAGCGTGACCAGCAGGTCGAGGGAGGTGATCCTGCCCCTCTACTCTGCTCTCGTGAGACCTCACTTGGAGCATTGTGTGCAGTTCTGGCGTCCTCAACATAAAAAGGACATGGAACTGTTGGAACAAGTCCAGAGGAGGGCCACGAGGATGATCAGGGGGCCGGAGCACCTCCCAAATGAAGACAGGCTGAGAAAATTGGGGCTGTTCAGCCTGGAGAAGAGAAGGCTGCGTGGAGACCTCATAGCAGCCTTCCAATACCTGAAGGGGACCTATAGGGATGCTGGGGAGGGACTCTTCCTTAGGAACCGCAGGGATAGGACAAGGGGTAATGGGTTAAAACTTAAACAAGGGAAGTTTAGATTGGCTATAAGGAAGAAGTTCTTTACTGTAAGTGTAGTGAGGCACAGGGATGGGTTGCCCAGGGATGTTGTGAATGCTCCATTGCTGGCAGTGTTCAAGGTGGGGCTGGACATAGCCTTGGATGGCATGGTTTAGTGTGAGGTGTCCCTGCCCATGGCAGGGGGTTTGGAACTTGATGATCTTAAGGTCCTTTGCAACCCTAACTATATGATTTTCAAAAGTCAAAATAGATAATTGAAAATAGATTTCAGAATAGAATTTGAGCAGAATTGCTGAAAACAGCAAGATGGGGGGGAGGGGGGTGGCGGTGGGGAAGTGGAGGAGCTTTGTTCCTGTAATCTTTCTATATCTAACAGCTATAACTAGAGATGAGATACAGAGCTAGATGGACACTGGTCCAACCCAAAACACCTCAGCTCCTTAGTGATCAGGAGAAGCCAGATATAAAGAAACAAGACAGTTTCTTAGACAATTTAATCATGCTACCGATGGTGTGATCTTTTTATTACTCAATTATTTTACAGCAGTTCTATCCTTAATGGATGTGGTTTATGCACATCTTATCCACTACAGATACAGATTTATAAAGCACTCTAAATTACAGTGCTGTAATTGGACAGTGTTGACATGAAACTTGAGTAGTTTAGGATTTTCAGAGGCATGATGCCTGAAGCCAAATTTTAATTTCAGCTCTAAAGCAGATTCCCTCTGCACCTTTAGACTACTCATCTCTATTTTCTCCTCTCTAAACGTGTCTCCAAGGACAGTGCTAGAGGTTTAATTAATGAATGCGAATCACCTCAGCATTGCTTGCTGAATTCCAGATATAACCAATAATAAGTCAATATTTTACTAAGGCAAAACTATCGTTTCATTTGAGGAAAAGCACACTTTCCACTATGCCAGTCAGAAGTGGTCCTGCAAAATACAAAACCAAAGCTGTGCTACTTTCAATCTCTGCCAAGAAGTGCAGTAGTTTGTCAAGTGTGCAGGCATTTACAGTGTTAAGTTTCCTACAGCCTGCAGCCTGACCTATGGCATCATGGCTTCTCTGCTAACCATGCTCAAGTTGGCAAGATACACATACAGCAAGATACAGCAGTCAGATGACTGTGCGTACCTGCCCTTGCAACCTCCAGATGTGGAGCAGACATTACCACCGGTCATGAGCCTCTGCTAGGAGTCACCTCTCCTCAGAGGATATGTCTTCCCTTTCCCACCCAATGCCACAGGGCATGTCAACATTCCTCAAGCTACCTGAACTGTTTGCATAATCAGTCCCTAATTGTTTCCACCCAAGAGAAGAGAGCAGAGATGACCTCCTTCAGCTTTTTTGGTTAAGCCTGCTCATTTCAACTGAAACAGGACACAGAACAATTGCAGCTGAGAAAGGGGAAATAAAGGGGTAGAAGAATATCGCAAGAGATGTATGGTAAATTCTTGTAAGCGATGTGACCACTACACCATTAATCAATGCCAAAGGACTTGTTCAAATTACGTGGCTTCCAGATGTGTTCCTCCCTGTGTCTTCATGTCATTCATGTGACTTCACATTCATCAGACTCCCTGCACACCAGATTTGAACACCTTTATCTCCCTGTTCAAGTACTTTTGTACACTGCAATCCCAGATGTTTTTTTGGCATTAGTATCAAGAAAATAAATTCAGGCATGTGTTATTGCAGAGACTGGGGTATTTTATGTGACATTGAACAGCTTTACATTTGTAGAGTAAAAGGAAAAGGAAGCTACTGGAATACCATAACTGGAAAGTGGCATTATTTTCCATCTGGTGACCTGGCAATTCCAGAAATATCACAGCAGGCACGTTCCTGTCCCACCTCCCTGTTTAGTTTCTCAGGACAGTCATCATCACCCTCGTATCTTGTCTGGCCATTAGGATCACTACATCATACACTGCAGACTAAAGACTGCCACTGAGTAGTTTCAAACTTATAACTTCAGAGATGTGAGACAGCTTGTGAGTGAACATCCAGTCTTACTAACAAGACAAAGTGACGGAGAAACTGTTATGCCTCTCAGAGGCAAGCTGTCCTCTAAGCTCCAAGTTTCAGAAAGTAAATGTCAGGAAAAGAACTGCCAAAGAAATTAAAAGTAATAATAAAAAAAAATTAAACGTGCATCAGTCATTTATTACACAGAAAAGAATCAAACTGCTGTTAGTCATATGTTCCTCAAGGTCTGCCTGTTTCTGTTTTGGTACCAAGTATATTGCCAGATTAAAGAAAACGAGGACAAAACCAATGCCTGTGCATGCACATGCCCAGAAAAACATAGAGTGGATGATAGTCACTCCTCTCAAATCTAACAGCAAGATCCATTTCAACTATCCGTTAACTGCCATCCTGGAAAAGGGATTATATTCAGATTTTATGACTGATAAAAGAAGACATATATGCGTTGTTAATGTAAGACAAAACATGAGCATCTCATCATAGAAATATCTGAAATCTACCACTTATTTTCATTTCATCAAAACAAGACAGGTGATCTGCTCATCACCAAAAGCTGGCTGCTGTTAAGAGATGTCAACCACTGTGAAAAGATGCTCAGAGGGTTACAATCAATCAAAGATGGAAACTCACTGAATGTTAAACCTTATTACATTTCTATTGGTATTATGTTATGATCAAGAAATCACTGGCCCCCTGTTACTGACTGCAAATGGGAGACTTGAATGCTCAAAGGATTAAGGCTTTCATCTTACCCTAAACTGCTAAATTTGTTTTCGGTTGGCAATCTTGCCAGATGAAAACAAGCAAATTAGTATTTTTAGATATATTGAGTTCAGTACTTTTTTTAAACTGAACTCAGACATCAAATCTTTCTACTATACATACCATTTGTTAGCAAACTCACCCATACTTTCCATCCCTTTATGTTCACTGGCACCAAAGCACAGAGAGAGTATGAACTCCTTTTCCCCCCCAAGGAGCATTCTCTCCAACCTTCATTAACTAAACTGAAGCTAGTTATAGAATGACTAAAAGCAGTTAGAAATCTAAAACCAGTATGTTAGTCAACAACTGATTATACTAAAAATGTGATACTCGTTTGAGAATACCCTTATAAAAAACACTAAGAAATCCCATGGCTTTTTATGAGTCTTTTAAGCTGTAATCAATTTATAGCATAGAAACTGAGTCAGTTGCTACATAATCAAGGCTCCTCATGAGAAGTACAGCCTTGCAGTGACTCAATGGGCATTGTTCTCAACCTACACGACCCTGAAACCACTGCAGCCGTTAACCAAGTGCAGCTCACTGAGTCTTCCCTCTAAAATCTGCAAGAAGACATCTTCACCTTCCCCTCCCACCCAGAAATTCTCCTTATTGCTGTGTGAGAAAATGGAGTCCACCTTTCTCTGCCACAGCTACTCCCTCCCAAACACAATTTCCACCTTTTAACATTTAAGGGTAATGAAGCACCTCCACTATAAGTGTGACACCTTTATTCTTGTCCCCTTCCCAGTTTGCTGTCAGGATCTGTCCTAGCCTAAAGTAGTCTTGATGCCTACACAGAAAGACACCCCCTGCCCTGAAATGCCTGGTCTCTTCTTAACATGCTAGAAGAGGTTGGCAGGAGAGACTATACTGTGACCTAACTTTCACTCCTTCCTTCCTTCACACCCTGCTGTGAATTGTCTCTTTGCCCACAAGTCCAGATCAGAGATACTGGCAGGAAGAGTTGCTGCTCCTCACTTCCGCAGAAGTGAGACCTTCTCTGCACGGAAATGCTGAAACCTTCCTGTGAAAAGCCTTCCCTTTGCATTTGGAACAGACCTGTGTTTAAAGGTAAATTTTCCTGTTCAAATGGGAAATGAGCAAAAAATGCAACACATATGCAACACATAAAAAAAACCCCATGTGCCTGCGAGTCCCCGCTCGTAGTAAATAATTATTACCTATAGTAACAGGCAGGGCAGATCCTTCCCCCCGCTCCCTGCTCTTCTTTTTCTTCAGTTACAGCATCAAAAAGAAACTAAGACCTGTTAGAGACATAAATGAAGCATTCCTGCTCTAGAATGGCATCAGCATCTGGACCCCTGCAAAACATAGTTCAATACCCACCAATTCTCCCCCCCCACCCCTGACAGCAAGCAGGAATATTCTTGCCTTTCTTCTTATTTACCAACAACACTTAAAGGCAAGAGTGTTCAGAAGTTCTTTTCAGTGGTTTTTGTTCTGGTTACATTACAGCAAATTGCTTTGATCTGGGGGAGGGAGGAGGAGGGAAGCAGAGAACATCTTAAGTTCACAAAGCCAAAAGCCAAGATGCACAAAACTGAAACATTCCAAAGTTAAAAATAATCGTCTTTAAACTGCAAGAGCAGAGCTGTAATTTTGAGCAGTACAGCATGACATCATGGTTTATATGGGGCCAGCTCAATAAATCAGGCTGTGCTTAATTAGAGATCCTACTGCAAGTCTACATTATTTGGACAAATAATTAAAACGGGACAGTCCATAACATAAGCCAGATATGTTTACTAAAATATGTTCTTTTCAAACTTTTATGTTCACTACTGCTTACAAAGCTTTCACATTTAGTAAATTATAGACCCCCTAAGCTTTTATTTTAGGCTGACTTCACTTTCAAGGAATTCTTCAATTAACTTTACATTGCTTTAAGCTCTTCATCCAATGAGAAAATAATCTGTGGTTTCTTCCAGTGCCAATGGCTGCCCTCCACATTTGACTTGCAGACTTACTGTCTTTTTAGAGCCAGAGTCTGTTTGTCTAAAACCAGCCTAGTTGTCACAGCATTTTGACAAGTCCTCTGTAAAAGGAGAACAACCTTTTGTGGTGGGTAAACTGCTAGGAACAATGAAGGCTGTTCTCACAATCACAACAGATGAGTGCCAAATTGAAGGAACACTCAGCAATAAGCCCAGAGCTGAAAGTCCTGACTACCTGAGCTACCCTTCTTTCCGACCTACCCCAATTTTTGATTTTGCAATTTCTGCTTTTCTCAGTTGTTTTTCCAAAACATGTGCTTTTCCTCAAATCTAATAGTTATGACATGCTCAAACATTTACAGCCTAAAAAAACCACTGCTATCAAACATTACTATCTGTAGATGGTCTGGATGCCTCCGGAATTGCTGAAAATGCCGTGGAGACTTTGATTATCAGTTACTTGGTAGATAATGTTAAATCAAGAGCCAAAGAGTTTAATAAAAAGCATGAGCTGAACAGAAGGGACAGGATTCATTCCTAAACTGCACATTCTTCCTCCTAAACCTTCAGAGATCTGTATGTAGGTTTTTTAATCTCAGATTAAAATAGAGGGGCAGAGTGGGCAGCTTTTACTCCTTTTCCTTTTCGACTTTTGAGTTGGTAAATGGACCAACATATGAAGGATGAGAAAAACTGTAAAGACCATGGCTGAGGAGCAAAATGCTTGACACTGTCAACAGAAAAGGACTACACAAAAAAGAGAGGTATTTCTATTAATGCAGTATTATGTTGTTCAAATAATTTTCTTCTATGGAAAATTAACCAAGCACAAACATAGAGAAAATATCACTCACCTCTTAATAAACAGTTTTTAGATAAAATAATGCAGCGAGCTTTAAAGGAATCAAAACACATGAAATATTATATGCACTGCACAACAATGTTCATAAAGGCATGGCAAATGTACTTCCCTCAACCACCAACACCATGATCAGAATATCCTTAAACAGGAATGCACCCTTCAGACCTCCATTTGAATTCTTCCTTACAATAAAAATGCACTAAAATTATTGAGATATTTTTATTTTTTGTTGTTAAGACTTTGTGGACAGAAATAGTATGACTGACCTCACTTAAGTGCAAGCATTTGGAGCCACGGCCATTCCAATTCCCTTACATACTCAGTGTGCAGCAACAGATTTCTCAGGAAAAAAACCCGTTACTATTCAGACATAGTTTGGAAAGCAACAGTGAAAATTAAGAAAGCAGCCTTCCCAAAGAAGTATCTATTTTTGCAATGCATGCTTTCAAAGCACAATGCATACAGAATGAAATATTTCAGTTCTCCTGTGTAAACTTGTACAGATTGTTTGCTATTGATCTTTTGAGTCATATTTTGGCAGTAAACTGGTAAAAAATATAAGTTCTACAAACCAAGTGATGTAATCTACATCTATATTTAACTCATTTTGCTTTTTTCTTTCCAAGAGGAAAACTCGGGAAAGATATAAAAAGCAAAGACAGGTAAAACAAAGACCAAAACCAGAATACAGTAAAATTTATATTTTTAACAAATAATTTGCACTCCATTTTTTTTTTCCCGCATTATGAGTTTTGTGATTATGAAAACCTTCAGAAGAAATAAATTCCTTGCTCTTTAAAGTTACAGGACAGAACTCAGATTAAAGTAAGCGGTGTTTCTACCTGTACTCAAGACGTAAGACTATAAAGCACTTTCTTAAATGAATGACATAGTGACTCTATAAAACCAGGGCAAAAACTGATCTTAAGGAATCTACATGTTTTTCAGAGTGGATTATTCTTTCCTCCCAGCCCCAAAATTGCTGTATATCCAGGAAAAGAAAATAAAGAAGAAAACTGCATTATAGAGAGGCCATCCATATGGCCCAGGCTTGCAATGCTGTGTGTGCAGGGCACATACACACTACACTCTGATGCCACATTCCCTGGCTACTACTGTTGTGGCACAGAGCAGTTGCCAGAGTGTCCAGGTTTCTGGTCCTTTGTGGAGTACACAATACTGCATGGCAGTTTGGACAGAAGCGAGAAAAACATAAGGTGGAGGGTAGCTGACAGAGGGCAACTAACGCAATGCTTCTCACTGGTAATTAAAGCTTTGCTCAACCTCAAACTCTCAGTTGTGACATATCTTTAACCAACTAAAGCAATTGCCAGGAAAGGACAACAGTGCATGAGAGGAAGAATGCATGCGTGAGACCACGCGCAGGAGACGGAACATGTGTGCTTCCCCCTTTCCTTCTCCCAGGTATCTCCCATCAGCTGAGAGCCTCTACCCAAGGGCTCACACCTCTTCAAAGTCTGGTTACCCTAAAAATAAGAACATGGTGAAGGCCAGTATTTAGAGAACAACTTGAGGAATCCTACACCCTTTGAATCCTAGGTCAGTGTTTTCTTACCTCTCTGAAGTAGGGACTGACTGATGACAGCTTTTTCATTCTTTTTCCTCACTCCTCCCCTCCCCCTCCTGTCACACTGCTTTCCACCTCTTCCTCTCTGCCACCTGAGAACCAGTTGTGGGGGAGCTGTCAAGGTGACAAACACCATGCACCAACTTCTGGGAAACTATGAGCTTTGTCTCTTGGAATAAAGCATCTCAAACTCCAGAATTCATTTAAGAACATGACCAATTGCCTTTCAGATGGAATAGCAAGGAAAAAGCATATTTAAGACTTCAGAAAATTAAAAATCACACAAATTGAACTGACTTCATTAGAGGCTGAAACCCATGTAAAATCTGTTTTAATAATAAGCGAGAGATGTTTGCCTTATATTACACAAAGGATCAGACTAGATAGCTACAGAAGGTCCTTCTGACTAAGTTGTGATGATACAGATGCCAGGGAATTTTAAAGATCAGGATTATTTCCCAGTATGAATTGCACTATTTCTTGGTTTAGTTTTGGTCTTCTAAAACCTGACAAAACCCAAAGGAACACTGTGCACACAGCAGCCCAGAGCCTGCCTTTAGATACTCTCTGAATGACATACTTCTTTGATCAAGGAGATAGCAATAACTGTTTCCATTAATTCTCTGTTAAGAATCACAGGATTCAAATTGTTGATTTCCAGGATTACCTCATACCCAGGCCTCTCACTGATTAATTAAAACTGTATGCATATAGGAAAATGAACAAGAATCCAGAACTGCAAAACTATGAAAAAAGAGTGCCCCTGATAAAAGAAATGGACTGCTGTTCTCAGCTCCTTTCCATAGGTTGATCGTGAATTGTAACCAGACAAGATCTCCTTTTTCAAGCTTCTAGCAACTGGCAAACATGCCTGCTGCACAGGAAGTCATATTTATAGTTGCATTACTCTCCACAATATACCAATTCTCTCATAATCAGAAGTTGTCTCTAGGCCTGCTAAATGAAAGATCTTTTTCCTTGGGATTGCAGCCTTTAACAAGAAGCTTCCAACTCTACAGTGAGTAAGGGCTGTGGAGGGAAAAACACAGTACAGTATAGCTCCCATGCCATTATTAGGTAGTAAAGACATATCATAGAATCATAGAATACTTAGGGTTGGAAAGGACCTTAAGATCATCGAGTTCCAACCCCCTGCCACGGGCAGGGACACCTCCCACTAAACCACGCCATCCAAGGCTATGTCCAGCCCTGCCTTGAACACCGCCAGCAACGGAGCATTCACAACTTCCCTGGGCAACCCATTCCAGGGCCTCACCACCCTGACAGTAAAGAACTTCCTCCTCATATCCAATCTAAACTTCCCCTGTTTAAGTTTTAACCCATTACCCCTTGTCCTCTCACCACAGTCCCTCATGAAGAGTCCCTCCTCAGCATCCCTATAGGCCCCCTTCAGATACTGGAAGGCTGCGATAAGGTCTCCACGCAGCCTTCTCTTCTCCAGGCTGAACAGCCCCAACTTTCTCAGCCTATCTTCATACGGGAGGTGCTCCAGCCCCCTGATCATCCTCATGGCCCTCCTCTGGACTTGTTCCAACAGTTCCATGTCCTTTTTATGTTGAGGACACCAGAACTGCACACAATACTCTAAGTGAGGTCTCACAAGAGCAGAGTAAAGGGGCAGGATCACCTCCCTCGACCTGCTGGCCAAGCTCGTCTTGCTGCAGCCCAGGATACAGTTGGGTTTCTGGGCTGCAAGTGCACACTGCCGGCTCATGTTCATTTTTTCATTGACCAACACCCCCAAGTCCTTCTCCGGAAGGCTGCTCTGAATCTCTTCTCTGCCTTCGCTTGTTTTTAAGGAAACCAAACAACTCTGGAATAATGGCATTGCAATTTGCATTAACTACTCTGTTGAATCATCATTTAACTTGCAATATGTGTTTAACTTGAATATTTTTTGCTACCCAGCTTTAAATTCTTCTTTGGTATGGATAGATAAAGAACTTACTATTACATAAGCTTCAGTATATACTTGGACAGGGCCTTTAAACATGCAGATGTTCTACAGGAAATCTGCAGCAGTGCACTCTGCTTCACTGAAGGAAAATCAAGCTTCTGCAAGCAACTGCAGTTGACAGTTAATAACTTGCCTGTGAATTTGTTCACCTTACATATAGAAAATTATTAAGAAAGAAACCTCAAACATCTACTGGAAATCTTCAAATTATCTTCCTACAACAATATCAGAGTATTTAAAAGGGCACAGCACTAGCCTGGGCTGAGGTTTTCCCCCTCCTCCCCTGAACACAAAGAATACCATTTATTAAGTAAAAAGAGATAATACTTTACCAAAGGAGAAACTCTTCAAAAGCAAAAAAGCACTGCAAAAGTTGTTCTAACCTCCAATTGAAAGAAGAGAGAGATGGAAAAGTATGTAAGACTAGGAATCATCCCTTGGAGCACTGTACCTTCAAAACACAAAGAATTCCCAAACAATATTTTACAGACATCATGACAGCCGTGGAACAAATGTAAAGAAAAGAAGCTACACCACAACAGGAAATTGCAATTTCTTTGAAAAAATAATTAACCTTCAGAAGGAAACCACTACTAATATAAACAAACAAGTAATAAAGGAAAGTGTTCTGCCACAGGGAAACCCGTCTTAAAGCAGTGGCACAAGGGAATATAAAAACTGTTTGCCAGAAGTGATGGGTCTCTGAAGAAAATGGGAGCAATTCTGTAACAAGGATCATGCACACACAGATTTCAAATAAGTCATCTTCAAGTTTTCAAAGAGGAGGCTGGACCACAGAAATTCAGGAACTTTTAAATAGAGGGCTCAAATTTAAACTGAATGTAATCCCATACCGCTGGCACTTACACATGATCAGGAGGAGTTTGAAGGATATTGAGCAGGCTAAATTGCTTTTATAATCATAGCTTTTGATGCTCAATCCTTGTAATTTATAATAACTACAGTTATGTAAGCATCCATTATATTAGGTGGGAATCAGAAATGGCAAAATAGGAAAATGTCAAAGTTGAACCTTATTCATCAGAACATGATAATTTAATATTTTTTCCCCACAACAAACACAAACTGAAAACAGGTCTAATTTTTAGAACTTAAAATCATTACTTTTTACATGAAAACCTCATTCTCAAATCTGATTTATGAATTTTGGCTCCCTTTTACTGCTCACAATTCTTAAACAGTTGCTAGTGAGCAGCAGTCCTCTTGTATTTACTGGTATTCCAGTGGGAGAAAAGAATTTCATAGGGGTATAAGAAAGCTGTAACTAAAATAAATACTAAAAATAGGAACAGTTTTTATTTCAGATGTTAGGTCAACTATCTGCAAATAACAGCATTTCAGACTGTCCTTATTTGTTCTTGTTTGTTACACTGGTGCCCTTTGTGGTTTCTAGTATTTTGGCAACTGGAACATACACAATAAAGCTAGCAACACAACGAAAGTTTAGCAAAAGCAACAATAATTTGATTTAAAAAGAGCAACCTAACAGAACAGAGCAGGCAGCTCTACAAATAGTGGAACCAGCTTGATTTGGCTTCCTATGACTTTGTCTCCTACTGGGATTTGAAAAACCTTCAGTAGGTCAACAACCTCACACTAAAATCTCCCTTTTCTACCTGTACTTTTAGTCATTCAATTTATTTTATTTTTTTAAAGCAGCATTTAACTAAGGAAAAGAACTTTCCTGCTCTCTGAACCAGTTTCTTAACACTATAGCAGTGTTAAGTTTTGTGACTTCTTCTTTTCTGATCCTCTTGTAGAGGATCAGTACAAGAGGAAAAGCCTTTACACAACACTAAAATAGATCCATGCTTAGCAAATTCCAATCCTTACCTACAAGAGATTTTAGTAAAGTCAAAAATGCTAACTATTGCTATGGAGATCTGAAACACAAATACACCACCTGCGCCTCATCATCCTCACAAGTGAGGCTTTTTTCCGATCTCTCCTAAAGGGATTTGGGAAATGGAAATTTCCAAAGCTAGACAAATGGCAGAAAATAACATGTACGAATTAAGAATGTCACAGTGTTGCCCTCAGGAAATTTTAGAGATTATCTCTGGACACACCCTCTCAAATGGAAAAATGGTGGCAGTAGCAATCGTGGGAGATGAGAGGAAGTCAGGCCTATCTAAAAACAAGACAACTCTCCAGTTCCCAGGAGGAAGAGCAAAAATGAACTGCCAATGTTTTAATTGTGCACTTTTCTCATGCTGTTAAAGCAAAGAGCATAGAGCATCCAGAAACTCATTTACCTTGTAGCTATCCCTGCAGGGTGAGCACACCAAGGGCTCCCATGTAGCTAAGCTGCAAGCCAGAAAGCCCAACAGTCAACGACAATCCTGCAAAGGACTGTTTCAAGATACAGGCAGACCACTAAGGAACCAGGAACAAAGGCTCTGCTTCTGGAAAAGACCTGACAAAGGCAGAGTCTCACAAGAATTGCCAGAAATCCCAAGGCAGAGACAGTGTCTGAGCCCTTCTCAAAAGGCAGAGGGAGCCAAAAGAAAGGCTCCGGGTGCAGAGCTCTTGTTCCACTGCATCGCAAACATGAACCTTCTCTTTTTGACACGTAATACCTTCATGGCACAACCTCTGAGCATCATGCACACCTCATGATCATAATTTTCTTCAATTCCACTTGTTCCATTCCTTTTTTTTTAATCCCTGAGATTCCCCGTATTCTTCTGGTATCTTCCAATAAGAGATTGTTATTCATGGATATGAAGAACACGCAAAATCTGGAAGCAGATTTGAGGAAATATTTCTGTGCGCTCTCCCTGGAAGATAAGCTGCCAACACCCGATCTAGAAGTTTCTGTAGGCTCCCTATTGTCCTGGTGTGACTAATATACCCAGGTATATTTACACCAGAAAAGGCTACAGGAAGAAAGGCATACACAGCAAATATAAAATACTAAATCTTGACAGTTTTGGAGACTTCACAGAGGTTTTTCTGAATAAGTAGGACTCTGCTGTAGGCCTTTTGCATCCCCCCGGGCATGGTGATCTTAGGCCAAATAGAAGACAAAAACTATTGAAATACAAAGATGACCACACAAAGCATATGGAGAAAGCTACCTTGCTGCATACAGAAACAAAAAGTGACCTTCAGTGTTATCAGACAAGCTGCCTGAAGCTTTACAACACACCAAAAATGCCAACCACACAAAAGCATGCGCAAAAGTCACATTAATCCTTAGGTAAATTTAGATTTAAGTAGCCCAGTAATAATAAAACTAAGAATGATAGTTCTGGCCATTTAAACCACTTAGCTATTTTGGCCTGGTATGCTTTTTATCAGGCCACCTGAGATAGGACGCTACTGCTAACAACTGTTTCCTGCCTCTCGGACCCTTCCTCCATCAGAGCTTTCCCTGGACTTGGAATTTGGCTGAGCCAAAGTGACAGATGGCGCTAGCCCTCTCTCTGCAGACTTTTTGCTGCTTTGAACAGCAAGAGGCAACTACAACTTGACATGAACTGGAGAGCAGGTGATATCCTGCCTCATAAACCTGCAGAACTGAAGGCATAGATTTTACAGAAGTTGTTTAAAGGCAGTTTCTTTTTTCACTTCTACTTCATTCAGAAACTTTCAATTTTGAGAAAGAAACTTTTGAGCTTTGTTCAATTCATTTTCTAGTTGAAAATGCAGAAAAAGAGTGGTTTAGACAACGACAACAAAAAAACAAAACAAAACAAACAAAAAAAAATAAACAACAAAAAAATCAGCTCTACAGCCAAGGTGCAGGCTATTTAGCTGGAAGAAAACAAAAGCCAGAAATACCATTTCACTGTTCAAGCTGAAAGACAGGTTCTAGTTTTACAGCTTACATAAAGGCAAGAGTCAAACAATATGCTTGATTTTTGCTTAAATACTGCCTCACTGAATAAAATCTATGTTACTCTTTTATATGAACAGTTCCTTTAAAAGCAGCAAAACGAAATACAGACAATATTAATCTGGACATGAACTTCTGCTGTTCTTATTGAAACATGTCTATAATTATAACAGACTCCATTAGTATACTCAAAATGCGCTGCATGTTGCATTAGAGAACTTTACATATATATATATGTATTAATTTATTATATGTTTACTTATCTGGTGCACCTTTTGAGACTAGCAAACTAATCACAGAATTAGTTGTTTTTTCTTTAAGATATGTTTGCAAAATGTAATCAAAAAGTGCATATAAAATTTTATCTCAGGCATCAGTACAGCCTTTATTAGAATTAGTCAAGATGTATGCCTTACAGAAATAAGTTGGGACTTTTCTTCTGCCTAATTATTCACTGACCATTCTTTTCTCTTAAGGGAATGTTTCTTCCAAGAAATGTCACTTAGATAAGTATCAAGGTTGTTTATATTCTACACAAATGTTATGCTCTCAAGCTTTCATTTCTGAAAATGTCAAAAAGCAAGGGGGATGATGCCGTGCTTGTAAAAGCATTCTTTATTAACAGAATGAGTCTCATGGCATTTTAGGTTTCCCACAAGACGTTTTTCTGTCTATCATTTTAGAAATTTTTCCCACACATCATGTTCCTGATACAGGCTTTGGCAGGTTGCAAGATATGAGCTGGCTAGAAAATGATAGCTTGTTTTCAGTATAACCTTCGACTGTTAAATATTAAGCACTTTTTGCACAAGGTAATTCAGACCAAGGTGCACACACAGAGAAAAGATAACAGTTTTAGTTGAGGAAAGCTGAAGCCCTGAAGGACGTCAATGACAATTTTAGGAAGAAAACAAATCTTGAAACATAAATCAGCTTTTCTTGCAAATTCTACATTGTCTTCATTCTGGTCTCCTAAGAGAGATTTGATATCATTTAACAGCACACTTTCTTGAAAGTTTAGTGGAACATCAATACAGACATTCTACAAGGAACCTGTAGTGAAAGGACACATAGACAAACAGCAGAACAAATACTGATCTTCAGGTACAAAAAAGGTCAAATTAGCTGGCCCACAATAACGAAATGGCTAAGACTTCCAAGCATATCAGAGAACATGTTCACGTTTTCTTGATCAATAAGATCAATTTCCCATCTATTCCATTAAAGAATCGATAGGTGGACTGAATTTGAACAGTTGTATTTGCAGCCCAAGGAAGTTTCAAAAGCTGGATACAGAATCACAAACTTGCCAGTTCTATTTTGTAAGCTTATACCTGTGCAAATACACAAGAAGAAACAGGAGGCTTTGCTGACAGACAGCAAGTGAATCATGGTCCTGTTGCAAATCTTACTAATGTCATAACACTAACATTGCTAAACCCATGAATGTGAAAAAGACTTCAGTTGATAAAAATCAGAATTCACGTAAGGACAGAGAAGTTTCTAAAGCTGCCTGGACCACAGATATCTAATGGCACTTTTCATTTAGCATTATAGTCAGCTATATGTTAAAGGCATATTTAATGTTTCATAAACATAAAGTTTAAAACAAAAGTGCTTCTAATCAGATCTGGCAGGAAAGGGAGAAATGCATACACAGAATGAGGTAACTGTGATCTTGCCTAGCTGAAGAACAGGGAATGGCAGGGCTTCAGGCCATGACTCACACAGACGCTGAACAGTGGAGAGCTACAGATAATTCTCAGGTAAACTTTGCATGAGCCACTACATCATCCTTCTCTATCCTTCCTGCATTAATCATGTCATTAGTAACCTGACACAGCCCCAGAAGAATGCCTGATTTACAGGGAGCAGAGCAATGCGAGCAGAACAAACACTTTGGCAGGTCAAAAAAGGAAAGACCAACCTAAATTTCATTTTAGCTTGAACCACACCCTAGAAGAACAAGAAAACTAGGAAAAAGAAAAAACAAAACCAAAAAAAGGTATCTCCCCACTATGAGGCTGTACAACACTTCATTTAAAGTTCCTGATGAACCAGTTACTGAGAGCAGAAAAATGAAGGATACGCAAGAGGACATGATAAAGAACCAGCCCAAACATGTACCTAAACAAAGAGGAAAAAAAAAACCCAAGCTTTCTTTTGAAGTTTTCATCATAATTACGTGATTTCCACATTAGTCTAGATGTTTTTAAACATCTTCTATAGCATGCAGTTGTGAATCAACTGCACGGTGAATACAAAGTGTATTGTTAGGAAAGACTGTCCCAGCCAGGTGCCTTGGTTACTCCACTAAAGCAAGAAGGACAAGGGGAAATACTCAGCCAAAATAAATATGCAAAATTTCAGAACTGCCTTTAAAAATTATTACTCTGGATTGATAGCACTCACTGTAATAAATGTCACTATAATTTAAAATACTGTATATGGCTAATTCACCTTAAACATCTCCAAAAAGTAATGGTCACTTGACAGGATGGCAGATCACTTCCATTCACTCTCAAACAAATAAAACCCCCTGCAGATTACTTTAAAAGCAGAATGAAATTATCTTTAATTTTCTTGATGCAAAGAAAATTCTCACCCAAAACATGCAAGGAGTGCAGGGAGCAGCAGCAGCTGCATTGAAAAAGTCCACCGAATGACTTCACAATAGCAATTCTCAGAAGAGCATCCACAGCAAACATGCTGAAGTCTCTCTAAGTGTATGGAAAGCGTACTGCTTATGTTTTTTTTCAGGTTCTCATTACTTCATCTGTTTCTAAGTCTTCCTAAGTAGGGTGTTTATTATCTTAATGTTTCCCTCCCATAGAACACTCCCTTTTCCCTCACTTTCCTCCCATTTTATCTCTAACATCAGTTCTGTGAACTGACAAATTGATTTCTTAGCTTCATGACTTTAAACCGCAGGGTTGCAGGTCTACCTTCCATCATAAAGCAAAGCTCTAGAAATTAAAAGCAAAGTCAGAAAAAAATATTTTCTCTTTTCCTTTTCTCTTTTGTCTTTAACTGACTACAATGGCTGCTCATGACCTACTGACACCTAAATGTGTCACCAAAGTAAAAAATTTGTTTTAATTAATTGTAATTGCTTTGTTCTTACTGATTATTTATGGCACTTTTTTCTCAATATTAAAAGTAACATACAATCAGTTGTATAGCTAAAATGTTAAGACAATATATCAAAATATTTGTGTAATGCAAAATAAAAAATAAAATACAATATTCATTTTCTGACACTGATTTGGAAAGCTTCTCGGTTGTGCCATGACAGCAGCCCTAAGTCTCTTATTAAAATTTAAACCAAGGTGCTTTGAAGGTGCTCTCAACTTATGTCCCTTTCCTGGCTTCTTGTTTTAAAGCCAAGATTGACTTGAGAGAAGCGAAAAACTGGTTTGCCCCATGGTTGTTCAATGTCACATGCAGAAAACCACTAGTAATCCCAAATTTGAAATAGGCAGTAATCTGCTATACAACTATTCCCTTTCTCATTAGTTTTTTGAAGGTCAGCTAAAGACTATGTGGGCAATAGTGGAAAATCTCTCAGAAGAGCCCCTACGTATATAAACAGCATTTGCCGGATAATGGTAGGTTGGCAAGATTGATCTGTTTGTGCTTCATTCAGGAAAGGTATTAAGGACAATTTCACAACTTTGGTTTATTTTGGGAGGAATGGGTGTGTCTAGTTTGCTCTTTTTTAATTTTAAGACCTTCTGAAACCAAAGGAAAGATGTAGAGAGAATGTCACTAACTTAATGCATATTCTATAGTGTATATAAGCACCCTGGGGAAAACCTGCACTCTGATACATTCCATCTTCTGCCTTGAGGAGTATAAACCAGGTTCACAGTTTACATTTAATCTAATGGTGGCTTTCAAAACAAACACATTTCAGACATCTCTAGCAAATACTCCTCTTCCCACACACCATTCCAAGTTTCTCCTGAAAAAAAGGCCTTCCTTCCTGACAAAGACTTCAAGGATGTCTTCTAAACTTGCCAGTAGCTTGCATTACATAGCACACCTAAGAATTTTAAACTGACCTTTGTCCCTCCAAGAAAGCCTTCAGTCTGTTCCAAACGGCCCACGCACACTCAGCAGAAAGCCAAAGCTCCCAGAAACTTTCAAACATGCAATCTATCTGTCCCAAGGGATGAGACTGTGTCTGCCTCTTCACGCACACAAAAGGGTGAAAAGAGCTTTCTACAGTCTTAAATATCTCACAGCACACATCCGGTCCTTAGAAGCCTTTCCCTACTCCTTGCTCTGTGCCACTGCCTCCATGTCCATGGCTATAAAGGGTCTCAGAAATTTGCTGACAACTTGGAAGTAACATGCACATGCACATGCACTTTGCCAGCATAAATTACAGAAAGGCTTCCCCCAAGGGACCATGCAACAGTTTGCATGGCTGCTATACGCCCCATGCAAATGCCATTTTCTGGTGGTGGGAACTGGATTTGCTCCTTCCGACTTAGCTCAGGAAAAACAGAAACAAAGAAACAAAACAGACAATAGCTATAGAGGTTCCAGAGGAACATAATGACTATAACAAAAGGCAATAGCAGTAGTGTGACAAGGGTTTATTAATGGGTCAAAAACCAGGCTGAAATGACTCAGACACAGAATCAAACCCCAGCTGGATAGCCTATCTCCTTCAGAGACTGCAAGCCTTTGTGCACTTTGTATTCATGCTCTCTTGGGGCCATTATAAAGAAGGCTCTATCTGGTCTTTCACCTCTCGATCAGAAGGCTGTTCTACCAAAGCAGAGCAGCACTACTATCACAGAATCGTAGAATGGTTGCTCAGGTCGCAAACACAGACCAGGCTGCTCACAGCCCCATGCAGCCCGGCCCTGAACACAGATAGGGATGGAGCATTCACCACTGCCTTGGGCAACCTGTCCCAGTGTATCACCACCCTCACAGTAACGAATTTCTTTCTTATATCTAACTTAAATCTCTCCTGTTCAAGTTTCAACCCATTGCCTCTTGTCCTATCCCTTTTTAGCAGAGCAGAAACAGCAGAAGCATCAAGCTGTACCCTCTTCATGAAGGTCAGCAAGTTAGAGTAGAGCACAAACAACTCCTACCAAACTACCAGTGGTGCAGTGCAAACGATTTCCTTAAAGTGATTGTAAATGTACAGTAAGAAAACAGTAGTCAACAGAAGTTGGTACAACTACTACTAAAACAGCACATAAACAGACTCTAAGTGTGGAGAGAGGGGACAACACTGGAGTGACTTAGGTATTTCATCACGTTCTTTCAAGGGAAGGCATGTCTAATCATCTTAAATACAGCCTTGTTCCTTCAGAACACTACCAGCCTTTGCCACTATTAGGAAGTAGGACTTTCATGCATTCGATACCCTTCAATATTTCAGTTTATCAATGCATATGTAGGTATCATTCCAAGTACGCAAGAGATAACAGTGCATTGTGATTCTGATCCTGATCATATCTACATTCACATGTAGCTACTCATAGAGTTGACACCTTCCACCCATGCCAGGCCTTTTCTCAATTTTCCACCTTAAATAGCTCAGTAACACAAAGGTTAAAACATTAATTCAACAAAAATCTCAATTCCTTAGTTACAATGATTTAAAACAAAAAACTAAAACAAAACCAAACAACAACCAAACAAACCAAACAAAACTCCCCCAAACAGTAAGTCCTACTCTTTCCACTAACAAATCCACAGGTTTTCAAACAGAGCTTTCTAAGCAGTAAGACACCATCTTCCTTGATGTTCCATGTGTACCATGGAATGACCTTTGAAGGGGACAGTCAAAACAGTTAAGATTTTACTTTCTTTCAGATTACCAAACCAGGTGCCAAACTCCTCTCTATATTTGATGAGGAGGTAAATGTCTATGAGAGTGCTTCAGCTGTGTACCTAAAGAAAGGAAAAGACCAGAACGCACTGAGATCAAGAAGGCACAATCACAGATCTGGCAAGAACTATGAACTGAACAGAAACCCACCACATTTTGGACAGGGGTGGGACATGGAACAGACCTCCCCAGAGTTGCCAGAAAAGTAACAGTAAGCCAAAAATTAAAACTGCTGCAAACCATTCCTCAAAGAGTGACTCAAAATAGTAAAGAGCTGTTTGGCTCTTAAATAAAATACTATGACAATGTGTCAAGACACATTATGTTATCTTAGTATGACTTAGATATTTCTGAAAGCTATGTAAAAAAATGTGTCCTTTCTTCCTGTTTAGAGGGCTGAATTTTATCAAGAAAACTCAAAGATGCTGCCATCATTTCCTTGGGGATTTAGCATACTGGACAAGTCACTGGTCTTAACAAGTGTACCAATTCACATCTAATATTGTTTTAATAGCCCCTGCCCTGACTAAAGACAAAAAAGGGACCATAAAACCTTTAACTGTGCTTTAATAAAAATCAGTAAAATTTCTTTTTATGCAAAATCACAGAATTTCCTTATATACATCTTACTGTCAGTCAAAACTAATTCAGTATACTTTGAAGAAAAACAAAGTAACATACTTCATTGTTACAAGTTAATTGTGACACATTACCTTGAAAAGTCAAGGAGACTGACTGACCGATCAACATTTTTTCCCCCATATCTTACAATGCGAGCTGATTTTGTACAGTGAATATTTACACAGCACTTCACAGAAATTTTTCTAATACAATGAAAGTGTTTCAACCAACAATTAGTAAAACGGGGTACTGGTGCTCTCTCCTGTGACTTCATCAAGAACTGTTCAGTAATTGCAGAAAGTTTTGCAAAAGGTTAGCCCTTTTTGACTTTAAAGACTAAATTTCAGGCTTCACCATCAAAAACATAGAAGCTTACATCAGAAAGACACTACAGATATAAAATCTTGCACCTGTAATGTTAAAAAGTGAAAAACCATAAAATGTAAGTGAAAACACAGGGCATTTGTAGATTCAGAAAATCTAAATGCTTCCTTTGTTCAGAGGTATTATTACAACCATTATGTCATTTGTAATTATAATAGCTGATAGAAAAGTGACCAAATGGCACATTACCTGAAAAATGTATGATGAATATTATCATGGAAGTACTTGACATTGACATGGGAGAGGAGAAAATTCATCTCATCCAAAACAACAGTGGGAAAATCAACATAGCCTAGTAAAAGTTTAGTAATCTAAGAGTTCAAGAAAGAGTTATCTAGAGCACATGAGCTAACCCAGACTAACTGGTGCCTTCTCCCTCTACTCTGTCATTATCCATCAGTAATAGGTTGTTTAATACCAGAAATGTATTATGCGGTTTTCACTCTTGGCAATAACTTCGAGAAACAGCAGGCAAATATAAAATATAATTCAGTTTGAAACAACTGTGTGTATATATTAAATGAATTGCTACCAGCAAATAACAAAAAAATGCCTTCCTGTGTCCAAGTAATCCCATTTTCCTTCCCTTTCTCTTCTGTTACATCCTTGGATCATCTTCTGAAAACAGATCATGCTGGTTTCACTCCTTAGGACATGGTAGGGCTGAGTTGATAAAGACAGACTGTTGCTACTAGATCATTCAATATCAATACTACGGCATTCTTTCCCCTCCTGCAGCTGCCGGGCTGTGGGCTACACTTCTCAAGGGGTCCTTCAAGATCAGTGTCATAGCTTCATGAACCAGTGAATTCCCAAAGATTAAATTCTCTATGTAAATTCTAGCAGCTAGAATTTTCTCACTCCCTACCAATACACACAACTATTTTTGAAACTATAGGAGAATACAGGAAAAAATACAGAAAAAACAAGTCTTTGAATGAAATAAAATCAGATATTAAATAGCTGTACTTTTTATTCTTACAGGAATCTGCTAGACTTCATAACCATTAATCAGAAGAGCATATTACCCGTGTGCAACTTTTTAAATGGTAGAAATTTTACTGGATCTAGTCTAATCCTTGATAAGTTATTTTATACAAATGCATTACTGTATTCTTCGTAAATTATTGTATACAATTTTATTAAGTTAATTCTGAAATAAGGACCTCTGAAGTCAAAAGAAATCTTTCAAGCAATAGTCACTTACACTTGTTAAAAAAAACAAACATCATCTACTTCTGAATTTTACTGCAGGTTCATACTAGAAGAGAGACAATTCTGGACACAAGAAGAAATTTAAGGAGAACATCCCTAATATCAGCAGAGAAGCTCTGAACTGGTAGGAATCATTTTTACATGCATGTTTTTAAGTGGGTACTACTGAAAAATATATAAAAAAACATATAAGCTCATTTCTCATGTACGAATTTCTCTATAGGATGAAAACAACAGGAACCTGCTTAGGTCAGTATAGGGCACTTTCCGCAGGTAACTTGGTAGACTCACTAGTAGAAAATGTTAAATCTTTTAAAAAACCAAGCCATTCTTACTTTCTTGGCCAAACTTTGGAAGAATTCCTCACACTTTCTACATGTAGTTGCCATTGCTCCATTTATCCAATTCTTTTAAATTCTAAGTCATAGAAGGGGGTGGAGGGAGGAACTGATTCTGTTCTGCTTACTAAGGAACTCTCTTAGTCGATAAAATTTATCAAAAGTTTGTTAGATCTCAAATAAGTCTTTCCATGTAAAGTAAATGTGAAAATGTATTTGTATTTCTCCTGTACCACATTTTCTAGTCAAAGCTTCCCCTTAGAAATAGTAAATAAAACTACTGAAAAAATATGTGAATCCTCAAGATGTTTAAAAAGTAAGTTCATATAGCCAGCGATGTCATATTAAATACGTACAGTAATTAACTCATCTGCTTTTGCCATCTGCACACTAGAACAACAAGCAATGGGGTTTTTTTGACTGAAATAATGTTTCTGTAAACAAGTTCTGGAATTTCACTGTGTCATTTAAATTAACACAGATCTTACGGTAAGGGGCCCTAGGAGAGAGCACATTTCTGATGTCTCTGCCTGAAACACATACCTTCCCGCAAAACTTCCTGTCTTGCACCCGTTTTTGGACATTATCACTAGTCTGACAAGAATGAGGTCAGCTAGGATTGTAAAGATACTTTACAGCAGCTGTCCAACATTTCTTTGCAACTCCATCAGCTTTTAACTCCTTAACTGCCCCACCAAAACACACACTGTAGTCTTGCATGAACACCAAAGAATAACGACTTTTCAGGGTGCACAGGGTGCTGGCCACTGAGCAGTCCAGAAGTGCTTAACTGGGGGACATGAATAACTGAACTTTTCATATAAGCAAAAAAAAAAAAAAGCTCATGAACGAGCCACGTGATGTGAAATTAAGAAGCATTACCACCTTTGCAGCAGCCAGGACCAATATGAGATGGGGAGGCAAGACAACATCATTTATGCAGAAGAAAGAGAAATACTGTGTTTGAAGAACAGCAGAGAAATACAGCCAAGTTTAAAATAGTAAGGTTTATCAGCACTTTCCCAAACACACTTGGCTGAGTCTCAGCAAGTAAAACTTTATTGGTGCAGTTGCTCTGCAGGACCAATAAAGCTGAACTAAATCTGTATAAGCGGCAAAGAACACTCTGAATTTACACAAAACTTACAGTGCGACACAATAAACCCATCCCCAAAACTCTCACAAAACTTCCTGATGTTTTAAAACTCTCCATCTTAGGTCACACAGGCTGTCAGAAACCTCTTTAATCCATTTATGAAGCTGTGTTCACACAATCACTAGCATAAACTGTGTATGAATGAATCTTTCAGTAGCAAAAATTTTATCTGTATCAATTATGCCCATATTTCCATTAAACGAGCCAGAATGTACACCCATGTTTTACTGGCTGTGGGAGGACAGACAGACATACTGACACTGACTGATGATACCTGGCATACATGCTTTACCTGTATAAAAGTTAGTGTGTTAATTTTTTATTTATTTTTTTTTTCAATAAAGTTCCACACATGGTATAAATTTACTCCCAATCAGTTCATTGAACTGCATGGTCACCATTTCCATTTGAGAAGCTTTAAGATGATACAAGCTCACCACATCACCGAACCAAAATTCTTTGCTGCTTTCTGACACCCTGTGTGAGAGCTGTTGAGGGGACAAGGAGAGCAGCTTTCTATCACACCGCAGTCTCTCCGGCTCAGGTACCAAAGGAGGCGGTGAGAGAACAGCAGCTGGGAGCCCAGAGTATGTTTTTAAGAGGCTCAGTTATGAGTCTGATGAGAGACAGACTCATCATGAAGTACAAATGTCCTGATAAGACATGATTCCCACAGCTTCTTACTTTCCTTTTGCATGATGTGTTCACAGGTGCTGTGCACATCCTCCCTCTGTACAGTGAGCCTAGCTCACATCTTGTTTCAAGGATACTGCAACGATTTTGTGATTTAAACTATGATTTAGTTACAGTATTACAGTTGGTATAGGTTCAAAAGAGCAGTGTTCCTCCTTAGGCTGTGTACCGCGCACACTTTGCAGGGCTTTGGCAGTGAGCAACTTAGCTCATCCATTATCATATTGTAACGCTTCAGAGCACATACCAGATCTAAGAAAGCATTTACAAGCTCAGCTTAAAAAAAAAAAAAAAAAAAATCTTTCACAAAACTGATTCTGTCTTGCAAAAAATCTCTGTATGCCCTTGGCTGCTTCTGTTCCCACCTGAGGTAGGGCGTATACACACGTAATACTTTATACATGTGCATGCAGGTCTACAGGGCAATCCTCTGTGCTTCCTTCCAAATGGCAACTTTTCAAAAAGCAGCTGCCACTGTGTACCTTACTGCGTACAATAACTCCAGCAAAAGGCTGAGAAGCAAGCCAACACAGAAGAAATTAGCTCAGTTTTGCCTACAGTAAAAACCAAGCTACACAAACGCAAAAGTAAGCAATTTCCAACCACTCACCTGGCTCAAGAATTATATTATAGCTTCATAACACTGTACCAAGATGTGCTGCAATAAATGTTATGCTGCCCTAAAGGAATTGTTAATGTCAACCTGGCATCATCATTGTCAGTAGATCTCTTCCTGCCCCCTTTCCTTCAAACTAGCTGGGCCTCTGCGTCAAACTACAGGTTGCCTCGAAGTTCTGTTTGCAACAGACTCTTTGGATGACTGAAAACGTGATAAACAGCAATATCAACCATGTGGCTCCTTTATAAAATCCCATGTTTCTGTAGTTATGCACAACTAATGGGAAAACCAGGAAAGCTGAACTTAGTGTAACAGAAGTGAGATGAAACAAGTCATGTCTTCTTCCCCATGGGCCATAAACATAAACATCAGATGCGTACAGCACGTTAGGACACTATAAAGGCCTAAGGGGGCACAGATAATTATCAAGATGGCTAGGACATGCTTCCTTTAAGCTGAACCCATGACAGTAGCATCACATTAATAGGACTGGAGTTTTGTTTCTTTTTTGCTAGGTTTTAAAATATGTTATTTAGCACAGGGAAGAGGCAGATGGACTTGAGTAAGGAAAAACTGCTGTTCCCAAAGCATTTTCAAATTAATTGATCATTACATATATTTTAACTCAGTATTTTCATAGATAGAACAATTTTGTGTCAAAAATCAGGTAAGTTTTGTGGCAAGCAAAAGAGAAAGTAAGTTGTAACACTGTATTCAGTTATTTCTGGCATCTGACCACAATCAGTATCTCTGCCACAAGAAGCCAGATGAGCTGACAACACTCAAAGTGAGAACTGGGCAAAAATATATCTAACTATATGGACAAAATTGTTCATTTTCATAGACTTTCCCCCTCCCTTCTGTTCAAAGCAGAAGATAGTACATTTCTGCAAATAAGATGATAAAGGACCAAGATCTACAAGCAAGCTGGCAGAGCACACAGGTAATAGGGAATGTATGTCATAGGACTCCCAGAGCTCCTATCCAGCATAAGTTGCCAGATGCCACCTTCCAGCCTGAATTTCTGAGCAGATATTAAAAATTCATTTAGGAAGAAATTATTTCAGAAACATTATGCCAGAGTTAAACCTTCCTGCCTTTTCAGCTCCAGAAACCTAAAAGAACCAACTCTTGAGAATTACACATTTACCAGTAACTGTATCTTTGTAATTTTAGCATAAGGGCGCACCCACAAAGTCAATGCCTTACAGTTTCTATTAGCTTACATCCCCCCACTTTACAGGGTAAAGTCAACCTACTAAATATCTTAGGAATCAAGAAAGTATTTCCTAAAGCCAACAATTAGAAGATGTACACTATTTTTGTGTACATTTGGTTTCCAGTTGCTCTCAATTTCCTTCTTTTTCCATTGCTATAATTATTAGAATAAGTATATATTTACAGGTGTATATATATACATTATTTAAATAAATAAAATAGATGGAATTTGTTAAATTTTAATAGACCAGAAACATTTTGGGTTTTGAAACAATTGTAAAAGCTTCTGTGTTCTGCAGGCTCAAACAACATCTCAAATTAAGTTTCTCTTGTTCTATACACATGGGCACCTAACTGCTGAGATACAGGAAACATATTCTTCAGGGACAAATTATCTTTGATGAAACGGGGAAAAATTGTCCAATCTCACAAGCCGTTTAAATGATTTATTTTAGCTTTCACTTACTGATGAATCACTGACTTGACCTTAATCTAGCTTTATATGTCTATAATTAGCCTTTTCATGTGCCTATTGTAAGGCTTATGCACATGTACCTTGGTGTTAAAGGGGAAAGAGGTTAGAAAAAGGGAAACTGGTTAGAAAGATTTAAAAGATGCTAAGCATTGTGCAGAAAATCAAGACTGAGCGAAACAAAAGAAAGTACAATAAAAGAAACTAACAGCTACTTCATCTGATACATACAGGTAAATTTAAAGTGTTCACAGCACCCTTCAGCAGACAGTATCACAATAACTATCAGAAAACACTTGTTATTTAAGGCATGCAAATGTTCACTAGTTTACTTAGTTAACAAAAGCAGACAGCAGCAAGAAGAGAGCCTAAATCATTCTGACAAAGCTAACAGGAAGACAACCCCTCACAGTTTGGGTCCAAATTCTGCTTTGGAAATCTAAGGACCAGGAAATACATACATATGAAGGGAAAGCTTCATAAAGTCTTACAAGGACTGCAAAATAATTTCCAAACGAAAATAACTTCCAGAGGAAGTCTCATCCCTTGTGGTACCTAAAAGTAGTTGGAACAAAATAGTGGAAAGAAACCCAAGGAAAAACCCAGTACTTGACCGGCTATATGGAATATAATTTTTTCTTTCATCTCTGACTTCTATTAACATTTTTGTGGCTCTACAGGCAGCCAGGTAGGACCTTTGGTTTACACTCCATAAACACAAGCCAAAAGCCTCCCACAGTTCCATTTGGTAAGGTCAGCTTAACATGCTCAAATACACACAGACTTCCGACAATGAGTCAAGTTCCCATTCAAACATAACTTCTGCCAAAAAACAACCAAGATTATTTCAACTAATAAACACTTGGTTAAAAAACATGTCAAATCAACTTGGTCTTTACATCAATTTAATTGCCTTTTACCACAACCACTGCGTAAGCCGCAGTGTGCTGCAGGAAGCACTGAAAGATAAAGGCAATTTAAAACATTCTCACAGCACTCCCCTGACTGTCATCGCTTCCCTGGTTGCACAAAGCTAAGGACTTTGCACCAGGAAAGAGATTCGCCAGCAACCGGGATTCTGTTGTGAAAATAATTTCAAGGATGTCAACATCCTGACTCCTGGAGATTAGAATTTGGGACAAATACTGCACCAAAATTAAGTTCTTAAAAGAAAGGACAAAGGTTTGTATCCTGTCACGGTACACAGTTTCAAAACCCTCTGCAAATGCTGTCCTTTAATTCAACCTTCTTAGTGTCATCCTTACAAAAGACATCTCTTCATGAGAAATACAATACTTGAAAATGCGCACAGTGTTACCCCAAGTTTATACAGATGCTGTTCATTAACATATTTATTCTCTTTATAAAACTCTGGCATTTGGACTTCAGATTTTTCCAAATTCCATTCCAACTCCCCTACTGAGTTTGTATACTGAGCATTAAAAAGACAACCAAAGAGAAAAATAAAAACAAAGAATTCAATACAAGAACACAACCAAAATGCAAAGTAACTTGTGAGATGTTGGATTTATAGATCCTGAAATCATCTTCTCCAAAACATTATTCTTTCCAGAATTTAATACGCAGTTACAGTAATGCAGAAGGCAGAGCTGGTGCAGTTAGCTCTTCCCCAAGAGGCAGCATCTCTAACAGACCACTCTGACAAGCAATTAGAGAAAAGCAATGCAAATTTCTACCAGACAGATGAAAATAATACAGCAGACATGCATTTGACAGTTAAAACATTGACTGGAATAGCAGCAGCTATAAGCATGGAGAAAAAGACTGAAATCTCTTCAGACTCTTCTACCTCACTAATAGCTGCTTTGCCTGAAAAGAACCAAGCCACACTTGAAAGGCTAAGCTGAAGTATCCCTTTTACATAAAAAGCAAGCCTTCTTCCTTTACAAGTACCATGCTGAAGCTAGCCATGGACAAACACAAAATTCACTCAAAATACTTCAGAGACAAAAGTTCTCAAAGACAACCTAGTCCAACTGAAACCACATGTATTCAAACATAATGTCCTGTCTCCATATGTACTTCCTCTTACAGAATGGTGACATGAGCTAAAATCTCATTCCCACTGTGAGATCTCTTGATGACTCATGGAAAGATGAATCACTGTTCTCAATGGAAAGAATGACTTGTGACAGCTATAACTTCTGATGTTTGAAGTATCACATGGGCAAAGTGACTCTTGCTGTAAATAATTAGCAAATTGCAGCAAAATGTATTTCACTACCTAGCTTTAAAGGGTAATGGAGAATTAACAGTCTAGAGTCTCACTCATGCTACAGGATAAATGCATGAGGAAAGCCAGAGTCTAAACTAGCTCTAAAACCTTTCTGACAGAGACCAAAAGCAGATGCTTGGACAAAGCGAGCAGTGGGAACATCAACAGAGTGAGTCTTCTCCAAGCATGCCCTCAGTTGCCATTTAAGGATTTAAGCTGCCTCCAGAACATTCTGCCAAACTACCACAACCAAACGGATCTTCTGCGAATGTCCTTGCTGAATGCACTAACACCTTGAGCCTTGGAGATAACCTGTGACGCTGACCTCTACAGTTTGACTATGTGCTGTGCAAGGAAGCACTTTGTTTCAATTTTGTGGTGAATTGATTCACTTAGCGTCCCTTGATTGTCATGCATGAGAAAATAATTATTTTCATTTACTTCATGTGTGCTGCTTAGGATATCCACATCCTAAATCAGATGCCTCTTGTACATTTTCTTTCCCATTTGAACAGTCATGGCATAGTAGTCCTAGGAGATAGAGCACAGGTAATCTGGTAACAGAGACAGGGAATCGACTGCATCTAAACCCCAAAATATGTTTGCACGAATGCACAATAATGCCTTCTGGTTTAGCTTACTTGCTTTGTTAAAGCTCCCTGGTTTCTGACCAGTGCTGGAGACTGACCTGAAGTACTCCCACAATGAAGAGGGATCCTCTGATAAGCCCTCTTTGCTGAGTAACAGCTGCTAATAACTACCTCAGGACTTTTTCTTAGAGATATCATCAGAAGTCCCTAATTAAATAGGTTGATAAGCCATCTATTTTAATAATATTCCTGCTACAACTCTGGCATCAATTCTGCAGGGTTTCAGAATAACAAATTGTGGTATGCTGCACTGAAAAAGCAATTCAACATCTTTGAGAAGCAAACTGATTCCTTTCAGAAGAAAGAGTGCGAACAGGGAAGGAAGGAGTTTTCATACCTAGCCTTTTTTTAACCAACCAGACTCTTCACTATCCTGCTACACTCCATGGAGAAAGCAGGGCTTCTCCTGAGCAAGAATCCAGCCCTAGATTTGTGGAAGTGCACTTTGATAGCCCCATCCCTCTTCACGGCCTATAGCCAGCTAGGCTAAGCTCATGCACAGCTAGTGTGCAAACCTTTCCACACACTCCTCTGCATATCTGAAAGCAAATACATATATTAAGAGATCTGATTCAGGACAAAGAACAATCTTTTTTTACAACATGTCATGGTCTCAGCCCTTACAATTTTCCCTCATAGTAGAGTAAGTCTGCATATGTATATACTTGGACATTCAAAAATATTTTTTAAAAAATATACATGTATAAATATATAGAAGCCTTATTTGTGTACCACAATAGGGCACAGTGATATTCAGAGACTTCCAGGTGCTTTGCTCAGTTCAACCAGGATGTGTGGCTTCTGTAAAACACCATGAAATACCAACCTTGGCAGCCACTTCCCCAAAACTGTCATACACATGTATTGCCATGGCTTTCTTTCCTCCCTCCTGACATTTTCTTGTTCCTTCATCTTTCCAGGCCATCCTGCTGTCCCTAGGGCAGCTGGTTAGGGGGTGCAGAGGTTCTCTGCACTCCAGCACCAAACCTGGAGGCAGGCTGGACTGCCTGCCCAGGACAGGGGGCACAGCAAGGGCCTGTGGTAGCCCTAGAGCAGTGCCCGCAAACACCATCATTCCAGTGGTTAGAATCATAGAATAACAGAATGGTTAGTGCTGGGAAGGACCTTAAAGATCATCTAGTTCCAACCCCACTGCAGGCAGGGACACCTCCCACTAGACCAGGTTGCTCAAGGCCCTGTCCAACCTGGCCTTGAACACTGCAAGGGATGGAGCGTTCACAACTCCCTTGTGCAGCTTGTTCCATTACCTCACCACCGTGATGGCAAAGAACTTCTTCTCTATATCTAACCTGAATTTGCCCTGTTTAAACCCATTACCCCTTGTCCTATCACTATAGTCCCTGATGAAGAATCTCTCGCATCCTTGTAGGCTCTAGTTGATGGCTGAAACATTGTCTCTGTTGTACCTGCCAAGCCATGAAGCAGATGACCGGGTCCATGCTTAACAAGGCAGCTGCAAATTCGACAAAGCTGTTTCTTACAAATACTGTACAAGCCCTTTGGGAAGGCAGCCTCAAATCTCCATGGGGTTACATCTTGCACAGGTGGCCTGTATAACTTCACAGGATCCTGTTCTTAAATTTTTCTCAAAGCCTGCTCACTCCATTTATTACTGTAGTTCTGACTAAGCCTCCAAACTATTTTTACGGGCCCTGAACAACAGTAATCATTTAGGATCAAGTTCAACCTGCTAAACTGAATTCTATCTAGTTCAGCGCCTTAAAACCCCACATCTCTGACAAATCCTGTTGATCAGAACACATACAGGATATCAATTGGATAATGTTGATTTACGAGATATATGAGGAACACCACAAGAACAAGAATTTGCTATAAGGTTTGGTCATCATTCAGATCCATAAGAAATGCAGTGCATTTTAATACTCTCTTAGCAACAACTTCATTTTGAAATGTGCAATGCAGATGTGGTAAGGTAAAGATGATCAGCTTTGTGAATATCAACTCATCAATTTTTTCAGTGTCATTTAAGAACCCTGTCTAGGACCTAACAGCACATTAAGAAGTTGTGCATATCATTCTTCAAATAAACCAACACTAAAACTAGAACATCAATTTGCAAAAGGCTATTTTCATTGTATCAAAAAAAGACTGAAGATTTTACTTAACTCTTCTGATGAGCAGAAAACAAAAAAAATCAAGATATCTGACTAATTTGAAGGGCAACATAAAACTACTCAAATTAAATTCCATTTCCTGAAACAAGAGGCACTACTATTTACTGCTGAAGCATTTGTCCAAAGCCATATACACTGTAAAGAAATCACTAACTAACCTCGAAGAGATGGGTAAGTTTCAACTCTGCAGCTCCAATTTGCAAGAAGCTAAAGTTACCACAAAAACAATTTCACTACGCAAATGCTCTGAGGATAAACATACAGATTGTCTTCATCTCATGCCAGCTAAGAAATTAAGGATGAACCTGTACAAAATGACACCAATATCAATTTAAATACCCATGTAATGAGCCACAATCTACCTCACAAAACTATGTATGTGCATTTCTTCCTTGTTTTCCTTCAGTTCAACCCTAAAAGCCAAACTGGGCAGTAGTTTTACTTTTCAGGTATGATGAATATACCTTTCCCTCTCCCATTGATTTGATGTTTGTTGGGTTTCTTTGTGGGTTTCTATTGGTTCGTTGGGTTTTTTCCTCATTCTCTTCTTTTTAAGGCTACATGGCAAGAAAATTATTAAAATTTAAATTAAGGAGAAAGCATCTTGCTGTCACTAGATCTGTTACTTTAATTAATGAATATGTTTGTGTTAACAACAGACCTTTAGAAATGCTGCATTTTGTGACTGGACAGACTATACCTAAAGGAAAATGCATGTAGTCTGAGTTATACTAGCAGTATAACTACTATATTAGGTATGCTATACAACAGTCCCCAACTCTGTAATCCAGTCTTACACATGCAGCCCCACAGACTTTAATGCACAAGGAAAGCTTGCAAAATCCTACCATATGCACTCTGATATTCACCAGGCATTTAGTATTAAATGATGCAGCGCATATTTTAAAGCCTTTCATTTAAAAGCCTTTCTTTTCCTTTACCTCCAGAAATTTATATGAGCAGAAAATCTAACATTCTGGTGTCAGAAGAGTGTTAGGATCTATGATCATTCCTTCAACAGAATTGCTTGCACATAGAGGAACAACTAGTTATTCATGGCTGTGTATAGTCTCAATCAAGGTATATTAACTCCAGTGTTAACAGTTTTTAAATACTTACTCTTCAAAACAGAATTGATTGGAAGAGTGCTAAGAAAAATTACCCTCTTAGAGAAAGAATGTAAACAGTATGGGAACATAAGATCACTACACACACCTGCTGTGTGTTAAAATGACTCCTTTACAACCACTCACGAATCAAATGAGGGGCTGCTTTGGAATTATTTTTTTTAATGTTAAGCAAATGTTCAAAAGCAAACTTACATGCTTTTTAAAATGTGTCTTGGAGAGATGTGTGTACCTATGTAACACAGAATTAGGAGGATATGTTCAGAAGATGAGGTACACAGGTACTTTAAAAAATGGCATTAACCTGCTGACTTAATGTATAACAAATAAACACTATTTATGTGCAAAGTGTCATGGTGCTCTCAGGAGCTTCAGATAAAATAATTTCAGTGAAGTCTTAATACATGGCAGCTCTAAGGAGGCCCTCTGTGCCTGCAGGATATGACTCACTGCTTCACTAGGAAGGACTTGCATGTTAAATGCAAGCATTTATAGTCACCTGTCCATGCCCTCCCTAACACACCTAAAAAGCTGCAGACCTGTCCTCAGCTGCCAGAAGAACACCAGTAGGAACACAATAAAATTGCAACCGAGATCAAAAAAAGTAACTCTAACACCATTCTCCTGGCAGATCAACCCATTTATGATGCCTGCTGTTCAGGGAGCAGGCTCCTTCCCAAATCTTCCCGTAATTGCAGGGCTAAAGAGAGGCAGCAAAAAGGTCCCTACTGTATCCCGTGTCCCGCCTTGCCTCTGCCTAGTTCCATGCTGTTTGTCACTGGACATCACAGAGGCAGGTGGACAAGCTTTCTGCCAAGTCCCTCCAGCACCAACACATATGTAACAGAGCTCCAGCAAAATATAGGACAACTGATGATAAGCAACTAGCTTGGCAATACAAAGACTCTGCTTTAATGTTAATTACCATTCATTCAAAAGGTTAATCAGGTGTTTGAACTGGGGTTTTCAGAGAGTACTTTAGAGGGGTGGAGATGGGGAAGAAGGCATCCAGACTTTAGTGTTCCTTTAGGACCTCTCTGAACATCAGACCCTTGTAATATATTCATAAACATGCATCCATTTATGCCTGCAAAATCCCTTTTCTCAGCTGCCACTAGCCACTGGGCTAGCAACTGGCCACAGCTATATTTAATTTGAACAAGGGTTAAAACAAAGAGAGGAACAAACAACAGTATGTGCTTTAAGTCACCTCTCAAGCATGCCTTTGCCTTTCCCCTCCAAGGACTCAGCTACAGTATAATCAAAACCAGGGTGAAGTAACAGCTGCAGCCACAAATCAACATTTGCTTTTACATACAAAACCTCATGTAGCAAAATTGCGGGGTCCTTATGTAGTAATGAAAGGAATATATGACTTCTCTCCATCCATCCTATGCCAAAGCACAGATCATGGCCTCAAGACCAAATTTCAAACAAGGGGAAGATGGGTCTGAGGAGAAGAAAGTGCACAGGCAGGGACACAGATGAGGTACATCTACTTGGCTCACTGACCTCCATTCCACTTCTCTTTCTGTGAGGAGGCAACTTAACTTGACTGCTTTTAAGAAATTTCCTATTAGAAAGCTGTGGTTTCCAGTGCATTTTTATTGCATTTGCCAAAGTTGCGTCATCAGAACAGGATATATTCCGGAGGGAGCTGAAGGTCCAAAACTGTAAGCCATTATAATAAATAATAATGGATGCTGTAGCTAGTAAAACCTGTAATCTGAACATGTACAAAAATTAATTTCACTATGTACAGTTACTATTCAAACTGTGCTTTTCACATTTTCCTGGCAGACAAATATAGCCACAGTTACCCATGAGTATGAACAATATGAAAAAATAATAAGCCACCACGCAAAGTCAGAATTTGACTTTGGCTTATTTAAGGCAATAAACAATCTTAATGAAAAAGATTTTTTAAAAAACAAAGGACTACAAAGTTGACTTGAGAATGCACCTGGAAGCTCATGTTTCCTTTGTGTTCATCTGCGTGGAGGTGTACAAGCACCAGATAATGAAAAAAATCCTGCTGCCGCAAAATCAACAGGTAAGACCAAGTAAGAACAATATAATTAAATGCAAAGAAAACAAGAAGAAGCCTCCAAAACAACAAAAAGAGATACACATTCCTGTTGGAAAAAGAGATTTTTGATTCAAAATACCAATGCAACACTGACCTCCACTTCCACCAAAGCCTAGAAATTAAAGTTTTCTAAATTTCTTGGGAGCAACTTGTGACTCTAGGGGACTCTTGTCAAAATCATGCAACTTGTCACCATAAATCACAGCAAGAGCCCACAGGCAGCATATGTGGAGTTAGATGAGGGGTTTACAAGGCACTGTACTGAGCCAGGACTCCCAGCTCAGAGGTGAGGAGAGAATTCATGCAGTTCACTCAGATGTCAGCATCCCTTCACTAACACCGGGAACCTAAAACTTCTGTTCCATAGGAAATATGATCTCATCTGCATAGAAAGGTTACCATGAGAGGACTGGAGATCTGAGAGAGATTTTACTTCCATTAAACTCCTGGGAAAGAATGATTTAGTATATTTATCTGATTTATCCAAATTTTTCTCTTGAATATTAAATATGGAGAAAGTAGGTGTGGGGGAGTGGGGAAAGGAATCTTCCATGGCCATCTGCATGTTGCTATTTTGTAGCTGCAGTTGGAAAATGCCAGAGCTGATTTCTTGCAAAACTAAATATTATCACAGTCAGAAAAAATGTTAGCCTGCTGTTATATACTTAGGTAGTGCCATTAATGAGACAAGAAAGCAAGGAGAAAATAATGTGATATCACACTGCTTTTGTGCTACAGAACACAAAGAAAAACTCAGTATTTCTTCAACACAGGAACACAAAGTACCTAATTGCAGAACACGATAAAGACCTGAACTTTGGTACATATAAGGAAAACCCAGTCCACAGCTACAAGAAAATCCTAAAAACCAGAAAAAAAAAAAAATAATCCAAAAAACCAAAAACCTTGAGTGATTTAATTTCTGACCAGATAATCCAAAGATTACTGTCTGATTTCTAGATTGTAGCAAATGTAATCATTCATGGGGACAGTATGAAAAAGTTTGGCTTAAAACAAACAAACAAACAAACAAACAAACAAAAATCAAAACCACCACTACCCCTCCAAAAAAAAACCCCAAACAAAAACCCAAACCAACTCAGAAACCCTAGGTTTAGATACAAGCCTAAAGTCCTACCTAGTCCTTGTTCACAGATGCTTTGTGCTTAGATGAAAAAAGCAGACAAAAAGAGATTTTTGGACAAATCAATCTGATATCAAGCAAGCAAACAAACAAAAAAATCAGACCTACAATTGCTGTGAAAGCTTTATGTGGACATTTCACGTAACTCAAATAGCCACAAAAGAAGATAAAATTGTGTATTTAAAAATATCAATCAACTCATTCTTACAAAGAAATCCTAAACATGGACTGCTAAAGACAACCACCTGAAGTAGGGCTTCCCATACAAAATAGCGGGAAAAATAGCAGTTTGTTTTGAAAAGTCATTTTATTCATGTCTGTCTTGGTAAAATCAGGGGCACATGTGGAATCCCCCACCTCCTCCTTCTCCAAACAAGGCATCTCCTCTTGGAGCAGGTTGCAAATGATGAAATCAATGGAATAATGATCTTCATTGTCTTAGCCAACTCCATAGACATGAGTTCACACGAGAGGCAGCTATGCAGCTTCCTCAGATGTTAGTAGAGACTTTTGATCTTTCTTTGCAGAAACTTTTCTCAGGATATGTAAAAGTCTGTGGTTTATTTTTATGTGTGGGGAAAAGCAACACCGAGGTGCACACTCCCACACAAAAAATGTCTCGAAAAACCTATGCTTGCCAAAAATACCATTGAAGAAAATTAATATATACTCGTTTTGAAGGTATAATTTTTTATTCTCTAGTCCTCACGGTGGACTTGGCTGCCTATTTCATGACTTACGGATGTATGCAAACACCAACCAGATTCAAAAAAAGGCAAAATAGAAATGGACATGGCTGCAAGGGTTAAGAAATTTGGGTCTTGGATACCCAGATCAATTACTGTGAAATAACAAATTAACTTATACTAGGTAACATGTACCACATAGTCCTTGCTTACTAGCCATACATATTTCATTGAAAACAAAAGCAAGGTACTTCAGCTGTCTGTACTACTACTCTTTTGCTGAAAGCTTATGAAAGACCATTTATTTTGTATTTGCTACATGCACCAAAGCACAAAAGAATTACACAGGCACACCCTTGGTACACAAATACACTATTTAAAATGCTATATGTGTGCATATGGAGACATACACACAGTGAAATACAAGAACTACCATCGCCTTCTTCCTTCTCTTTCGCCCCCAGCTATATAGCTAATAATATCATAACATTCTATTTCTTCAATTAGATACTCTTCAGCGAATTGTGATTTTAGGCTGCTTTTCAAAATGATCTTATACTACATTACCAGCATGTTTAAGGGCACACAAGAAGACTGTTGGTCATGAGCACTTCTTTGCCACGGACAATTTGTCTTTCACCAGAAAGGAGGGACCATATTATAACAGACACACTGGCCACTGAAGTGGTGTTTGTATGCACGCATGTGTACATGTAGGGAAAGTTAATCACTCAAGTCAGAGATGTAAAAATTCCACCACACTGTATGAGCTACTTTTTTTTCTTACAGACTTCTCTTAATAAAATTTGCAGTTTGCTTCTCAATAATTTGAAAAATAGTTTTAAAATTAAGAGAACTGTCATGCTACAAAAACATTGAAAGAAAAACCTTAAATTAATAGTACGTTTAATTCCACTTATATTATTAATATAGAACATTCAAACTTTGCATTTTGGGGTGACAGGAAGGTCCATGAAGTGGAAGGGAACACTATGAAAAAAGGGACTTGTTTTTTCTCTTAATTATTTTTTTTAACCTGGTATCACAAAACTCACCTGAAAATATTTATAAGGTTACCACACAGTGATAGGATTTTGGCTAATTGGGGCTGTTCAGCCTGGAGAAGAGAAGGCTGCGTGGAGACCTCATAGCAGCCTTCCAATACCTGAAGGGGGCCTATAGGGATGCTGGGGAGGGACTCTTCATTAGGGACTGTGGTGAGAGGACAAGGGGTAACGGGTTCAAACTTAAACAGGGGAAGTTTAGATTGGATATGAGGAGGAAATTCTTTACTGTCAGGGTGGTGAGGCACTGGAATGACTTGCCCAGGGAGGTTGTGAATGCTTCATCCCTGGCTGTTTTCAGGGGCCAGGTTGGACAGAGCCTTGGGTGACCTGGTTTAGTGGGAGGTGTCCCTGCCCATGGGAGGGGGGTTGGAACTAGATGATCTTAAGGTCCTTTCCAACCCTTACTATTCTATGATTCTATGATTCTATATCAGGTCTGCTGAGGACAGCAAAATAAGTATGGGCAACAGTGTATATTATTGCAGGTTGCCCATTTATCAAAAGCATGTTCAAGCAAGGGCATATACCTGCCAGCTAGGAGACAAGCAAACACATTGCTTGTGAGTATTGTGAGCATTTAGAGAGCCTTGTGCACCAAGAAACTTCTCCTGGATTTTAAACTCTTCCAAAACTGTCATGTACTTGCACAAAAGCACTGAGTTGCTGAGCAACACCTTCAGATATGTTTGCACCAAGTTTGGCACAAGTAGATACTAATCTTGACCAGGACCTCTATAAGATTTTGATTAGTAAGTCTTTAGTAAGAAAGGGGAGAACGAAAACCAGAAATGGAAGTATTGAGAGGTGCATGGATCTCATATGAAAGAATCAGAAACGAGACAGGTGTATAAAAGCTAGATCAGATCAATAACCTGCAGAACATAAACCAAAAGCCAGTAAAAACCCTCAGTAAAGTTGCAAGCTTCTCTACCACACCCCCCCAAAAAAAAAAAAAAAAAACACCAAAAAAAAAAAAAAAACACAACACAAACTGAAATATCCCCCAAAACAAACCACAAACTGCACCATTCATAGGCAGAAGGTGTGTGACCTACCATACAGTAAATTTTGGCCTATCCTGAAACCCCAAACCTAAAACCACTTATTTTCATTTTTTCCCTTTCTGTTTTCAATCTTGCATATTGTTATTTTACAAATAGATACATAGTCCCTCCTCAAGTCCTCAAATACCCTGCTTTAGGTATTGCCTGTGGGATTTACAGAAACATGTTATGCAAAATGTAAAAAACCATATGTTTCACAAGTCTAAATATGCTACCCTTCAGCTTCATGAACACCCCCATGACAGATGATTCTGGGAAAAGGCCAACTGAAGTTTCAAACAAGCCAGAGAGAGCAAGATACTGACACTTCCACAGATTTCACAGAAACTGGTGCCTGCAGAAAGACTTGAGACACAGCCACAGTGAGGAAAACTTACAAGCAGCTGAATAAGAATTAAACCTCAAGCACTGTATTAAATAATTATAACTGTTTCTTATGCTCTTAAAAAACAAAAAAATAAAAAAGGAAAATTCTATACCTGGAAAGTAAATTCATGTAATTGAAATCAGATAAGCTGAGTTTTACTTTAGCGCACTTTACCAATAAAAATCTGTCATACAGAGAACTGCAAGATAATGACACTGCAGTTTACCTTTTCAAATACTAAGATCTACCTGATCTTATAGTAACATTTTTTCACATGCAACAAAAATTTCTCTAGTAGAAATCTTTATAAATAATCTGCTTTTAGTGTCTAATTACAAAATGAATGAGAAGCATTTTACTTTAGAAAGAGAAAAATCCCCTAAATTCAAGGAAGCAGAGAAAAGTGACCCATATTAATCTCTCAGAACCAATTCAGTATAATTGCACAAAATTCCCCACAGCCCTCAACTTCCAGAAGTAGAAAGTTAAAGAAATTCTAGCTATTTTGATTTCTCCTCCACCTTTTCAGTCCATGAAAACATGGGATTATACTAGTGTCGTTGCCCTGCAGCAGCACATTGTAGCTACCATGCATGTAACTCTTCCAGTGCCAAAACGGGCCTCCAAGAAAGCTGGAGAGGGACTTTCTACAAGGGCATGTAGGGACAGAACAAAGGGGAACAGCTTTAAACTGAAAAAGAATGGGTTTAGATTAGATATTAGAAAGAAATTCCTCCCTATGAGGGTGGTGAGGCACTTGCACAGGTTGCGCAGAGAAGCTGTGGCTGCCCCATCCCTGGCAGCGTTCGAGGCTAGGTTGGACAGGGCTTAAAGCAACCTGGTCTAGTGGAAGGTGTCCCTACCAGTGGCAGGGGGTTGGAACTAGATGGTCTTTAAGGTCCCTTCCAAACCAAATCATTTTATGATTCTATATACAACTTCAGAGACATTCTCCCACTACAACTCAAACCTCAGCTGTACATTGTATCCTTGCAGCATGTGAAGTACCTCACCAAGAAGACAAATCACCTCAAAGAAATCTACTGCGTCTAATCTATTTGGTACATAAACTGTATCTAATGTAATAAATATACTGTAATTTTCTTAAATGCTGGACCACAAACTAGGAGAGCTGAATTCCTGAGGAGGACAGAGAAGGATTTAGCAGGAGGAAAAAGTGATGCGAGTACCTCTGAGTGTTAACCATGGTCAGAAACTGTTCCAAGGTGTGACCAGAGACAAAGAAAAATTGGCCCATGACAAAAAACTCTAAAAGTACTGATTTTTGAGCTGGAACCTCTGAAGAATCCAGGTCTCCATTTCAGATTTCAGAAGAGCTACCCATTTTCAAAAAAAAATAAAAAAAATAAATTTCTATGTGATACAGCAGGGAGGCCAAACTCCCAAACTCTTGATTTTTCTTATGGATCATCACAAGGATCTTATGGATCATACCCAGACCACTTGGTTTTATGGACCATCTGAAGAACCCTGCTTAGAAGAAGGTCTGACATCCCTCACTAGAAGTGTATGTTCCTGACCATATTTTCCTAATATGAAAATTTCAAGTACAATCCAAGCAAGCAGCTTACGCTTTCATGCACAGCAAAGTGAATGGCCATGATTAAAATTGCCACAGTATGAACTCAAATATGTGGGCAAACACCACCTCAGCCTCAGCAGGAGATAGGCTGAGATCAGTTAATCAGGAAGGGCTGAACTTGAGCTCAGAGCTACAAAACTAGCAACTGGCCACATGGTGAAGGCTCTTTTCTCTACTTCCAGGAACAATGTCATGTGAAGTGTGTTTGCATATATAAAGAGACATTACAAGAGTGAAGACCAGACCACAAATTCACATGCCAATACTGAAATGACAGACAGCTGACAATGATGTCAATGTCCTTCTTTCAAGGACCTGGTGAAAACTTCCCACACAGATGCAGCCTTCTAAAGCTGGTACAGACCTCATACACAAAATGCACTTGGGAAGATCTTACCTAACCACAATCACTGCATATATGCACAACACTACAGGATTGGAGGGGGGAGACAACAGATGGTGGAAATTTCACAGTACCTTTACTGTTAGCAGAGTAACATGACAACTTTCTAACACAGTCCAAAAAGCATCTCAGAAGAGGCTCCCTGTCTCCAAGGGACGAGAAATCTGAGCTGTGGTCAGATGAGCATAAACCACGACCAGCACAAAAATGACATCCGATTCTCAACATGCACTTTTCCTGACTGGGAGTGTTTATATCCTCAGTTGAACCCAAATTTTCTTCCCATTTGAGAAACTGCCATTCTTGCAGGATCCCCAAGGACCTCAAAGACAAACATTTGACAAGATCATGTGAGAGGGGAAACTGGTAATTTATTTTCTTTCTCCTGCTTCACCCCCTGTAACTCCACATGCCAACAGATGCATCAGGCTACACAGATAAGCACTCCTGCATCAGCTTTCCCAGATAAACTGCTTAATTTTGCAGTTTCCATGCCAGGATGGAAACACTTACTTATCCCAAGAGTCCCTGGGTGAGGAACCCACTAAAGCAAATAAGTCTTCTCTCATTTACTGCCTAGCCTATGCACTAAAATAGCACAAGAGTCTGTTGTGAATAAGAGCACAGCCCAAATGTGATAGTCAGCCATGGTATGACAGAACATCCCACTGGACAGAAGCCACCGCAAATGGAAAACACTAAAGCAGCCTACACAAAAGGAAGGCCTATATGGCCTCTTCGGAAGTGGTGCAAATTTACAACAAAGCAACACATTCCCAATCAGGGGAAGGATGAAAGTCCTAAACACATTCTGTCAGAAGGCACCAGTTCCAGAAAAGGCTCAGTGATGCTGTGAAATGGTCAGATCCTGGGATTCCAATTAATAAGGCTTTTTCATCTTCTCCTGAGGTTCAGCACAGGTCAACTGCTGTCCCACAGGCCACATCAGGACTACAGAGGGAGAACAAGACAAACCTGCTGCTTTCTCTGGTGGAGGACATGATGTGGCCTAGCCAAAAGCCCCTTCCCATGCCTGGATACTACCTGGCACACAACCACACAAGAAAGCAGAAGAACAGGGACAGGAGATTATTTTCTCCTTAGGCATGTATGTGCGTCACCAAGCTAAACATGATGCTTAAAAGTAGTTTCTGCCACACAGGAAAAGAAGAAAAGTCCTGTAGCCCTGTGGTAACTAAAGTGAGACCACCTTTCTTCTTGCCCCAACCACATTTGTAGTGATGGACAGAGGGTTGCAAAAGCCATCATGTGCTTTGCATTCTCCCATTACTTTGGATGCTGAGCAATCTTAACTCCTTTTAAAAGTCAGTCTGTTGGTAGGAATCCTATCAATTTCAGCAAATCAAAAGGATTGTCAAATTCCTTTAAGGGATGTTAAAAACCAGAAAGATGTAATTCCTTGCTTAGTCACAGATTTTTGGAAGAAACTGCAAGTTCGCAACTATTCAGGATCCTTACACTGGGATTAAGGGAAGATTTGGTCCTGTGAGGGATTTTGTTAGCTTATAAGTAAATCACTGACTAAAGAGAAAATACTAAAGGGAAAAATAGATGGGAAAAAAAGGATGTCTCTTAAAACCCTACAGTGTCTGTGATGAAGCAATCTCTGAAGGATATTGAAGTCTTTCCCACAAAAGTACAAGGATTTCTGAACCACCTGCTTGTTCACTGCTGCCAAAGAGACAAATGGAGTTTCATCTCCTTCAGAATATGACTGAGAGGGTGGGAACCAAGTTAACATCATAGAAACATTTGACCATTTATTGATCTGGCTCTTCAGAAAAGTATATTTTGATCCCTCAGATTACTTGCTCATCACTAAGGAGAGGAAAATTTCTCCTTTATATACAGCAGGACAACATACATGTTCAAAGATGAGCAAGCTCTGTCAAAAAACAGAAAACAAACTATTAAAAGAATGAGAACATGAACACTGAGAATAGATTCAAACTTTGCTGAGTATGATACTTGCAATAATTTGATTTAGCACAATGTTTCAATGTAACCTACCCTGACTCCAGTTCGAATCTGGAACCAGTCTACCAAGCTACACTGAATCTGATGAGCGTGGGAACCAACAGCTCGTGACTTCAAGCAACATCCCACTGCAAAATCTTCAGTAAAACAGACACCTCATAACGCAAAGGAAAGCACAATAGTGCAGCACACAGGCCTTGTGCTCCTCTATTAGCACACTCACAGTAAACTAAACTCTAAGTATTCACTGCACAGTGATCTGTGATTTCAGGAGATGTGACTTCATGCTCTGGATGGTCCCTTTCAGTCTTCTTTTATTTTTGATGCAAGTAAATATTGGCTAAATGGTATTCAAAAAAAAAAAAAAAACAAAACCCAAAACATGGGAAGAGCTGTTCAGAATAGAAAATAACCCTACATACCAAAACACACAGCTGGAAAATTTCAAATTACACTCTGTACATAACAACCACTTAAGGGCTTAATAACTTCAAAAAGCCCAGCATCCTCTGGACTATAAAATGGATCATCTTTCTCCTGTCATCCAAGGGCATGACACAGCAGGTGATATTCTGTCCAAAATGTCAGATGCACTTTGAGGGTTAGTCCCTCAGATGGTGCCACATCTAAGGGGTCTGTAAATTCAAAGGCAGTGAGGAGTTTCGAGGCAGGTGTCTGGGATTTTTATTTTTGTTCATTTCTGAGTCTTCCTTGCTGCATGAGCAAACTACCACACTGTGGTAATTTGAAGCTATGAATTGTTCTTCCATTACTCATACCTACATCCTCTGACAACCACATTAGCACTCACATCCCTATGTAAACAGACAACACTACAAATAATAGTCAATATACAGATAATAAGGCTTAAATAAACCAACGGAGAATGAATAATTTAATAAGGCAGCCAGAGTGTTTGTGTCTCTCTTGTCAGGAACATTCAAGTACCAATAAAAAAGAAATGCTTAAAGCATACATTTAGTATGCCAGTTCAATCACTAACTATTCACATTAATTGCTAGTACAGATAAGTATTTGTATCAGCAGATTCAATAGCAGGCACTGGCACTCAGGAATGCCAGAACAGAATACACGTAAAGCATACATAACAACTCTGCTCAACAAGAAAAGATTAAAAATCCACTCCGGGACGCTGCAAAGGTTCCACCTTCATAGCAGGATAGCCTATTTGACAGGTCAGCTGGCCTCTTCGGGCACTAAGTGCCTTTTGCCAGTGTAAAAAGGACTGCTCTACCTGATTAAGAATTAGGACAAGCTTAAAAGGGAGGCACAGCTAGGCCTCTGCAGCTGTGAAAACTGTGTGGCATGAGGCCCTGTAGCCAACAGCATGCGTACAGTGTAAGAGAAAACATAGGGGAGGGCATTCTTCTTGGCAGGATCATTGAGACTACTGGCCTTTCAAGTTCAGGATCCTGTTTCCAGGTGCAGCCAACTCAAAATGCTTGAAAAGGTACGAATCTCTTCCTCTCCTGCCTACAACAGGCCATAACAATTTTCTGGACCTTTCAGCAATTAGCTTTGCAGTTTAATAAGAAAAAATGTGCTTTACTTGTATTTGGAACATGTCTAATTTCACCTTTGAATCACATGACTCAGGCTTTTGTCTACTAGATGGTATCCATGACCTCTGTTTTCCTGTAGAAGTGGACTACAATCCATTCATACCTTAATCTGAGTGGCAATAAGCAAAACAGAGTTTCTGAGGTTAATCGATATTTGTACAGTGTTAGTCATTTATCTGCAAAGGCATTACAGTACGTTTACTCAACAGTGGCACTTCAAAGGGGCCTAGTTAGGACAGGTCTCCCTTCAGCCAGGTACTAATACCTCTAGAGCGCCAGTGTCTAGCACTAAAGAAGTAGTAAGGTTTCATATTTACATAGTTATCGGAAGGCGATAGACAACATGACCAGCAAGGTCATTTGGTTTTGGGATGGTGGTGGCGTTGGGGAGAGGGTGTTTACCATGCAGTCTGCATGTGCCAACCCCTACATTTTGCCAAACATGGGGAATGCAACTGCATAACTTGTAGTAGCGGAGGACCACTTTTGTGCTCTCCCTTGGAAAGACTGAGAAAAACAAAATATGGCTCAACAGAAAGGGCTGGGATGTTAGGAAATTGGATCAGAAAGATCTCGCTAGTGAAAACCTTCTAAACCTAAATTTCCCACATCACAGTAAGTGTCTACCTGAAAGGTGAGGTAGGCACTGTCTCTCAAATGAGAAACATGGTCAACAGTGATGTGTACTGCAGTACCACTGCTAAAGCCGCTTCACTTAAGCAAAAGTAACAGCCCAGTCCTGCTGGCTTACACAAGATTGCTAGCTTTTGTCAAATGACAGCCTTGTGTGGTAGGGAAAACTACCAGTCTAGAGGGAATAATACCCACTGTAAATTATGACAACATCTTTATAGTCACTGTTAGTAAAAACAATTACTTTTTTCCCCACCTTCCTTCAGATTGAGAGATACAAACTATGCGTTCCAGAAGTAACAGCACAGAAAGCCCAACACGACCAAAGCTGAGCCAGCAAAGGCCAAAAGACCACTATAAAGAAGAGGCTGGTTACAATGGGAGAGAAAACGTGCAAAGAAGGCAGAAGGACGACGATGTAGCCCAAGCCAGTACCATCCTAAGAAGCCCTAAGGGAGAGAAAAAACAAAGAAGTCCTTTCAAGAAAAGAGAGGATCTCTCTCGTGATGACTTGCTATTTCTTCTTAGTGTCCTCGAGGGTGAATTACAGGTGATTTATTGTCTTATTTTATATTCCAGATTAAAACATACTTCCTCCCCCATCCCAAATTACCGCAAACACACATGGCTTTCATGTTAACACTCTAATTTCATACAGAAGGACAAATATGAACTGCAAAGTTTTTATGAAAACACAAATTATAGCTATCAGCCAGAAAAGGTGATCTTTACACCACCCCTAAATGCACATAAAATTTATTCATGACCTGTATCATACTAAAATCACTTATTGTCCGCTGTGAAGAATCATGCAACTCTCAAAGTAGAGAACTCACAAAACTTACCTTTTGTGCTGCCCCATTCTAGAGTACTTTGAATATAAAGTATTTGTCACTGTAAGATGTATGCAGAGAACATGTTAGAGATCTTCTAGACTTGTTACCTAATTATTTATCTTCCTTCTCCTGTGAAGTCATGAGCTTTACTCCCTGTAAATCAGTATGGGCCAGATAACAAGTAGCAGCTCAACACCATTCTATCATCTTTTGCTAGAAAAATCAAATTAGCTATTTCACATAATATGAAGCCTGAATGTGGCATGCCACTTAACCCACAAGATACTGGATTTTGAAGAATGAGCATTTTTCTTCCAGGAAAAGGAGACAGCTGCCAAGTAGTAAATGATGCCTAACCTTGTCAAGTGTAATTTCAGAAAAGTGGGAGCCAGATTTCCAGTGAGCAAGGAGAATACTTCTGTGGCACGCTGACTGCACAGAAACAGTGGCGGCCACTTAAAACTACTCACACAGGGAACAGCAAACTCGCCAAAGTGGCATGAATGGGTGTACCACACAGTTGCAGAGTTTGTTACCTAGACAGTATCTGGGTAGTTCTATCCTTAACATATGTGTATATTAAGAGAACACACATGCAATACAAATATTTGATAGATGCACCAATCTCGGAGGGCAGATCCAATGCAAACTTCTACAGAACATTTCATTGTGAAAAACAGCAATTTCTGTGTTTCCAAAGCACTTCTATCCAGCTCACCTGCCCTTTCTTAATTTAGATTAAAATTCAGATGTCACACATTCCTCCAAAACGGTTCTCTTCCTCTCAGAAAAAGAGATGTTTGCTTATATATATTTGTATTACACAACTGTAAACACACACACATACACACTTCAATTCTGAAGACTTAGAACTGGAATGGAGTGAAATGAAAACGTGGAAAACAATGAGCTTAACATGAACATTCTAAATCACATCTGAAATTCCAAAGGAAGCATTAAGAATGAAAAATGCAAACAATTTTTTATTCCTAGTTTTCCACCTACTGTAATGCCAAGTCAAATCTCTGAAGATCAGCTGCCAATCCAACTAATATTGTTTCAGTTAGATACCATTACTCTCCTATTCCAGAACATTAAAGATGCACAAAGATCACTCTTCTATTTTTTTTCTGCAGTGATAAGGATTAGAAAGATTATTTTATATTTTTTTTTAAACACAGTCACAAATAGGGATACAGAACTGTTTCAGCCAGACAGGCTAAAAGTGTTATCCTTTCCTGATACATCCTTCTGATTTCCCCTCTTCCTATTCTACACATCTAGTATAAGCATGTACTTGTTTTTAACTGAGACCACTGCAGACAGTGGATATTTGTGACAGTTCATGTAATTATGTCACCGTAGCAGAGGCAACCCTCCACAACCAGACGATGCAGGAAAAAAGATACAGACACAGCCAAAGGGAAGGAGGTGACCTAAAGCAGTTCCCCCTCATCCCCGCATACCAGTACAAACATTCACTCAATCAGATATTCTCAAGCACATTATCATTAGGAGTGGGACTTTGAGACAATCAGCATGATATTTGCAGCAGGTATTCTGTCCCCTCCAACTTAACATCCAGAAGCTAGTAACTTTCTAGCAAAGAATCATTCTTGGTGGTTAGTTTGGGGTTGTTTTTTTTTTTTTTTTTGTTTTTCTTTTGGTGTTTTGTTTGTTTAGTTTGTGGGTTTTCTTTTGGGGTTTGGGGGTTTTGTTTTGGGCTGTTTTAAGAGAAAAGAGAATCTACAGATCATTTCAAATATTGTAGATATCTACAGCATGTTTTGCCAGCATAGACTCAGACAGCAATGCTGTATGATAAGAAGATACGTGCACCTGCAGACTCAGCCATTAGTTTCTGAAATACATACATAGAAGAACATATTGAGAATGTACCTGAGAACATAGTGTACCTACTCTTTGGTAACAGGATGTCTTGATTAAGACTGAGGAAAACAAATGCAGTGACATTCAAAAATTTTCAGGCTATACTACATAATTTTATGAAACCAGATTAACACCACCTTCTCCTACTCATTACCTTTTAAAGTGCCTTTTTTTTAGCAGACACTCAAAAACTGAGAATATCCTATGTGGAGATGTAAAGCATGAACCCCATTTCTGGTCATGAAACGAAATCGTTTATTATCTGATGGTCCAGGGTTGATATAGGCTTTCCGAAGTACCCGCGTGTACAAGCGGCTAATACAATTGGTTCACTAACACCCCCCACGTGGGTCTCTTCACTTCTTCATTGGTGGATATCTTGCTCACTGGTTGCCTTGATTGGCTGCTTGCTTCTCGCTTCTCTCTTCCTTCTTATCTTGCCCACAATACTCCCAAAACTTTCCCATCCACATTCCTCAGCTGTCTCAAAGCTTTCCCAGGAGCTAGTCCAACTCAGAAATCTTTCACATTTACACCCACAACCCTACATCAGTTACTCCCAAAAAACTTGATGCTACAAGGTTGTTTATTACCTGAGGACAAGTACATGAGCACATGTACTCCTGTATGTCTGTAAACACATATGGCATGGTCACACACATGCATTCACATGTATACATACATGCACACAGGACCCCACAGACAGCTTAGAAAGCAACTGATCACCTTTTAAAGGACTGCCATTATTGCATGGCTTTGGGATGCGTGTTGTAAACAGTCACATCCCCAGCAAAGAATACCTCACTACATTCATCACTAAAACAAGCTCAGTGTAACAGATGACCCCAGGCGGGTTTAAAGTACAGAAGCCACCTTTGCACCCCGAATATACAGAATGTGAAACACTTCCAGGTGTCAGGAACCATCCTAACATCTTGCACTAACAATTTAAAATCAGCTTCTACGACCGCAAGACACACCTTGCCCTGAATTTTTGTGTTGTGAATGCCACACCCTGGTCCAGAAATAGCAATACAACCTGATCACTAAAAAAGTACTGATGCATCGATGAGGGCTCTGAAAGTGCTGGAGTTTATGCAGAACTAACAAAATACAAAGACTAATACTTCCCTCGTGCTATTTACCTGTCTCCATGTTACTATTTGACGTACACAACATTCTTTAAAAAGGTTTTAAGTTTTCTTAAAATCAAAAGCAGAAAGCTAAACTATAAATACATGTATACAGTTTAACAAAACCTTACTTTGTGTTTCTGCAGGCTCAAGATGAAGTTATAGGAGTACTTAAGGCTGAAAAAATTGACTTGGCTTTGCTTGAAGCACAATACGGCTGCGTTACTCCAAAGAAGGTGTTAGAGGCCCTCCAGAGAGATGCTATTCAAACAAAGGCTGACCAATGGCAAGAAGATATCTACAAAAAGCCTATGGGAGAGGTATGAACATATAATTGATATTTAACCACAGTTCCCACCAAATTCAACAGAAAATATCTCACTGACTTCAGGGGAAGATCTAGAATCTAACATGAGAGTGATAGCAAAGTCCATGGTCAGGTGGGGTCCCTAATAAAAATAAGTAACTAATGATCCTCATTTACGCTGCACAAGGAGGCTTTAAACACAAATATATGTGATTTTGTCTAACTTGAACTTTGATCATCAGCCTTATGTTTTTGACAGTATCTTCTTTCTTCCTCCTTCCTGCTAGCCACATTCACAATCCATACAGATACCTCCCTACTTATCTCACTGAGCACATCTTACCAATGTTTGGTAAGGGCCCACTCAGAAGTAATGGCACAGCTGCCTATTTTTACATGTACCAGCTCCCACTGGTTCTGGGAGAGGTACAGGTATACCTGCTTCGTCTGAGTAGTTACTCTAATAAGCTGTCACTAGAAGCTTCATCCAGGCAGAAATAAAACATTCTTAAGTAATTTTTAGTTTAATTACACTGCAGCAGCAGCCATACTTTCTGAACAATATTCACTGAATTTCTGGCCTGCAACGCAAATGCACTGGATATTCAAATCCCTTCATATCAGTATATGTGGGTTTTTTTCCAAAAGTAACTGTCTACTCTTGATTTAAAATAAATATGTTTTAATATGCTGCTCAGTATAAATAATCATAAAAGTAAAACTAGTAATTTTTAAGAAAATTCTTCTACCAAATATTTTCCAAGCATTCTGAACACACATGTACCTAAGGATAGAGCTCATTTCAGAGAAAATGATGTCAGGCAAAAGGTCAACAACCATTTCAGAGGCTCAAAGGTTAAATCTCTGGCTATAATCTGAAACAGATAAAGTTCAACTGTAGAGGTTAATTTATTTTAGAATATTGTGGCATTATGTCACAGAAACTTTGAGCACAAATAGAAATGATTTGAGGTTCAAAAAAGTTTGAAAATATAAGTTCAGTCTGTCACTTTACATAAGTTTATACACACTTTTTCCTTCTTACACTTAATGCCAGAGAAAGGATTTCTAACACCACTGGTTCTGGTAATTCCAAAAAGCAAAGGTAAACAAGCACAGAGCAACTGAAAGGCTAGAAAGACCACTGACACTTTATATGTCTTGGCAAACAAAAGTATGCCACAATCGGCAGGCATTCAGTTTCAAAATTTCCCCAGATTATATTAGAGATCCATTTAAGTTTTGTTCAAACTTTTTAATAGTTTATAAAAACAAAGGGAGAGGTGGAACCAGCCACAAGGTACGGGAATGGGCCATTTAAATTCCCTCATTGCAACCACAACAGTGTACCTTGGTATCTGCCTACAAAATCTCTGCCAATCCAGTTCCTCTACCAGCCTCATGCTCGCAGCCCCTTGTTCTCATGGGGGACTTCAACCACCCTGATATCTGTTGGAGGGATGGTATGACCCGGCACAAGCAATCCAGGAGGTTCCTCGATTGTGTGGAAGACAACTTCCTTCTCCAAGTAATAGAGGAGCCGACAAGGAGAGGTGCCATGCTTGACCTTGTCCTCACCAACAAGGAAGGGCTGGTGGGAAATGTGACGCTCCAGCGCAGCCTTGATTGCAGCGATCATGAGATGGTCGAGTTTGAGATCCTCAGGACAGTGAGAAGAGCGTGCAGCAAGCTCACTGCCCTGGACTTCAAGAGAGCAGACTTTGGCCTCTTCAGGAACCTGCTCAGTAAGGTTCCATGCGATACAGCCCTAGAGGGCAGGGGGGCCCAAGACTGCTGGTTGATATTCAAGGATCACCTGCTGCAAGCTCAGCAGCGATGCATCCCAACTAGAAGGAAGTTCAGCAGGAGGGCCAGGAGACCTCCTTGGATGGATAAGGACCTGCTGAGGAAAATTCAAAGGAAAAAAGAGGCTTATAAAAGGTGGAAGCAAGGACAGGTGGCCTGGGAAGAATACAGGGATGTTGTCCGGGAAGCTAGGGACCAGGTTAGGAAAGCCAAGGCCAACTTAGAATTAAACTTGGCAAGGGATGTTAAGGATAACTGGAAAGGATTCTATAGGTACACTGCAAATAAAAGACAGACTAGGGACAAGATGGGCCCTCTCCAGAAGCTATCGGGAGAACTGGCTACCCTGGATTTGGAGAAGGCTGAGGTTTTTAATGACTTCTTTGCCTCAGTCTTCACCGGCAAATGCTCTGAGCACACGACCCAAGTCTTGGAAGGCAGACACAGGGACTGTGAGAATGAAAACCCTGGGCCCACTGTAGGAGAGGATCAGGTTTGAGACCATCTTAAGAACCTGAACGTGCACAAGTCCATGGGACCTGATCAAATCCATCCACGGGTCCTGAAGGAGCTGGAAAATGAAGTTGCTAAGCCACTGTCCATCATATCTGAAAAATCATGGCAATCAGGTGAAGTTCCCGATGACTGGAAAAAGGGAAATATAACCCCCATTTTTAAGAAGGGGAAAATGGATGAGCCGGGGAACTACAGACCACTCAGTCTCAGCTCTGTGCCTGGCAAAATCTTGGAGCAGATTCTCCTGGAAGGCATGCTAAGGCACATGAAAACCAACAAGGTGCTTGGTGACAGCCAGCATGGCTTCACTAAGGGGAAATCCTGCCTGACCAATCTGGTGGCCTTCTATGATGGGGCTACAGAACTAATGGACAGGGGTAGAGCAGTTGATGTCATCTACCTGGACTTGTGCAAAGTGTCTGACACTGTCTCACATGACATCCTTGTCTCTAAGTAGGAGAGACATCAATTTGATAGGTGGACCACTCGGTGGATAGAGAACTGGCTGGATGGCCGCACGCAAAGAGTTCTGCTGAATGGCTCAATGTCCAGCTGGAGACCAGTAACGAGTGGTGTCCCCCAGGGATCGGTGTTGGGACTGGTCTTGTTCAACATCTTCGTCGGTGACATGGACAGTGGCATTGAGTGCGCCCTCAGCAAGTTTGCTGATGACACCAAGCTGTGTGGTTCGGTTGATACACTGGAGGGAAGGAATGCCATCCAGAGGGACCTTGACATGATTGTGAGGTGGGCTGATGCCAACCTGATGAAGTTTAACCATGCCAAGTGCAAGGTCCTCCACCTGGGTTAGAGCAATCCCAGGCACAGCTACAGGTTGGGCAGAGAAGAGATTCAGAGCAGCCCTGAGGAGAAGGACTTGGGGGTGTTGGTTGATGAGAAAACGAACATGAGGCGGCAGTGTGTGCTTGCAGCCCAGAAAGCCAACCGTATCCTGGGCTGCATCAAAAGCAGCGTGACCAGCAGGTCGAGGGAGGTGATCCTGCCCCTCTACTCTGCTCTCGTGAGACCTCACTTGGAGTATTGTGTGCAGTTCTGGTGTCCTCAACATAAAAAGAACATGGAACTCTTGGAACAAGTCCAAAGGAGGGCCATGAAGACAATCAGGGCACTGGAGCATCTCCCCTATGAAGATAGGATGAGAAAATTGGGGCTGTTCAGCCTGGAGAAGAGAAGGCTGCGTGGAGACCTCATAGCAGCCTTCCAATACCTGAAGGGGCCTATAGGGATGCTGGGGAGGGACTCTTCATTAGGGACTGTGGTGAGAGGACAAGGGGTAACGGGTTCAAACTTAAACAGGGGAAGTTTAGATTGGATATGAGGAAGAAATTCTTTACTGTCAGGGTGGTGAGGCACTGGAATGGGTTGCCCAGGGAAGTTGTGAATGCTCCACTGCTGGCAGTGTTCAAAGCCGGGTTGGACATAGCCTTGGATGGCATGGTTTAGTGTGAGGTGTCCCTGCCCATGGCAGGGGGGTTGGAACTCGATGATCTTAAGGTCCATTCCAACCCTAACTATTCTATGATTCGATGTGTCTCACCCTTGACAATTTAGCCTTGCAGCCCTGAATACAGAGCATCTTCTCAAAACCCAATCGAAAAATACAGGGAATTTCAAAGAGGAACTGTAAGACTATGGTCCTCTAACATTCTCCCCCAACTCACTCACCTATCCTAAACTTTAGGAAGTTTCTCAGCCTGTTTGGTTACGAATGTAGTGGGAAAATATGGTGATAGCACAGCTTGACTCCCTAGGAACAGGATTCTTAGGTGCAGAAATGTAGCAAAAGAGAAAGCAGTAGTAACATATCTTTCCCTGCAAAACCTGAGTGTGACAGACCAAAGTCTTGGCTATGAGATTTTTTTTTTATTTTTATGTTTTTTAAAGCAGAGGGATTTTCCAGCCAAATTTGCTCTACAGCTATTTCTTTCTGCAACCTAACAAATGACATATAAGCGTTCTTTTGTTCCTCACTACTGAGGATACAATAAATTGTTCTATGCTTAAAGGGGCATAAAAGAAAAGAAAACAGACTTTTAGTTTGGCTTGCTTCACTGACACAAAGGCCCGAAAAGGTTTTTCATCATTGCATGGTTTATAAACTTACACCAAGTCAGTTATTCATGATAAAAATCTAGCCTCAGATCAATTGCCACTTCTCTTGAAGAGAAAACAAACTGTATTTAACATTCTAGGAAATACAGACTAACAGCATAAGGACCATTTTCCCACATTCAAAAATAAACAAATGTTTAAAAAGAATTAATAAAAAAACACTCAGAGAAGGTGATGTAGAAGAAGAGAGATAAAGAAGATACTGCAGAATTTATGGTGTCTTTTTCCCATGTTTCAAACTTGCACGGAATTTAGAAAGCCAATTCTGGCTTCTAACGCTCCCCCACTTCCAATAACACAGTCAACGAGAAAAAAATATGGTGCTTCACTGTTTGAAATGTGATGAAAAATATCTCCTACCACTTTGGGAAATCTAAAAGCAGCAAAACCAGAGGAAAGCTTACATTCTGCATCCATCGGGGATAATTCAAAACTGAACCAAAAAAGTCTAGCGCCAGTCAGCTTGGGAAAAGATGTATCCTCACCCGCCTGTTAACAGTCTACCTGATTACGCCCTTAAAAACATCTTAGGTCACAACTTGACAATGTCTATGGGGAAACAGTAAGTTATAGGAAGAGACTGGAACAATAACAGTGGCAACATGGCATTCAGGAAAAGCAAACCAACATATCCACGTAGAAATTTAGCTCAAATAGGGTTGAAAAAGACAAGGGAGGAGCTGCTCCCATAATGTCCAGTAATCCTAAACTCAGAATAATACATTTATAAACAATGTTTGTGAGGCTATTGACAGGAATAATACTTTACTGAACTTTGGATAAAGAAATGTAACTAAACTGGATTTTATTCTGGCACAGTACCAAAGCAGTCAAGAAAGAGAAAAACAAAAAGTTCAGTTTCAATACACTGGATATGAGACATACCACCCTAGCCTGACTTCAGACACAAGCTGGTGGCAAAATGCATTTAAAGAATTAAATTCCTGTGAATTCTTAGCTTGCTGAGCTATTCACAGTTACGTAACACCATGACTCTTATTTTCCATTGTACAGTATGTTCAAGTATTAATTCTATCAAAATGCCCATATGGTTACCAAGAGCAAAACAACAAATCAATTATGATTTTATCACTTTAATTTCCAACAGAAGACACTTATACTGATGCTTATTAGTCCTCTGTGTTTTTTAGCTGAGAACTGTATAGCTGAGTAAATGTGTGCGCACACATATAAAAGGGTATTTCGAGGGTAGGTTTAGCATTTGAAAGAGTAATTTGAGGAACCAGGGGCTGCTGGAGACTGCTCCTGTGTGAGGATCATGCACTAGCAGGGGTTCACACGACTCCTCTCTCTTCTCTGCTGGATCCATGAGAGTTAGCCACAAGATCTCACAGGGAAAATGGAAGAGTCAAATTTGCTCCCCATGGAAGCGCCCTTATCTTGCAGAAGGACAAAAGACAGCTTCCAAACCAATCACTCAGAAGTGCAGCAACCCACTACCAGACTCTGCTCTGCTTGGTCCTGCAGGGAGGGAGAGGCATGCTGCACAACAAGGCACACAAGTGTCACAAAGCCAAATGCTCGTGCCCATTATGCAGCTTACATGCAGATCCCAAGTGTCTGCTTTAATCATAGAATAGTTAGGGTTGGAAAGGACCTTAAGAGCACCTAGTTTCAAACCTCCCTGCCAAGGGCAGGGACACCTCCCATTAAACCACGTCACCCAAGGCTCCAACCCGGCCATGAACACTGCCGGGGATGGAGCATTCACAACTTCCCTGGGCAACCCATTCCAGTGCCTCACTACCCTCACAGTGAAGAACTTCCTCCTTATACCCAATCTAAACTTCCCCTGTTTAAGTGTGAACCCGTTACCCCTTGTCCTAGCACTACAGTCTGATGTAGGACTTACTGCCTCTCTAATTCTCTATCACCCAAGAGTACCAAAAGACAGGCCCAGTACCTCTTCCCTTTTTTCCTGAGTGGCATCCCAAGCTCTCACTCTCCACCTTGTGCCTACCCAGCCACAACACCCACATACCAGCTGTGAATGCTCATGGTAGAACTGATTTGACAGTGCTTGTAAAAAGAAAACCTAAATGCAGCTTCTGATCTGAGCAACAGGAGAAAACTGCAACATGGAAACAGCTTTAATGCAGCAGCTTAATTACTTGCCTCTCTAAGCCTTTCATGTTAGCAGGCATTCCCAGGACACTATTGTTCTTCTACCCATTTTCAAATTCCTCATTCCACATCCCTGTCTTGAATACACACTCCACCCACCCAAAATACCAGTTTGTGATCTAAACTGTTTATTTCAATTCTAACAAAAGGACAACTGTGAAATGAAAAGCACTGGCATTCATCCTTGAGAAGTACAAAACCAAAAACCTGGAGTTACTATATTTCTTCTTGCATACATGCTGCTTGGATTACTGCTTGAATTTACCTCTTGTAGTCACTCAACAATACTCCAGAGCAAACAAAGTACACTGAACCCAAAAGATACTGTTGGCAAATCTCACATCCTTCACACCCAACAGGGTAGAAGCAGGACTATTTTCTACTTGGATAATATGTTTGTGTTGATGACTAACCCTCACTTCCATCAGGCTTTTATATGTTTGGTAAGAGGAGTCATTTGATTTATTCCTGTAGCCACAAATTTCAGTGTTTTCCTAGGACAGCAATTAACACATCTCCTCAGATTCTTACCCATTTTTTTGAAGTGGTGGTCCACTACATTCAAATGCACTACTTCCCTTTCTTAACCCCATCCACACAGACTGCCTTCCAGAAGAAATCAAAAGTTCACACCTTTGCCTTCTTCCCCACCTGACCTTGCACTGATGGCTGAGACCAGCAAGAACTATTATGCAAGGCTGATGCCCAGTTCACATCCACCTAAGCATGTCAGGGCCCTAACTGCCAGCAGCACTGCATTGGAATTGTATAAAATAAAGAGGCAGCTGATTGCTTTCCAAAACCAGCACATATTCACCTGACAGCATGACCTCTAAAAGGGCAAGGATCAGAAACTCAGGTGATGGTGCTTCATGCATCTGTGCAACAGTTGTTTCAAAAAATCCTCAAAATCTTAGGAGGAGGAAGGTTGATAAAAAACCTTGATTTTTTTTTTTTCTCTCTTTCTGGTAAGCTAGTAACTGAGCAAAAGATTTCAAATTTTGAAATTTCCATTTCTGGTAGAATAAAGGAGAGTGTGGAGAAATTAAAAATGGCCATTTTTCTTCAACCTGACCTTTTATGGCAATTCAGTTTCCAACCTCTGTAGAAGACATAGAAAACACAGCCAAGACATTACTGTATAAGGAGGCACTTGCTTACTGAGAAAGCTTGCATATGCAAGGGTTTAGGTAAGAAATGTTTTCCCAAGAGAGGTCCTACTTTAGGATCACAATTCCAGAAAGCACTGACCATGCTGGTGTAAAAGCAGGCAAATTATGAGTGAACAAGGTGGAAAAAAAACTTAACAATCTGCTGTAAGTGTAGCACAAAGCCAAAAAGGAGTGCAGTAAGTTTCTTTCCATTTTTTGATCATGCATGAAATGAGCTATGTCACAACCAAAACCATGGTCTCTAACATCATAAACATTAAAAAGAAGCAATTTCCAAACTGTCCACATTCCTCCTAGAATATTTTGGACTCAAACCATCTTCAAAGACCTGTCAATAGTTCCTTTTTCCTTAGTCATAGCAGTGTCACCAAAAAAAGTTAACAATGATTTAGGAGAAACATAAGGGAATATATAAAGCTTAAAAAGAAGCTGAGGTAAGCAGGGGAAGACTCAGAAGCCCATGCAGAAATTGGCTATATTCTCATTCATTCAAGAAACTCATGTTTAAGTATTCCAGCTCTTCCTGTCATCACTTCTATCGGCCAAACTGTGAATAAACATAAGAAAAAGATAATCAATCATACTCCCTGGAATTAAATTGTCCAAAATAAGAAAAGGCCCTCAGAAGTGTTCTTGTGTTCTCAAGTGCTTTTTGTGGCACATGTAATTTCTGGTGGGGGAAACATCAGAGAACCAGAACCAGCCTTGCTTCCCACACTGCCCATTTGTGAATTCTTTCCTATTAATAGAGTGAAGCACTGCAAAGCAGCTTGACCTACTGGGATAGACTGTGGTTAAAAGGAGGCACTGGGCTTTGAACTCAAAATTTCTCTTTTCCAAAAAAGAGATACAAGGATTCCTGTGTTGACCTCATGAGGGAGGCTGTCTCCCCAAGGGAAGGGGCACAGAACAAAGCTTCTCATAAATACAGACTCTTTCCAGGTCTTCACATGGCTTGTAGTGATCCTTCCTGAAATCAGGATTAGATCAAGAATGTCTAAGAAGGAAAACCCCTTCTGGTTTCATATGCACATGTAAGTTGCATAACATGTTGCATAACATACTGAGTTCTTAAAATACTGTGCAAGATAATCCTCAGAATGATAGTTTTCTCTCAGTTTGTGGAAATCATTTTGTTTAACAGCATAACTCCAATGAACAGTTATGCCAATACATCTGCAGTTTAAAAAAAAAACACTAAAAATTATTACCAAAACCTAAAATAGACTGTTAAATTAAACTATCAGCATATAATATTATTTAGAAGCTCAGCAAAAACCCTTGGGGAAGGAGAGGGAATTTGATGCTAAAGATACCATCTGCAAGGCAAACCCCTTTGCAACACGTAAAAGTTGAGGAAAAAAATAGAAATGCCACCATCAAATAAAAGCACAAATATTTCAAAATTTAGCAGTTACTTATTCCAGAAACCCAAAGCCATGCTCAGAGTAAGTGCAGGAGACAGCATAGTTTTCCACTCTTGATTCTATCACGCATTTACTGTGAAACTGCTTTTTGACCTACCTGTTTATCTTACAAAGACAATTCAATGCTCTCATTCCCCATGCAGATACAAATGAGGAGCTATTTCTATTTAACCAAAGATCAGTCATCGACTGTGTGAAGCAGAGGCTTCTTCTGCCAAGACCTCTGGTTCTCTACCACAGTGATCAATGAGAAAAGCATAGTCCTGGGAACAGCAATTGTTAATTAATAGCTGTTGAGGATCAGTCACAGCAGGAGGAGAAACAGAATATCACTGAGAGTCCTGCAGAACAATACCTTAATTTATTTTTCCAATTTGTCAGAATTAAACTGACAGAAATAAATAACCTTTTCCAAAGCTTATTTCCAAAGATACTACAGGACCTGGCCATGAGGCTACTAAATGCATTTTATATTACTAAGGGTATCTCAAAATCTTTCATTAATGAAAGCCTGAACAAGTAAGAGTTTCAAAAAAACTTCAGGAGTTTTTCCTTTTTTTGTAGCTTGATAAAGTTGTGGAGAAACAGAAAGAAACTCACAAACGAATGGCGGAACAACTTCTCATGGTAGAAAAATCACACAGACAGACACTGTATGAACTAGAGGAAGAAAAGAGGAAGCACAGCAAATACATGGAAAAAAGTGATGAGTTCACAAACTTACTGGAACAAGAATGTGAAAGGTAAGGATACCTACAATTTAACATTATGTCTAAGGATCTGCGTGCTTTCTTATTCTGCATCCATTAAAAATCAGAAATATCTACAGAGATGTATTTTGAGAGTTCATTATTTTTGTGAAAATACGACTAATCCTACACAACAGTAGTGACTAAACTCTATCAGCAGGTGAGGCAGGTTGAACGGTTGGCAGATTTTTCAGTGCTGTGGCAGGATGACAGGTAGGTTGCACTACAGAGAATACTGGGAGATATGCAAATGTGTAAAGCTATAACCAACATGAAGCATGTGAACCTTTCTGCATGTTTAAGATGCTCAGTGTACATTATAGTATATAAGTAATAAAATATGAAACCAGTCTGATGCCAGAGGAAAAAGACATGAGGAAAAGTAAAAGGTGTTTAGATAGACATGGAAATACAGAGAAAGGAAGCAAAGGCAGAGGATAACTTACAGAAAGCTTTGAAAATAAGAACATCATAAAGTTCTCATATCGGGATTGCAATAAAAACCATCAATCCAACTTTATTTTTAAGTGTAACCTAAAAGTGACACAGCTTGTTTAAGCACAGTGTGAGAACTTCAATACCAATTCTCAGAAGAAGGATTAAGAAAATTTGACATCATTTACTGTCTTTAAAAAAGCCACTTTAACCTGTGGCTTCTCTGAATCTGCAGGAAAACTGAACACATCCTAAGGAGAACAAAAAAATATCTAACAACATTTCCTATTCCCTGAATAGCTACCCCAGAAGACAGCAGAATACTGTCTCAGTTTCCTTTTGCTTAGGAACAGATGGAAATGTTTGGGTGTGAGAACGCCAAGCCTATTCTAAACTCACATTATGCATAGATAATTCTTTCTCTGCTTCGCCTGTGTAACATCACGTTCCACATATTTTGGCAGTGCTCACTCTTTGCTCTACACCCTTCTCCTGCAGGTCTATCAAAGATAACACATACACTTCCCACTGAGTACACTGCTGTATTTATGGTTTTTAATTAAAGAAGCCGGGGAAGAAAACACTTTGCTTCTCAGAAAAATGCATACACATGCAGGCAAGCACAGGCACACACAGAGAAGCACATACAAAGCCCCCCACAAGGCACAGAACTGATTTTTTTCCTTAAGAACTGTTTTACGAAACATCATCATACCAGGGAACAAAACCTGAGATAAATATAAGTTTTCATCTCTGCAGTCCTTTTCTCAAAAGCCACAAGACACTCATCTCTAAAGAGACAGAGCTAAACAACTACAGTTGCTAAAAGTAGCAAAATGTTACATCAGACACATGCGCTCATACAGCATGAAAGCTGAATGGAAGGAAACACTAAGCATCAGAGTCCTTGTATTTTTTTTTCTTGTGAAAACAGGGTAGAGACAGGATTAAACCTCTCTCCCCTGCCTCTCCTCCACATTCCCCCCAACACTATAAAATATTTGCCACTATCTGCAACATTTAGTCTATCTGCCTAGAAAAGGGGGGGAAGGAAAGGAGGTGGGAAAAATAAGGTGCCTAATGAGAGCTTAGAGGATGTAATAATAGATTTCAGATTAAGCCTCAATTTTTGTATTTTCTTTGGAGGATGTATTTTATGTGGAAAACCTTAAGGGGGTGTGATGTCACACGTTGAGCTGATTCCAAAACGTTTGCCAAGTAATGTCACCATCAAGATGATCTCCATGCAATTGCCTGCCACAGCAAAAAAAAAAAAAAAAAAAAAAAAAAAAAAAAAAAAAAACACACACACAAAAAAAACAAGGGAAAAAAAAAAACACAACAAAACAAACACCAAAACCCCAACTCACAACCAAAAAACAAGCACTCAGCAAGTTAAGGCACAGCAACTTCTACATTAGGCTGCCTGACTTCACATTCAGAACACACACAACCCCCCCTGCCCCCGTACTAAGGGAAGTGACCTTTTCTTCCATTTCAAAACCCTTAGTCCAATTCAGATCTTCTCAGGGTGTGGATTTTGCATTTGGATTAAGAACAAATGGAACTCTGCTCAAAGTTTCATACACGAAGCAGCGACAAATGAATTTTGCCTTCTGCCATTAAACAAAAAAATTAAAAAAAAAAAAAATCAGAAAAGCAGTGAGTATTCATCAATAAAGTTTTTTTTGGTTTTCTTTTTTTTTTTTTCAGCCAGAAGCAGTATTCTCTTCTAAGTGTGGAAGGGTATACAGCAATCCCAACAATATTTCAGTTTCAAAGCAGAATCCTGAACTTCCTATTCAATTAGTCAAAATAGTGTCTTGCTTTTATGGAAGACCAAGGTTACAGCCAGTATATGCTAAACTTATCCTTCAGGAGCATAGAATGCATGCAAGCCAAACAAGGTACCTGAATGGTATGAGATTATGTGATCAAAATAAAAAATAAAAACTCAGATGCTGTGGGAGAGTGATGCTGAAGCACTGAAAACTACTCATGACAGCAAGAATAAACTATCAGTCAGCTTTGAATGACTCTGAATATATTTTCAAATAAGGCAGAGAGAAAGCGTTTCCTTTTTCATACCTATGCGCTCAATAAAAACAGAATTGAACAATTCTTAACCGAAAATTTTAGTGATGAACTAATTTATCTGATGATTCATTGTTTAAAAAAACTCGGCAAGCCTCTATCAATAAGGGCTTGCTGCTGCCTTCCTCCCACCATACATGACATTTCTCATTAAGAGTGCTATAAAAACATGTTTGAATCCTGCAAAATATCAGCAGCCTTCACTGACAGGAAAAAAAAAAAAAAAAAAAAAAAACAAACCAAACAATTCTTAGTCATTTGAGAATCCCTCTGACTTCGCAGCGAGGCAACAAGACTAAGGCTGGCCTCAGCGATTGTACATTGCCACACTGGGGAGTTTAAGCTTATGGCAGGACTAGTGACAGCTTTCTAGATATGGGAACTGGATTAGCATTTAATGTTCTTTAGGCATTTCAAGCATTTTGCTTATTGCCAGCAAGAACTAATCTTCCACAGTCTTGCAGTAGTTGAGAGACAAATATTGGTCTTCCAAACTGAAAAGTCTCAGTACTTAGCAGCACACGTTTACCAGTAGAAGAATGATAAAATCATGCTACTATCATTACATTTATTCACCTTCAGTCATATGTACTTTTGAAGCATGGAGCCACTGACCAACCTGTCAGATAAGGCACAGCTTTGTGGAGAAAAGGAGGCCAATGGACAATGACTGGATAAGGTTTTCCCTGCACTTCAACCTGAAGCATACTCTGTATGTTCGTAGATCAGAAGGAACAGAGAGACAAACTACATGTGCAAGGCAGTATACTAGCCCAAGACTACTAAAGCCTAGAAGAGAAAATTTTACTGTACTGCTGGAGTCTACAAAAAATAGCAGCATCCCAACTCACAAGTACATAGAAAAACTCCAGAAGCTAGATACAGAGACTACTAAGATCACCCAAAGAACCAGAGCATAAAAGTCATTGAGTTTGCTCAGAAGCTCTTGTATTTCATGGGGTTGGGAGACGGAGGGCAGGATTAAGGACTAGGAAGAATACTTAGTTCAGAATCAAATGCAGATTCCAGTGTATCTTCCCTGAGGATGTACTCAATCATTCAAATATATTTATCCACACTCCATATTTTTGTTGTACAGTTAAACAATAAAACTTGCTGGTTTAGAAAACATTTTACAAAGCTAAAATATGAAACTAGAAAGTTTTCCAGATATGCATGCTCCCAGTTTGAAAACACATGCCATACGCATACAAGTATTTATGTGTTTACATATTACTCTCCACCCCACACATTCACAAAAAGAAACTAAATAATAAAATAGTAAAATCATCAGCACTTACACAGCCCTTTTCCCCCACTAATCTCAAACAGTTTTACATGTTACCTAAGTACAGTTATTCTCCATTTTCTGACTACTGGAAGGAAATGAAGGTATGAGTGGAAGAAATCATTTACAGGTAAGTGAGGGTTAAAATGGAGGAAAGGAAGTAATCTCCCAATGTACAGGCGTTTCCCATCATCAAACTTCCTATATACTACATAGACTCTCAACTATACAAAGGGTAAAGCTTTATTATGAAGATACACTGGTTAAATAAGGGAATGTTCAACAGAATAGGAAAAATACAACTGTTTGCTAATAAGCAAGGAAAACAGATTTTCAAAGGTAGTTACAATAAATGTTGCCCACAGGAATTCAAATGTTAGCACAAAAAATTGCAGGTTGGTATAACCGCAACTCCCGTATGAAGATAGGCTGCGAAAATTGGGGCTGTTCAGCCTGGAGAAGAGAAGGCTGCGTGGAGACCTCATAGCAGCCTTCCAATATCTCAAGGGGGCCTATAGGGATTATGGGGAGGGACTCTTCATGAGGGACTGTAGTGAGAGGACAAGGGGAAACAGGTTCAAACTTAAATAGGGGAAGTTTAGGCTGGATATGAGGAAGAAATTCTTTCCTGTAAGGGTGGTGAGGCACTGGAATAGGTTGCCCAGGGAAAATGTGAATGCTTCATCCCTGGCAGTGTTCAAGGCAGGGCTGGACATAGCCTTGGATGGTATGGTTTAGAGGGAGGTGTCCCTGCCCGTGGCAGGGGGGTTGGAACTAGATGATCTTAAGGTCCTTTCCAACCCTGACTATTCTATGATTCTAATAAGATCCTTAATTTCAGGATCATCTACTAAGATGAGGGTTTTTTTCCATAGGGAGGAAAGCAATCATAAGTTTTTGTTTTAGCTCTGACTTCATACTCACAAAGGTCACATAAAGAACCTAGTCCAAAGAAGAAAACACAACTGTTTACATATAAGATGATCCTAACATTTTCAGAAAGGAAATTTACTCCTTATGCTCTAAACAGATGAAAAAAAAACTAAGCCAGCCAACCAAACTCTATTCCACTGTATCAGACATTTCTTCTTAAAACAAAGAGGGCATTTTCATCTCAGGAGTCACTGTTCACCAAACATTAAAAAAAAAAAAAAAAAAAGGGGGGGGGGGAACCTAACCTGCAGAAGTCTCACAACTGTAGTCTATCATCTAACAAAACACAGTGCTTGTTGCTCCAACTGCTGCCCCTCATCAAGCTCAGCCAGTTAAGATAACCTGTTGAGTGATACAGGTTAGAAGGTACCTGGAGGTCTCCAGCATAACCTGCTGAGTGCAGGGCTAACTTTACACTCAGATCAGATTGCTCAGACCCTTGCCCAGCTGACTACTGAAGATCCCCAAGGAACAGTGATTCTGCTGGCTACCTGGGCTCCTGATGCAGTCTTGCCATCCTCACCAGAAGACCCTTTCCCTCAGTTTTTCATGGTAGGCATCATTCTGGTTTGGCTTATGCCCCACATTCAACTGAAACTGCTCTCATTAAAAGCCCAATAACTTCCTTTCTGGCAAACCTCTGAACCTAATCCATCTTTACTGTCTCTGATCTTTTGGCTGCCTTGGACACAAATGAGCTTTCAGTACTTCCTTGCCATCTTACCCACAGAGTTCCTGTGACTCCAGCTGGATTCATTTTGCTAAGAGTTTCAACAGTGTACACCGAGCCAGAAACCTCTCATTGCCCACCTCTGCTCTGTCCATAGGATCTCACAAGTATTATTCTTTAGGTCTCTTCTTTATCCCTTCACTCTCTGAGCTTCTCAAAGAAATTCAAAGCCAGCCATCATCTCTATGATAATGACTCAAGACTACCCCAATCACCACTACCACAGCAACCTGCCATCATCCACAACTCCATGAGACCAGTCTTTCATCCACCTGATCATGGCTTCGTCTCTAAAATTCTCTAATACCTCAGATCTTAAAACTGGGATTACAAAATCATACTGCTTGTCACTCAGCCTGTCATATCTAGGCACATTTTCTACCTGAGCCTTTTCACATTTTAAGTATCAAAAATTCTTCTTTGCAGCACCTCCAAGAAAAACTAAAACCAACAAAATTAAACCAAACATATCTGTCTGCCCATTCAAATAACTAAATCCCTTTCCAGGCCCTCACTTCAAAAATATTTTTTTTCCTCATTTCCACATGATCTCTTTGATCCCTCTATGTCTCTTCACTGGATGCACTCTCATTACTGCATCAAGGCTATGTACTGTTACTTGCTTATGTTTACAGTCCACTTTTACCCTCTCTTGAAATGTTATTACATGAAGTAAATATCACACTAAAAATGTACCAAAATTAAATCATATTATGTTATGATACTGCTCCAGTTCTGAGTAGGTAAGAAATGTGATTTTATAAAACTGAGCACTCTAGGTAAAGTGGCTTGGTTTTGCTGGGGGGTGTGGGGTGGGGTTTATTGTTGGTTTTGGGGGGAGGGAGGAGTTGGAGTTTTTTTGAGTGTCAGATGAAAGTAATTGCTACACACAGTAGGTCAAACGAGCAATGCTTGAAAACTGGAACAGGGCATCAAGGAGAGAAGGAACCATCTCAGCTAAAAGGTGGAGTGCTAGTATGTTGTCAACATAATACAGCTGTATTTAAATTCTAACACATTCACACACTGCAATAGCAATATACTGCATGCCCACCACTGGAAAGTACAATATTCTGTAACAGTGGGTATAGGTATAATTAGTATTTGCTGGTTTTATTAATGAAGCCAATTAAATATTGTAAGAAGCGGGATCTTATCTGTATAGAAAGCTATGAAGTAAAAATAAACACTGACAACTTACTTATTCTACATGTGTTGCCAGCAGTTTTTAATTTCATGCACACTGAACTATTGTTGTAGAATGCATTGTACTCAAATGCAATCATTTCCTTTTAGCTTTCTGGCAATGAGTTATATATATTACATATGTTTGAGACTACATCTTGCAAGTTGTGAAATGGATGCCAGATCTCTGTACATTTGACCTTTTTCATGGATATCTAGTGTTCTGTAGGTGAATAAGAGAGACCCACCACAAGCAAAACATTAGCATTCTTATCCTGCATTACACCCCAATGGGACAGTCCCACTAATAACACCACAAAGGCACAAAGACAGACTCAAGGAAGTGAGGTACACAGATTAATTACCTCATACTCATATGTGGAAAACTACGGACCATTGCACTATATAACTTTCAACAGATGTTGTGAAATCAAATCCTTGTCAAAATCCAAGGATTCAAAGATTTCTAGAACAGTTTCTGTGCATGAAGGAAGGTTAAAATACTTTATCTTAAAGCAAATAAATCAATAGAATCCAGGTTAAAAAGAGGGATTAAAACCTCCCAATTATTAAATCATAGAATGGTTAGGGTTGGAAAGAACATTAAGATCACCTAGTTCCAACCCCCTGCCATGAGCAGGGATGCCTCACTCTAGATGTCATCCAAGGCTCTGTGCAACCTGGGCTAGAACACTGCCAGGGATGGAGCATTTACCACTTCTTTGGGCAACCTGTTCCAGCACCTCACCACCATCATAGTAAAGAACTTCTTCCTTATATCTAACCTGAACTTCCCCTGTTTAAGTTTATATCTAGAATCCCTGATGAATAATGTCACATTGTTTTTTCAAAACAAAGATTAAGAATAAATACAAATAGAAACAGGGCTTCCAACTCTGCGTTAACACAACTGAGAAATCCCATAGATCCATGGTGCAATTCTAAATTATTCCCCCTCCTGTAATCAGCAAGCAGATGCAAGATCTAGGTGATAACCATTTCTCACGCAACTCCACTCACATTGGTGGAGTGATAGAGAGAAGTGAGGCTCATACTTCTTTTTTTTTAAATTCTGAGTACATAAGACATTTGTTCACTGCTTCAGGCACAATGTCACGATTACCAACCAATACTATCATTGCATACTCCTGAGGCTGGATAGAACATGCTGAAAAACCTTAGCCAAACTATGTTCTCCTACACTGCTACCCTCTTTTGCCGCATGAGTGGGGAAAGCAATGGTCATTGCCTATGCCCTTCCTTTAAAAGGGCATAAATTCTCCTTAAAGGGATGTTCATGGAAAACAGCCCTGTTGGTAGCTCTGGTCAGCAATTTTAACCATAGTGTCAGAGCTCAAAGGGAAAGATGATCTTACTAAGCTGGCAAGTCTCAGTATATTTGTGGCTCTTGTAAATGAACACCCATTCCATATACCCTTTTTGGAGCTTAACCAGTGACCAACACGGACAATGAAGCACTAGCTAAATATGCTCATGGTGAGGTGCTGCCCTCAGTAATGGGGCACTTGCTTTAGTCACCAATTTACATTTCCAAATAAGACTGAGTGCACCGCTCCCTGTACAGCACAGCATAACTAGCCTAATCATAAGCAACAATAGAAGCAAATGACTACACCAAGACCTCTGACCAAAAAAAGACACGGTGCACTTCTGATTCATTGCAGGGTGGGGCTGTGAGAGAGAAACTCGCACAGAATTTTGTAATTGGAGTTTGAAAAGAAAACATAGAACATCACACAGACAGAAAAAGCTACAAATCAGTCTCTGAAAGTTTGACACTATCATAATTTTCCAGAACAAACCACTGCTATGGGAAAAGTTATATTCCTGTTTGAATGTGGAGGAGGGGAAATGTCAATGAAGTTAAGATCTTTCTTGTGGCAGAAAAATACAAGTGACTTACATGTGCTATAGTTTCATATCTTAAGAACAAGCAAAGGAAAAATGGCCGTGAGAACTGAGATTGCAGGTCACACATCAGTTATCAAGACCTGGGGTCTAAACTCATAACCACGTTTCCTATGGCATACAATGAGCTTCAATGCATTTATGCCCAGCTATAACATCTCTGAGCATTACATACACATATGAAAGAAATATCCATGGGAGACTGAAGTAGTTTAAGAAAAATTTCACAGCCTTGGTCTCTGTGCTACAACACTAATTTTAAAAAGAGAATAAATAGGAAAAAACAGTAGGATCAAGACAGCGAGCACACCACACACTCGTACAGAGGAAGTGCCTGAAGGCCAAAAGCGTGAACACATTAGAAAAATACATTTGATATTTTAATCTTTCTGCTAAGAAGACCGGAAAAAAGCCTCAGAATATGTATAAATTCAGAAATAAAAGGCCAGGAAAGACATATGAACATTTGTTTTTAAAATCTCTGTCTCAGACTTGGGGCATGGAGGGGGAGCCACAGGATGGGTGGAAGGCTCAGAGTAAGTAATGGGAGTAATAGGAAGCAGATAGAAGAACGATCTAGCCTTATTCCTGGAAGCTGAGGGCTGTTCTCCAGACATACTTTTGACAATTTTTCTTCTCATTTCACATGCCCAAAATACAGAGAGATCTCAACCATATTTGATTGATTTTGATTTGATCACAAATACATATGAGATCATGAGATGGTGGAGGTCGAGATCCTCAGGACAGTGAGAAGAGCTTGCACCAAGCTCACTGCCCTGGATTTCAAGAGACCAGACTTTGGCCTCTTCAGGAACCTGCCTGGTAAGGTTCCATGGGATACAGCCCTAGAGGGCAGGGGGGCCCAAGACAGGAAGCAAAGACAGGTAGCCAGGGAAGAATACAGGGATATTGTCCGGGAAGCTAGGGACCAGGTTAGGAAAGCCAAGGCCAACTTAGAATTAAACTTAGCTAGGGATGTTAAAGATAACAAGAACGGATTCTATAGGCACGCAGTGAATAAAAGACAGACTAGGGACAAGACAGGCGCCCTCCAGAAGCTATCAGGAGAACTGGCTACCCTGGATTTGGAGAAGGCTGAGGTTCTTAATGACTGCTTTGCCTCAGCCTTCACTGGAAAATGCTCTGACCACACCACCCAAGTCTTGGAAGGCAGACACAGGGACTGTGAGAATGAAGACCTTAGGACACTATAGGAGAGGATCAGGTTTGAGACCATCTTAAGAACCTGAACGTGCACAAGTCCATGAGACCTGATCAAATCCATCCACGGGTCCTGAAGGAGCTGGCAAATGAAGTTGCTAAGCCACTGTCCATTATATTTGAAAAATCATGGCAGTCAGGTGAAGTTTCCGATGACTGGAAAAAGGGAAATATAACCCCCATTTTTAAGAAGGGGAAAATGGATGAGCCGGGGAACTACAGACCACTCAGTCTCAGCTCTGTGCCTGGCAAAATCTTGGAGCAGATTCTCCTGGAAGGCATGCTGAGGCACATGAAAACCAACAAGGTGGTTGGTGACAGCCAGCATGGCTTCACTAAGGGGAAATCCTGCCTGACCAGTCTGGTGGCCTTCTATGACGGGGCTACGGAGCTGATGGACCGGGGTAGAGCAGCTGATGTCATCTACCTGGACTTGTGTAAAGCCTTTGACACTGTCTCACATGACATCCTTGTCTCTAAATTGGAGAGACATCAATTTGATAGGTGGACCACTCGGTGGATAAAGAACTGGCTGGATGGCCGCACGCAAAGAGTTCTGCTGAATGGCTCCACGTCCAGCTGGAGACCAGTAATGAGTGGTGTCCCCCAGGGATCGGTGTTGAGACCGGTCTTGTTCAACATCTTTGTGGGTGACATGGACAGTGGCATTGAGTGTGCCCTCAGCAAGTTTGCCGATGACACCAAGCTGTGTGGTTCGGTTGATACATTGGAGGGAAGGAATGCCATCCAGAGGGACCTTGACATGCTTGTGAGGTGGGCTGATGCCAACTTGATGAAGTTTAACCACGACAAGCGCAAGGTCCTACACCTGGGTCGGAGCAATCCCAGGCACAGCTACAGCTTGGGCAGAGAAGAGATTCAGAGCAGCCCTGAGGAGAAGGACTTGGGGGTGTTGGTTGATGAGAAAACGAACATGAGGCGGCAGTGTGCGCTTGCAGCCCAGAAAGCCAACCGTATCCTGGGCTGCATCAAAAGCAGCGTGACCAGCAGGTCGAGGGAGGTGCTCCTGCCCCTCTACTCTGCTCTCGTGAGACCTCACTTGGAGTATTGTGTGCAGTTCTGGTGTCCTCAACATAAAAAGGACATGGAACTGTTGGAACAAGTCCAGAGGAGGGCCATGAGGATGATCAGGGGACTGAAGCACCTCTCGTATGAAGATAGGCTGAGAAAATTGGGGCTGTTCAGCCTGGAGAAGAGAAGGCTGCGTGGAGACCTCATAGCAACCTTCCAGTATCTGAAGTGGGACTATAAGGATGCTGGGGAGGGACTCTTCATGAGGGAGTGTAGTGATAGGACAAGGGGTAACAGGTTCAAACTTAAACAGGGAAGTTTAGACTGGATATAAAGAGGGAGTTCTTTACTGTAATTGTGGTGAGGCACTGGAATGGGCTTCCCAGGGAAGTTGTGAATGCTCCACCACTGGCGGTGTTCAAGGCCGGGTTGGACATAGCCTCGGATGGCATGGTTTAGTGGGAGGTGTCCCTGCCCATGGCAGGGGGGTTGGAACTAGATGACCTTAAGGTCCTTTCCAACCGTAACTATTCTATGATTCTATGAATCCCTGTAGAGCTGTTCTGTAAAAATTCTCATAAATAAAATTACACTTTGTTATCCATTTAAAAATTATTTTTCTTTAACAAGTCAATACAGTCCTTCCAGACATGATTGTTACTCTATTGAAAGATTTCTAGGTACTTGGCTAAGACTGAAAAAGAACGGTAAGGGACATATTTTGCCCACAGACACAGCTTAGATCCATAGCAGATAAAACCCTAAGAGGAGAGTTTGAGTGGTCTGCAGCAAGATCTGCTCCTTAAAGACAACTCTGAGTGGAGAACTGCTCACACTCCCCTTCCAAGGTAGGTCTCAACTGCATACCTCTCGAGATGAAAAACCCAACATGTCAACACCTGTGAGGCATGACTTGAAGCAACTCCAAAGACTGAGCAGGCAGAGAGACCTACCCAGTGTCTGTAACCTTCCCCAGAAAAGTCTGTGCTGGGAAACACAACTAGTAAAAGCTAGAGCTCATACAGACATACTGATAACAGAAGGCTGCAGCACTAAAGACTCTTGAACCACCACTTGATCATCAACAACATTAATCTTCAAGCAGGAAAAAAACCAAAACAAGAGTTGTGATGGGGTCATCATGATGAGGTTACTTAAAAGGGCGAGGAGAAGTGTATTACCCTAGAAGTTTAATTCTCAACCCCCCCCCCACAAAATAGGAAATTAAAAGTGCCAGAGGGGCAGTTACACTGAAAATAGCCAAGCAGCTGAGTTATCCCCGTCAAATTTGGTCTAGCATCAGTTACCTTCTCCCAGACTCTACCTTTGCCAAGAGTGCTGGAGAAGAGAAACTCACTGAATGCACAAACATGGTTGTTTTCAAATGTGCCTATGAGCTTGACAAGATATACCTTGCACAGGTCTGGTCTCACTCTCTGCCCAACATACTCCTAGCAGCATCAAATTATGTCACTGCAAAAGAAAATCACTGAAACTGCTCTCTGGAACAACGCCTTATTTACTTCCTTGCCAATACCTTTCAAGTTACACATTTTGCTTGAAATTATGAGAGCTGATTAAAAACCTGAAACTTGCACAGAGCTCTTCACTTTTAAAACCAGCCTTGCCTCTTTTAACACAACTGGGGAATTCTGTAGCCTCAGCACTTTGATTCAAGGTACCTTCAAGGCACTGGGGAAAGACATATACCCCACAGACATTACCACGGTATAGGTAACAAATCAGGCTTTTTTCTTGAACTATCCTTCCCTTTCAGTTAACCATAATTGTTACCATCTCACTTGCATTTTCTATGTTAGCCTCCTTCCTCCTCATAACCTGGGAAAAAAACTGAACAAAAGCAGACAATCCTGTGGAAAAGGAAATAAAACCCAGCAGAAATGGAGGCCACACACCCTCCTCTCTCTTCAATTTGATTTGTATGCCAAGAATGCTAGGGTTATCTAAAACTTCTTACCACTGTAAACCTTATTCTGACATATACATTTATGACTACCAAGATGACTTTTAGGAAAGTTCAGATCCTACGATTTGCATTTATGTCATCAGGAAATTGGGACATCGTTTATTCAAATGTTTAGACAAGATTTCACATGTTTCTCATTTGAAAATTTTATCTTGCATCCAACTGAAGAACTGAAAAGCAACACACACTTCCTAAAATCCTAAAATTCTCCTTTTCAATAGTTTTGCCAGCTAAACTCTGGATGTCTTTGCATTCTGTCAGACAGAAGAATAAGTCAGTCTGTCCCTAACTGGCCTCTAAAAAGGAAACTGAGAAGTTTGATGACATATTTGGATAAACACACTCATTGGATAAAGTTACTTAACTTTTTATATCTCTTTAAGTTTGTTATAAACTTTCAAAATCCTTATAGAGTTGATTCAGGCATAGCCAATAAAAAATACAGATTATAAATAAACTTCATGAAAGCCACTATATTAAAACTGAAAGAACCTCGTAAACATGCTCATCAAGGCTTCACCATTGTAAAACAGCACCACGTCCATAAATACACATTATTAATTGCTAGGCATCCGCATTCTTATTGACCTATCAGCCCTATATAGATCATCTTTGGTTCAGAATCCAGTTTTCTCATGAACACCATTTAACAGCCAACAGTGTAGCTCTGACCAAAGGAGCAACGAATCAACCCAGAGTTTATACAGTTTAACTCTCCCGAGAAGACAGTGAAGTCTATTATGATCTGTACGTTCTTTAAGTCTAAGTGTCATTTTTGTCCAGAAAATAAATGATTATGGAAAAATATAGTATTGAACCTACAGAAGGCACAAATACCGAGCTGATTTAGCCACCTAAGCCCTCAGTTTACCAAACGGTAAGAAGGTATAAAATACCATTTTGGACAGCATTATTTCTTTCAATAGTGAACATCCAACTAACAGTGTTTTATTAAAGGAATGTACCTTACAGATTCAAGATCTTGACCTCTAGGAATTCCCATCTTCTTTAGCTCTATATTAACTTCAGATGCAATGAAAGATAAGAAGACATTCCAAATAGAGCTTTTAATAGTTTCATAAAACAAAACATTTATTTTACTTACCTATATATCAGGCTGTTTTCCATATGTGCTTATAAGCATTATCAAATTTCAAGATTAGTCTAATCTAAATTTCTTGTCTGTAATCAAGCTTAAAATTAAGCTACTATCATATCACCTCAGATTTCACTTCAGCATTTCATTAAAGTGCGTTGTTTTATGTTTACATGTGCAAAAATCTGAGTCTCAAGACAGCATACACAAATTTGCCCTCAGGTATTCTAATTATTAAATGCAAAAATAGTTGGTTTTATGATACACAGGAGGCATCCAGAGCATTCCTTGGAAGAAACTGAAGAAGGAGCCATTCATGATAAAAATAACAACATATGAAGGAATTTACAAAGTGCTTGGAGACAAAATTAGTTTTTTAGACACCTGACTACAAGACGGTCTCCATGGCTACATCTTTAAAATGGTCCTAAGCAGGTTCAGGCAATAAAGTAACATTTCAGTAAGCAGTTGAGAAAATGATACAGGAAGAAAGGGTTCAGACTTTATTAGACTGTGGAAAGACTTTTGGAATAGGATGCACAAACTTCATCTAAAATAAAACAAAAATAGGCTGCTGGTACTTAAGTTTAAAATGAAGATGACTATGCAAACCGCTCAGAAAGTCATCAGATGCAAAAACCATGCACAGATAAGGATGACACATCAATTAGGGATGCAATCATTAAAATTCTGTATTCTTGGAAACAAAGCATTAAAGCAATTAACAAAGTTTGACAGAAAATAACAAAGCTTGAAGAACAAGGGTGCAAGGGCTCCTAACAAATGCAAGTCCAAGAATCCAACATAAAAACTGTCTGGTTTTAGATGTAAACATGGACAAAGTGTACTTCTCAAAGTGTATGACAAGAAAACATTCCGAGGAATATAATTATACTTTTGATAAAATATTTAGATCAGAATGAACTAATGCTGATGTAGGAGCTGTAACAAAAAATTATGTTCAGGTGTAACAAAAAAAAAAAAAAAAGGGAAGCAGAAAAGTGAAGTAAAATAAGATAAATATATTTTACTCTGTAAAAGCATACCCAAACTTTCTGTGAGTTGAACCTCATGTATAAAGAAATAATCGTATAAATGCTCAACTACTGACCCTCAATCCAAAATAATGACACTTAGCACACAGTGATGAGAGGTAAGAATGACAGAAATAAGGGGAATCTGCAGTTATTTTTACATACAGGATAAACGTCACACTAGGGTATAACAGAGAATGGCTATTTAAATATTTGAATTTTTTGTAAAGCATCAGACCATAAACTTCATTAGTAGGAGCAAGTTACAGCTTTTGTTTCAACCAGAGCCATGAAATAGTCCACACTATAAATACTGAAAAGCCTGAGATGAGTAAGTTCTCAAATTCAACCCGTTTGAGGTAAGAGGGAAGAAAACAAAAAAAACCCTCACAACCCTGTAGTATCTACCTTTATGTGGGATAAACACATAACACCAATAGAAACTTACTTAAACAGAGCATCTAAAAGAATAAATAACTTGAAGGCAACACAAACAATTTAACAACACTGACAAAGCAGATTTCACATAAATGTGTTATCAGCAAATCAAAAGCAACGAAAATACTCTCCCAAAGCCAACAACAGATTAACATAACTTACATACAAAGACATCTTACAAGGGAAAATAAATGCGAACAGAGAAAACATACAAGAAATACAAATGCTCGCATGCTAAAATCTATCTATTAAAAGTGCCAAGTCTGCATCCTACTCAAATTGCAGAACATGGAATTTCTCTGGACATCCTTCTCCTCTTACCACTGAGGCATAACATTAATTTTGGTTCATTTGCCAAAACCTTAGTTGTTTTCCATTTGTGTTTTTCCCTAAGTGACAGCATTAGATTCCACTGTTTGGGAGTCAGGGAGGTTTTCACATTAGACTCTTCTTTATAAAGAACCCAGAAAGACATGTGAAGCTGAACTGGTAACAGAAAAAGCTTTAGATCAAATCTGCACAACACAAAGCAACAAGCTTACTAGCACCTTACTAGGACTAAATGATATTTAAGTGTTCAAAAAGAACTTATATAAGAAACTGATTAACTATTAGCTGGTGGGTTAATCCTTCTCTTAAAAAAAAAGCCAGAGAAATATGAGGCAGCACTAGCTTTTAGGTACAGTTCCTAGGAATAACTCAAGCAGAAATTAGGACCAATTCCTTTGATTCACAATTAGAAGAAACCATATGTCCTGGGTTCAGCAGTAGCAGTCATTTTCTTCTCCTTCTTAGTAGCTGGTGCAGTGCTGTGTTTTTGACTTTCGGCATGGGAACAGCGCTGGTAACACCGATGTTTTTAGCTGCTGTTCAGTAATGTTTAATCTGACCAACGACTTTCTGAGTCTCATGCTCTGACAGGGAGGAGGGGAAGCTGGGAGGATGCAGAGGCAGGACATGTGACCCAAACTAACCAAAGAGGTATTCCACAGTACATCATGCCCACTATATAAACTAGCAGCAGTTACCCAGAAGGGTAAGATCACTGCTCGGTCGGGCTGGGTATCAGTCAGCAGGGGGTGAGCAGTTGTATTTTCTTCCCTTGTTATTTCCCTTGTCATTATTATTATTGGTGGTAGCAGCAGTGGTTTGTGTTATACCTTAGTTACTGGACTGTTCTTGTCTCAACCTCTGGGAATTACCTTCTTTCTATTCTCCCCCCCATCCCTCTGGGAGTAGAGGGGAGAAGGGGGGGAGTGAGAAAGCGGCTGCATAGCTCTGAGTTATGGCTGGGCTTCAAAAACGACAGTTCTTTTGGGCACCCAATGTGGGGCAAAGGGTTGAGATAACGACAGATCTGACTGGCATGTGTCTAAAAGTATTTGTGATAAGCATTCATTGTTTCAGATAAATAGTCACTCGTCACAATGCTGATTTATTGGCTCTCAAAGTTGTTGTTCTTGATCTCATGGTTTCACCATGTTGTACCTTACTTTCAGCTGGTATTTACTGTGTTAGTATTTACTGGCTGCGGGCCTTGAGCTAAGGTTCTTGTTTCATTATACTTTATGGTAATGACTTGTAATACAATAGAATCATCGATCATGAAACTGATCTGGCTTGCGTTCCCAGTGTGGTCACCACCTCTATGCTTTGGGAGGTAGATAATAGAACTGTTTAGCAATTACACATCTTTTTTCCCCTCCTCGTGTGGTCAACCTATGAAAGAGACATTCCTTTACGTTCTCAGCCCCCCCACCAGACCGCTTAAAGCATCGAGCATTCTGAAGGTATTGAATGGCATTTAGGTACCCTTGAGAACTGCCTGCTGATTGTGATGGGGATCACCATGTTGTCATGCATACAGAGTGTGTTTTACCCACGACCATTTCGTCTGGTCCCGAGACTTAAGCAGAGTTGGGTTTGGGCCTTGTCTAGGATTAGACAATGATTTAGCAGGACGGAGAGATTTTTCCCGAAGCTGGACAGTCATGAGTGGCAGGGTATGTGGGACAGTATGGGCCAGGGGGGCCCTCCAGTGCTTTGGGACTTCACCGCTGAACAAGTGCAAAATCCAGAAAAAATCAGTAAAACACTTAAATGAGGTGTGCTGTCATCCTGGTCATACCAGGGATGGACAAATCATGGCAACATGCTGGGGCTTGGCCTATGCTTACAGAGCCCTGTTCAACGCTATCCAGCACCTTCAAAAGGAAAAAATTGTCCATGGATCTGAGGGCAAAGCAAAAGACAGCGCAGCCACTGAAACTCCAAGCACAGCAGCTACACCAGCCCCAGTGACAAGTGCAGAAGCTACTCAAACTTTGACTGCAACAGACAGCACAGCTATTCCAAGTACAGCAGCTACACCAGAGGACCAATTCGTGCCAGTATCGGTTGCCCCTGTAATCAAGGGGAAAAGCAAAAAAAAACCCAAGAAAGACGAAGCAAGATAAAGAAACAATGTACTCACCACCCGGGACAGCATCTGACCAGGAGTTATTAGTATATGAATCAGAGAAAGAAGAGGAAGAAGAGGTGACCTCTCGACCCTGGACCTCAACCGAGCTATGGAATATGCAAAAAGATTTTACCCGTCAGCCAGGGGAGCACATCATCACCTGGTTGCTCTGATGCTGGGACAATGCGGCCGACAGTCACAAACTAGAAAGTAAAGAAGCTAAGCACCTGGGATCACTTGCTAGGGAAGGGGGAATTGACAAAGCAATTGCAAGACAAAAAAGTCCCTCAGCCTTTGGACGCGGCTCTTGGCAGCTGTGAAAGAAAGATTTCCGTACAAGGATGATTTTACGAGTCGCTTGGCCAAGTGGACTACCCTAAAAAAAGGCATCCAGTCTGAGGGAATCGGCCACTGTAGAGATGATCTATCGCATCAAGCCAAACGCCGGGGATGTAACCATAGATCCAGATGAAGTCAAATGTACATGACCCATATGGTGAAAATTTACACGGAATGCACCATCATCATATGACCATTCATTGGCAACAGTAACCTGGAATGACATAGTCCCACTAACAGTGGAAGAAATGATTCATAAACTCTGAAAGTTCGAAGACAATCTCACCCCTTCCATCATTTCAGCTGTGGAAAAACTGTCCCAGGAGCTCAAACAACTGAGAGACGATCTACCTGATCTATCCAGCTCCTCACGTGTACCAATCCACGCCTCAGCTATTAACAAAAGGCATCCTACTGCTTGAGAGAGCAGATGTAGAAGGTATATGCCACGGGCCACCCTATGATTTTACCTACGGGATCACGGAGAAGACATGATGAAGTGGGATGGAAAACCTACCTCAGCTCTGCACAAAGGGTGCGTGAATTGAAGAGCAGACCAAAGGTCAAGGATGATCACCCTATGAAAGCTGTGGCTTCAGTCTCCAGTGAGCAGGTTCTCAGACGGAGTGGAAGAGCTGATCTTACTCCAGCTCCAGTGATAAAGAAGAATAATCCCTTCCTACAAGACTTGATTGTCCAATGCTGTGATGACTATTAGAGGAGCCCTGCCTCCAGCCAGGTGGAGGTAGGGGACAGTCGGATTTACTGGACTGTGTGGACCAGATGGCCTGGCACATCAGTCCCACAGAAGTATAAGGCTCTCGTAGATACCGGTGCACAGTGTACCCTGATGCTGTCAAGGGGTGGAACACATTTCTATTTCTGGAGTGACATGAGAATCCCAAGAGTTGACTGTACTGGAGGCTGAAATCAGCCTGAGAGGAAATGGCAAAAGCACCCCATTGTGACTGGTCCAGAGGCTCCATGCATTCTTGGCAGAGACTACCTCAGGAGAGGGTACCTCAAAGACCCAAAAGGGTACCGATGGGCTTTTGGTATTGCTGCTTTGGAGACAGAGGAGATTGAGCAGCTGTCCACCTTGCCTGGTCTCTCAGAGGATCCTTCTGTTGTGGGGTTGCTGAAGGCCGAAGAACAACAAGTGCCAATCGCGACCAGAACAGTGCACCAGCGGCAATATCACACCAGCTGAGACTCCCTGATTGCCATCCATAAGCTGATCTGTGGACTGCAGAGTCAAGGAGTAATCAGTAGGACCCGCTCACCCTTTAATAGCCCCATATGGCCAGTACAAAGTCTAATGGAGAGTGGAGACTAACGGTAGACTATTGTGGCCTGAATGAAGTCACACCACCATTAAGTACTGCCGTACCGGACATGCTGAAACTTCAGTATGAACTGGAGTCAAAGGCAGCCAAGTGGTATGCCACGATTGATATTGCCAGTGCATTTTTCTCAATTCCTGTGGCAGCAGAGTGCAGGCCACAGTTCGCTTTTACTTGGAGGGGCATCCAGTACACTTGGAACCGACTGCCCCAGGGGTGGAAACACAGCCCTACCATCTACCATGAACTGATACAGACTGCACTGGAACAGGGGCAAGGTCCTGCAATACATTGATGACATTATTGTGTGGGGTGATACAATGATACAATGGAAGAAGTCTTTGAGAAAGAGAGTAAAATAATCCAAACCCTGCTGAAAGCCAGTTTTGCCATAGAACGGAGTAAGGTCAAGGGACCTGCACAGGAGATTCAATTTTTGGGAATAAAATGTCAAGATGGACATCGCCAGATCCCCACAGACGTGATCAACAAGATAACAACGTCTCCACCAACTAAAAAGAAAGAAACACAAGCTTTCTTGGGTGCTGTGGGGTTCTGGAGAATGCACATCCCAAATTACAGTTTGATTGTAAGCCCTCTTTATCATGTGACCCGGAAGAAGAATGATTTTAAATGGGGCCCTGAGCAACAACAAGCCTCTGAACGAATCAGAAGAGAGGTAGCTCATGCAGTAGCCCTTGGATCAGTCCAAACCGGGCCAGATGTAAAAAATGTGCTCTACACCGCAGCTGGGGAGAATGGTCCTACCTGGAGCCTCTGGCAGAAAGCTCCAGGGGAGACTCAAGGTCAACCCCTCAGCTTTTGGAGTCAGAGACACAGAGGATCGGAGGCCAGCTATACCCCAACTGAAAAAGTGATACTGGCAGCCTATGAAGGGGTTCGAGCTGCTTCAGAAGTGATTGGTACTGAAGCACAGCTCCTCCTGGCACCCCAGTTGCCCGTGCTGGGCTGGTTGTTCAAAGGCAGGGTCTCCTCTACACATCATGCAACCCATGTTACATGGAGTAAGTGGGCTGCACTAATTACACAAAGAGCTTGAATAGGAAATCCCAGTCGTCCAGGAATTCTAGAAGTCATCATGGACTGGCCAGAGGGCAAAGATTTTGGAATGTCACCAGAGGAGGAGGTGACGCGTGCTGAAGAGGCCCCACCATATAATAAACTGTCAGAAAGTGAAAAGCAGTATGCCTTGTTTACTGATGGGTCCTGCCATATTGTGAGAAGGCATCATAGATGGAAGGCAGCTGTATGGAGTCCTCGACAACAAGTTGCAGAAACTGCTGAAGGAGAGGGTGAATCGAGTCAGTTTGCCGCGGTGAAAGCCATCCAGCTGGCCTTGGACATTGCTGAACGAGAAAAATGGCCAGTACTTTGACTCATGGTTGGTGGCAAATGCCCTGTGGGGGTGGTTGAAGCAATGGAAGCAGAGCAACTGGCAACGCAGAGGTAAACCCAATCTGGGCTGCTGCACTGTGGCAAGATATCACTGCTCTGGTGCTTTAGAACCTGGTGGTGAAGGTACACCACGTAGATGCTCATGTACCCAAGAGTCAGGCTACTGAAGAACACTAGAACAACCAACAAGTGGATAAAGCTGCCAAGATTGAAGTGGCTCAGATGGACTTAGATTGGCAACATAAGAGTGAAGTATTTTTGGCCTGGTGGGCCCATGAAACTTCAGGCCATCAGGGCAGAGATGCGACATACAGATGGGCTCATGATCGAGGGGTGGACTTAACAATGGACACTATTGCCCAGATTATTCATGAGTGTGAAACGTGCTGCAATTAAGCAAGCCAAGCTTTTATAGCCTCTTTGGTATGGAGTACGATGGCTGAAGTACAAATATGGGGTGGTGGCCTGGCAGATTGATTATATCACACTTCCACCAACCTGCCAAGGCAAGTGCCATGTGCTTACCATGGTGGAAGCAACCACTGGATGACTGGAAACATGTGCTGTGCCCCACATCACTGCCCAGAACGCTATCCTGGGCCTTGAAAAACACATTTTGTGGAGACATGGCACCCCAGAGAAAACTGAGTCAGACAAGGGGACTCATTTCTGGAACAGCCTTATAGACATTTGGCCAAAGAGTGGCCATATCACATCCCCTGCCATGCACCAGCCTCTGGGAAAATCAAATGGTACAATGGGCTGTTAAAAACTACATTGAGAGCAATGTGTGGTGGGACTCTCAAGGATTGGGATACACATTTACCAAAAGCCACCTGGTCAACATCAGAGGATCTGCCAACAGGGCTGGTCCAACCCAGTCAGAACTTTTACATACTGTAGAATGGGACAAAGTTCCTGTAGTGCACATACAGAATTTGCTGGGGAAGACAGTCTGGGTTATTCCTGCTTCAGGTAAAGGCAAACCCACTCATAGTATTGCTTTTGCTCAGGGACCCAGATATACTTGGTGGGTAATGTGGGAAGATGGGGAAGTCCGATGAGTACCTCAAGGGGATTGATTTTAGGGGAAAACAGCCAATGCACTCAATTGCATGCTGTTGCCTGCTATGTAGCACTTTTATAGCCCACCAACTAGATGTCTTCCGGTCACCAGCGACTGCCCCTGACTTCCCTCCGACCATCATCCCAACAAAGAATGAACTTTGAAGAAACCAGACGAGTTCTGCAGTAAAGGAACAATCAGCATCAGCAGGCAACAATCCAACACTGCACACAGCCTCCCCTGCTCTGAAAGACTGTTACAAGAGATGGAGCCCAACATCATGGACCAGATTGTCTCAGCAGCTTTACAGGGATTGGTCCATGAACTAAGGAATGATCTGTCTCTCTCTCTCGCTAGCTCTGTGTGGATGTATATATGTATATATAGGAGATAAGACTGATGGTATATTGAAAATTGGGATCTGAGCATGACATGAATGGCATGGAATAAGGGGTGGATACTGTCCTGGGTTCAGCAGTAGCAGTCATTTTTCTCCTTCTAAGTAGCTGGTGCAGTGCTGTGTTTTTGACTTTCGGCATGGGAACAGCGCTGGTAACACCGATGTTTTTAGCTGCTGCTCAGTAATGTTTAATCTGACCAACAACTTTCTGAGTCTCATGCTCTGACAGGGAGGAGGGGAAGCTGGGAGGACAAGCTGGGAAGACGCAGAGGCAGGACATGCGACCCAAACTAACCAAAGAGGTATTTCACAGTACATCATGCCCACTATATAAACTAGCAGCAGTTACCCAGAAGGGTTAGATCACTGCTCGGTCGGGCTGGGTATCAGTCAGCAGGTGGTGAGCAGTTGTATTCTCTTCCCTTGTTATTTCCCTTGTCATTATTATTATTGGTGGCAGCAGCAGTGGTTTGTGTTATACCTCAGTTACTGGACTGTTCTTATCCCATCCTGTGGGAGTTACATTCTTTCGATTCTCTTCCTCATCCCTCCAGGAGCAGGACAGAGAAAGGAGGGGACTGAGAGGGCAGCTGCATGGTTCTGAGTTACAGCTGGGCTTTAACCACAACACCACAGTAAAGCAGAGAACTGGCAGATATGAGGCAAACATGAAACAATCCAGCCAGTTGAGAGCAAAGCAGAATTACGTGCCAAGTCTGTTCCCCTTCTCCACCTGTTCTTATATTGAGTAATTCTTTACCCTTCTATCCTCCTGTTAATCCTGGTATCTGCAATGAAGGAAGACAAAGTGAGCTCACAGCAATTCATTTACCCCTTTCTCGGCATGAGTGTGTTTTTAATGCACTTTGACGTGCATAAAAACAAAACGCAAGGGTCTGACTAGTTACATCAAACTGTTTGAAATTGTTTACAAAAGCCAATTTTTAATTGAGTTTCTTATGGCTGCGTGCCTATCCATCATCATCCAATTTTCTCATTCCTCATCTAATTCCAAACGAAATGTAAGACAGATGCAAAGACCTCGAAATTATTAAATACCTACAGGGTTCTTGAAAACAGGTCTCTTTTAGTGTCCAGGATATTAAGCAAGAGTCTAGTTCAACCCTGAAAGAAGTACATTTCAGGAAAACTTTGCGTTCATCCTAACAGGGGGGAAAGCCTAGTAGCTTGCACATTATTGGACACTAAAAAAAAATCCAGCCACGAAACAAACTTTCATAATTCATTGTGTTTCACTATACAAACAGATTTTTACCCCAGCAAATAACATTGTTTTTACAAACCTTAATGGAAACAGCTACCTATTATTACTGCACCCAAATGAAGTCAGAATCATGATTTACCATTGCAAAAGCTGAGTATTTGAAGAGTTGGAGAACATCACAACCTTCTCCTTTTTCTTTTTCCCTTCTGAAAATCAAAGAATGAGATTACAGGAACCCATGCAGAAGTTTCCTGAAAATACCTATAATGAAAAATTTAGTCAAATTTTCAGGAAGTAAGTACTAGCATGTGGGGTCATTGTTTCAAAAGAGGTCAGGCATACAGCCTTCCCCCTCTCAGAGAACTGTAGCCAGACTTCCCAATGCATTCAGGCATGCATCAGTTTGTAACAACAGGGAGAAGAATGAAGATGCTGATCTCACTGGCACAGCTAGGCTTTTAAAAATTATTCCAAATAAAGGAGCGCTCTCCTACCTCCAATAAAAGAGGAAGAGGTTGGTTTTTTTAAAAGAAAAATACTAAAAATATCTTAAATTTCAGTTATCTTAAAAAAAAGCTGGAGAACATATCATTAGTCCTCTTCAGTCGAATCCACCAGAAAAAAGTGATAAGGCATAATGTATAAGATGAATGCTTAAGACACTGAAATACCTTCAAGAATTAGGGCATAGGAATACTCAGATCCCAATACAAGATGACACTGAGACCACGAACACAGAAAAAATATCCTGAACCATTAGAACACCATTACCTCTTCTCATAGCATCTGGACTTTTAATTCTTTAAGAAACTTCTCCTCATGTTATCGTGTTTATTCAGCTGCTGTAATTACAACAGGAAAGGAGAAAAACTGATGATTCATTGTATAACACTGAAGAAGTCATTCTACTTCCTTATTTAACACTAACTCCTGACTTACCTGAAGTGTAAAAATCAAACAATGACATAACACTAAGCCATTACTGGTGCCAAGTATTATCCATTTCCATTGCGCTTCAGACAAATATGTAGGATAAGAGAGCACATACAACTATACAAGTACAGAGAGATAAGAGAGCACATACAACTACAGATCATGAAGTATATACTAAGCAGACATTCCTCTGAAAGCACTGTGCATTGTTCTTTTTTTGTTTGTTGTTTTTTTTTTTTTAATGTTTATTCTATTTGATCCATCTCTCCTCAGATACTTCAGTCATTAGTATTAAAATAATTCAATTTCATTTCCTTTTGGTTATTATCAGCAGCTCTACAAATAGTACTTATTTCTGCAGTCGTTATGCCAAAACACGTATTTTTGGTTGCAGACCAAAATGAATCCTAACCTGCACCTTCTCCTCAAGTAATGTTTCTGTTTCTCCAATCTTACACAAAGTACCCACACTATCTTATAACAGGTGGATTACCTCACCTTTTAGTAAGGTTACTTCACATGGAACAGATTTTGCCCTCCTAGCCCTCATATTCCCCTCTCTGCTTTTAACTGTAGCTGTAAATTACATTCAGAAACAAAATGTAAACTTTGTTCCATGTTTGACACTAAAGCCATGATTCAGCTTATAAGTAAAAACATCTAAAGTACGTGACGTTGTTTGGATGCCTCTGTTGTGAACCAGGCACCCAAGCTCCAAATGCTGTCCGTGGAAGTCAGTTCATGACAGTTCCACTCCAGTGACTGAAGACAAGTGTCTTCCCAGGGTTTAAAATCCCACTCCAAAAGTGGTAACTTATAGATAAGTCAGCTAGGGTCACCACTCCTTTCTGTAATCTCTCTTTGAATAGGTAGTTTGGCTGTTTGCTACATTTTTAAAGCAACCATTTGCAGCATGGTTTCTTGCATTTCTCCCTCATGCGCTGGTATTGAACACTGACTCAGATTAACCATTTCACATTTATTGCATCTGCCCATTCGGATTTCTCACCATTCTACTTCTGTTTTCACAATCAGACTTTGAATTTCAGTTAAATGAAACACCCTTTTGGAAGAAAATTAATTCAGCAAGAGAAAGGGAAAAAAAGTATAAACACCAAAATCCAAGAAATAACTGGAAATTACAGATTTTATAGAAGCCCAGTAACTTCTACACTGCAGTCTGGGTTTGGAGCGAGTGGAATGTGATGAGTAGCTATGCAATGTATGGTAGAATGCGTCAATTCTCAGAAGGATACACTTGGTAGTAAAAGACAAAATGTTTAGAAAAATGGTGCTAAACCCACAGGGTTAAAAAAAGAAGTGAGAGAGCGACAAAGAACAAACCTCTTACTGATGTCTTTTCCCTGTATTCAAGTTGGGATATCTCTATTTATCAGCAAAGGAAAAGAAAAATACCTAATGACATTTTCATGGGAAGGGGAAAAAATACAATCACTGTTCGGTTTCTAGCTGTCTGGCTAAGTTTAGAGTTACAAAACATATCTGCCTTAAGAACCTGAGCTTTGTTTGAATGTTTATAAAGCCTCGGAGCTGAGAAGCTAGCAGAATAAACTGTGTATTATCATTGTTAGTGTAAATTACAGGTTTTGTTTGCCATAGCAATGAGATGCTGGCCAAGAGTCAAAGGAAAGTGAATAACTTAAAACAATCAGTTACATTCTGAGAGAGCTTGTTTAGTGTTTAATAAGCCCTCCAGGGATGGAGAAATTACTAAAGCACATTTGTCTTGACATGAGCTAAAATGGTCCTCTCTCATCACAACATTTTTGGGAATTTGACATTAATGCATTAGATAAAGATAGGTCTGTACATACACACACACATGCATAAATATGTGCTCGTATTTTTGCATTTAAGTATATTGAGACATTATATTTGACAGTTTGCACATCTGATGCTCTTTACTGCATTCCATCTTTGAACTGAAATGTCCATGTTCTTTAAAATTTCTATATGCATTTATACATTCATTTATATATTCACTCATCCATCTACACTTTCTGCAGCGGCTCCTGTTTTATACATTAAGGGAGGACACAATCAAATGCATCATGCACAGTGCATCATAAATGGAGAGTAAAGACTGTCCAGGAACTGTTCTTTAATGTATCTCACATTATGAAGAAGAAAAGCCTCTATTAACACAAAAACATGGTAACTCCAAAACTAAAATTATATCAAAAAGCTTGATGTTTCTTTCCTTGATAAACAGGTTATGACATTGGCTTTTACCAGAGTTGGCCTTCTTCAACCTGGAGAAAAGAGGCCTCATGAAGAAGTTATGGAAGCCTTCCGGCACCTAAAGGGGTCAACAAGATAGCTGGAGAGGGACTTTTCATCAGGGCATGTAGTAACAGGACAAGGGAGAATGGCTCTAAACTGACAGAGATTTAGATTAGGTATTAGGAAGAAATTCTCCACTTTGAGGGCAGTGAAGCACTGCAACACGCTGCCCAGAGAAGCTGTGGCTGCCCCATCCCTGGAAGCATTAAAGCCCAGACTGGATGGGGCTTTGAGAAGCCTGGTCTAGTGGAAGGTGTTACTGCCTGTGGCAAAGCAGCTGGAACTAGACAATCTGTAAAGTCCCTTCCAACCCAAACCATTCTATGATTCATTCTATGATTCTATGAAGTTTCTGAGCCCAAGAGTTCAGGAAATTCTGCTAAGCCTTTAGATGCAAAACAAAGACACTGAAATTGGAGTCACAGAATGGTCTATGGTGCTGCTGCACATGGAATAGTCCCTGGTGCTGCTGGGCACCATTCCAGAATGTGTTCCATCAGCTCGGGTATCTGTACCACCTGCTGCTTATCCCTCTCATGAAGAATGCAAGAAAGTTTGACCTGTTGTTTCTCACTGAAAATAGAATTTAGGAATCTGTTACGTGATTTTACCATTTTCCTTCTTTTTCAATCAAACTAGATTTGATTTGGCTAAGCTTTATCCTAAGCTTTTTTGTGCTGTGTCACTTTGAACTGCTGCAGGTTACTGAAATGAGTAAAAAAGTGAGGCACAGCTTGAATCCTGTACACTTTCACTGTTGATAAACAGGAGTTCTTACTGCAAGCATACAAAATAAAATGAAACAAAACTTCATCTCCAAGGATATCAAACAAGAAAAGCTGCAGCATCTAAAATATGAGTTGCACACAGCAATGTGCTGCATTTCTCTCTTACAAACAAAAGTATACTTCATACCTCCATTTTCTTTAGTAACATTCTGAAAAGACCAGAAAATCTCTACCTGAATTAGCAAAAAAGTATTAGGAAATATTAAAGTGAATTTTACTAAACTTAGTTAAGGCAATGTTTTTATTCTCTATTACCAACTCACTGTGAAATGGCAATGGCTGTTGTCAGTGCCTAACTATATAAACAAATATGAAAAAGTTAAATTAGGGTGTTTGGGACTCCTAGCAGGGGAATGGAGCAAAAGGAAAGGAGCCGGCAAGGCCTGTTCCTGAAGGGGGTGGCAGATCAACCAGAAATGTAAAATTCCTGACCTGCTAACCATAAGCTCAAAGATTTCAATAGCTGTCATCTATTTACATTGTTGAAATATTTAATTCATTAGAGCACATGAGCTATTTTTATACACTTTAATTTCTCCACACTAATTAGCTAACATCCTAGGAATTTACCTCTTTTTAAAACATACAAACATTCTGCTTAAAAGGAAATGGTATAAAATAGCATCAGAACACATTCTAGACTTCAAAAAAACTAATATTTACATAGGATCTCTACTTTAATCATGTTGCATCCTCCTTTTAGAATATTTACAAACTTCAAATTATCATTTGCAATAAAGCCCCAAAAGCATTAGATTTGTTTACTCTTTAGTTTATCCGCAGAGCTCTTCGGAGTACGCAATTCTTAATCATCTCTAGGCAAAATTTCAACATAGAAAAGACTCTACAACAGCAGCAGCAATCCAGGCCAGGATGGAGAAGAAAACAAGAAAACTGATCCCCAAGACCCAGAGAAGAAACTCATCCCAACAGAGTGAACCAACACAGCCTATACTAAATAATAATAAAAAAAGCCTGAAGAAAAAAAACAAAAAACTCCAATGTCAACAGACGGAAGTGTTCAAGGCCAGGCTGGATGGGCTTTTGAGCAACCTCATCTAGTGGGAAGTGTCCCTGCCCATGGCAAGGGGGCTGGAACTAGGTGATCTTTAAGGTCCCTTCCAACCCAAACCAGTCTGTGACACTATGATTTAAAGAATTCTAAGTTTTGAGGAAGCTCAAATCTAACTCCTGTTAGAAGTCTCAGCTGAGAGAACATTCCGTCTTCTCAGCATTAGAAAAGGTAGGCTGAACCCAAATGTCACTGTGACACCGAAACTAGTCAGTTCATGACTCTCCTCAAAACAGCTCATACCCTCTGCTGCACACATATGGCACACAGCAGGCAGGTTAGAACTGGTTAACCATGCCACTGTTTTTAGAACCAGATGAATTATTGGTGGTTGTCCTTACAATACTCAGACATCTACCTATATCCTGTAGAAAGATGCATCACACAAAGGTCAGTGTTTTCTTACAGAAGGTAGGGAGAGCCAATGCATGAAGAGATTGCTCCATTTCAAATTCTGGGTGGCAAATTTAATGGGATTTCAGATCAGCAGGTCTGTAAGTAAAGGAGACAGCTACACTTCTGGAAAACACCCCACAATTCTAGTGCTGAGAAGTCAAAGGCAGACCAGGATCAAAAAAGCTTTCCCCCAGTGCCCTGATGGCAAACCAGACAAATACAAGTTTAATACAGGAAGAAGATACTAATTTTGTCAGCACCACTAGTTGAGACTACAAACAAAGTAGTCTACTGAAAACTGAGCATCAGACAGATCTTAATTCAGAGCATGGAAAATGAGTTCTCCCCTTCATCCCCTCCTACCCCCCCCATCCAATTCTTGTAACAAACACCCAAACCAGCTCCTGAATTAGTTCTGAGGAGTACACTTCACCAGAATTTTCTCAAAAATTCTGTATTCACAAACTTGAACATGAGCATCACTCCACTGATACTTGAAAAGATTATCTACCTAAATTCTCTACAAAGTAGGCAGAAATTGAGCACATTTACAGAAGTCAGAGCTACACCCCTGCACACTAATTCAAAGCTTCAAAAACATGTTTAAAGCAGCCAATAGCTCATAAAAAAATAGATCAACTGCTATAGGCCAACTAATTGGCAGGTCTGCTAAGAACAAGTTCCTAAAGCTCAGCTGATCTAGAGAAGGATAAGTCATTGTATTACAAGAAGGTAAGACATAAAAGCACAGATTTCAGCCTTCAGTCATGGAGGAATGGCAGCAGCCACTGGCTCTCATCCAGCGTTCATTACTTCAGGGGACTGAAGTAACATGCAGCAGTACAGTCACTGCTGGACATGTGAAAAGGAAGGGAAAAAAGGATGAGTTCACTTGCGCTGAAAAGGTTGCTGGCATTACATAAGAAATAACTATCCATGCACATGTGCTCCATGTCCAGCAGGCAGCCCGCATGCATCCGTTTGAAATTCGCTCTTCAGCGGGACAGCTGCCAGTCATGGCACACAGACATGCTGCAACCCTGTTGCTTAAAGAGGCTGCAGAAGCCATTTGGAGTTTCTCACATCGTAAAAGTGTCACATGTGGTTTTATGGTGGTGGAATACAAAGATATAAGAGCCATGCACTAACTCTACTCTGCCATGTGACAGTGGCTATTAGTTGATATGTGTCAACGAACACACTAAGGCAAAAAACTCACCTCAAGCAGGACATATCCTCACAGCATTTTATGCTGGTATGATGGCCAACTCAAGGAAAAACTCCAGTCACTGAAGAGTTTATGATATGAAATGTACTTAAATCCTTAGTGGTTACTCACTCAGAATCATAGAACAGTTAGGGCTGGAAAAGACCTTAAGAAACTGGAACTCAAACAAAACAGCAGAAGGGCCAAATTTCTTAAAATGGGCTCTACAAATCCGATTCATATTTAGGAGGCAGGGCCCCACAATAAGGATACAAGTCCTTGTCCCTTCTGACCTGCATCACTCCAGTCCACACATAACTAGTTACAAGATTCTGTGCACATGGAAGTGATTCCATCAAAGTCAACTTACTGGGAAAAAAAACTACAGGACAACTGAATGAGTTTACACTTCAGTAGAGTAAGACATACAGAAGCTACCAAATAGAGCATATTTAATAATCTTCTAGAAGCTGCTTTAAAAAGTCTCTTCTTTCCTCCAAAAAAGTCATACATTATTAATTTTTGTTGATAAAAAACAAAAAGGGAGAAGAACGGGTTTTCCCCGACATATTTGTAAAAAGGAATTAAAAAACCCTAACTTACTCCATGGATTTCTACAAATTCCAGATGCATTTTCCTGGTTTTTGCTAACATGGGTGACAATCAAAACAATATAAATAGGTTTCCTTTTGAAACGCTTGTTTTCGTTCCTTCTGCTGACAGCACTTGTGATTTCACTTACTTTGGCAAAGAAACTAGCTCAGATTTTTCAAGTTTTCAGGGTGTTAGTTGTTAACACAGTACTAATTATGGAGGGCTTTAATAAAAAAAAAAAGCTAGAGCTGGCTTTTTATCTATTTTTAGAAGTTCAGCATGGCATACTTTCCAAATTTAAGTAAGATTGTAAAAGCACCTGTCCTCCTTCTCCCGAAAATAAGCTACGTTTGCTGGCATAACACAACCAACTTATAAATTAGTTTTTTCTTTACAATCTCACATAGGACTTACCATCTCAAAACTAAACCACTAGACCATAAAATCACAGAGCCAGAAAAGGACAGAGAGAAGACTGAACAAAATTAAAATGTCATTTAGTCAATTTTCCTTTTCCATGCAAGGATTCAGATCCCCACAGAGTACAGGCCATAACATGACCAATCAGTTGCTGAGTTACAGTTCCCCAAGGACCCCACCACTCTTCAGAAAAGAGGCCATACTTCTGAAAGCAAATGGGGTGGGAGATATTCTCACAGGTTTTGATAAATCATTTCTCAATAGAAAGAAAAGCAACTGCTTTCCTCCTAAGCATTTTTTGAGAACATTTACTCTGGATTGAACAGTTTTCAGCTGCAGGCCAAATAAGTTCCAAAAAAGAAGCTCTATAGGACCACATTCAATTCTGACCTTCCCAACACTCTCACTTGAAACTGATTATTTAACTGGAGGCACAAAATTAACTCAGGTAACAGAAAGAGGTATCCATGTTTTCCTCACATCACATAGTTTGCTTACAGCTGTGTTCACAGGGCAGAAATGCTTCTATGACTACTACAGTTAGCAGGTTTCCTCAGCATCTACTTTGTACTGAAAACACTATTTTGAATGACACCTGTTTCCAGGACAGCTATTCGTTTCACTAAGCAGTAAATCTTAAATTGCATTAAGCCATAAACATTCTTGCTAACTTAACACGGTAAAAAAACCCCACAAAACTGAATATTAGAAAATAGAAGGCTTTCAATTTTTCCTCTTTTAAAATGAAAACATGAACCAAGGCAGGTTTGTGTTTTTGCATCCAGATTTTTCCCTCTATTCCCTGGCAGAAAGGCTCTGAACCTTGCACATCACCTTCCACTCCCTGCGAGAGCTCTTTGTACAGACATTATGAAGGAGCTACAAGATATGGGCTACATATAGAAAACCTGAATAAATGGAGCACACTTTTTTGTCTTTAAATAAATCAGTCCCTCAGAAGTGTACCAATTATGTGGCTAACATTAGGGCAACAAATTTTCCCTTGCCTTTCTATTGCCATATGCCTGTCATCTTTTTCCTACAGTTTCCACTCACTATTTCAAACATGTGTTGCCACTTACGTGCCAAGAAAGGAATCTCTGAATTACCCCCTTCATATATGATGAAATGGCAGACTGAATGGAGCCAGAGAGCACACCATTAGCAGTTATTCACACTTCTGTTTTCTCTTAACTTCCTCTTCTCCAAAGTTTATTCCTCCAATGCAAGGGGATGTAGAACTATAAAACCATCCATGACTCATGCTGCAAAATATATAGCTGCAGCCATGTACCAGAGCAGCAATTTTTTGATTTTTTTAAAAGGCCACCTTAAATAAACTTTTTCTCCTTTCAGTTTCCAGATGGAGGATTCTTTTGTGAATTGCTTATCCAAGCATCAACACTGGTGATCCAACATTCTTTTCTTGTAAACTCACTACTCTGTTTACCAGTGGTTTGCAGCCTCTCTCCCTTCAACTCTTGCTTCCCAGGGTCAGCCTACTGACTACATCACAGTTCCAGAGCAGCAGATCTCAAAAAGCATCTATAGTACTACCTGTGCTCTTCTTTTTCTCCTCAAGAGAAGACCATGAAAAGATGAAGTCATGCACATAATTCTTCAAAGGATGGAGCAAGGTTGGGGAAGGAATAAATCATAAAAGATGAATGGAGGGAAAAAGCAGAATGCACAAACAACCAAAAAGCAGTTTGATGACTTAAATTCCCACAATGCCAGGGCATCCTTGTTCCTAAGAGTGGTTCTTCCAGTACCCTGAAAATCCAGCTGAGTAACAGCCCATGAGGAACCAGTATCTTAAGCGCTCTAATAACTCAGTGGAAAAAAACCTACCCACTGAAACTGATACCAGCAGCTACCTTTCAACCTTGCTAAAGTTAAAAACGGGTAACTGGAAGTTACTGCATCAAGAAATACTTACTTTAAATCATGTTAAAAATAAGTCAGTGTTTCAAGGGGGAGTCAATGACAATCACAGCGCAAAAGCAGGTGTGCTGGATAGTAGCAAGAGAAGTTACCAAAAAAAAAAACACCTTTCATGAAATAAAAAGTGTTACTAACTAAAATGAGTTTAAATAAAACTAATACCTTCACTATTTTCTTTTTGCATGCTCTTGCATTAATTATCAGCATCAAAACTGCCATGTGATAATACTGGGCAGGGTTTTTATTTTCAGTTTGGACTTTGGGAGGCACGTTTTTACAGGGGTTTTTGTTTGTTTCTTTTTAATGTGAGGAGATACAGGCACAGGTTTTCCAAGAAAAAAAAAAAAGTGGAACCGTATATTTAATGCCAGAAAATTACATAATTGGAGGCCAAAGAACTAGCTTTTGTCTCCATTTAAATTCTCTAAGAGCATTATGAAACCAGTAAAGATGCACAGCCTGAAACCTGGTATATTTTTCATTGTGTAGTCACTGTTAGTTGTTTAAAGGCATGGGTTTATGCTTAGAATGGTAACTACACAATGCGTCTTATATTACACCGTGTTTTGTTATCTAGTGACTCTTCCTGGACATGATTGATTATTTTTCCCTGTTTTTTTAACATAACTGTCATCCTGGGGTACTATGTTTGTTACTTCCAAGGTGTCCTATGAAACCAACTGCAATTCATGCAGAGTAACACTTTTCCCTAATTCTAGCACAGTGGCCCCAAAGTGAAATGACATTATGCTGTTCTTACTCCTCTTTAGTGCCACAGATTTCTGCCCTAACTGATATCAACCTCATCTTTTCTGGAAGTTAAAAAGCAATTATCATATTTCTTAACAAACAGAAATACACTAGAGCATAGCTCGGACCCCCATATTTCTGCTGATTCAGTGGTGAAAAATGAAGAAATCTTCACCACTTCCATCACTAACATGAACAAAAAGGGCCCCACAACACAATGTTGGTTTTAAATTGTAACTTTCTTTAAAAAGCATATAAGGAAAAGGAACAGTCGGCAGGGTAAAGCAGCAACTACTGTGACCCAGTAAGTTTCAAATGACCCACTGTTAGTGGGGGGATGCAAAAGTTCTTGGGTCCTTTGCAGAAAAGCGAATATTCAGGCTTAAGGCAAGAGAGGCCAAAAGGCAGGAAAGTCATGTGAAAGCTCTGCTGCCAAAAGAGAGAAATCTCATGGGCTGATGTTTTTACTACCAACATTCTGGGGGGGTGGGAGGGGGGTATTTTTGTTTGCTTTTCTGGGGTTTTGGTTTGGTTTTTTTTTTTTTTTTTTTTTTTTTTAATGTGGTCTCATTTCCCACAGAATAGGGACTTGACTATTTATTTTATTTAAGATGAGGTTTACAAAGTGCAGGTTCATTAAAACTAGACTGAAATCACACAAAATACCATAACAATCAGTGAAAGACCAGACTTCGGTATCACTTTCATATAGCTTGAGAACTATAAACTCTGCATCACACCCACCAAAAAAAGGTCTTACTAAAAAACAGATCAGTTCTGAACTGGGCTGATTAAAGTTGCCAGACACATAAGAACAATTTTGCACATATGGTCCTTAACAAGCGAATAACTCTAAGAAGCAGTTAAATTAGCTTAGAAATGCATATTTAATATTCCATAACCAAAAAAAAGTTTCTTTTCAGCACTTTTAAGAGGATCATTTTCCAATAAATAAAAACTATAGGCAAAGTGGAAATTGGTCTGCCTCCTTTGAATTCATTAACAACAGGAATTACACCACATGAAATTTCTGCAAATCAGTCTATAAACATAGCTGTAAAACTCTTCTGGTTCTTTTTGTTTGTTCCAATTCAATTAAGTACGTTTACAGAAAGAAGGTAAACTCTTAATGAATTTAAAATCTTCACTTTCGTCAGCTACACCCTTCCTAAGCAAATCTCATCCCCAGTCTATTATTTCACTTCATAGTTGTTGATAGAATGGTTAGGAAATGGTTAATTTTGTACAATTACATCTTCCATACGCAACTGCTATTTAGCATCCCACCCTGAGTGTACAATCAACCAATAAAGACTTTGTTCTGATTATGTAATGCAGATATTTGATATCCCACTTGAGACTTCTTTTGGATGTAAAGACAACTTTACATAGTGACTTTGCAAATAAGATGATGTAATGCAACTTTGGAAGTAACAAAACATGAGCATGTGCATTGTGAACCACACAATTCAAAATACTAAGTACATTTCAGTCTGAAACATTCAGTTCCTGGAGAGCTGTGTCTCCCTTGCTTGTTTGCTGTGCAGCTCTCACAAACTTTCTGACACCAAAAACAGAAACACAATTTTCTTCAGAACAATTCACAGAAGAAAACCCAGAACCAAACTCACCCTCATTTAAAGTTAACACATTCTCCAAAAAAAAAAAAAAAAAAATCCTCTCCCAACTTGTGTTTATGAGTAAGAACATGAAAAATCTTTTCTGGATAACTTTAATCAATGCATATGCCCAAAAGGCAGCTGTCAAAAGAACACATGCAAGATTTGCGCAATTCTTAAAAGTTATATGTGGAAATCCAACTCGTATCAATGCAGCTATGGCTTAAGAGTTACGAAGGTGTTTAACTTAAGATTGACATTAAAATGTTGCAAGAGAACACATACCCAGCAGGTTCATTGTTCATCAGTATAGAAACAGTAACAGCCTATACCCGTCATAAGACCACGCACACATACCCATACAGTTTTCAAAAGACTGTCCCCTTATGCAGCTTTATATAAAGCAGTTTTCTTAACTCGGAGATCAATGAAGAAGTGTTTTTTAAAAGAGAAAAAAAGGTTACTGAAAGTAAAATATTCAAATATTCACTGGAAGAATCACACAACATAATAACATAATTCTATTATCAACTCAGTTAACCTGCTGATGAGGCTGCTATGAATAGTGAGAAAGACAATTCTTCTGACCGTGACATTGTTTTAAGACAGACAGACAAATCAAGCCCAAAGCTCTACTGGAAAGCAAAGTGAACATTCTTCTCCATTGTGAAAGAGGTGACCGCTTTCACTATCCTCAATGCCGTGCAATTGACAGCAATAAACTGGCCCTATTCGAAACAAAAGATTCCTAAGATAAGTCCATGCAGAAATGCAAGACACTGCCATTTTCCTTTCTAAACTCAGATTAATGCAAAGTAAAAAGCATACATTTGAGACTCTGTGCGGACTACTTCCTGATTCCAGACCATCTCCCTTTCCCGTTTACCTCCCCAGGGAACAAAAGTGCAATCATAAGCCTCCCTGCATTCCAGTACAAATGCTAAAAATGCCTTTCAATCATTCCTTCCCAGCCACTTCATCAGACACTGGCATCCTCACACAGCCCTCCTTCCACCTTCCAATAATTTTCTCATGGATTTTCTTCTTTTAACATGACAACAGCAAATGGGAACATCACCTGACAAATATTAGCCTCTTTCATTGTTTTTGGCTCCAAGATGCACTTAAAAATCAGAGATGAGCATAGAATAGCAAATGAACAGAAAAGGCTTGTTAATATCTAGTGAAGTAGTTAAAGAAATAAAATTTAAAAAACAAACAAACAAACCAAAACATAACAGCACAGGGTGATTGATTGGGTCTCCCTGTTCCACTGCAGTTATGAAAAGAAACAAGTTATTATACTTGCAAAAGGATCCACAAACATGATTTCCCATCTTCCTTTTGAATTACTTAAGATATTAATGTTATTTCCTGAAGCCTGTAGGAATTCACTGTCAAAAATGAGCCACTTTCCTGCTTTTGAGAAATACCTAAAATAGAGAAGATGTTTCCAAGAAAGCATTTTCTACAATACTGAAGCAAAATTAATCAGTCAAAGTTTGGTAAACAACCCAAATTCTCTGACATCAATACATGTGGAACACATACTGGTACGGCATTTAAAGCTAAGGTACCACAAACAGTCCAAAGTCACTTCAAAAGAATAACTAGCTGGAAGAAATCAAAACCCTTTAGAACCATAAGAGCTTCAGAAGTATCCACAACTCCTTTGTGCGCATTCGCATATGCAAATCATACAGAGCAGTTCTCAAAAGGTCTGGAGGAATTTCAGAATTCAATCCCATTCAGACCCTGCCCTCCTGAGCAAAAACACTGATAAGGGTTTGCACAAGATTCTGGGCCATGAGTGTTTCTGCTCCAGGGATATCTATTCCCCATCAGAATTGCTCCAAGAACTCAAACCACCCATCACACTGACCACTGAGCAAACTATACGTAGCAACATCTTTTGGGCATAACTTGAACTGATGTAGATATACATGGATAGCTGACAAGTTAAGGCTCCAAGGCTCCACTTACATTCCCAAGCCCCAAGGTCAAAGGCACTTTGTAACTCCCAAATAAAGCGTTTATTCTTGCCAAGCCCTGCATAACCTTACATCACTCTGGACACATCTTAGGCTTCTAGCAAAGTAACTCCTATTTTATAGAGTTGTATCCATGTATACTCCTCTACACAGCAGCAATATGAAGGACTGTTTTGTTTTATGTGAGAATTGCCTTTGCTCATCTACTGTAGGGATTCTGAAATACAAGCAAACAAAATCAGAAAAATAAGGTAAAACAAAAATGCAAAGCACAAAAAAAACAACCAACCAAACAAAACACTAAAAAAATCACATGTCCTGAAACACAGACACCGTAGAGTACGAAAAGCCAACCTGAATCAAATTCTAAGAGGTCATGCACAACTGTGTCTTAACCAACACAAGATATGTTAGGGATTCAGAAAATACTCTTTTGCAGCTTCTAGTTCTAGGCCTCTCTTTATCATACATGGAATCCATACACTTCTTTATGTATCACTTTAAAAGCTAAAGTAAATAATAAGTGTCACCTTCCACAAAAGGTTGCAAGTACTATCATAAGTACCATCTTATAGGAACTAGAATTGCTTTTCTCCCTCTGCCATTGCTACTGGCTAGAGTTATGCACAAATATTAACTTATACATACAGTTATGTATTTACTGTGGAGGGGACAGGGAAGACACATGAGTAACAACCCAAAGATTAACAAATTTACCATACTTAAATCTTTGTTCTATAGCATCACCTAAGAATACAAAGGTCTATGACATTTTGTTGTACTACCCTTGACACGAAAAAAATGCTAAATTACAAAGATACACAAGAGAACAACCTGAAATTATATGTCCATTTAAGAAATCAGCTTGTTTAACACAGCCTGCTTACAAGTTACATTATTAACAATTAACAAATCCACCATAAGATTTCATAGCGGAAGAAGACACTTCACCTCAAGATTTTTCTTATAAGGAATTGCATCACTGCAAGAAAGAATCTAATACATGCCTACATTTAATCAATTCTACACAGTTCATGATCACACACTTAATATACACACTTTTGTATGGACTGTAACTATCTTTTATCTAATTTATCTAAGTAATATTAATCTTTGTATTATGAGTTTCTGAGTTCACTACCCACAGCAAACAGAAGCCAGAAACTGTGCTCTGCCAGAATTCTCTCAACTAACTTACCACAGGGAAGCAACACTGAAAGAAACAGAAACTTTATCTTTACAACTAAAAATAGGTAACTGAACAAAACAGATTAAAAATAGAGTATCCAACAACTAAAAAAAAACCCCACAAAATTAAGCAGACCATAGAGAACTGAGGAAGGTTGCAGGGAAGACTGTTTAAACAGCGTAAGATTTTTAGGTATGAAAAAGGAATTTGCCTTTTCTTTAGGTGCTGGAAGAGAATTACCTTAAATCACTACTTTGTACTTGAGTAGAACATTCAAGCATGAAGCAATCTGGAGGCTATTCAAGCATTCATCTCCTAAAAGACTTTCTTAGTAATAGCCCATCCTGTTGAGGTAACATTCAGAGACATGAGATCAATAAAAGTGCTCCCAGATAGCAACACAGCTTTAGTAGTGCTGAGTTTAAGGCAATGGTTCTTAATCCTGACATGTCTCATGCAGGCTGCCACAAAAAAAAAAAGCCAAATTAATACCCTTTTCTATTTGTTCCCCTTCCTCACTCAAGGGTTTTGTGAATTTTTTTTTGTTGCAGACTCCGGAGCTATGGAGTGTTTGAGTCTGCTAAATACATTTCCCCAAGCCCAAGAGAATTCTGGAACAGTACCTGCTGTGGGCAAGACTAACACAAAGAACTACATGCAACTACACACTAGGAGATCATGAAATTCTGTAAATACTTTTCCAGACTAGAGAACTGAACCACACAACTCAGTCAAATTTCCAAACAACGAACCTATCAGATAGCTCAGCAATTCTGAATCCCAAAGGGATCGATATTCTACAAGTTACATTGCATCCCTAGGAACCCACAATCTAAAACAGCCTGTATAGGATACATTTGCCTCTGCATTATTTCAGTACAGATTCCTTGAAGAAGTATCAAAATCACCAATAACTTCAAGTACTGCACTTTAAACAGGGACTAGCATATGGCTACTGAAATTACAGAGAATAAGAAAAACCTTTCAAAAATGTATTTTTACCAGGAATCCTAAGGTGGGGGGAGAAAAGCAAGAAGGGAGAGAAAGAGGGAGACATGATTCATCAAAGCAGAAAATATGTCTTTTAATACGGAGGTTTCATAACGGAAGTGCCAGCATCCAGAAACCCAAAGAAGTGCAAACGGGCCCTAGAGCATGTTTGTTTTACTCAGCTATTGCAGGCAGCCCAACAAAAGCCCTTCCTCTTCTTGCAAGGTTTGCCTTCCTTAGCATTCATAGTCATTCTTCTACAACCTTACTGCCTTTCAGATAAGCTCTTTAACAGCTATATTTTCACTGGGTTAATCTGCAGGAGGCAAGAGAAGCCTACTCAAGAGAATTATAACAATGAAACGTAAGACTCGCAATACATTTTTTATCCAGGATTCTCTCTACTTAACCACTAAAAAGGAAAAGAAGTATGAAAGCTTCATACTCCTCTATGTATAATATCAATGTCTCCAGCTAATCTTCTTACAGTTTCTAAGCTGCATTCAAGTCCACATTCACCTAAGTGCATGCCTCACAAGCCTGTGCTTTCAAAGCAGGCCACAGCTTCAAGTAACTCCTGCAAAATTTTTAACCTCTAAGAAACACACTGAATGCTAAATCCCTTCTGTGTGCCGGGCTTCACACTCCAAGGCACTGGTAGAACAGCATCACCCAGCAACAAGTTAAGAAACAATAGATGCGAAGGAAAAAGATGGTCAGTGATATGAAGAACCAAAGGAACTTGCAGCAACTTGATCTACTTCTTCATCTCCATCTGCATCAAAGCTTTGAAAGAAACATCCTCCACTGACACCACGTTCAATACACGTCTATGCAAAAAGTTGAGTCAACTTCACTCAAACCTGTGTGCTTATTATTCAAAGAACTAAACTGCTCAGAAAGAGGTCCGATCACTTTGAACAAAATGACTGAATTCACAGCTTAGGTTAACACATACAAAAGATCTGAGACAGGGATTCATGTGGAGTGAGACTTCAAGCTCAAAATGCTTCTGTCAACACTATTTCCCTGAAGTTCTGCAAGAATCCTGCTGTGACTGAATTTCAAAGGAGATGAATGAAGAAAAGTAGGCAATTAATTACACAGTGTCCCATATTTTTTCTGAGTGCTAATGACTAAAGACCGACATTTAAAATGTGTTCAACTTCCAAGCATGTTCACAGACATTGAACTTAGTGTCTTCCAAAGTACCACACCACAACAGTCTTCATATGATTACAACTCACTTATGCTATTGCATTAATACTGAAATGGCCGTCATGCTTCCAGAAATAGTCCAACTAGACAGGCATACTGGGGAGGCAAGGAGCAATAAAAAATTCTCAGTGCTGTACACCACAAACAAAACAAACCTCCAAGTACAAACTGCTTCATAAAATACAACATTGTGCACAGTCGTGCTATGCAAAAAGTCTTTCCCATAAAAAATTATCTTGGTCAAATATATAAGAGGAAGCCATCTCATGAGGAGATACGGAGCACTTGCCAGTTCTCCTTAGGAGAGAAGTCATTAGCAGTTAAATGGTGCAGTCATCAACTTCTTAAGGCGGTGCCCAACAAAAAGGGATCTAATTATTCCTAATACTTGGCTAGGAGTTTTATTTGTATCTGCCAAAAAAGGGAAAATAATGGAACCTACAAACAATAGGAGAGTTTGGGAAAATACCTTCTTTCGGCTGCCAAAAAAATTAAAAACACACAGCAATGAAGATGTGAATCTCCTTCTGTCCATGGTCCATAGTATAAGACACATGAATTTAAAGAATGTTATCTTCAGAATTTTCCCCTGCTTCTCTCCCTTGCCTTCCACATGCAATTTATCAGTTGTCAGTGCATTTCAGACTGTCATTTAGCCATAATAACCTCTATATTTCTCCTTGCAATTTTCAGAAATTAATCTATGCATAAGGATATAAGACACTAAAATACTCTTTACTAATGAAATCTAAGAGACCATCAATCACAATGCTAGAAATAAGAAAGTCAAATTGGACAGATATTTTTTTTTCCAGGATGCTATCAATCCAAGAAAATAATCTAAGAGTGAGCCTTCTTCTATTGAGTTAATGTCAAAACTCCCACAGATTTCAGAGACAAGGCTGAGCATACAGTGGAAAAAAAAATCCTTGAAGTCACATGAGTTATTAAAACATTAAACACCAGATCCCATTTAGGCAAGTCATCAAAATTCAACTTGCCAATCTTTGTTGCAATTACATGTTGCAGTCCCCCAGTATTACTTGCAAAGCTTTAGCAGACCATCTCCAAAAAAGCAAATGGTTTTAAGTAATGTAAACTGCTAATAAATGCTTTGACAGTATTTGCACTTCTATAGATGTCTATTTTCAGGATATAAAAGTAACCTAACAATTCAGACCCCACAGAGAATTTGAAAAGCCTGAGACATGATCAAGAGCCTGATTCAGCCAAGTATTTTAATATATTATTAAAATCAGGCTTATGCTGATGTCCTTTCTTTTTCAACAAAAATACACAAGACTATGATTAAAGTGCTTTGTTGAACTGAGGCCCAAGTTGTAATTTCCTTTATTTATCTTAGATACAAAAATGGCTAAAGGTAGGGGTCAAATGCTGCAATAGACAGGTTATACGTTTAAGGACACTTGCTGCTATGAATTGCCATGGGGAAAAAAAAGAGCAGTAGTTTAACAATGGAAGTAAAGGGAGGATTTTAGATAGTTTAAGATAAAGTCTAAACAACAGCCTCAAAGTCTTTTAGCTTATTTGTCCTCTCTTTTCCCTGCCTGCTACAATCTTCCATCTTTCTAGCTTCTTGTTTTTTCAAAGTAAAATCCTGAGAGGATGTGGGCACACATAGCAACATGTAATGATAAGCAGATTAGATAAAAGCCACCACAAGCAGGCTGCAGGAAGGAGCCCTGCATTGTCAGGGATGCACCAAATGATCCAAAGTTTCTTCAGCTGTCACAATGCTTGCAAATACACCAATGCTGAACAACTACGTCTAGTAATTAAGGAAACTGAGCTGATTTTAGAGAGCAATGGAGAATAAGACAGGCATATGTTCTTGCCCAAAGGCTTTTTTTTTTCTTTTGTGAGGGCTACCAATGCCAGGATTCCACCTACAGATACTGGAAGGCACTGTAAGAAAGCAGTAAGAGAAAGCTTCTCAGCAACACAATGTGTTGCCTCAGATATAAACGTGCTTTTCATGTTATAGTAATCCAAAATTCGGAATTTCAATTATATAGTTCTTTAACAGAGCCTGGAATAGTACTGTAGTGTCCTTTATTAAGTTGTGATAACACAAGAGAAGGAAGTCAGGCCATTACACACTTAGCTGATGCTCTTTGATAAAGCTGTATTGCAGAAGGTCACAGATGTGTGCTTTTGCATCACAGAGGAGAATTAATTAAGAAACTATAAGTTCATGCTTTGGCCATCCCAAGACATAAACAGAGACTTATAAACTGGAGGATTTGCATTCCCTATTCCCAGCGCTAGCCTGCCCCCAGACTGCCAATAAGCTTATCGCTAGCACTATCTCAGCTGCATTCCTGAGCAGAACTGGGCTGTAAGGATGAATTTTTGATTACCAGCTCTTGAGAAGTCCTCCTCTTCAAAGTTGTTTATGGTCTACAACAACTGTTTCATGTGGGTGGACAAAACTGCAGATTTTCACACTGAGACAGACTAGAGAGATAGGTTCTGCACAGGTGAAGGGGAAGATGCAATAATCTCATAGAATCATAGAATAGTTAGAGTTGGAAAGGACCTTAAGATCATCTAGCTCCAACCCCTCTGCCATGGGCAGGGACACCTCCCACTAAACGAGGTCACCCAAGGCTCTGTCCAACCTGGCCCCTGAAAACAGCCAGGGATGAAGCATTCACAGACTCCCTGGGCAAGTCATTCCAGTGCCTCACCACCCTTACAGTAAAGAATTTCTTCCTCAGATCCAATCTAAACTTCCCCTGTTTAAGTTTGAACCCATTACCCATTGTCCTATCACTACAGTCCCTGAAGAAGAGTCCCTCCCCAGCATCCTTATAGGCCCCCTTCAGGTATTGCAAGGCTGCTATGAGGTCTCCACACAGCCTTCTCTTCTCCAGGCTGAACAGCCCAAATTTTCTCAGCCTATCTTCATATGGGAGGTGCTCCAGTCCCCTGATCATCCTCGTGGCCTCCTTTGGACTTGCTCCAACAGTTCCATGTCCTTTTTATGTTGAGGACACCAGAACTGCACACAATACTCCAAGTGAGGTCTCATAAGAGCAGAGTAGAGGGGCAGGATCACCTCCCCTTGACCTGTTGGTCATGCTCCTTTTGATGCAGCCCAGGATACGGTTGGCTTTCTGGGCTGCGAGCGCACACTGCTGGCTCATGTTAAGTTTCTCATTGACCAACACCCCCAAGTCCTTCTGCGCAGGGCTGCTCTAAACCCGTTCTCTGCCCAACCTGTAGCTGTGCCTGGCATTGCTCCGACCCAGGTGTAGGACCTTGCACTTGTCATGGTTAAACTTCATCCAGGCTGGCATCAGCCCACTTCACAAGCATGTCAAGGTCCCTCTGGATGGCATTCCTTCCCTCCAATGTATCAACCGAACCACACAGCTTGGTGTCATCGGCAAACTTGCTGAGGGCACTCTCAATCTCACTGTCCATGTCACCAAGAAAGATGTTTAACAAGACCATTGAAAATACCCCAGAATTGCAAAGTGAACCAACTAAAATACAAAAACAGTATTTTTCACTGTAAGCATTTGTATGCTTGTACACACATGTGAAAACAAATGGATTCACATTTAATTCCCAGATACTTTTCACAGATCTACTTACCTGACTCCCCCCTCTTCAAATCTTAACAGGATACAGCATCCTCCACAGCCTACTCTAAGATAGTATCTTTGCACCTCCAGTTGTCCTTTCTTCTAAAACAGAGTCCCAGGAGAAAGGGTGAGTTTGTAGCCGAAGTCAACTTAACGTTGCCCTTACCGAGAACACCTGCATGAGCTTTTATGTAATTCAAATAATCTACACTTGCATAATGCTATTGAGAAAAACTATACAAAATGTTGGTTCCCCAAAACATAGGAAATAAAATATTATCCTGGTCTGTCCATTGATATATTCATATAATTTTTTTCAAAACTATGTTGGAAGGGTCAGGATACATGCACTGCACTATGAAAGAGATTTGGAAGTTTTGCAATCAAGCATCCAAATCTGAACTTCCTCAGAAACTTACAAGAGGGTTCATGTGTACACACAAGTAGCACACTTCTGAGTAAGTCTTTACCCAACCACAGTGCAAAGGGCTGGCTGAAATTTTCCAACTAAAAAATAAGTATTTCTCTCAGGCTAAATTCAAGGTAAACATGTGCAAGGAAGCTAAGAGTCTTTTTGATGAAAAGCAAACATTTTAATCGTAATTTATCTTCATATCTACAGACATCATGCCCCAAATAAACTGGCCTATGTTAGAATTATATTCAAGTATACTAAAACACACAAAAAGGAGACAACAGGACAGCTTAAGCAATACCAAAGTTTACCTGAAGACTAAAATTCAAATGCTGCAAATAAATGAAATGTGGATGCACCTACTTTAACAGCGCTGCACAAAACAGTGTAGAATGCCTTTCAATGGTCTCATTAATTTAACTCTTAGTGGTATTTCAACAAGTTCTGTGCCTATTTCAAGTATTTCTTCTTTGTGTTTTCAATGTTTATTCATGGTGTACACTGAAGGACAGGGAATACAAGAGATACATTTTCATCTCTTCAATCTAAATCCTATTTTGGCTTCCTGCCTCTTTCCTAAATATTGAAACAAAAGACTCATTTCTTTAAGACCTTCTTACTAAAAATAGTTGGTGGGACTGCTTAATTGTGTTAGCTGAAGCACAATCATATGAAAAGGAAAGGGTTTTGTTGGAAAAACACTGAAGAGGAAAAAAAAAAAAGTCAGATTTCATCTGGCCTTCCCATCATCACTTAAGAGAATTGTTTTGTAGTTACATCATCAGGAAATAAAATACTACCCTCTGAGGACCCCAACTCTTTACAGAAAAAAAAAAAAAAAAGAAGGCTCAAAGTTCGTATCACCCTCAGAGGAGCACAGCTAAATTCACCACTTTTGTCATATAAAATAAAAAAAGTCAGAAAAAAGCTCCCTTAGAACAGCTAATTACAGGAGATGACCTGGAATTTAATTTTTCCCTTCTTAAATTCTAGGCTGTGAGACTAAGTGGAAAACATGATAACTAATCAGCTAACAACTTCTAACAATGTTATTATCAATAATAGAAAGGAACTGCCCTAACCCAAACCTTCCGCACATTCTTCTTGGCCATGAACTAGTAGACAAACGAAATATTTCACACAGCCCTGAGCGTCAGCTGGAGCCAGAACACACTAATGAGCTTTTTAAGTTCTGGCTATCACTAAAGTACACCAGTCAGACTCGACGAGTCCGCACAACACGGAGCGCCTTATATGGCTAGGCAATGACGTAATGCTCCATAGGCTCGGGGCATGCAAAGAGCCTATCTCTCATTGTTTAGTGGGACTGCTGGAATGCTCACAGCTCTGATGCTACAGCTCAACGCCTAGCTCACACCATGGAGCAATAGCTGACCCAGGATTTCTATAGTCCAGGAGCGCAAGGTAAGGGAGAGGGTGGGAAGCAAACTTCTTCTGGCAAGCACTGGCGCTTCTTGCTTTTTCCTATCGAGATACTTCTTCTTTTAAAAAGTCACTTCCGAAAAAAGGGGTGAGGATTGAGAAAGAACAAAATACCCCCAAAACAGCATCAGGAGATCTAGAAGATATATGGTTACTCGGAAGTAGGATGACTATTTCAATCGGTAAAGCTGTATTTTAAACAATTCCTACAGAGCCAAAGGATAAGGAATTAGCGTTAAAGGAGGACGTAGTTATGAATTACACACACTTTCCAAATGGCTGGATAAAATCATGACTGCATTTAAAGCTGTGGAAAGAGTCCAACAGCATTGTAATACATTAGGTAGAGCTACTGCCTCTTTTTATGCTGCATTTATATGCATATGCTATATATTAGTAGATATGTATGCACAGATGTCTCTAAGCATTTACTATGCTTTTGAACAACTTTGACTACAGAGGGATGTATAAATTGCACAAACATTACCCTGCAATAAGATTATGCTATGTCTGAAAGAAACAATCTTAAGTAGTTTGATTACTAACAAACTTCAGCTCCTACACGCTGCTTCCCTCTTCTGTGTCTTTCGTGCAAGTGTCAAATCACAAGATGACAGAACTGTCAGATTTTGAGGAAAAAAAACTTTTAAATCCTTGTCATTAAAGAAACAATGAGGCTTTCAAAATCAGAAAACTCACTGGTCTCCTGGAGGCTTATTCTAAAAGGTGCTGAACAGTATCGCAGTTACTGGAATTCAGAGAACAGAAAACAGTTTTGACGAGGCACTAAGCAACTTGAAAGATTAGACCTTAGTGTGTTTATAATTCACATCTGTGTAATACACAAAATTACACTGTCCTCTCAGCTGATTAAGGACCTAACCTTGTCAAATCGCCATTTATAGGAACAACTTCAATTAAGTCAATTGCACTGTCCTACTTACAAATTCAGATTACTAAGCACTTCTCTCCAGTCTTCTGTGCCACTGAAAATGTTAGAAAAGAGAGACTCCTTAAGACCTTTAAATTCAAATTCTTCTTAACAGTAAACCATGGTTTTGTCGTAGGTTTTAATTTTCCTTAATATAAAATTAAATCAGCATTAAATGTTACGACACCAGAAAGAGTTTTTATTTTGTTTTCCTTCATTTGATGTTTTAACTCCTGCAAAATCTTTGTTCAGGTAGGAAAAACCAAAGCTGATACAATCACACGCACTGCTGTACTAGCAAGCCTATATGGATTTAGAGAGTCGGTCAAAATATCATGTGTGAACATTTTCATTACTTTTTTCTTTTTAACCAAGAAAATATTAAGTAGTTATTTTCCATATACTTCTAAAAATGTAAATATATAGAGACACATTTAATTTCAAAGATAATTCAGGTATTTCTTTATTATTAACCTTGGCATTTAGGTAAAGGTCACATCCATGTTTCCAAGATAATCACTGCTGTTACAAGCAAAGTTTACACCCCTGTTGGTGCCTTGAGTCTGCCTAGCTACAAAATCAGGAAAGAGGGCACAGAATATTATATAAAGAATGAAAAGAATCCTAGCAACCGGAACAAATTTAAGTTTACTGTAGAAAACCAAAGCCTCGGATCAGTATCCTAAGTCCCTTACAATGATTTTGCTCACTCCTCTGTAGTATCTGAAGACTTGCAATCTATGTCCTGGCATACTTAGATCTCTTCACTTATAAGTGATAACTTTGGTTTCTACATATCTTATATCAAATGGATTTAATGCTTAATAAATAGACAAGTTATAAAGTGTAAGTTAGCTACATTATGAAAACAGGTTATGAACTAAAGTAACATAGTTTAAAGAATGTGTCTAAGTAAGAAAGGATTAGGTGAAGTCAAAGGACTACAATATGATTAAAAAAAATCATACAAATGCAACACATGCAATAAACATCGAACTTGATAAAGGCAGTAACTAGAAAAAGAAAAAAGCCTACACATAGGTAAGAAACTATTTCAGCTCCTCTAAATCCAACAGAGAAGGAGGGTAACATTTATCATTAACTAACTGCTTTAGCAATTTCCAAAGTACCATCTGTGCTGTGAATGCTGCTAGCCTAATATGAAACTTAACATCTATCAAAAGCCATAAGAACTCTATTTGCCACAGTCTGTCTTTCTTAGATCAAAAGGGAAAATATTCTTCACTTAATACCTACAGAACCAATTTTGCTCTCATTTATACTAACTGGTAAAATAAGTCCACAATAATTAAACTGAACTATAATGTCTCACTACTGTTGTAAACCACCACCCCACCCCAGTATTACACTCTCTTATCAGATTTCTTAATATGTATTGAGAGTATCTAATTTCAAGCAATTAAAACATTACTTTGAATCACCCAACAGTAAAAGGAGGCAGCAAAGGAAAAGAATTATCACATAATTCAGTCTTCAACAACTGTATTTCTTCACTTAAATTTCTTTTTTTTAGTAATTTTTAACAACATCCAATGTAAAGAGAAAGCATTTTTAAGAGCAAGTATATCCTCCAGAAACGAAAGTCAACTTCCTATCAAACTGCACTGGCCCTCTGTACCTTCCCTGCCATTTCCCTTCCCTCTACTGTCAAACGTCATGTACTGCTGACAGCAGAATTTTTAGATTTGATCCAAAAGAACAAGGGATATAATGCACACTTATTTTATCTTCCCTATTAATACTAGAAAAATCAAGTATTATTTACCTAATACTGTGATGAATTACCATGCTTGACATTGTCATAGGATAAAAAAATCTGTTTTAAATCCCAGTTTTCCCTCTGTGGCAGTTCTTAAAAGGCTGGTACATTTCCTCAGGAAAAATTCTTTACCAGGTATAGTTCAGCATGGGCAAGTGAGCAGCCATTGCTCCTCTAGACCTCTCCTGCAAACAGCTTCTCACAAATCCTGGATGTGGTATTACCTTACTACAGTTCATTAAAGAAGCAATTAAAATACCTAAGTCAGAGAATCCTAAGGAGTTTACAGTGTAGGAAGACCTATCTTTAAAAAGAATCCTATAAATTTTAGTTCTGACTCATTAATAGTTTCCCTTAATACTTTAGTCTGCCATCAAGTTGATCTGAACTTAGAAACTATGCCTTAGCAATAAAAATAAATCATTTTCAATTGCTTAGGTTTGCGTTTCTTATACTGAATGGTTCTGCCATGGCATCCTTGAGGTTTATGTTGAGCTTTTTTGAAGTGGATGAAAGCTTGGTTAGTTCAGCCATTCAGCAAACTAACTCTATTACTCAGCTCCAAGAGGTAGGAGGCACTGCTGAAAAATTCTAAATACAGTGCCCAGTCTTTTGATTTAAGTGAAGTAATGAACATGTTAAGTCTTAACACCTCTCAGTATGTTACGCTGATTTTGAGGTTTCCCGTGTTTTCTATCAGTGAGAGAGAAATCACTTTGATTGCATGTCCAGGGCACTGTGTTGTGTCTGAAAGGTCAGTAACAGCACTCAGGTTGATGGACCAATGGAGCACACTCAGGCATTCACAGCTCACTTTCCTCCAGTGTTCACAAATTCAACAAAAATATATTTGAAAGCTTTCCATGGCAGTCTGTAGTCTGCAGTTAAAAACAGCACAAAAACAGCCCCTCCCAATGCATTGCCTCCACACCAGAACAACAGAACTGAGGCGACAGTAAAGAGGTGGATGTTCCTGCAATAAAGGAATGCTAGCTGAGGAAACACCCCACAACATCATTGTATAACCCTCCTTTAATAACAAAATTGAAAGCTTGGGGGTAAAAGTTCAAGCCAACCTTGCTAGACAACATTTCAACACAAACTCAAAGTCCTATAACCTTGGCCATTCAAGTTGATAAATGCACGTACTTTCTGCCTGATGCAGAAGCCACCCTTTCTGCTACAGCTCATCACGCATATCACGATGATGTAACCTAACTGCTTGACTTCAGCCTCGAGCTGGGCAGGGGACCTATGGACGTGGTGAGTGGCTACTGAGGCAGATAAGCAGAACTTGAGCTGTTTCGCTTCACATTGCATGCTCATAGAAGCTGAGCAACCAGAGCCCAAAGCCACCTAACTGCTCATGCTCAAGCTTCAACAAACCTTCACAGTTGTACAGATAGGGTACACAAAGCTCCAGTGACTGTAACTGAAAACATGGATGGAAAAAACAAAATACTTCCGACAAGAAAAACATTCATCTTGCATACATTTCAAGTAAATAAAACAACTCATCAACCAGATTTCATTGTCCCATATAGGTTTCCAAAAGGTTAGGAATGAATACGGCAATCACACTTTAAAGAAACGATGGGTTAAAGTTCTTAAAAGATATGCCTTAAATCTAATATTCAAAGCAATTTCTTTCAAATTCATTACAGAGAGTGGACTTAAAACTTTGCTCTTTTTTTATTGGAGACACAAAGTTTACCTAGTGTTTGCATAACAGCTACTGCAATAAGAGAGTAAGAGAAAGAGAAAAGGTGTTTTAAAATGAAATGAAGCATCATGTTGCTACTACCATGAAAAATACACACAAGTTTGGCTGTTTAAAAACGGAAAGTAATACACTTATAAAACTCACATTTTAATTACATATTGGATTTTAGCACATGGACAAAACCATATTACAGAAAGTATAAGCTCACTGAATTCCATCAAATTTTTATGGATTTAATCAATATTCTGGCAAAATGTACGTAACTTTCAGTCACTAAGTCAAATTATGAAAATTAGTAAAATTTATCACCATTACTTGGCTTACCCCAAACAGGACTGTGTTCTACTTGGCTACAGAGATGTTTCAGAAGCCACCTAATAAATGCCACAGTTGGTTTTGTTTACAACTTCAGAACGCTCCCACCAGCCAAGCACATTCTCAGCCTCAGCAGAGATATTCTGTTTCAGATCCCTACATAGAAAAAAGGCAAGTGAATTAATTATATGAGTCTAATTGCTTTTTTAACTTGAATCTCAGGCTGTAACTCCTCCACCTTTGGGGCAGCCAACCCATGACCAAAACATCTGAAATCCAGTGATTAACTTAGTAAGCTGGATGTAGGTAGGTGGGGGAAAAAAATTACATCTGTTAATGCCCAAAGCTGAAACATTCTCTTCACTTACAAAATAGTACCATATACTCTTTCACGTAAAGAGAAAAGTCTTTTCATGAGCAGACCATGTCACTTCTAAATTAAATACTGAATTGGCCTCAACGAATAGGCCACCATGAACCTTGGCAGGCTTAAGACTTCTCCTAAAACATGCGTTTTTAAAAACATATCTAACATATATATATGGGTATGTGCATTTGCTTGGATACACATAAGCAGAGCAGGGAGATAAAAAGCCTCTGAAGCGAAGTCAGCAAGCACAGCTTCAATGTAAGTCAGTTCAAGCTAGATAAAATATACTGCCTATAAGAGGAATGCAGGGATGACACCAACCCATGGAGGCTTGTGCTTGGAGGTGCATACATTGATTCCCTTTCGGGAAAGCAGCAGACAACAGGTGACAAGAATCTTTAAGCTTACATATTTTGCTAACATTCTGTAAAGGAGGAGGGAAGAAAAAGTAACAATGGTATACAAAGGAGCAGCTGCTTTGGAAAGTGTCTGCTTGCCCTTGCTTTGTTCCCATCCCCTGCTTAAAGCTCTAGATGCCATCTTTGAACGTAGGAAAATTCTCCTACTTCAATCAGGATCAAGTGAGTGGGGGGAATCAGAATTTGACAAGGTAACATTTTATAACCTGCAAATTACCTTCTCATATATCTAGGCTAATGCAGTTAACTAAATAAACTAGCAAGCTCTGTCTAGAGATAACTGTGTCTTTTTATTTTCAGCATTAGAAATCACATCATAAATTAACGATAAAAGCTGAAATGTATTACAACAGAAACATACTGTACATGAAGGCATGCTCCTTCATTTTCAGTGACATCTGAAAATAGAAAAATATAAACATCACAGACCGTCAGCCAAGAGGCAAGAAAAGAGATCAAATAGGGCATGTAGCCAAATGTCCTTCAGTCACATAACAATATTGAGTTATAAATCAATTTGGGGTACTGTAACGAGGCAGAAAACTTTTGACTGAATTAACAGTTGTTTGAAGAACAGGGAACACTTGGAGTCTACAAGTCTTCATATGAAGGGGCAAGGGAAGCATACATGAATATGATGTTCCTCTTTCCTAAAAAAGCCATTTTCTCTATGACAATTTTTGAAAGGCAGAGAAAGTAAACTGGAAAACAACTAAAGATGGAAAAATAAGTATCTCTCTTGGCTTTAGGAAGACTGTTCAGACCAATTTTAAAAAGCTTTTAAGAAACCACTGGTCACAGAATATCTAGAACTAGTAAATTCCTTTTTTTTTTTTTTTTTTTGAATGGTAGCAATTCAGGGGTTTTCCTGAGACATTTATTTTCCAAACCAAGCAACAGCTGCTGAATTCACATGCAAGTATCTCATTCTAGATACAAACTCTTACTGGCACGCTGAGTGGACATATGACTAAAGGACCCAATTTTATTTTATGCTTAAGCAGGGCATTAGATCTTTAATGCAGTGAACTACTAAGGCTGCAGAAGAACAGAGAAATCTTACTTCAACACATCATAATTGACACATCTGAGTAAAAGATGTTCTTTATTTAAATAATTCATCACAGGTGAGGTGGGTACTTAAAATGTTATCTAAATATGTAAACTAATTATGAAGTAGACCTTGGTTAGAACTATAACCGTAAAAAAATTCTCAGACTATCATCCTTAGCTCTCCACTGTATCTTCCTATCCTGTAGTCTAAAACAATGTGTTGGTCCTCTCTGAAGATCAGTTTGTAGGACTGATGTTGACCATGTAAACTTAAATCCCAAGGAAGAACACTGACGCTAAGGATTAATGTGCTTTAAACAAACATGCATTGACTTTGCACCTTTACAAGATTCACCAAGACCTCCCAGGCCAGTGTGGCCTCAGGTTCTACCAAGACAAGAGAAAATCCAACTTCCAAACATCCCACAATTCAAAGCCCAACACATTCAGACATAGCAGACATACAAGAACATTTAACAGGATTTTATTAGGACTTATAACAAGAAAGTGAATTATCTCACAACTTGCAAAGTCCCCAGAACCACAAAGCTTCGATACCTAGAACTGTACACAGAAGCAATTTGTAATCTATCGGAAATAGGTTTTATACAATTTCTGAAGGTCACATACTGCAAAGCAGGAAGCAAGCAGCACTCTGCATCACTTGTAGTTTCAAAGCCATCTTTACCTAGTTAACCATGCTGCAATGCATTACTACAACCTTTTTCACTTGTGTCCTCCAAGATGAAGTACAGGACAACTCCACCTTAAAGAAAATGGACACCCTCACATTATCAGGTCTCCCGAAAAAAGATGCATATTTAGCTTCAAAGTAAAATCTCTGCTTGACATATGTGTTATTACTGCTCTTACTGTTCCCAGTCTTAGCTACCAGAAAAAGTTGCAACTGTAAAGGCAAACCTGATTGAAGTCTTTTGCCTATTTGGAAATCCTTAACTACATTACTTCAAGAAACCCTATATCAAGGAAAATTTAAGTATTGCAAGCTAAATTTGCAGTAACAATTAAGGTTCATGTTTTCTGCCCAAAAAAGGAATGGGGTGCCACCCAAGCCCAGTCTTCAAACACTCAGAGTTTATTATACACAATGCTACTTCAGAAAGTAAGCACACCAGAAAATGAGCTCACTTTTGTCTTAAGATCTATGTATACAGTTAAGATTTTATGGGTATTAACAGGACCCTCAAGAAGTCATGGAATTTATCCTCCTGCACAGGAGTGACACCACCTACATCATTCCTGAGGAATGTTTGTCTAATTGTTTTTAACTAGCCCCATCCCTCCAAATAACGGCAAACTCAAAGCCTTCCCAGACAGTCCCATTCAGTACTAAAATACTTTTATTCAACTTTCAATGTTTAATCTATGTGGTTCTAATCCCAATTTCCACACACAGATTCTTGTCACATGCATTGGGCATATTAAGAACATATTAAATCCGCAGCCAACCTCCACCTGTCAAAAAAAACAAGTGGCCACTGTATACGTGATCAGCTTATACAGGAGTGGCAGCAATGAGGATGCCTTCGATTAAACAAAAGAAGTACGTATGGGAGTATGGAAAAGTTCTAAATCCTACCACTGCTGATGACTAATGATATACAAATAAAGTCATGGTTAGTGTAAGAGATAGGCACAGTGCCTATTCTGCCCATAGACAAAAACGAGGCTGCAGACATCTATCTGTATATAAAATGTGTGTTAAGATCATTTTAGAGAACATCCAGTTTCTGTAAATGTTATGGGAAAACGACATTTACGACTAACAGGTATCCTCTGAGTAACATGAGGTGTTATTGTTGGCTTAGTGCATTTTCTGTCATACCAAAAATATTAACTAATTGAAGTTTAAATAAGGTTGTATGAATTGGATCCTTGCACAATTATGCCAGCTCTGGTCAAGACAGCAGCACTAGCACTGCCCCAGGTGAATCAGACATCAGAAAAGCACCTATTTTCCTAAATGACCCCAAAATAAGTATCCATAAAAGAGGCCCACCTTGAACCTCCACACTCTGATGTTATATACAGAACAAAAAAATGAAATATATATATTAAAAAAACCACAATCAAAAATGTGTCTGTACAAATAGACAGTATTTATCTATTTACCGAAATTGCTCACAGAAAACTTAGAATGTTTTCTTAATCTGAAGCAAGTATCTTTAAACTGAAAAGTGTAAAAAATGACTTGTGAGTTACAAACATACACAGAGTTGAAGCAACTAATTCATTCAGGGAAATCAGAACTTCTGCAAACTCTTCACTCACTTGAAGGATGCAGATTAAATAGCTAAGATAACTCATCTCTCCAAGTTTTACACTTCCACCAACAGTAAACAGCATGGCAGTAATAACTAAGTAGTATTTGCCTCACACAAACTACACACACAACTGGGGTACTCACTGCTACTGGCAGCCTGACTAGAACTTTCCAGAACTTGGGCAAGCTGTACTCCCTTCTTTGTGCCTAATCTTCCCATGGGGAATGGAGGGGAAACCATCTAAAAGACAGTTTTCAAGAGCTCAATTAAGTCCAACTACAATTTTCAGTTGCTACAACCTAGCAACAGACTACAATGGTAGCACTTACTGACACTGACACTCCAGACAATATAAACACATCCACCTGCCCATTGTGGGGGGGAGGGGATTAGTGGAAAAATCACTGTCCTGTTTATCTTATCTTAGTAGTACTGAGTGTTTTAGAACACTGGTGATTTTTGAAACTTCTCAGTAACTGGTCAAGCAATAATGTTCTAACACGAACACTTGAACTATACATTTAAAACAAAACTCAGGTTCATAAAGACACAGGATCTCTCCCATCAATTTGTTATCATGCAGTATCAAGTATCAACCTATCAAATGCAATCACTTCAATGACACTATCATTTAAAAATAAGAAATTATAAAAAGCAGTAGTTGTCTTGGGTTTTTGTGTGTAGTTACCGTATTAAATCCTCTTTAGCTTAATACTCATTCTAAAAAGAATCTGTTACAGTAAGTCAACACTGCTTTTCCATTTTAATAAATCTGAAGTTCAGGCACAAATTCTACTTGTTAAAGATGAAGAAAAAACAAAGGTGGGACCCGGATTAGTAACCCAGAAGTTCTGCCTCGCTCTTGTTGCTTTGACCCCTATACCACATCTCTTGTGGTTCATCTTTCCATTTCCTTCTGAAAGCTTTCCATCTGCTAAACTATAATTTCCTGGCTGACGTAAATTTGAAGAGTTCCAAATTCTGGTGTTGTATTTGAAATTACTTGCTTTATTTCCAACTTTACAGGCAATGTGGAGAGAGGGTGAGAGAGACAGAGGAAACAGGGGGGATGAATACGAATTATGGTAATACGAAAAAAACCCAAACTACTAACAAAACCCAAGTCATATTCCCATGGGCCAGTTAAATTATCAATGCGTTTAGATTCAAACAGAAGAAGATTAACAGTCACGCTGCATGCACAATTTTACTCCACTGAAATGCCAACAGTAATAGATACTGACTTCAAAGAATACCTGAAATAGCTGTTAAATCTAGGAAGAGGGAAGAAGAAAGAAGAGTGCATCTCAAAAAACAGTGACACACTGGAGTCCAGCTCACAGTTCACTGCCTCATGTTTCTAGCAGCTGAACTCTGGGACCCAGAATTTTTAAGGCTAATTTCAAGTAAAGCTCATTAATAATTGCGGTCTTCTCAGGTCAGCATTCATTTACAATTGTTTTTCAGGATACACAGTCAAGAAAAAAAACTAAAACAAAGTAAAAGCCTGCCAAAAATTTAATAGGATAGCAACTTCTTCATCCTCCCCTAAAAATCCTGCACCTTCCTATTATAATCTCAGACACTGAGGATGGCTACCATTGTAAGATTAGAAATGAATGGACAGAATTAATAATTATCACCTTCCACATTCAAACCGTTACTGCCACAGAAAGCACTCATACTTTTTACACAAGACTGATATGTAATTTCAAAGAATATCTGGATATGGAAAAATATAATCATAGAAAGGTTGGGGTTGGAAAGGACCTTAAAATCATCTAGTTCCAACCCCCTACCATGGGCAGGGCCTCACATTAGACCATGTCAGTCCAGGCCTTGTCCAACCCGACCTATATAATATAAGTCTGAATTTTATATTCTTAAACTGAGGTTTCATGGTAAAATAATACTGAATTTAAATACGGAACTAAAATTAGTGCAACTGTAAGTGAACGTTAATCCAGTCTTAGATATTATATTAACCAACATAAATTTGTTAAAAATTTCTCATGCCATTTACTGTCACCAAACCTACACAGGATTTTAAAACATTTATGACTGCCAATATCCATCCCTATATTGCCAGGAAGAATTTTCAGCAGTTTAGTAGTTGTGAAATCATGGTCACAAACAACATCGCTGCTCCAGATTAATTTTTAAAAGACTGTATTATCTGCATATGTTTTCTCAGCATCACAGCTGAATAGATCTGGTTATCCATTTGAAATTTTGCCCGTTAACCCAGAACTGGCAACACCATTCATCATATATGACTTCTATTAAGACTTGTAAAGCAAGTCAGCATTTTAAGCATCAGATAAAACAGTAATTATTCTTTGGTAGCCTGTGCAGTAATAAGGAGAACTCACATCCCCCTTCATGTAAGTTCTCATTTCATAAAACAAATCTCCTTATCAGGAAATTGCCATACATGTAGTCTCTTACAGTTGAGACACCTTTTGTGGAGGTCCACATCCTAGTATAAACTAATGAATTAAAATATACATATGCAAAAATACATTGGAAAATGCATTTTACAGTAAGCCTTTGCATTCGGGACTGTGGTGAGAGGACAAGGGGTAATGGGTTTAAACTTAAACAGGGGAGGTTTAGATTGGATCTGAGGAAGAAATTCTTTACTGTGAGGGTGGTGGGGCCCTGGAATGGGTTGCCCAGGGAAGTTGTGAATGCTTCATCCCTGGCGGCGTTCAAGGTGGGGTTGGACATAGCCTTGGATGACATGGTTTAGTGGGAGGTGTCCCTGCCCATGGCGGGGGGGTTGGAACTCGATGATCTTGAGGTCCTTTCCAACCCTAACTATTCTATGATTCTATGATTCTGTTGTGAAGTGCTGACTGATTCAGATAAAGCCAACAGATTACACAACAGCCATGGTATGCTGTTGCTGCTGTAATTTCAAAGGCTTTTGACTTTCTTTGTGACAAGGGGAAAAAAGAAGCACTAATAAAGATAAGAGAGACCCATAAAAGTAGCTATAACATATGTCTTCATAAAAAACTACACATCTATAATTAGAATTGCAGGCAAAGGAAAAATGAAAAAGAATAAAATGCACAGCCACCCCAAGAAATCCATTTTAGCAAACCCAAATTTTGTTGCAATAAACTGTGGAAGGCACAGACAGGCTGGCTGTCTTCCAAAAACAAATACTTGACTGCATTGGTGTCAAAAATTACAACTGCTTGCAAGATTCACCAGAAATCATGAAGCATGTTTCTCTCTTATTAAAGGCCAAGACATGGCTTATTGCTAACTGGGAAGAACGCCTCAGAGGAAGAGGCATGACTTCATCTGCATTTAAAAGCTTTCAGGCTAAGTGGTTTTATTTGCATTGTACAGGGGGAAATTCAGGTACATGTTCAAAACTTTTAGAAGAAAATCTTCCTCATGTTACAACCTGCAGAACCTCCAGAAAGCTACATCTTTTACCTGGAAAAGGTGGAAGAGCACAAGCTAGATAAAAATATGTATCTTTACGATTAAAAAAAAGAAATAACCAACAAACAAACCAACAAAACATTCACAATCTCTGTCATTTCTGCAGAATAATCTGATAAAAATAAAGATATTGATAAGGTACATATTAAAATCTCCTCAACACTTCAGTGAAGGGAATATTTAAAGTACAGCTTTACAAACCAACACCTATTTCACTTCCATCCACAGCTTTTTCTAAAGCCATCATTGCAAGATTGCTTAAAGAAAAAAAAAAAAAAGTATTGGTTTTATCCTTATTATCCTGAGAATAATGATTCATTTTAGAACAAACTGAAAGTATTATAAAATAAGGGTCTCATGCTTTCTTGGGTTTCCCTGATACTTGGAAAAGCCATCCCCTTAGATTGCTCTAAAAACATTAACAGCATTGATGTAATACAGGTCTCCTCATAACAACGGAAAACTCCAGCTAAAGAAAAAATGATAGCGCATGACACCAAGACAATTAACTGTTTTGGGAGTCCCCATATCTTGTAGAGAACACATTATCATTATGCTGCTAAATACAATGTAGTGTAGCCAAAGCAACATACACTTGGGGGGGGGGGACAAAAAAAAAAAAACAAAAAAAACAAAACAAAAACCAAAACTACTGTAAAGCAAGACAGCACAGTTGAATGCATGGAATTAACACCAAGAAGCTATTGTACCCATACTAAGGAAAGTGATTATGACGAACAGAGAAGAGCTGACCAATACAGTGTCGTTAAAGAAACAAAAAGGCAGGCAACGTATTGCAAACCACCAGGACAGTAAGCCACTAAAAAAGCAGTAATTTGTAACAGAAGTTCTGAAGAAAAAGTAGTAAGACACTACCCTGACTCTGCGTAACTACCTATCATTCATAGTCATAAAAAAATGAATGTTAGGTTTGAGACCTCACTTGGAATATTGCATACAGTTCTGGTGTCCTCAACATAAAAAGGACATGGAACTGTTGGAACAAGTCCAGAGGAGAGACACAAGAATGATCAGGGGGACTGAAGCACCTCCCGTATGACGACAGGCTGAGAAAGTCGGGGCTGTTCAGCCTGGAGAAGAGAAGGCTGCGTGGAGACCTCATAGCAGCCTTCCAGTATCTGAAAGGGGCCTATAAGGATGCTGGGGAGGGACTCTTCATTAGGGACTGTAGTGAGAGGACAAGGGGTAACGGGTTCAAACTTAAACAGGGGAAGTTTAGATTTGATATAAGGAGAAGTTCATTACTGTGAGGGTGGTGAGGCACTGGAATGGGTTGCCCAGGGAAGTTGTGAATGCTCCATTGCTGGTAGTGTTCAAGGCCAGGCTAGACAGAGCCTTGGGTGACCTGATTTAGTGTGAGGTGTCTCTGCCCATGGCAGGGGGGTTGGAACTAGATGATGTTAAGGTCCTTTCCAACCCTAACTATTCTATGATTCTATGAAAACAATTCCCAATGCCTGGTTTTGCTGGCCTGGATTCTGAAAGAGTTCTTGCAGTCCTATGAAATCAAGTGCTTGGAATTACCTGTGAAAGCTTTGACTAAATGATATACCTATCTTTGCCTAATATGAAATTACATGATACTGAAATTCAACTGAAAACAAAATCAATAAAAATATTTTATTAGATAGGGGAGTGCCTGTTCCTTTTCTTTTTTTTTTTTTTTTTTTAGCCAACTCTTTTTGACCTTTGCATATTTTTGGTAAAATTGGCCTCTCAAATACTCTAGACATTCTTCCTCAGAAAGAGAGCATTCTGGATGAAGTTAACAAGAAGTATTTTTATCTGTCACAGAAGTCTGTAAAATGTCACAAAATGCTGCAGTTACAGCACTTCTTCAATTAAACATGTGATTCGCCTTAATTCAAATGATATACGTAATCAAGCCCTGACCTGTACAACTCAGGCTCCCCTAAAATAGCTGACCAAAACCAGGCAATGAATTAAAAAGAATGAGGGCCCACACCACCAAAACCCCCAAACATTTTAGGGTCCTTTTCCATTCCTAAGTGCATGTGTACAGACGCACTTGCATGACCTATTGAACCATGAAACAGAAATTCAACAGACAATGAAAAATTTTTTTGCAAATATTAATGGACTCCCAGTTGACTTCTTACAATATCAATCTCAACTCTGTCCAAGAAATCATTACCTATTCAGCACTCTTGAGGGCATTTTCTGCACAGGAATGCATGAATAAGCATAGAGTTATCAAGACAAGCGCAAAAATTTTACTACACAATATACTAAAAAAAAATAAAGGAAAAAATGCTTAATACAGCACTTTTTTTATTTTAGAAGCACATTAAAATCCTTCAATTCAGCTTCTGCACTATGCTCCATAACTTGACTTCAGTGGAGTGATATTATATATAAGTTGTTTTTAAAGAAACAGATCTCTAGAAATATGTGCTCGCACTTCTGTTTGAATCTTAAAACAGTATTTTTTCTTTTGATTGAAGGAAACATTTTCAAACACCCTAAAGTCTTTTGGCATGACCAAACAAACAGAATCTCTTGAATATCCATTTCAGTTTATACAATGAAACAGGTCAGATATTAATACTTTAGGCACTTGCATTTAAATAACCCTTACAACACAGACTTGATCAGAAATTCGGTTAAACTACCTCACTCAAGCACACAAGTTGGGCTGGAACCTCAAGTGCTTTGCTGAAGCAAGTCTTAAGCATTAGAGATGGCTTGAGAAATGAAATTATAGAAGAGGAGATAGAAAAAAATATTGTACATACACTGATGCTCACTGGAAAGGCTGTTGGGATTACTCAAACATTTGTCAACTTAATTATTTATGCACAATTATCTTATTTGCATCATAAAAAAAAAATACACACCAACCCTATGATGAAGTTTACAATTGTTGTTTACTATTTGGTCTAAGAGTTTTCTTTGTAAAGCAATTTAAGACACACCAGTCACTGGAGCATTACAGTTTCATTTGGTCAGAAAGACATCATCTAATTAACACAAAAGTGTTAGGTAAAATACTGATTAATTAAGGTATTAAAATCCTCAGTTAAGTTTGTGTTACAAAATTAAATTATAGTGAAGCAAGCTAAAACAAATCAAATGCTAATAAGCCCAAGTCTATTTTAACAGTATTAATATAAGATGTCTTAACTTCATGCAAACACAAAAACTGAGTTCATTCCAAATGAAATTGTTAGTTATGTTTCTGTTATGGTTTTATATCTATGGCAACAGTAAATCATCAACTGAACTTCACTACTCAAGCATTTAGAGACAAGGGTGGGGAGGGAAAAGAGATTTTTACACTAAAAAGAACTCAAACTCAAAGTAGCCCTGAAAAGCAGACAAAAGTTTATGTGCCAAAACCCCAGTAAAAAGCAGCCTTTGAAGACAGCGCAGTCTTCTTCCCAATTATTGTTCTGTCAACCAGGAGCGTTCCTTCAAGCTCATTTCGCAAACTTCTCCCTCTCCACTTCTATTATTTCACATCTGTTTTCTGCACTATGTTAACTGACTGTTGTAAAGAATGTGGGGCTGCTTTAAGTCTCTGATATCAACTCTGTTTACTGCTACTTCCCATTCTGTCAATTTTTCATATAAAGCATTTTATTACATTCGATATAGTGCAACTTTTGCACTAAAGACCAGTGGGAAAGGTAAAGATGATGTAAAAAATGTTGTAGTCGTCAACTTCTATACAACACCATCATTAAATCAGACAAGTCTGATGGGCAGTTGTATAATGTATAATGGCAGGGACTTCCTCTCTCCATGCAGGAAAAGTACAATGCTGCCAACGGGCATGCTGCTGAGGCACTCTATTAAATGCCCAGAAATACATACCTCCAGTCAGTCAACAGCTAACGAAGAGCTGTGCAAAGGAGGCCGCTATCCAAGCTCTTCCTGAACTAAAAGGATGGCTGTAACAGGAACTTGTCAGTGGGAAGCTGCAAAGACACACCACTTGGACAAGGGCATCACAACAGTGACCAGAGACAAATGTGGAACAGGAACCATATGTTCAAGCAGCAACTTCTCGAGAGCCATCGTATTTCAGGAGGGGAAAAAAAAACCTCAAAAAAAAAAAAATAAAAAATAAAAATAAATAAATAAAAAAAAAGGGCAAGGAGTCCTCAGCTAATGAGAACTGAAGCGGTAATTCTGTGCAAGTACAGTCCTGAGATGCAACAGTTCCCTCATGTGATCTACATACCACTGGATAGGTACCATACATATGTAGAACAGTCAAACACAAAAATTCTAATACTTCATTACTTCAACCTAGGCTTTTCAGATATGTCTTTAATACCAGAATATATGTTTAGGTGGGCATAATCTAATTGAAAGGAGGCAAATGTACTTGCCAAACCTAATCATACCTCAGAACAACTCCACAAGCATCTCCCTGAGAAAGAAAAGGCTATAGAAGAACCTAACAATTTGAGGTATTAACAAATTAAGTATGTTGCATCTTGGGTAATATATAAACTTGAGTACTAATATAAACTTGTATAACTAATTTTGGAAAACCATTACAAAAACTTTCAAGCATCATGTACAAGCAGGGTTGCACCCAGGTGCATCTGCAAGTTTTGGATATAAGACTGAATCCAAGCCTAACAGACAGCAAGACGTTTGGGCTTTCTCAAGTTCAAAAAGCACAACCTGAACACCTGTTTACCTGTTGAGTGCATTTGTGTGCGTGCGTGTGCGCGTGTGTGTGTGTGTGAGACAGAAGGTCACAAGATCTGCATTTCTACTGAGAACTGACTTACCTGCAGTTTTGCTCTAATGTGCTGCTTAGAAATTGGTACCAGGCAGCCTGACTAACTGCCTGGTGTGGCTACATTTCCTTCACATACTTTAACATCCATAAGGTTTAATCATAAAACATCAGGATGGTTTATAAGCAACTTGAAGTTATTAGGAGGTTTATGATGCTGTAAATTACACCTGCCCTTGAGGGCTGTACTGATTTAATTTCTCAACCACAATGATAATCACATTTCTTAAAAAAAAAACACCTGCATGCACATACCTAGCCTCAGCCATCAGCCAAGATCCATACTGTTCCAGTGCAGAATACCAATAAATTTTGTTGCATTAATACCTGTCAAAAGCTTAAAATGTAAACACAGATTCATAATTGTTGAAGTTGTTAAGTGATCACATTGAAGTGTCCATTACAACAGAACTTCTGAATAGAAAGTAAGGCCTGCGAACACTTTCCCATGATGCTACAATGAGAGGTCTGCTTGTAGTTACAAGTTCAAGTGGATGTTCATGCACATCTGGAAGAGATGTCATAATATTTCAAGTGTGGTTTTAAATGCCCATTAAAATGGCTACAAAATGCAATATTATTTCCTCCCACAGATTGAAAAAGCTTCTTGAACAAGAAACAGCATATCAGGCAAAAAGAGAGAAGGAAGACAACAAGAAAATAGCTAAACTGAAAGGAGAACTGACTAAATTGAAATCCTTTACTTTAATGGTGGTGGATGAACAGCAAAGACTCACTGAGCAGTTGAATCAACAAAGTCAAAAAATTCAAGAATTAACCACTTCTGCAGAAGAAGCACATAAGAAGCTGGCATTTGCTGAAGCAAAAATTCAAGAAGAAGAACAAAGAGCCAGTAGGCTGAAGGCTGAACTTCAAGCCCAAAGCAGTAAGACTTCCCAAGACCAAGAAGCAATGATGGCCAAACTAACCAATGAAGACAGTCAGAATCGTCAGCTGCGGTTAAAACTAACTGCTCTCAGCCAACAAATTGATGAGCTGGAAGAGACCAATAAATCTTTACGAAAAGCAGAAGAAGAACTGCAAGACCTAAGGGATAAGATAAATAAGGGGGAGTGTGGGAACTCTACACTTATGACTGAAGTAGAAGAACTACGGAAACGACTGCTGGAGATGGAAGGAAAAGACGAAGAGCTCATAAAAATGGAAGATCAGTGCAGAGAACTTAATAGAAAGTTAGAAAAAGAAGCATCACAGAGCAAGAACCTTAAAGGGGAAGTTGACAAACTTAACAAAAGAATTATGGAGCTGGAGAAATTAGAAGATGCTTTCAACAAGAATAAACAGGAATGTTACTCCCTGAAATGCAACCTAGAGAGAGAAAAGATGTTAACGAAGCAGCTGTCTCATGAGCTGGATGGCTTAAAAGCTAGAGTAGGTGAGCTTGAAGCAACTGAAAGTAAGTTAGAAAAAACTGAGTTTACACTTAAAGAAGATTTAACAAAGCTGAAGAGTCTAACAGTGATGCTTGTGGATGAAAGAAAAACTATGAGTGAAAAAATAAAGCAAACAGAAGAAAAGCTGCAAGCCGCAACTTCTCAGCTTCAGGTGGAACAAAATAAAGTGATGTCAGTCACAGAAAAACTAATCGAGGAAAGTAAAAAAGCACTGAAATCAAAATTCGATGCAGAGGAAAAAGTGTCCAGTGTTATAAAAGAAAGAGATGAACTGAAAAACAAACTGAAAGCTGAAGAGGAGAAAGGAAATGATCTTGTTTCCAAAGTGAATATTCTAAGAAAAAGACTTCAGTCATTTGAAGGTGTTGAAAAAGAACTTAAAAATAAACATAAGGAGAGTACCAAATCCAGCACCTCCTTGCAGCAGGAAAACAACAAAATCAAAGAGCTTTCTCAAGAAGTTGAGAGGCTTAAGCAGAAGCTGCAAGACATGAAGGCCATAGAAGATGATCTTATGAAAACTGAAGATGAATTTGAATCTCTTGAACGAAGATACGTCAATGAACGGGACAGAGCCAAGCTCCTATCAGAAGAGCTGGAGGCTGTGAAAATAGAAATGGCTAGATATAAATTAACAGAAAAGGCAGAGTCGAATCAAGAGCAGCGCCTTTTTAAGAAGCTCAAAGAGGAGGAAGCTAAATCAAGTCATCTTTCCAGAGAAGCAGATGCACTGAAAGAAAAAATTAATGAATACATGGCAACAGAAGACCTAATCTGTCACCTCCGAGGTGATCATACAGTCTTACAGACGAAACTCCTCCAGCAAGAAAACAAGAACAGGGAGTTAGCAAGAGAAATGGAAAGCCTCACGAAAGAATTGGAGAGGTACAGACGCTTCAGCAACAGCTTCAGGCCCGGTCTCAATGGAAGGAGAATTTCAGACTTGCAACTTTCTTCTAAAGAAGTCCAGACAGATCCAGCAGACAATGAACCGCCTGATTACAAAACCCTCATGCCTTTAGAGAGAACAGTCACAAATGGGCAGCTGTATGAAGACAACGATAATGAAGATAAAGACAACAATGAGGAAGAACAAACAGTGTCTTTCAAAAGCAACTCATCCATTGCAAATGCCGTGAACAAAAAATTATGGATACCTTGGATGAAGCCCAAAGAGAGCCATCCTCAAAATGGAAAGATTCATACAAAACAAAATGGAAACTGTGCACAGTCTGGAGACCTAGTGCTAAGCCATACACCAGGCCAACCTCTTCATATAAAGGTAACTCCAGACCATGGACAGAACACAGCAACACTTGAAATAACTAGTCCTGCTACTGAAAGTCCTCACTCCTACACAAGCACAGCAGTTATACCCAACTGTGGCGCTTCAAAGCAAAGAATAACCATTATTCAAAACACATCCTTAACACCTGTAAAATCAAAAGCAGTAGAAGATTATATGAGCTCAGAGCAAGTAATTTCTCCTATTACTATGGCTACTTTTGCAAGATCTCAAACTCCTGAATCATGTGGCTCTTTAACTCCTGAAAGAACAACGTCTCCTTTGGCTTCACCAGGTTCAAGTTCTCAGGAACAAATACTCTCCTCGGAGCCTTTGGAAATGGGAGCCAAGCACACCATTTTTAGAGTATCCCCAGACAGGCAGTCGTCATGGCAGTTTCAGAGATCTAACAGTACAGGATCAAGTGTAATAACCACTGAGGATAACAAAATCCACATCCATTTAGGAAGTCCTTACGTCCAAGCTCTCACCAATTCCAAGCCTATCAGCCCTTGTAACCTAGTGCAAGACAACAGAATTCCAGCACTAGCTAATGGCTTACCCAATAAGTCCACCAATAAAATCACCAGCAGTATTACTATCACACCAACTGCCACTCCTCTCCCACGGCAATCACAAATTACAGTAAGTAATGTCTATAACTGACCCCCATCCATGCTGACACCCTTACCAGCAACCCATCCTGTTTTTCATCCCAGCAAGAATTATTTGGAACAGCCTCTTTACTTTGGGAGAGATCCATGCATGAACTATGCAACAGTATATGGAACTAACATAAAGTTTTGCCTGCTTAGTGTTACCAAGCGTGCACTTACTGTATATCTTTTCATTGAAATACAGTTATGTAAAATATTTAGTCTTGCACTTGTATAAATGCATCTTTATGTATTTCTATTTTCAAAATAACTCACAACACTTTTAACTGCAACTTACCTTGGTAAAGTATTTTAACATTACAAAACAGTAAATAATTGGTTATTTTTATCATTGCTTGCAGAATATTTTTTGTTTGTTATGTGTGTTTTGTATTTTTTTTTTTTGCATGTATGGTAGAATTTTAATTAAGCCATAATTTTGCCTGCTAACTTCAGATAAGACTTGATTCATTATCTTCCCTGTTATTTCCCAACTCCTTCTAGCCTTCTCATTCCAGATAATTATCAGTACCCCACACACTCAAAATACTAAGTACTGTATCTCATTACAAATTTATGATGCATATATGATATGTTCCAGAGCACAACCACCACTTCTTCTCCCCATCTTTTTTTACATTGTTCAGTTAAAACTCTTTTTAAACTTTCTTGCAAACCTTTCTTGTAAGTGAACCAAGTTCAGAAGCTTGTATCACAAAATCCTTCTTCCCAAACAAGGCAGAGCTCTTCCAATACAAGACAAAAACTGCTATCATCTAGGTATGCTGCAAAACAATAAACAGCAACACTTACATTGCTAAATGATTACTCAGAAGAATGTATTCACACATAATCCTCAAATTTTATGCAAGCTCCCAGCCATCAGTTTAACATACAATACAATCACACCGGTACCCTGAAGAAGAAACGAGATTAGCCAACTATGGCATATCTTCATGTTTTTCAAGTAACAGGCAAAGAAAGTTTGACAAAAGTGCTAAGAAGTAGTACTAAACCAACTCTGCAAACACATAGGCTTCTAGGACTAGGGTGAATAGGAGTACCATTCAGAATGGACAAAACAGGTTAAGATATTTTAATGATGGAGTATTAGTGCCTAAGAAAAGGACAGAAATATAAGCAATTCTACCGTTTACACATGTGCTAAGCAGTCAATTCTGGCCTCACAGAAAATACTGCTAATAGTGGAACAACTTCACGCCCAATGTGAATCAGCCCACAAGACCTGGAATGCACTTTAAATGTCTTTCTCAAAAGCTGTAAACTGAAAATGTAAATTGGAAAGCTTGCTTCTTATTTTAAAAAGTTAAATGCCTACGTAACTTATGCTGGGAGGAGAGGAGGGGGTGATACCTTTTATAACAGTTCAACCTCCTTATCAACAAGGAAGTTTGCAAGTAAGCAGAAAGTCCTCACTCACTGAACCTTTATCATTATGCTGTTTACATTATCTAGAGAAAAAAAAAATCTGCAGTATAACTTAGCAACTGATTCAGCAAAGGACTTTGGCACATGCATTCACATAACAAGGGGACTTTATAAGTCCTTTTGATGGACAGGAATCTAAATTATCACAACTGTATGTAATAACTGATTTTAGAAGGAATGGTTTCTATTGAAAAGCAAAGCCCACTACTCATACACGCTTCAGTCAAATTAACAAGGGGGGCGGAAATTTGTAGAAATTTGTGATAGAAATGGACATAAATGTATTACGGTTAAGCAGTAGCAATTTTAAAAAACAAACAATGTGGACCTGCACAAGCCTAGCTTAACATCATGCATAACCTGATACAGCATCTCCTGAAGGTACCAGGCTTCATAAGAGGTCTTTCACATCTATTTTGGCCTGCTTTAGCTTCAATGAAATGACTGCAAAAGTGAGATCTGACTAAGGTCTGGGTGAGAAGAAGTACATAGTGTTATTCTGCAATGCAAAGTTTGGCTCCCACCAACTTCAGCAAAGGTCATTGATCAAGTCAGCTGCCAGCACTCAAGCAAGTCAAGATAATAATCATTTTTAAAGTGTGCTCATTATACAAACAAATTACTTAACTACATTTAAATTACACATTCTTAACAGCAGAACTCATTCAAAATAAAAAAGTAGTCCATTCAAAACATGTTCTCTGCACTCCTAGAATGTGGTATACTGCATATCCTGTTGATCCATACCCAAGGTCTCTGCAGGGACACATTACAAGCATGGTACTGAATAACTGTGTCTGAAGTATGCAATTGAAAGTGTACTAACAGACACCAGATCCTCCAAAAATTAAGGGATTAAGAGTTGTCCTCCAGAAGCACTAATACTTTCTTCAGTTGGACTTAAAACTCCTACAGAAAAACAAAACAAAAACAAACAAAAAAAAAACAAACACACTTCACTTCATACCTGTGGCCAAAAATACACAGAAACATGTTGATCATTAACCACCTGGCCATCCACTACAACATCTTATAAACGAAAAGCACAAATGAGGACACTTAGTCCTTTGGACAATTACCAAGCTGTATGAACAAGGACATTCAGAGTTTAAAGCTAAGTTTTGAATAAAAAACCCAGGTAAGAGTTCACACTACTAAGAAGTTTAATTATTAAACAGGACAGTACTTCTGTTGCTGCCTTAATTCTTACACTCACGATGGTTTACCAGTAACTGATCAATTAACAAAAGACAAAGGAAGCAGCCACTCATTACTATTAACTCCTAAGTAAGAAGCATCACTGCTGCTTGTAAATGAACTTGTTATTTCCTAAAAAACTTTAAGGGATGGTTACATTCCTCTGCTGATGAAACAACCTGTGTGTAAATCTTAACTGACTTCACAGTGCAATTTTTGTCATTCATTTCAACAGATTAAAAACCAAATAATTACTTTGCCTTAAAATAATGTTTGCAGAATAAAACAGGTCCACTCTATTTCAATTCCGAGATCTATTTTAAAGCACAAAGCAGAGAAAAAACCCTGGATCTATTTGTTGAGAGCAGAAACTTAACTGCTAGAACAGAAAATTTAGCTGTAATTTTATAATAAAATAACAAATAGGAAGAGTATCTTAAGATACCAACTCACCAATTTACAATTACCAATTTACAAATTAACCTCAAGCATTCATAACATTGCTTCATATTTCAGATTATTTCCATTTTGCTGACTGGAAATATTCACCTATTTCCTTGGCAGACAAAGAACAAACAGCAGAGCAAGAGAAAATTAAATGAATTGTCTGCAAATTGATTTAAACACTCTGGAAAAAAAAAAAAAATCAAGCATAATCATATCAGAATTCACCAAATAAGGCAGGGTTTTTAGGAATTTCAAGCATTCGACAAATGGTAAGTATTGCGATTAATTTGGAGGCTGAGACACTTGCTTTCAGCATTTGCCCAAAAGCCAAAAATCTGACAAATATGAACCAATTAAACCAATTAAAGGGAAATATGGTCACAAAGCAAACAGCATATATCAGAGGGATTAAACTGTGAAAGAGAGCATAAAAGCAGCTATCAGCAGATCATAATATCAACCCTTCTCTTTTCCAAAATTCTTAGCAACCATGCCCTCTGAAGTCTAAAATCTGCCTTTTAGAAAGGGAGAATTAACTGATAAAAAAATGGGAGCAGTTACCAACTTCCCTTCGCCTTTTCAGTTTTTCTTCAGTAAGTGATTAAGGGCAGCTCAAACACTTCAGTGATTAGCATTTTTAAGCCTTCTTTTACTGTAATTATTTCAGAAGAAACACTTGTAACTTTAGTCCTTACAGGGAAGATGGATGAGGAGAGGGTAGGAAAAGGAGTCAAGAAAAAAAAAAAAGAATAATCAATATTCTGAGAGCAAAGAGTCCATTCATCAACTTAGAGGTAGTATTTCAAGTTACTTAAAAACCTCCCTCAGGTAGCTAATTAAGAAATGGAACTGACAAAATTACAGAAGAAGCCAGCTAATCTTCATGATCCGAAGCATAGCAGATAATAGGGTGTCTGGGGACAAAATGCAAAGCCGTAATAAGAAAAAAGATCTGTATGTAAACATCTCGTGAGGCTTAAGGAGTTGTGTTCCCCATACTGGGAAAAAAAAACCTAACTAGAAACAGAGTTGTACAGCACTACTTTTTGATTAAAATTGAATGGATGCTGCAGGATTCGGTGATGGAAATGGAGTAAGCATCTACAGGATGACTTTGTCACTAGGAAACAGATCTTGAGACAGGCAAAACAAAAACTGACAACTGCCTAATCTCCAGGCTTAAGCAAAGACTACCAGAACATTACCAAGAAACACTAGAGAAAAAGATCGGATGGTTCAAGTACAGCACAAGTGGGCGCATAAAGACATTTTAAAATTAACACCAAGTACTGTAAGTGGGAAATTGCTTAAAAAAAAGAAAAGACCAATCTTGAAAATTTAAGAAGCATGAAGCGTTTTCATGAATCTCCAGCCAGTGGCCCCAAGATGACACTGAATTCTCTCTGCTACCATGTCTCCCAGTGACCCACCATACTGTGGGCACCCAGAAAGCCTCAAATATCAGAGCTACCAACTAAACATGACTGTCCTCTATCCACCGAGCAAGGTGCTCTTGGGATACAGATTTTTAAGACAAGAGAAAAGACCTGTTCTAATCAATGACTCTCCACTAGTCAAGCAGTGGCCTGACATCACAGGGTCTTCATATAGGAATGGACAAAAGAAGGTCCCTCCCCTTTCTTACCCCTACCACATCTCATAGTCCAAAATGCTGCCATTTCAGTTATGCTGTCATTGCTGTTCAGGAAGGCAGCACCATGAACCAGGTCAAGAAACAAACCTGGATTAAAAAAACCCAAAAAAACAAACAAACAAACAAAACAACCAAACAAAAAGAAAAAAAAAAAAAAAAAACACAAAAAAACCCCACACAGCAAAACACCAAACACAAACCACCACACTCCACAGATCTTTATGGAAGAAAGAAAAAAACAAAAAGCAAAAACACAAAACCAGGATCTACCTCACAGCAAAGCTCTACAAAAGAGCTATATAACTGACAGGGCAAGCAAAAAGGATGAACATTTTATGCTGGAATCACTGCCAAAGCCCTGGTCCCATCACCTTAGATGCTACCACTAGTGCCTGAAGATTTATAACCTCGCATGCAAACACATCACAAAGCACTCCAAATATACAACAAGTATCCATCTATCCCATTAATGTCCTTCTGGAGTAGTAAGAAGAACTTACTCTTTTAGGACAGAAGTTAATTGACTTGTGCAGAATCACAGTAAGGCAGCTTCAATTGTGACTAGAACCTTAATTGCTTCAAACTCAAAGCCATTACCCTTTTAGATACACCAACCTGGGCTGGACAAAAGGTAGAGGGTTTTTTTTAAAATATAATTTATATATATAAAGACTCTCATTAACACACCTTTTATGTGGCCTTCATAGAGGAAAACAGCCTGTTCCTAGACAGAAGAAAAGTCGTGATGGTAAAAGCAGAGGATTTTTTTTCATTTTCCATGTAGAACAGATTTGGGCCCAACCTGGTTACCCCTGTAAGCTTCTTCAACATATATATCAACTAATATGAGAAAAATATATGCAAGCCTTTTGAAAATACAATATTGATACTGAAGATATTTTTGTGTTAAAAGGTGTGTGTAGGTACGAGCACAGTTCCAAACACTGTTAAAAACTGCATACCCAAACACATATATCCCTATCTGCCCACAATCTGTACAGAATAATACCTGCTGCCAAGAGGCTCACTCAACAAATGGCAGCACAGCTTTAAAGCAAGTGAATTAATGCTCTCACACAGATTTGTAAAATAATGTATTATATAAAAACACTAACAGTTAAGCACCAGAAGAAACATTTAAGTGCCAGCACTACCCTCTCCTGGACAGAATTAATATTGCAGTGTGTTTAGTATTTAAACAGGCCATACTACTCTTGGGGACTCCAGCTGCTCAACATGGTGCCCGAGGTCCCTCCTTGCTCCTAGCAGTAAAGAAATAAGCCAACTGCATGGCCGTGTTGCTCACCCAGTTGTCCTTGCCCTAGCGGAGCTGACCCATAGCATAACCTTACCTTTCCCTGCATCTTGTCACTTACCTATTAAAAATCAGTTTCTAAACTATCTTCTGTTTAAAAAGATTATCAGACTTCCAAGTGAAGACATGTCCCGAGAAAAGGAAGGCACATAAGAGAATTTTAGTAAACAGGAATACAACTTCTGCCTCCAACTCTGTCCAACCATGCTGCTTTTCTCCACCAGGAAGTAGATTGGTGTTCAGAAAATAAGACCATGGTTACACATTTGGGTACCTGAGTGCAAATCACGTTACATACATGGAAATTACTTCTAATCTTATATTTTTCTATCAAATAGGTCATATTATTGAAATCAACGGTCTTGTAATAGGCCAAGTATCAGCCGAAGAGCACAAATCACAGAAAACGTAGCTTAGAAGGGACCTCAGAACATTTTCTAGGCTATTCCCTTACTACAACTTTACTTAAACCTTTCCAAACAAATGCCCAGTTCACCCTGTTCTAAAAAACTTCTGCAACGACAATTTGACAGTTACTCCAGGAATCTAAAAGAGGGTTTAAATATCCTTGCCATTAAGAATCTTGCTAATTTCTAAACTAAATTTACTTTGCTGAAATTGTAATCCAGTGCTCGCTTTCCTATCCTGCCACTGGACTTAGAAAACTATTTTATCTGCAACAGACTTTCACATATTAGAAGACAATTATCATGTCTTTCCTCAGTTCTGTTTTCTCCAGCTTAAAAAAACCCAATTGCTTTCCCACTTAACGGACCAAGTACTACAACTATACAGATTACAAAGCCTTTTCCCTTTACAGAACTGTTTATATTGGTGTGACAATGCAGTGCCCCATGCCAGACAATACGCTGCCTAAGATCTTACCAATGTTAATAAGTACAAAGATTATTTATACCACTCCTGCTTACACATCTTCATATAGTCATGCCCACAAGCAGGCTGCATGAAAGGAAATGCAGAGCAACTGAGAATTTTCCCTCTGGATTCCTAGAAGACAGATGCCAAGACCTAATCAAAGAAAAGGAATCTGAATGCCCTGTGCAGTTGAGGAGGCCTAACCTGAAATTTCAGCCAAAGCTGTTTGGTTTGGAAATCTAAGGGAACATTCAGGTTTATTGCTTAATCTTAACTCATTCTCACTTGCAGACCTGGCTTACGTTCTGACTGCAGACAATCACCCAGGTACAAACTTAAATGTGCAAGAGGCAGGCTTGTACATATACAGATATTTGACTTTTGTGTGAAGGGTCTTCAGCACCATCCCCTGGCCATTTTCACTAAAGTTGAAAATTATACTCTCCGTTACGCATATGCCTTAAAGTAAAAATTTAAACAGTGAAAAAGAACCTTACCTAAAGTTCTCTCTCCTAGATCAATTTCTACATTGACTGTAGCAAGATAAGTAAGAAAACTTACAGCAGAAGTATTCCTCCCTATTTAAATAAATACAGTACAAACAGGAAGCAAAACACACATCAGATTTAAAGAGATTTTCTTAAAAAACAAATTAGGACCAAAGGCAGGACTACTTCAACAGCACATAAACAGACATATTTTTCTCCCCCAACCACCTCCAAACACATGCATTTGCCTTAGCTACTCCCCAGAAAGCAAGCACTGTATTGTGGTAAAATACCTGGCAGCCCATATGATTAACAGATGAGCCACCTCTGTGCCCATGGGGAAAATAACTGAAGTATGTATGGAATATATATATCATGATATTTCAGAGCATGCTTTCACAGTTCATTTACTCAAAGTAAGAAGGACCACTTTCACAGTCATGTGTGAAAATTCCACATCTGTCACCTGTGGAGTGTTTGTCCCCGTCCCTGAAGTACCTGCTGTCACTCATTATAAAATAACACAGTTACTCATTCCTTCTCCTGCCAATTCTTATTACAGGTGATTGACATCTAGTTCAGAAGTTAATTTAAAACTGAGGAAGTTAAATGATCCTTATGAAATTGCACCTTTCTTGATTCTTAGGTCATTACTTGCCTTGAAAATGAGCTTTAATTGCTTATTTCCACAAATATAAGCACTACTGACAAAAGCACTGATATCTTTCCAAGTCCAACACCTTAAACTCATCAATGCTATTGTTATTTCCAGACAGCCATACCACAATCTTCTCATTTCAAAAATGTGGCTACTTTAATGTCTTTGGGGCTGGTTGCCTTTGCTGCTGCAGTAATTATTCGCCAATATTTACTTGACTGTGTTTAGACATATTAAGTAAAGGAAAACTGCATGACTATTCAGGTAGCTCCTTGGCAACATTTTGTTTCTAGCGCTGCTAGAGAACACTGGTGGGAACAAACAAGGGCTCTCCAGAACATGAAAGGCAGCTCAGCTTGGTTTTTGAAGGATAAACATGTTTTATTTCCTCTTCTTCACTTGGAAAGATAACAGATATAAGAAGTGGCCTACAGATGGGAACTCAAGGAACCATAACTAAATAGTAATGATGAACACGGAGACAGCAAATTCAGAACACAAGTGAGTGTCAAAAAAAGAACGGGAGACTGAAAACCATTCACCTTGAAGGAAAAAACAGGAAGGATGTATACATTGGAAGACATTCTTGGTGCGCACACAGATTTCCCAGCCATAGATAAAAGTTAAAAATTATATTGAAAAAGACCTCATATATATATATATGGCTTTTTTCAGTCATTCAGGTGTACCCAAAAAACCCAAATGGACATCCCAATACACACGTATGCTACAGCCAATGTATTTGCTTACATGCCTCTAGATTAAGTAGTAGGGGAGGAACTAAAAGAATAGCACAGAAATTTTCAGTACACATACAACTAACTCAATGCAGAAATTTATATGCAGTTACTTCCAAGTGCTTTCCAGACAATTCCCACACAATGCCATTCCCTCTTTACTGGTATATCTTACAGCAATTTAAGCACAATTTAAGCAACTGACCCAAAATTTTCTTTTTACAACTCATACCTGAGATTCATAGTTTTTCAAGTTCAAAAACAAAGTTTAGTCCTTGGTCTAGCCACACATGTAATTAAATTAAAAACATAAAGTGTCAACGAGTGTTTTCCTTAAAGTTATTCACCTTTTCCTCTCTAGAATTTTTACCAGGAATGATGAAAAATAAACCAATTTTTAAATGTTGAATGGGGAGAAAGAGAACTAGATGGACAGTTTGTTAAATCCCTCCCTGACAACTGAAGTTATGGCCATACAATTGTATTGGTGCAGTCACTGAAGTGCAAGATCAGTTGTCCTGGCACAGAAACATAATACTGTTATTGTTTACCTGCACAGGAAAAGAGCCCTATAATACAACTGTTATCCTAAAGTCTGAGCCCATGCCAGCAGCTGCACCAGTTCAGTTACTGCAGCTATAAGCAACTGTAACACAAAAGAGAGCAATATAAACACAGTAATCAGACCAAACCTTGACAAAGTCATCAGCTGTGATACAACTCTCAGCACTAAGGGATAATAATTCAAATGTATTCAATGCTGTCCTTCAGAATTGCAAAACAGAACAGCATTTTGAATCACAAAAAGAAAATTTTGCCTGACATGAAACCTGAAGGCTCAGAAGGTCATATTGTAAATAGTGGTTTTAATGAAGTAGAAGCTGAAGGAAATTACAGGCCAGAGCACAGGAGTATTTTCACATCTAACTTCCCAGTGACTTAGTAAGACTTTAGAGCCTGAATACCAGTTAGATGCACAACACCTGTAAAAATCTGGGCCTACAAACACCTTCTTGAAGTACTAACTCAATCAACTATGACAGAATCCTCCAATGTCTTTGTACCCTATGGAATTTCTAAACTGGAATGCTTCTCAAAAACAACAAAACAAACAGAAACTACAAACCAAAACAATCCACAACTCTTTCTTAGAGATATAATCACACTTTAGCATGCAAGACTTCAAATATATTTATCTCAATATGCTATTCAATATGCTACATTACTATGCAAATATTTATCTCAATATGCTTAGCAAATGATGGACAATCTAACTCTTTTTTATACTTAGAAAACTGAGGCATATTTTGTATTATCTCTTAAATTTACATCAGACTGTAGCACTGCTAGGAATAGCCCACCCAAAATTTTATTCTCAACACTGTGCCTCATCTACCAGGCCATACCACATAGTCAGAAGGCAAACTGTTCCAACTCAGTACTCAAGGAAAGCCACATAGCAGGCACACAACTATCCCCTCCAACATTAACCCCTTCTCAACATGGTGCCTTTGGTAATTAAAGCAAAACACTTTCGAGTTCCTTGCATACTGACAAATAAGTGATAAATTTAAGACTAACATGAAAATGTATGTTTTGGTTTTTTGTTTGTTTCTTTTTTTTTTTTTTTTTTTATTTAGCAATTAATGATAAGTTTCAGTTCAGTTTTACTGAAAATACTGGGATGCAGCTCAAAAGAAAAACTTTGCTGCCACCTAAAGGTAAAATCTTCAAGGAACACATGGCAAAAAAAACTGCATCTCATTTTTCCTTACTCAATTTCAAAGCCCTGATGCTGAAAATCAAAACATAAAACTAGCTATACACATTCAGACCCAGGGAGGATCTATGTATCTCATCTTTGGTAGTAACTAGCAGTAAATACTTATGAAAACCCCTCTTTTACATGCTCTGGATTTCAATCCATTCAGATTCTTTGATATTCACCAATCAAATAGATAAATTAAATACAAAACTATATTCTCATTACCAAGGAAAGGAAGTTCAGAGAAACAGTTCTAAGAGCAATGTGTTTAGTTTTACAAAGTGGAAAAGACACTGATGAGCTAAATACACAATTTGTCTCTCCTCACTAATGCATTACTTATTTTCTTGGTTTATTTCAAGATTACTGATGCATTCCGCCGTTCAGCTCCAACTCGGATCCCCAAACCAAAGCCTACAAGCACAACCAAAGTACCTGTCAAAATTCCTGTTGGACATCTCAGCAAACCACTCCAAGACAGCAGCTCTGTAAAGCTACGCATTGTAAGGACTGTGTCTAAAACCTGTCTTCAAGGCGGAGGGAGAAGGTAAATAATTTTCTACGATCTAGGATGTAAAAATGGATTTAAGCAATCTGAATCTCAGCAGTAGTTTCCATCAGGGAAAAGCCTGAAACCATCCACGTGATCAGCACATCAATGGTCACCAACCACAGAACAAGAGACATACAAATTCTCAGGAGCCAAAGGTTCTGCAGGGGCCGAGCTCTGCTCCTGTTTTTCTGGTGTAATTCCAGAATGTGGTCCTCATAGTAGAGAAGCACATGAGGCACAAATAAGTTTTTACTATAAATTCAGTTTTGACATGTTCCACAAACAGGAATGCTAATGTTGCCTCAACAGATGTGTAAAAACAAGGTCAATCAAGGAAGGCTGAAGGAGGTGCCATTTTGTTTTCAAAGTTGGTCCAGTCAAGAATTGTTTTAGTATAGGTATCTAAAGTTCAGTAGTAAAGACAGAATGAAGAGAGGTATTGGAAAATCTGTTCTTTTATAATGCACAGAACTTCAAGAAATGCAGAGTTCCTTGTTGTGCCAAGCATCACTTTCAAAGCATGATTTGAAAATGAACAGTTTTCTCCTCAATGAGTTAACTAATATGATTAACTCACTACTATTTGTGCAGACATTAACTTTGAAAAATAGATATAAGAATTGACATGGATATTGTTTGTACTAGTTGTGTAAAGTTCACCATTTTATTTGGACTATTGTATTTATATTTGAGTTCACTTAAACAGTACTTTGGAAATTATAAAAATTTGTGTCACGCTTAACAGTAAGCTGTGACTTACACAGAAGTGCAGCTTCGTTCCTGCATTCCTCCACAATTTTGCCCCTCCTTTCAACTGCTCACATGCAATCAAAATAGGTAACAACCACATGGACAAATCTTCATGAAGGTTATTTTTAACATAAATCTTTGTACAAGTAGTTCATTAGTTCTAGTTCATCCATGACAGAATTTGCTTTTTGCTTTTCTTACAGCATAACCTCCTTAAAAGACTAAAGATTTACTCAGTTTCCTTTCACCCATTGCACAAAATCAGTCAAAACATTAGAAGAGACTCCAGGTTCACTGCTTCTAATTTTCTGAAAAATAGCAGCTGTTGCACTGACAAGAAAATTTCTTGCTGTTCCACTTTAGAAAGTTAAAACTAACAAGATACAATTACTGCAAGGAACACCACCCCCACTCCCCCCACCCCCCAGGAAATCTGTAATACCAACTAACATAAGTTACTGCTTTGGAATATAAAAATCAAATTATTTCCCTGGTATTAATGTCTCCCTCATTCTTCTTCCCCTAACAGAGTGCATTCCAACAGTCTAAATGGCTCAACTGATAATTTGTGGGAAAACTCCTTTCACATAGGTCTTTCTTTAAGAACTGTCAAATCCTAATTCATAAATAAAGCAAAACTCTGTGGTGATCACAGTGCCACAGCCAGAATTGCGATCCTTTTGCTGAAGCAAGGAAAGATTTTGATACATTCAGTTATCTGATTTTTCCCTTTCATTTCACAGCTAAAATTTTAATTTAACTACTGAGACAGTACAACACGTTAGCACTGCTGCGTGACTCTTTTTGCAAACCACAACAGAAAACTAGGCTTCCCTCAACAACTCCACAAGAAAGTCTCTAGGAGTACTGAAATAACGAAAAGTTTAAAAAGAACAGTCTACTGAAAAAGTATTTCAGCTTGTGTCCTTTGACACAAGACACACTTGTGTCAAAATGCAGAAATTAAAAGAATGACTCTTCATTATTAAAAAGAAAAGTCTTTGAGTTTTATTCATTAAATCTGCAGGCAACTATAAACCTCCAAGGCTCTGTGTCATGTAGGCACAGATCCAAATAAAATCCACTGAAGCACACCATTGTATGTTCTGTAGCTCGCAGAACGAGGGTATGTAAATGCGAAGAAACACAAATTTCTAACAGCACCTGTTGACTTGGCATGTTTATCAGAGAGATCTTCAGTAGAAGAACAAGTTTCATCAGAAGGGAGAGTAACTCATGGATGAGCCAAAAAAAGAGAAAAAAAGATATAAACCATACATACATCTGCCAACAGATCTTAGCTTCAATCAACCAACAAACTCTCACTGAACACGCTACAGTGAACATTCTGATAGCCAATAGCTGCAAATCACATATTGATGCTATCTGGCACCCTTAATTGCCAGTCTACAGAAAGAAAAAAAAAAAAAACTCTAGCAAAACAAATTAATTCCCACAATAGCATCCGTCGCTTTAGAGCCCATAAAGGACTCCACAAGTCTGTCGAATCATCCACCATAGAATCATATTATACTTCGCACCTATCTGTACTGCTATCATAGAAGAGTTTCTCTGTCTTTTGCTCCTGTCTTGAGATGACAATTACCTATGAGGGACATAGCTGACAAAGACTTTTACTTAAGAACCTAGACAAATGAGGATACTACACTCCTACGGGATTAAGGAAGACACAGAAAGCATGGAGAATGAAAGACAAGGAGTGGTAACATAAAAGGAGGAAACTGGAAGAAGTTTTGAAAAACAGAAGTGCATCCCTCTCCCTCAAACTGCTTGGGAGATGCGGTATGCTGGCTATGGGCAAGATATGGACAATTACAGTACTGTGAGAAGTGCTCTTTCTGTTCATGGAGAGAAGAGAAAAAAAGTTGGTGTCTTTCACCAACACTAAACAATCTCTTTAGTATTTCTTAACCTCTCCCTTATAGTTCTGAATTCAATAAAAAATCACATTCAGGACTGAACATAGTTGTGATATGAACCAGAAAAAGGGATGGGAGAAAACCCTGCAGTTAAATGACTTTGGACATGTGTAACACTAAACACTGATAAGTAGACGATAATCCCTAACCACTCTCTCCATAGATCTCCTCTCAAAGTTAAAGGTTTGCTGATGAAGTTACTGAGCAAGATTCTTTAGTTTGTGCCAGGTGACAAGGTAAATAGAAGGCTAATCCCTTCAGGGTTTTTTTCGGTTGGGTTTTGGGTTGGGGTTTTTCTGTTGTTTTGTTTCTTGGGTTTTTTTACGTCTATAAACCCTGCAGCAGGGTAAACATTCATGTCTCAAAGCGAGAGTAACTACCTTTAATCTTTAATATGTATTCTAAAATAATGATTGGCCAAAAGCAAATTAAGAATTACTTATATATATATATAAGGATATCTATTTTGTGTTTTCATACCCTTTAAGTGAGTCTGAACATCTTTCATGCACTTCATCTTAAAAGCAGCCTCTTCTAACTACGAGTTACTAAAATCTAAGACATGTTTGAGGGATGAGTTATTAGGAAGAATATTCCATTGGCCAGGACTTCTTCTAGGGCTACTCTTAAAGGACTTGGCAAATGATCAGTACCTAGAAAGTACATTTTGAATTCTGCTTTGTACTTACAGTTGTGGCAGAGATGCTTTTTTAAAATAGGTCAGCAGTAGTTGGATAGTAAACTTCTTATGAAACTTGATGCTTCACAGAAATAAACTTGATCAAGTCTATCAAAAGTGCTCACTAACGGGCAATTATTTTTTGTGTATTGCTGCTTATATTGTATATTGTAAACCATGATTTCCTATTTTATGCCAACTGATTTAAAAGCATTTTATAGTATCCATAAGATGTGGTACAAATTAACCTTTGATTTTACATCTGTTGTACGTGAAAAATAGCTACATAAAATAAAAGTAACAGATGCTCTTCTTTTCTCATGGCTTGTGTCAACTTAATACAGTAACAGTCTCCACATAAAGAACCTGCCAAGAAGTTTACAAAGGTAGGGTATGTGGATCAGAGTACATGGTCTGCACAATACTCACCTGTAATCATTACTTGCGACATATTCAAAGAATGTTCTTGGAGTAAAGTGTATGTAGCACTTTTAATGCAGGGCTGGATTAGATACAGTCTCATCTCAAAGTCAGATGGTTTATCTACCATGTCAAAAGTTTATCATCCAAGTCCTAATTTGTATCCCGTTTCTAAAGGAAAGCTGCCAACATTATAAAAATCAGCTGACACTGATCACCCGGCTTGAAACCTCTGGCTGGCAGAATGTGCAGGCTTCTAAGATATTTAGAACTCTTGACATTATATTGAACAAAAAAAACCCCTCCAAAACACATTAACAATCAATCAATAAAATAAGGCACTATAAAGCCTTAAAATTCATTTTAGTTGTCTTGCTCTACCACAGTAAATGCCATTACATAGTTTTCCACAGTAAATCTCAACATGTAACCACAGGCTGTAAAGTGCTTTAAGACACTCAGAAAAAAAGCCAAGTATAGGAGCCAGATACTATAAGCATCAGGCAAAGCGACAAATCAGCCATAGTACCATGCTCCAAAGAGCAATGGCTGGAGAAAAGCTGTTTCCTGCCCTCTGACAGTAACACATGGCAAAGGTGATGTTAGGACACCCCAGAGAGCACACGGCTGATGCTTTTCAAGAAACACCGGTACTCTTTCCCTCCAAAGGCCTTTTAGAACTGTAAGTAACATGGGTAACAGCAATCAACGCACAGTATACACCGTTTCATCAAAGAAACTTCGTTTGGAAGAAAACGCAGTTTAGAAGCTAACTGAATGCAGGGGACAACTGAGCTCTGAACTCAGAGCAAGCTGTTTTCTTCCTCGCACCCTGCATCCCCCGCCTTTTAAAATTCGCTTAGATGTATTTTTGTTGAGTGGGCACCTGTTACTTAAGCACTTTTATTTTCGTTTGCCGCTTCATCCCATAAACACCCCGGGTCTGAGGAGCAGAGATTAGACATCATATGGATGCGGAGATTTTGCTCACGATCAAAACCGCCATCGGTACCAAGCAAGGAAAAAACGCAGGCACGGGAAGAAAAAAGCGGGTGAGAGGAAAACCAGAAGTAAATTAAAAGCGGAGAAGGGAAAGGCGGAGGACTGGAGGGAGGCAGGAAGTGGGAAGCAAGGGGGAAAAAAAACCCCACAAAACCAAACAACGAAAAGGAATGAGGAGGACCACGTACAATGGGGCTGGCCCTCAGGAAGCCTGTTCCTAGCCCAGCATGAGGAGCGAGCTCCAGGACTACCTGGACTGTTGCCTGCCACTGCCGGGGAGTCCCACCACGGCTCGTCCAGCTCGTCCCCCATGCCGCTGCCGCTACTACCGCCACGCGGGGAGCGAGAGGCGGAGCGGCCCGTGGACACTGCGCCTGCGCGCTGGCACCGCCCGCCCGACGGGAAGGTGGGACCACTGACGGGTGATTCGCCCCTGCAACCCTTCCCGCCCCCATGCCCCGTTTTACGACTTGCAGCATCCCGAAAGTAACCGGTTAGTATGAGCTCCCTCCCCTTGGACGCGCGACCAAGTCTGTGATACTCTTGTGCTCGATTAAGGTGATACGACACCAACCAACCAGTTTTATGATTTATGAATGCAAAATACAAGGTATGTGGTTAGATATAATAACAATGACTAACTCGATAAGCAAGTGTTCTGCCATGTGTTCTTACTTAGTTCTAGTCAATATTCAATAAAAGAGAGAGGAGGAGAAGCAGTGCTCACACTCAGTGAGCACAATGTCAGCCATTGGGCAACTCCAGAGTCATCCAAGTTGGAAAAAGCTGGCACAACCCAGAATTTCAGACCAAGAATCTGGTATTCACTTTACATTTAGAATCCAGATTCTAACAGAAGCTCTTTTCTGAGGCATGGGAAGGCATTTACACCCCTCTAGACATACAACAAGCACACACAACTATTTATAACTATTTTTAGCAGGGCCTCTTGTGATAGGATGAGGGCAGTGGTTTCAAACTAAAAGAGGGGAAGATTCAGGCTGGATATGAGGAAAACAAATTTTACAAGGGTAATAAAATACTGGCACAGGTTGCCCAGAGAGGTGGTGGGTGTGCTATCCCTGCAGACATTCAAGGCCAGGCTGGATGTGGTTCTGGGCAACCTGATTTAGTTGAAAATGTCCCTGCTCATTGCAGGAGGGCTGGACTAGATGACCTTTGAAGGTCCCTTCCAACCAAAACTATTCTACGATTCTAAGAAAGGGAGAAAAAGAAGTATCACCACCTGTGGATCCAGCAATGTCTCATTGATCCTCTTCACCCAGGGTATTCGCAGTGGTGGGAGCTCACCCTCTGACCTAAGCCTTGCCCTTTTATGCTCATATTCTTTGGAGTGCTATCAATAATTTGCATACGAAGTATAGAGAGGTGTTACTATGATAATGATGGGCATAGTTTAGTGAACACATCCACAGTTCCAAAGTTGGAGTTCTGTGAGGGCGGTCATTGTCCCTCATATTGTGGTGTCTATGATTTGACTCCATCCTTTGAGTCAGATTGAGTTAAGCATTATTCACACTTCTGTGGTGGCTTATCAGCTTCAAAAAAAGGGGTCACACCAATCCTGTCTATGCAGTATCAAGACATTCTTGATGTTTGCTTCATTTTTCCTAATTCTTGCAAGGCCTGCCATGGTCAAACGCAAATGGTGCCTGCGATAAGCTCAGTTTCCTGACTCTCACCCCAACCCGTGGCTCAAACACTGCTGGGCTCAGTGCTGGATGTCTTCGTCCACGGTGGTTATGATCAGAAGGAAGTATAGCAGTAGAAAATACATGTAATCATACATCGCACGGTAGCTATACCATTAACAATATCTTCTTTTAACAAAAACATCCTTAAAGTCGATTCTACAAAACTGTCCTGCGTTCAGCAGTAGCAGTCATTTTTCTCCTTCTCAGTAGCTGGTGCAGTGCTGTGTTTTTGACTTTCAGCCTGGGAACAACACTGATAACACTGACGTTTTTAGTTGTTGCTAATTAATGTTCACTCTGATCAAGGACTTTCTGAGTCCCATGCTCTGCCTGGGAGGAGGAGAAGCTGGGGGGAAGCAGAGACAGGACACCTGACCCAGACTAGCCAAAGGGGTATTCCATACCACAGCACATCATGCCCACTATATAAACTGAGGGGAGTTACCCAGAAGGGCTAGATCACTGCTCAGGTCGGGCTGGGTATTGGTCGGCGGGTGGTGAGCAGTTGTATTCTCTTCCCTTGTTATTTCCCTTATCATTATTATTGGTGGTAGCAGCAGTGGTTTGTGTTATACCTTAGTTACTGGATTGTTCTTATCTCAAACCGTGGGAGTTACATTCTTTCGATTCTCCTCCCCACCCCTCCGGGTGCAGGGGGGAGGAAGAAGCAAGGGGAGCGAGTGAGTGGCTGTGTAGTTCTGAGTTACCAGCTGGGCTTAAACCACGACAAAAACCAAAATGTGTCCCAGGCCAAGTTTGAGGACTATGGCGCTGGGAGATCAGAGGAAAGTGACTGTCCAAAATGGCAATCACAAGGCAAACAAACACATATTAAAATAATAATTACAGCAATAGCTAAAAGAATAATTGATCCAATATGAACTAACAGACTGTGTATGACATTTTGTCCTTTCTTATTGTGTCTCTTTTGGTGGTATAATTTACCGGTGGCTTCACTGTCTATGTGGTGACAGAGGAGTACCTTTTTGCATTATTACTGGGTCTCCAGCAACGCAGATGGTCATAGTTGTCAACTGCAGCTCTTGTTGTCAATGCAGAGGCTGATGGCCATGCTTCCCTGGTCCACCGGGGCTGGGATTCACATATGCAGCAATTAAACAGATTTCCACACCTTCATGTCAGTGAGGAACCTCCTCTGGGGGGATGTGGGTGGCACATGCATGGTTTGGGACTGGGTACTCTCATCATGGATTTTTTCCCACCTTGTGGTTTGGCTGTTTTTTACCACTAAGTTTCAAGTGGGTCTTCCAGTCGCCTGGATGGCTCAATTATAGCATCATTATATGGTATTCCTTTTTCTAAAATGTCCCTGGCCCAAGCCCAGGGAATTGGAATTGCTGTATATGCTGATTCCTGACACCCACCTTGTGTGACAGTTCCACAGAGTAAGGTGTATCCCATCATGATACAGAGTACTTAGGTTTATAAAAGGTTGGATAAAATACTGGATTTTCTGTAGGATCCCATGGCAAGGGTCTACAACTTACACTGGTTCTAAATGCATTGTTTCCACCTAGGGTTTGGCATCTTTTCATTAATTAACTGATAAATTTGCAAGGGAGCTTTGATGGTTGAGACAACAGAGATTCAGCCTCTGTGGTATACATACCGAATTCTGTGTTTTCCCACTCTGGGTGGTAGTAGGTTGCCCAAGAGTCATTCATTAAATAGGGCATATATTCCCATATTGTGGTATTTTCATTAAAAATAAAGGACAAATTTACCAAAGATATGAAAAATTTCAGCCCTTCCTCAGAAGATGGAGGATATGTAATACACAGGCCTTGGTCCAAAGAGTTCCACATTTGGGCAAAACCTTGAATCAGCTCCCATGCAATTTAGGACTGCTACTTTGCCATCAATACTCCCAGGAGGAAAATGATCCCTCATGAACATTTTACGAACTTTTTTTCCTCAGTAACAAAAGTTGCTGTTTAAAATGCTGGCTTTTTTTGTTGCTTTGTTAATTTTTTGAAGTGAAAAATATTCGTGAAGTGGGAAAAAGAAAAAAGGAATTAAAATTATTACCTTCTCCTTCACAATATTTTTTTTCAATTGCATGAATCTGGTTTTATACTGTAAAATACAGTCTTGATTAAGATTATTCATAAAGTTTTCTGAGACACAAATAAACATAATTTATTTTTTATTATATGTTACCTTTGAATGAATACTCTTGACTCCTGCACGTTAAGCGGGCGTTTATCTTTTTCCACAGGAGCAGTTCCGCTCGAAGTCCGGGCACTTAAGGACTGGAGCATATCCCCAGGCGAGCTGTCAGGCAAGCGTGAAGGTGGCACTGTTATTCCACTGTTATTTACCGTAAGGTGGCACTGTTATTCCACGTATAAATTACTTGAATCGTTTTCCTGAATTTTTATAGAGCATGGGTTTTTTTTTCGTTTCAGGGTGTAGACGGGTGAGGAACGTGCGTGACCGAGGGCTTCAGTGTTGTGCTGCCCAGGGTGGCTAATGAATGCTACCACGTTTTTTAGCCCTTGAAAGCAGGGGTCTCTGTAAAACCTGTGAATTTCTCTGACTGGCCCAATACTGACTGTAGGGGGAAGTAATCTAATAATCAAACCTATGCATAGCAAAGCAGTTCATCTTTACGAAAACCGAATATACTCAGTTTTCACAGAATTACTTCCCAGCCGCGGACGCCGATTTCCAAGCGTATTCTTGATGAAGGCAGCTGCTGCTGACCAGAACTGGCGGCGAGGCCGCCCTCCACCACCCGACGCGAAGCAGCGCTGGAGAGAGCGGGGAGCGCGGTCCTCCTAAGCACTTCCCGCCGCGGCGAAGCGCCAGCCCACGCCGCAGGGCTGCCCCGGGACCACAGAGGGGGCAGCTGCTGCCTCCTGTGGGAAAAGCCCCGCGACAGTACCCTCGCCACAGTAACCGCTACAGATCATCTGACCTCCGATCCCACAAGCCCAGAGCGGGAGCAAACCCTACCCACCACATCCCAGCTCCCGCCTCTTCTCCTCAGGCAAGCACCGCCTTCCTCCCATGCCAGGCTTCCGTACTTTACGGCCAGCGCCCTCACTTCACGACAGCACAGGGGAAGTGAGAACGGGAGCCGACGCGTAAGGAAGGGGGGGGTGTATTGGGGAAAAGAAGAACACCACCTGGCCGCACTTTGCGGCTGGACGAGGGGGCACGTCAACAGCGATGGGGGAAGAGGCACAGCCGCCGCCGTTGAGCAGCTGGTGAGTTACGGGGTGTCGGTGGCCTTCCTCCCTCTCCTTTCTCTCTGCAGCGGGGCCGAGGAGCAGAAGGCGGGAGGGGCCGAAATACCCCCTGCCTGTCGCCTCTTCTCCCCCTCCCTCTCCGGAGACCTTCCGCATTTGGGCTGTGGGGCTGGGGCTGCCCCTGGCGCGGTGGAGGAGGAGGCGGTGGCTGTGGCCCCGTTGCCGTCGGGCGCTCGGCGGGGATGTAGTGGCTTAGGGAGTTCCCCGGGACAGGGGCGCCCCCCTCTGCCCACCTGTCCCCCGGGACCGGCAGCCCCAGGGCAATGGGAGCCTGGGGCGAGCCCCGGGGCAAGCGCCTCTGGGCGCTCAGTAGCTGCCCGGTCCCGAAAGAGGAAGGGCCGCCGGAAAAACAAGGAAGAGACGGGCCTTTGGCTGAGCCCAGCCCGGCGCGAAGCGGTTGGTCCAGTTTAAGATTATAGGTTTAATAGGTGGTAGGAGCTACTCGATGTGTGTGCTTGTCTTCCTGGAGTGGAGGTGGTTTGTTCAGTTCAGCTTCCCCTTTCTCTGAGTACCCACTCAAGCACGGGTGACGGCAGTACGTTCTGACTTGTTTTCTGAATGATTTTGCTTGCCGCCCTCCTCTAGTGCAGCTATTACTTATAATGAATTTTACATTGAGCCTGTAGGACGAGAATAAACACTGTTTCTGGAGCACGTATAGGATCATTTTGATGGTAACAGGGATGTGATTTTAGTATTTGTTGCATGGGTATTTACTCAAGACTGCTGAGACTTAAGTAAACATTGTGTGTTAAACCCTGAAGTTATTCTTACAGTACCCCACATTTCCATTTCTGTGCATCTTCCCTTTGTTTTTCTCTCCACACTTACGCCTTGCATGTGATTTTCTTTTTCTGTGGCTCTGTGACACAACATTGCTCTTTGTCCTTTCCACGTACACACTTTTAAAAACAATTATCTTACAGACTTGCTTTTTATGATCATTTACAATCTGATGTTTTTGCTTCTAGGATCTATTTCCTGTAGTGAATCCAAAGTTTTTTGCTAACTATGCTCAATCTTATTTGCACTTGGATAGCTCACTGTAAAAAAGCCAGAATTGACACAGATGCAGGTGGTATTTGTTCTTTGTCTAGGTTGGTTCTACAAATATGGCTTATGGATAAAACAACTAAGTATCATTTACTAACAAATGTGTGTAGTGTTTTAGCCTTTTTTGCTTTCAGTTACAGCTTCAGAATTTATGAAGCACTTTCTAAAGGTATGGAGTTGCATAAGCATTATTTTTAAATACAGACCTGACTGCTGGGACACATAATTAAGGGCAGACTCATTGACGGTGCAGTCTTGACACTTTGAAATATGACCGTGGATAGCTAATAAGAGCCGTGTTGAAATATCTCTGAAAAATACTTCAGTACTCTTTCGTGACTAATGTGGGATGTTATGATCCTGGATCGCAACAAACTGCCAAAATTTCTGTTGAGAATGCAGCACTGTGCTGTTTCCAGACGTATTTCAAGGAGCACTGTGCAGTGTTGCCATTCTGACTGGCAGCTTCAAAATATGACTATAGTAAATCTGATATGCTGCTGCTACTAGAAAAGGCAAACTGGAAAGCATTCCTTAGAAGTTTTGGAAGTCTTTATGGGAGCAGTTCAAGAGGTGTGTGCTTAAATACTACATTAATATACCAGAATACATCCTGTTACTAGAGCTGTACCCTGTGAATAATGAACATAAAGTTGAATTTCCTATTGTGTAAGAGCTTCACATGGCTCTTTGGTTCTCTTGTGTTTTGTTTTGTTTTTGTTTTTGTTTTTGTTTTTGTTTTTTTTCATTTTGCTTTGGTTTTTGTGGGGGGTTTTTTGCATTGTTTTGGGTTTGGGATTTTTTGTTCTTTGTTATTTTGCTTGCTTGGTTTTTGTTTTTAAGCCAGTTTCAGTGGAATACTTTGTTTTTCATTTATTGATTTAAACTCTGGTCTTGTATACATACCTGAATGTTGTTGAATGGTTGTTTTTCTAAGTGTGGTATGTATCATTAGAATGAACTTTTTGGTGTAAATTACTGTGTTGTCATAATTTTGAAGTATATAGGACTCTCCAATAACATTTCACATTTAGAAAAAGAACAGCCAAAACATAAAATGATGTGTATGCACACCCGAACTCCTTTGGGAACAAAACTGACAGTGCTGATTCCTTGTCCTCTGTTCAGTTCCTTAGGGGGAACCAAAGGCAGATGTAATTTTGTGTTCTGACTGTGACAGCACCTTAAGCATGTAGAATCTAGGTATGCTTATTAACATAAAATACCCTTTTTGTATTTCCTGAGTGAACGTGCATGTGCTGGTGGAAGTGAATTGGGGTCACACACTGACTGATGATAAATGAAACACCTCAACATCTGTACTGACTACTTGGTGGTTTTGTTCAGCAAAACCCAGGAAGATTTGCCACAGTACAATACAATTCAAAACTAACCAAACCCCCTCTACACCACCCCCCCAAATTTATGTATGGAGTTATTGAAACGTGAAATTATAATCTTTTTGCTTCAGTAAACACAGGAATTTAGCAACAGTTTTGATTTAAAAATGAGAAAAAATCTCAGGCCTTAGTGTAGGGATTTTTTTGTTGTTGTTGTTTTTTTTAGCTATTTGGCGTATTCTCAAAAAATTAATTTGAGAAATTGCTGGTGATATTTGATGCTGAAAAACATATCTGTGTCCAAAACTAAGAATGCTGTGAAACACAAAGGAGACAGGTTCAACTTCTTTTTCAGGTTCTCAAACAGATAAAGATATAAACAGTAACGAATTAATTTCTAAAACCTTTCTGCAGATGTTTCTGTAATACTTGAGCTTCAGGGAACTTGATCAAGTAGTATTTTTTACTTTAAGATCTGTGCTTGAAAGTCAAGACCTGAACTAACTAAATATAACTGTAACCACAGATGGACTTTTCCTGTGCATTTGACTTTGCATTGGAGTCATTCATCCTATAGGTCCTCAAATGCACTCCAACTGCTTCAGACAGCAGGGTGACAAAACAAGTTACATATATATCTTTTCTGTGTGCAGTATCAGGATTATTAGTGCTTCAAGTCATCATATTTCTTCTGAAAGTGCATGAGCAAAAAAATCCTTTGTAGTTAAGCGTGAAATTAACACACTTAGGAAAAAAAAAATAGAAGATCTCATTAAATTCATGTTTTTCTCCAAAATTCCATTAGAAGAAGAAGAATATTCAGTGGTGTTCTGAATACAATAGATATTTTGAGTAAATGTGAGGGATTGACTTTTTGTTTGTTTGTTTTCCACAGAGAACAAATACTCATTACTTTTTATTTAACACAGCTCTTCTTGAGGCTTTTTTCCAGTAGTCAAGAAAATCCTCAATTAGAAGTAGGAACCTGAATAACCAGATTATATAAAGTGTATTTCTGGGAGTGGGAGGAAGAAGCTTTCATGCAGATAGTTTCCTATGGTGGGAAGTTGTGTTCTTTGCTGTGGAATGTTGAATGATGACTATAAAAATGAACTAATATTAGCAATTGTCTTTGCAAATTTTCATGAGCCCTGTTCACTTGCCTGGTTTTCTTTTAAGTAAAGCTTTTTTGCTGTTACTCTATGTTAAAAACCTATATGTTATTGTGAGCTTTTTCATGTGAAGTACTTTACTTAAAATGGAGCTTACTTCAACCTTATTTACAAAAAATAATAAAAATATATTAGAATAAATTAGTCCAATCAGGCACTAACATGGATACGTACAGTCAGTCCTCATAATTGTGATGGCAGCATAGTGATATATGTGCCTGTTTTTGTGTGCTACGCTTATCAGAAGAACATGAAAACTTGCAGACTGAGTGTGTTTGATGTGCTAGGAGACAGTGACATTGTAGAAACTAAAATTGATGATATAGTCGTGGTAAGAAGTCGACTGGTAGCAGCCTCACTTCTGATTTAGGGAAAACAGGAATGACGTGTGAAGATGTTTAAGAATACTTCTCATGCTGTAAGTGGTGCTGGCTTACTAAAGCATTTAATGAGCAGCTGTGATGAGTGTGTGACTTGAGTGTTGAAAAAGGTAATCAAATAAGTTTTTCAAGTGTTACATCAACATCAGATAGTGGTCAGAATATGAGAAGCAGTTTGGTAAACTGTAAGTGGGAGTGTTTGTTTTGACCCTTTTTTAGGCCACTGACTAATATCTTTCAGAGGCAGTAGTAAATTCAGTGTATATGAAAAAAGAGTGATCATCTTGTTTTGAACTGATAAGTGTGTTTTAGGTAATAATTTTGGTACATGTAGGGATACCTGTTGAGCTGTGAAAAAGACACATTAGTATTACAAGTGTGCCCATCAGAAATTAAACTAGTAGTATTTTATTTTGTAGTATTTTTTTCCTCAAAAATGTACTTTGTCTTGGAGGAAGCAGCTCAAAGGGACCTCTCTTTCCTAATAGCAAATGAGCAGATGTAATGGAATTGAGCAGGTACATTTCAGGCATTGTAATCTACTGTAATCTATAGGGTTTTTTTAATATTGTATGCCTTTTCACATGTATTTGTAGTTTATTGAAACACTTCCTCCTGTCTTGCTGTTCATATCCCCACAATTCTTAGTCCCTTCATTAGTATCTATGAGTGATTGTTATGAAGTACTTCATACATAAGTAAAATAAATAATACTTTTTTTTTTAAAGTGGCTGAAACTGAATTTCCAGTAGTTGATAATTTTTATTATCTCCAGCTTTCTCTCACATCGTAAGTGCTTTAGCCAAAAATAAAGTAATGGTGAATATCCATGATGTTTATCACCTGTTGATTGTAATATGTCACCAGAATGGCATGAATTTCAGAGATCCTTCTGTAAGTATGGAAATTTACTCCAGACACACTAATAGCAACTTTGTGTATTTTGACATTTGGAAGAGTATGTCTTATGGGAGCTAAACTTTCAGACAGTGGCTTGGATATAGGCTGCAATGCAATGCATCTAACCAAAATTTTGAATACCACCCAGAAATAGGGAGTGTATCCATGATAGAGTAGAAAGTAAGGATGTTCTGGTCTGGAGGAATTTGCCCGTAAAGAGAAGTACTGCATTTATTCCAAAGTAGGTGTAATAATTGTCTATAGGAACAGAAGACTTCTTAGCTGATCTTCACTCATGAAAGACAAGGATCCAGATTGCTAGCAGTTTACTGGAATATTTATAGCACAATGCTGAAATATGGTGAAACACAGCTGGTGGACGTGTGTTCAGGTATCAAAATCACTTTCATGCTTTGTACTTTGCAAGTTAGCCTGAATAGAATGTTTCTTAGAAAAGTTTTTTCTTAATCTTTGAAAAGTCCTTACTTCCCACTTGTAAGCAGTCTTAGGAGTTGACAGAGGAAAGGAGTAGCTAATTGAATTGTAATAGAATAATGCATTTTTCCACCCCTGCTGTTATTTCATGTAACTCAGTGTTGGTAACATCACATCTCTTCATGTGGGAGATAGGCATATCAATTTCTTGCTTTTTAAGGTGAAGTAGTAAACACTTGCCTGTCATATGTACAGTGTATGAAGTGTGAATGACAATACTTATGCAGATTTTGCAAATAGTAATATATTATCAAACAGAGGAAGCACATGTTTTAACCCATGCACACCTTTTGAAGCTGTGACTATTAAGTACTAGAATTCGTACTCTTGGGCCTGTGAAACATTCTTTGCAGGTGTGTTTTTTGTGGTTTACGTGCATGTGGCTTTAAGTGTTGTTTCACTTCTATTTAATTATCTATTCATAGAATCATAGAATAGTAAGGGTTGGAAAGGACCTCAAGATCATCGAGTTCCAACCCCCCTGCCATGGGCAGGGACACCTCCCACTAAACCATGCCATCCAAGGCTATGTCCAACCCCACCTTGAACGCTGCCAGGGATGAAGCATTCACAACCTCCCTGGGCAACCCATTCCAGGGCCCCACCACCCTCACAGTAAAGAATTTCTTCCTCAGATCCAATCTAAACCTCCCCTGTTTAAGTTTAAACCCATTGCCCCTTGTCCTCTCACCACAGTCCCTAATGAAGAGTCCCTCCCCAGCATCCCTATAGGCCCCCTTCAGGTATTGGAAGGCTGCTATGAGGTCTCCACGCAGCCTTCTCTTCTGCAGGCTGAACAGCCCCAATTTTCTCAGCCTGTCTTCATACGAGAGGTGCTCCAGTGCCCTGATCATCCTCGTGGCCCTCCTCTGCACTTGTTCTAACACTTCCATGTCCTTTTTATGTTGAGGACACCAGAACTGCACGCAATACTCCAAGTGAGGTCTCACGAGAGCAGAGTAGAGGGGCAGGATCACCTCCCTCGACCTGCTGGTCACGCTCCTTTTGATGCAGCCCAGGATACGGTTGGCTTTCTGGGCTACAAGCGCACACTGCCGTCTCATGTTCATTTTTTCATCAACCCACACCCCCAAGTCCTTCTCTGCAGGGCTGCTCTGAATCTCCTCCCCGCCCAATCTGTAGCTGTGCCTGGGATTGCTCCGACCCGGGTGGAGGACTTTGCACTTAGCATGGTTAAACTTCATTAGGTTTGCATCAGCCCACCTCACAAGCGTGTCAAGGTCCCTCTGGATGGCATTCCTTCCCTCCAATGTATCAACCGAACCACACAGCGTGGTGTCATTGGCAAACTTGCTGAGGGCGCACTCAATCCCACTGTCCATGTCACCCACAAAGATGTTGAGCAAGACCGGTCCCAACACCGATCCCTGGGGGACACCACTCGTCTTCCTCCCCATCTCTCCTTCCCCAAATAATTTTTCTTTGGAGGATATAGGAACAAAATTTAAGTGTTGCAATTTGAGACCTTTCTACCTGAAATACAACATGCATGCCGCCATTGCATTCATCTCCACATGCCTGTTATAATGCTTGGATAATATTTGTAGCAACTAATTGTATTTTGTGTGCTATAATTCAAGACCTAATGGTTGCTCTCTAGGCTGTCATACTTAGAGAGGTGCACAGAAACCTGCAATATATCTTATAAGAGCATCTAGCTCTCTTCAGCTGATGTTTGATGTTGGCTTCTGTTGAAGTTGGGTCATCCCAGAGTTCATTAAATTCTTCTGAGTGCTAGGTCTTTTCATGTAAATGTCCTGGAAATACTTGATTTTTACTCAGGTTGACCTGATTTGGTACTTTAACTTCTCCAGTGTTGATTGTTATGTACACAATTGACAACAGGATAGGTGGTGTAAGTGCAAGTATGCATGGGTGCTCCACTCCCTGTTTCTGCCTCAGGAAAGGGGGTAGTCAGCTGTGCAGCCTGTAGTTCTATAAGAAGTGAGCTTTGGGTTTTTTTTTTTGTAAAGTATTAAAAGTACAAGAAAATGAGGCAAGTCACACTTTTTGTAAACTGTGTTTTCTTTCTTCCAGGTCTTCACAATTACTTGAAGAAAATAGACTTAGTTGTGTCCCAGTGTATATTTGAAATATGATTTTAAAATACCTCCAAACAGCACTGGGAAAGAAACTGGCTGATGTAATGCTAACAAAAATGTTTGCTCTTCAAACTTGTAGATACTTTGAGAAGTTTTAAGTAAGGTTATAGCTTCTGGCTTATTACTAAGTATATGCATACATTCTTACAGAATGGCAATTTTAATCTTTTGATCAGAAAGGTTGATACTTAGGAAGTCAGCAGTGAGTGTCTTAAGCTTGCAAGAGACCACACTTGATAACCTTCATGTCCAAAGAGTCAGTTGTGGATATATGCAAATTAAAGAAGTAGCCAAGAGCTCCATAGCTGTCATTCTTTTTCCATGGGTATTTGGAATTGTCTACATAGTGTGTAATGTGGAGTAATTGAGAATTAGGCTGATAACCCTTTAATATCTATTACTCCATGTGTATAAATAGATGTGTTGTTCGCAAGGAGTGCATCTTCATACTTGAATGTCTGTTCTGGATAAAGCGTCATGCTCTTGTGTTTTACTTGGGCTATGAACATCCTGGATGTGTGTTTAACTTCTCAGGTATATGAAGCAAAGCCCTTCTTAAGGCATATGTGAGAGCTAGTAGATAACAGATAAGAAAATACAGAAAGGGAGAAGTTTGCCTATGGGACCTATGTATCACTGCCATTGCTGTTTTTCCAGTGAACCTCGTGTTTTGCCACTGCTCTGCTACATGATATTGAAATTCCTGAAATCACCAGATGTGGTTGTCTCATTGACAGCATGGAACCGTTGAAACAGTCTGCAGAAGCTATCAGAGAAATTGCAAAGTAATAATTTCTGAATGTGTTCGTTATCTATGAAGCGTATGACCTTCTTTTGTTTACTATGGCAACTTAAATGTCATTACTGTTTGACTGTCTTGTGAATTTGTGTATTTTGCTTTCTACACTATTATTAATATTTTTGTATGTTTTAATTCAATCTCGTATGTATGCCCACACTTGCAGTACTAGAACTAGTTAACTAAATCTGAATTTGACTAAAAGTCTCTTTCCCATTTCAGAGAAGGATGGGGCTAAAGCTGACGTTTGAAATAAGTTTTCTGGCTTCTAGGTCATCTAATTTACTTTAAAGAGCTCCACCATGTAATTTAGGTGTAATGTTTGCTTTGAATGCATTGTGTGTGAGTGAAAATTTGCTGTGTATCTCTGAAGTTGTACACTAGAACTTCTTGTATGTAAACTCAATAGAATTAGGAGTTGAACAAGCAGCCTGAAAAATAAAGGACAAATAACATTTTGCAGATACTTATTTTTAGTAATTGCCGAATTGCCTTAATATATCTTTACGTATGTGTAAGTTTTTCCTGATAGTAGCTTCCAGTCTACATCTGTTTAATAGATTAACGTTGGAAAGTCTGTATAATTTATTTTTAATGAACATAAAACATGTCATTATTGTAGGGAAAAAGATCTTGCAGATGCTTTAGAAGAAGGTGGCTGTGATCTTGAAACTGTGAGAAACATCATTCAAGGAAGACAACTGCCTACTGATCTGAGGGCCAAAGTCTGGAAGGTAAATATGATCTTAAATCAAGAAACAGGAAATACTTGAAGTTGTATTTGATTTGAGGTAAATTATTTAATTACCAGGCATCTCTGTAAGAAGGGCTGTAAGACTGGAATTTTAATATGCATGTATGTTGATTCAGTTTTAGAATATTCGTCTTTATTGAGTTAAATTAATGAGTTCAGTAATCGGGTTAACTACAAAAGAACACTAAAATGTTTAGAGGATTTTCTGGTTTTGTTTTCAGATTGCGCTTAATGTTGTAGGAAAGGGGGACAGCCTAGCATCCTGGGATGGCTCTTTAGACCTACCTGAACAGAGTATAATTCATAAGGATTGCCAAGAGCTAGTTGGTAAGTTCAGTTACGTTTAGATCACCTGTGTGAAAACTTCTGTATTCTCAGTTGTCTTAGGACTTTGTTATTTGACTTAAATAATCTGAATTACGTTTACATTTTGGAGGAAGCTTTCAGGAGGAAGATGAGAGAGCAGAGAAAATCAGTAATAAATCATTAGAAAACAATAGTTTCCTATCTGTAATCTGACTCTGGGATGTCACACATTATGGAAGTTTAGAGTGTTATCTTGTTAGTATGTATGGTCAGGAATCTTCAGGAGTTGAAGAACTTTTAATTTTTTTCCAAGCCACATCTGTTAAACTAGACGCTTTCTCTATAGTGTCCTTCAAGTTTTTAATTGTCTAATGACTGGTTCTTAATCTGAAAAGCAGATGTAGCACCAAAATGTATATAATCTTGAAAGGAAGAAATACACTAAACATAAACTAAACAGACTATTTTTAAGGAACTTATTTTTTTTTAATACCAATTCCAGTAAAAATGATAGGTTTTGGTTTTGAAAACAAGATGCTGGCAAGACATTGGAAATAATATTCCATTATGTCTGTAAGGACCTGTCACAGGATCTGGTTGGCAGCTCATCACAAAAATGGCCAAATCCCTGATACCATGCAACAGCATTAATACCAGTGATGGAGTCAATGCTGACTTATAAATAAGGATACTACTTCTTCTGGCATCAATAAGAGAATCTTTTTTATTACCCATCATGCTTTAATTTATTCTTGCATAATTAAAAGTTAAGGCAGAGAGTGGAGTTATTGCATGCGTACGTGTCTACCCCTTTTAAAATGCAGTTCTATGTTTTATAGCTCTAGAATGGGGGAATTCTAGAGAGAGGTAAATTCCCACTGTGTTATTTAACCACAGTGCCTTTTCAGGAATGTGGAAAAATGTCCTGGTTAGTGTTTACAACATACAAAATTGAGCACTTCAATATCTGTTAGTTTTCTTTTTGTCTTTATTGGCAAATACTTTGTAATATGTAACAATATTAAATGGATGAAACTAATTAAAGTTAGTTCAGAATTAAGGTTCTATAGAGATTTCTGTTTGGGGTTGGATTAAATCTCTCAATTTCAGTGGTTTAGCAAAGCAAGTAGTATCCAAATTCAGAATAAATCTTCAGATGGCATTTGAGTTTTATGTATTATTTTGTTGTCCTGAGAGGTAGAGAAAAGGAAATTCCAGATATTGATTTGTTTTGATGGGAAAGTATTGAAGACTTCTGAATTAAAAACTGCATTAAAAGTAGTGAGACTCATAGGCTTCTTGTAATTGAGGGGGAAAATGTTCACTGAAAGTTTAATGCCCCTGCATTAATGTAGTGTAGGCATCTGTCTGTTCCAGACATAACAAGGTTATTCCTTCTATTACTGTAAGTCAGTTTAGCTATAGTAAAAGTGACATTATCTGTGTGGATTAAAACATGAATTTATTTATGCAATAAATAATTTGTAAGAATAATATTTGTCATTTAAAAATCTCAAGGTGTTTAAATATTAATGTGGAAATCCTATGAACTTCATCTAAAGTCTGGTTTGTTCCACTACAGTCTGTATAATAAATGTCAGTGCATTTAACTGAAAGTAAGCTGAGTAGTTATTTCATCATATGAAGGAAGGCATAATTTGGTGTATGGTACTGACATGTTTTAGTATGCCTTTGATTCATTGCCTCAAGTGAGGTGGATGCCAGTACTTTTTCTGAAGTGTTGTCAGCCTTTTAAATAAAAGCCTATGCAGAAAGGTGCTTTGGAACTAATTAAAACCTAAGCTTTGAGTATGTATTCAATTCCATGATGGCAGTATTTGAGAAGTGTTTAGCTTGTTAACTTAATTACATAACTAGTTTTATATCATTTTTTTGGGTCAGTCTTCATCCAAATGCAACAGTATAAATGAAGGGCTCAGAATTAGTCTGTCATTAAATAGGGGACATCTTTGCCATAAACATGTATTTTATATAATGTAGTACATTGTTCCAAATTTTTAGAAATGTTTATCTTCTGATTAGCAACAGTACCAAATCAAATTTAAAAGCTAGGTGTAGTTGTAAGTAATCAAATCCTTTCTCTTTTTTAGGTACCCTAACAGCCACAAGTTTAAAATATTGTTAGGAAAATTACATTGAAATAGAGATTAAAAATATGTTTTATATGCTAATAGTAAAATTTAAGTTTGTGAGATGACCCGATTTCAAACTACTGGCTTTCAGAAGCTGGAATGTCAGTGGACTTCTGGGGTGTTGGAAGTATGCACTGTGGGTTGATCTATGTTGAATTCAAAGAGGTTGTTGTAGAGTCAAACAAAGTTACATGCTTAACACATCAAATAGAGGGGCATTCTCTGCATTAAAAGAATCCACCTCTTTTGTTTCATATAGATCCTGGAAACACCAAACTTCTTTCATTATGTTGTTGTGATATTTAAATGTTTTATCATACTGGAGTTATAAAATCATTTGTATTTTAATACCTTTTGGAAGCCATTCTGTAAGCATTTAATACAAGCTGCTTAGTTTTGTTGGTCTTTTTTTGCTGCCTTTTTTCTTTTCCTTTTTCTTTTTTTTTTTTTTTTTTTTTTTCCGAAACAGTCGCTATTGGTACAATTGTGCTATGAAATAATCTCATTCAAGTTCTCTGAAAGGCCATTAATACAGTTTATATTGCTGTGCCTATTTCAGACCAGTTGTCAGTGCCAGAAGAGGAGAAGTCAGTACTACTTTTGGATATTGAGTCTGTTATTACTTTTTATTGTAAATCACGCAATGTTAAATACAGTTCTTGTCTCGGCTGGATTTATCTACTCAAACCTCTGGTGCACCTTCATTTGACACGCAGTGATTTGTACAACTGCTTTTATGCTATCATGAATAAATTCATTCCAAGGTAAAGCTCACTTTCTTTTGCCTATGTACTGTTTTCATTGGCATTAAAGGTGTTTTCTGAAAGAGTGTGCATGCTGGTTTCAGCTAGAGCAGCGCTCTTAGTAGCAAAGTTGTCAGATCCCTTTATATGCTGATAATTTGAACCATTTTCGGTATCTTACGTTTTGAAGTCCAGGAGATAATGAGTTGGTTTAAGATGTAAAGAGCTAGCATGTGACTGATGTAGACTCAATGTGCTTTTTGAAGAGCAACTGTTGTTTCATGCAATATCAAAAATAGTTGTTTAGGAACTATGTAATTCTCATATGTTATATGAAAGCAATTTTTTTTCTTTTCACAGCATTTTTCCTATGTAAAGTGCTTCTGTCTCTGTCACTACAAAGTATTTCATAAGCACTTAATTAAGTCTCACAATTTGTTTAGAAGAAGTACTTAATGTTTTCCCTGTTTTCTACTGACTTGGGACTGAAATTATTTCTTTTTTAGGTTGTTAGATTGTTATTTTATGGATAAAAAATGGAAATGGAGTGTTTCATGCTGTTGTATAGGTGCTTTCACTAAAATGTTTTTTTATTTATGTTGGAGTAGCACCATGACATTCCAGCAAAGGCTGCAGGGGCTTCTGGTTAAGACATTGTGGAATAATACATGGATGGTCTGCAATTAAAGGACTTAGTATGAATCCTTGGAGAGGAGATTCCAGCCCAGCTACTGGGTGTGTGCCTATAACATGAAAAGTGCACATTTGGTGCCATGTTAGGAAACGTTTATCTGTCCTGTCACTTGACTCATTTAAAATACTACTGGGCTCTGTGAACTGTTTGAGGGTAGTGGCATTACAGTCAGTGGCATTATGGTCAGGTAAATCTGACGTCTACTTTTTTAGAAGGCATTCAGAGTGTTTAGTACTTTAAGTTTCTCTGTAAGAGTTGAAACACCAGCTAGACAAGATGTAGGCTGGTTTGTCTTCCCTCCGTCTGCAAAATGCCTGGAAGCAAAAATGAAAGACATAGAAAAGCAATTTGTCGTAGACTTGCAAATCTCCACTTAGGTCAATTTGGTCTCAATTCGATATTTGACTGCTGGACCATCACTTCTATTTGATAAAAGTTTCAATTTTAATTTTCTGTTGGTTTTGTTTTTTTAATCATACACTTCTTATTCACACTTTTTCATGTTTTGTAATTCATGAAATATTTATTGGGAATTTATGCTAAAAATATTGAAAATAGGTGAAGGAAATATACAGCATAATCTGTTGGGCTTTTTTCATTATTTTTTTGAAAGAGAATCTTTAGCAAGACAGAGGAAGAATGAGGAGGGGGGGAAAAACATAATAGGCTATTTTAGATGAGAGAGAGTTTGCTTTTTTTTTTTTTTCCCTTTGGAAATACTGTTATTCTTAAGGCTTTTGGTATAAAGTATCCTGTGGATACCCGCCTTTCTTTTCCTCCTGCTTTGTCTCCAGAATGGCGAGCTTTCTGAACTGTACAAAATTAAGAAACAGTTAATATGGAAGTCCAAGGTTATTAATATTTGTTGGACCATAAGTAGAAGAAAACACTGTCTCAGATATGCAACTGAGCAGTGATTTGTGTGAGAGCTTCTAAGGTAGTAAACTAATATAAAAGTTGCTGGATAATGGAAGTGTCTCCTCCCAGGGAGCACATGGGGAAAGTGCGTTACATCTGCTTACATTACATCAGTGTTGTCTGTAACAGAGGGTATAAAACAACTTCATTCAGTTAAAACAAAACAAAAACCCAGCAGCAATTCTCCCCCCAAAAAACCACCACCATCAAACCACCCTCTCCTAAAGTGAAAGGTTAGTTTCCAGGGCAGTTTACTTCTGTTTAGCTAAACCTCTCTCTCTTTTGTGTTTGTTTGTTTGGTTTTGCTTTGCTTTTGGTTTTTATCAGTCCTCCCAATGGCTGAGCCTGCTACCTCTGTGAGGCTTTCAGCATTGGAAGTGATGGATAGGTACAGGAATTCACAATTCTTGATACATGGGGGATTTTATTGGATTATTTTTTTTGGGGGGGGAGGTTGGGAGGGGAGGTTTGTTCTTGGTTGCTTGGTCTTGTCTGCCTTGTTTTTAAATTGGGTATTTGTTACGGGTGGATTACTGTGATAGGTACCAGAAGTAAATAATTAAGGAGAACAGCTCAGAAAAATGTCTAAGAAAAGATGTTCAATTATCAGTATAAATTTAGAAAGATTCTTTTGAAGTTATTTTTGGGTATATAGCTATTTTTCATGTTAAAAGGTGGTAAAGAATGACTGACTGACTGGAGTAATTGACCATAATGACCATTCAAACAAAATAGTGTGTAAGTCTAGATACTTAGGCTAAGTTTTCTTCTTTTCACACTTTAACACTTTTTGTCCTGTTAATTTAATGGTAAGTCAGAGTTCTTGTGATAATTTCAGAAAAGAATCTCCATATATAATTTGCTGTGAATGTTTCCATTTCACCACCCTTGTTTAAGAAAGTTGATAATTGTGTTTGGAGATCTGTATGTGAGGTTTCACATTAGTTTGCTTAAGTTTTTAAGCACTTGAGATTTGTTCATAGTGTCTTTAAAAAAGCATTTCTTAGTTTTAAATACTGCTTGTTTCCTGCTTAATGAATTGACATTTAATTGTTATTCATGTATGAAATAAGAAACTTTCATATTTCCTTTGTCTGCTATATTAGAATTATTTATATGGGGTTTTAATTCTATTTTCAGTTAACAATATTGATACCACGCAACCCTTGCTTACATATTTAGATCTGTTTAAAATACTTTTGTATTATATACTCTTGTCAAGTAATGGCAGTGTTTCATTCTTTCTCCCACTTTATTAATACAGTGGGGATTTCAGTCTTTGTGGGTTTTTGGTTTGGTTTTTAGCTTTTGAGGCAAGTTGACTTCATGGTCAGTCCCTGTGACTTATAAGAGCAATATAGGAAATTGCATAATCACAACCAATAAAGAATTGCTACTGGAAGTCTGACAATTGAAATGTTACAGAGAGGTTTATGATTATTTTCACTGCTATTTTTTAGGGATTGTTTTATGAAGGGAAGACCATTTCATCTTTTTAGACTGCTTCTTCAGTATCATGAGCCTGAACTCTGCTCCTTTCTTGATACTAAGAAGATGACTCCAGACTCATATGCACTCAACTGGGTAATAAAGTGAAAGTAGGGAAACGTAATGAATAAAAATTTCTGTTAAAATTCAAGTATTTGTTACCAGTTTGTGCAAGAGTAGTATAGTAGATTAGAACTGCATATATTGAAATAATTTGCATGTTTTAATGTAGTGTGGGCTTTTTGTCTTGAGTCATTTAACATAAGGTATGAGGTCATGTTAAAGCCATATTTTTATGGTTCTGGATGTTAATTGAGCCACTGATGTTAGTAACTACTTTGAATAAGTAAGAATGAGAGCAAATGACATGCTCAAAAAGTAAGCAGCTGGGATGTTAGTTTTTATAGTGGGCAGCTGTATGGTTTTAAATATGGATAAACATGAGCCTAACAGGTCTTTTAAAGCTAAATGACAAATAGTTTTAAAAACCTCCATGCTAATAGATATATTTGAGTGCCTTATATGGTGCTGTGCCTTTTAGGATATAGGCACATATATTTTGCAGCTCTTCATTTCCTCCTCACTGCCTCAAGTTGGGGTAGTTATAAAATTGCTTACCTCAATCTTTTTTTCTTTTTTTTTTTTTCTTTTACATAAAGTTTGGATAGCAGCTACAACATAAAGCAGCAAAAGTTTCATGGTTTAATGGTCCTTAGTATATGCAATACAAAATCATGATACAGTGCTTGCAGGGGCAAAGTCTGTAAATAAATAAAGATTTTGACTCATGAACTTTTCTACACATTTCTTTCATACCTTCTGGCTTTGTAAAATTTTTTGTAACTCCCATGTACTTTCAGTTTAAGAAATAAGACTGAAATAAATTAATAAACTGCAAGGTCCTTATTTGTGGGGGGGTTTTATTATTTTGAGGGGGTTTTAAGATTTTTTTTTTTTTTTTTTTTTTTAGGCTGCTACTAATTTTAATGTAAAAATGTCTCCAGGAAGAATTTTCATATTCTCAAAATCTGCCTTTTGCCAATCATCAGCCTTTAAAAGAGGAATCAGTTCACTTTTACTACTGAATCTCCCCTTTCTATATATACGTACAATTTTCCTTGGAAAATATGAACTTCTTTGAAGTTGTTTATTAAAAGTTCGATGATTCAGTAGGGAAAAAAAGAAATCTTCCCTTTGAAAGGCAGGTAGGCAAATGAGCTAGTGCAGCTGCCACACCACAATGTCATGCTTTCTGGTGTGTAATCTTAAAGTAAATAAATAAAAATAAAATAAAAATCTTAAGCCTTGTTTTATGAGATTACATTAAAATTCCTTGTTTCATCTGCCAAAAAAATCTATATGGAGGTATTTCTAATGTGTAGCAAAACATAAGCAACATTCAAAGACTTGCCTCATTGTTCAGGGACATTTTGTCTTCAGTTGTGTTTCACTCAGATTTCTATAGATATTCTTACCTTTTGTTATAGAAAGGAAGTGCTGATATATTCCATGATAGTGTTTAAAAACACATACCGAGCTTTTGAAAGCTGTAGCTTTCAAAATTAGTATGCATCACCACATTCAGTAAGACCTCTGAGGCCAGCTAGTATGCATTTGAGTTAGGTATGATTGCAGATACTATCTGGCATGTATGAAAAAAAGGTCCTACCTTTTTTTTATCCACTTTGAACTCTGTGTATCAGAGAAGATGTTTTTTTAATTGAGAACATGGGAACAGGCAAAAGAGTTTGTTAAATGGTAGTGAAAATTTTCTGTTGCTTGCAAATGTTTAATTACTCAGCCATAAAGCATCATAATGTGATGTTGAGCAAGTGACATTGTCAAACTAATATGCCACCATGTTCAATTAGCTTGATTATACTGTGAAAAATAAAGAATGTTGTTTACCGGATCATTTCTAAGCCCTATTTGCTAAGCTAGTTGAATAAATGCATTTTTTTTATTATTGTCTCATTGGAATAGTTGGTATTTAGCAGTGGCTATGAGCTGTACTGTATTCCAGCCTAATTGTGTTATCTCTGGTTGAATTTGCAAGGCTGACAGTATACATCTGAGTTTGCGTTCACGCTGGGCGTATTTATTGATAGATAATCTGTAGTATTACTGCAGTGTTTCCACAAAAATTGGTTTTGAGGGTAGGACCATCTTTCAACACGTTGTGCAAATGTATGGTTTAGCATAATGTTGTTGGCTTTATTTTCTTTTAGATATCTTCTATCTCTGTTTAAAAGGTTACCCCAATAAGATTGTTCCTGGTTATTGCTTTTTCTCACACTATTTTCCGAATTTTTAGCTTGGAAGCCTCTTCTCATATTACTGTTCAGCAGAAGTCACTCAGGCAATATGGGATGGATATCTACAACAAGCAGATCCATTCTTTATTTATTTCTTAATGTTAATTATCCTTGTCAATGCAAAGTAAGTGTATAGTTAATTCTTTGGAACATTCCTTGCTGACACATTTTAATCCATTTTGGTTTCATTTTGGTTTTACTGACTTAATCTGTGCCTGTGATTTCACTGTTTTCAGAGACGTTATCATAGCACAAGAATCGGATAAAGAAGAAATGATAAGTAAGTACTCTTATGTAATAGCTTCTCTTATTCAGCTGCTAGTGAAATGTTTACCACATAGTACAATCCCCATTATTATTTTTAATTACTAAATAACTGAATTATTTATTTCCCTGTGATTTTTCTCATTAATGAATCCCCTCACCTACTAATTCCTGTCTTTCTGTTCCTTTGCTGCATCATATTTACCCTGCCTTTAATATTCCTTTCTTGTGTTTCATTTTAGTACTCCCACACCTAGTTCTATGCTTCAGTTTGGAGCACTTGAATCTGACTCTTTAAGTCCCGAGCAGCAGTTTTCAAATTTTTCTTTAAATTTACTGCACTGAGTATTTTTCCAGATTATCTTTGTATGCGCTTGATTTGAGCCTAATTCATTGTTCTTGCCTTACCCTCTTCAGGTTTTTTACAGAAATTACACTAAATTTCTTGTGAGCTTATTTCACCTGCCTTTGAGTTTGTTGGTTGGTTTGGGTTTTACATGGCATAATACAATATAACTAATAATCTCTACTAGTTAAAAATGAACGTGCTTGGAATTTTGCATCTTTGCCATGTACTGCAGAACTACACCTTTACCATCCTGGATCCATATAACAGTACTACTGATTAAGTGCTGTGCTTTAGGGGATTCTCTTGATCAGTCCTCTTTAGAAAAAGCAGCTGACTTGGTATTACAACTGAAAACTAAAACTGTACAGATGTAAGAGCATGGTAAAAAATAATTTGCATAGAAGGTTGAACGTCTAGCAAATAGCATAGGTTTCCTATGGATAAGGAGTATTTCCTCTACTTTCTCTTTCTACCTGGAGAGTGAATCAACATTCGTGTTTGAACAGTAAACTCAATTGTGTTATGCCTTGTTGAAAATTAAGTTATTTTATGATGTGAAAATATGTATGGTGCTGCTTTTCTATATATGAAATAATGGTGCACTTATGTTGTTTGTATAACTCAGAGTTCTTAGAAACTTCACCAGCCAATCTTGATTTAGAAGACATAGAAGATCTCTTCTCTTTGGCACAGTATTACTGTAGCAAAACTCCAGCTTCTTTCAGAAAGGTAATAAGAAAGTAGTTTTGAGATTCTTTTCTTTTTGGAGTCTGTTTAAATTTCTGCTGACAATAACTTTGAATATTTCATTGTGATGTTATTTTAAGGTTTTTTTTCTTTTTCATGTTTCTCTGGTGGTATTTAATGTTAGCATCTTTGGAAGACAAGATCAAGTGAAATGTGTTAGAGGGAAGCTTCCCTGCAATATTCTGACTTTATGACTGATGACCTCCTTTTGCAAACCAGGTTCTTGTAAGAACTGATGAAGCGAAAACGCCATACTGACATAACTGTGCTGTAGTAGACTGCACAGCAGTCCTAGCTGTACTTCGAATGCTAGTCACTTTCCAGAGATAAAGCAGCGATCACCTGTGGCTTTTCTTGCAGTTCTTCCTTACTCAAGATATCTGACTTGAGTGAATTCATTAAATGAAAGTAATTGTTAGTTATTGCCATTTTATGAACTGTCTCTCATATGTATAGACAATTATATGGGATCTTTTGGGAGAGGAAAAAAATAAAAAGAACCAACCAAAGAAACCCAAAACCCAGAAGTATTTCGTCATGTTGGTATTGTCACCACCACGCTTGTGAAAAGTGTGTTTGTGATGGAAGGTCAATCCTTGATATGATTTAAAAAAAAATAAAAAAAAATCAGTTGATTAAATTTTTTATGATTTTGTGAACTAGATACATGTGTACCTGGTTTAGTATTTGTGACATGGTGGATATAGTTTTGCTTTAAGCCTTCACATCTAAAGACAATGGTTTCAGTTAACTTTTTTTTTTCCTTGCCTTATTAGGACAACAACAGTCTTTTTGGCAGCAGCTTGCTGGGCCTCAAAGATGATGACACAGACTTGAGCCAAGCTCTCTGTCTAGCAGTTTCTGTGTCAGAAATTCTTCAAGCAAATCAGCAACAAGGAGTTAGTATATTGAATTACTATTACTCTTTTCTATTCCCCACATTCTTATTTGTGTATCAAAAAATATATTTTAAGTGCTAATAGCATGCATGAATATTTGCTATTTTAGGAAGAAGTATTCTCGTCTTGAAGTTGTCTCCCATGTAAACGATCTGCTTACTGCAATGTATTTATACTGTAGTAACTAGAGCTACAGCACAGGGACCTTCATAGAGCTGATTTGAATCTGAGGAGTGGGAGCTTGAAGTAATATCTCACTAATTTGATTTCCTTTCCTAATGTAGTTATTGTAGAGGAAAATTTAAAACCCATTATTCATAAAATCGTAGAATAGTTAGGGTTGGAAAAGACCTTAAAATCATCCAGTTCCAACTCCCCTGCCACGGGCAGGAACATGTCACACTAAAACATATCACCCAAGGCTCTGTCCAGCCTGGCCTTGAGCACCGCCAGTGATGAAGCATTCACAACTTCCCTGGGCAGCCCATTCCAGTGCCTCACCACAGTTACAGTAAAAAACTTCTTCCTTATATCCAATCTAAACATCCCCTGTTTAAGTTTGAACCCGTCACCCCTTGTCCTGTCACTACATTCCCTAATGAAGAGTCCCTCCCCAGCATCTTATAGGCCCCCTTCAGATACTAAAGGTTGCTATGTTCAGCCTTCTCTTCTCCAGACTGAACAGCCCCAACTTTCTCATCCTATTTTCATACGGGAGATGCTCCAGTCCCCTGATCATCCTCATGGTCCTCCTCTGGAGGCTGCTCTGAACCTGTTCTCTGCCCAACCTGTAGCTGTGCCTGGCATTGCTCTGACCCAGCTGCAGGACCTTGCACTTGGCATGGTTAAACTTCATTAGGTTGGCATCTGCCCACCACACAAGTATGTCAAGGTCCCTCTGGATGGCATTCCTTCCCTCCAGCATATCAACCAAAGCACACAACTTGGTGTCATCGGCAAACTTGCTGAGGGTGTACTCAATCCCATGTCCATGTCACCGGCAAAGATGTTGAACAAGACCGGTCCCAACACCAATCCCTGAGGAGCACCACTCGTTACTGGTCTCCAGCTGGACATTGAGCCATTGAGCACAACTCTTTGCATGTGACCATCCAGCCAGTTCTTTATCCACTGAGTGGTACACCTATCAAATTGATGTCTCTCCAATTTAGAGACAAGGACGTCATGCGGGACAGCGTCAGAAGCTTTGCAGAAGTCCAGGTAGATGACATCAACTTCTCTACCCCTGTCCATCAGTTCCGCAACCCCATCATAGAAGGCCACCAGATTGGTCAGGCAGGATTTCCCCTTAGTGAAGCCATGCTGGCTGTCACCAACCACCTTGTTGGTTTTCATGTGCCTCAGCATGCCTTCCAGGAGAATCCACTTCAAGGTTTTGCCAGGCACAGAGGTGAGACTGACTGGTCTATAATTCCCTGGGTCATCCATTTTCCCCTTCTTAAAAATGGGGGTTATATTTCCCTTTTTCCAGTCATCGGGAACTTAGCTGACTGCCATGATTTTTCAAATATGATGGACAGTGGTTTAGCAGCTTCATTCACCAGCTCCTTCAGGACTCACAGATGGATTTGATTAGGTCCCATGGACTTGTGCACATTCTGGTTCCTAAGATGGTCTCAAACCTGATCCTCTCCTACAGTGGGCCCAGGGTCTTCATTCTCACAGTCCCTGCGTCTGCCTTCCAAGACTTGGGTGGTATGGTCAGACCATTTGTCAGTGAAGACTGAGGCAAAGAAGTCATGAAGAACCTCAGCCTTCTCCAAATCCAGGGTAGCCAGTTTTCCTTATAGCTTCTGGAGAGGACCCACATTGTCCCTAGCCTGTCTATTTGCAATGTACCTCTAGAATCCCTTCCTGTTAACATCCCTAGCCAAGTTTAATTCTAACTGGTCCCTAGCTTCCCAGACAACATCCCTGTATTCTTTCCAGGCCACCTGTCCTTGCTTCCGCCTTTTATAAGCCTCTTTTTCCCCTCTAAGTTTCCTTAGCAGTTCCTTATCCATCCGAGGAGGTCTCCTGGCCCTCCTGCTGCACTTCCTTCTAGTCGGGACGCAACACTCTTGAGCTTGTAGCAGGTGATCCTTGAATATCAACCAACAGTCTTGGGCCCCCCTGCCCTCTAGGGCTGTATCCCATGGAACCTTCCTGAGCAGGTTCCTGGAGAGGCCAAAGTCTGCTCTCTTGAAGTGCCGTTCAATGAGCTTGCTGCACGCTCTTCTCACCGTCCTGAGGATCTCGAACTCAACCATCTCATGATCGCCTCATCCAAGGCTGCCCTGGAGTGTCACATTTCCAACCAGCCCTTCCCTGTTGGTGAGGACAAGGTCAAGCATGGCACCTCTCCTTGTTGGCTCCTCTGTTACTTGCAGAAGGAAGTTGTCTTGCACACAATTGAGGAACTTCCTGGATTGCTTGTGCCGGGCCGTACGGTCCCTCCAACAGATATCAGGGTGGTTGAAGTCCCCCCTGAGGACAAGGACCTGTGAGCGTGAGGCTGTTCCTGTCTGTGTATAGAGTGCTTCACCCACGGAGTCTTCTTGATCAGGTGGTCTGTAACATGGTCCCCACAATAATGTCTCCCATCGCTGTTCTCCCTTTAACCCTGACCCACAAACTCTCTGTCGACTGCTCACCTGTCCCCAGACAGAGTTCCATACTCTCCAGCCTATCCCTAACATAAATAGCAACTCCCCCTCCCCGTCTGCTGGGCCTTACTTTTCTGAAGAGCCTAAATTCGGTACTTTTGAGAATAACGCTATTATAAAATTACCTGTCTTCTGTCAATGATAGGTTTAAACAAACAAAAAAAATTGATTCAAGGTATTTCTGTAATGGTTAATTGCAGGCATACTTAGATGCGGGGACTTTACTTTGAGCATGTAAGACCAATAGATGGATAATAGTATAGCTAGATTACAATGTTTCTTATTGACTACTGGCTTTTTATAGCAGTTTCCAGGCCTCTTTCGTTATGCATGTTCTCCTCTGCCTGCAGTCCAAGTCAAGTCGAGTATCTGTTTGTATCCTGTTTAACTCAGTGGGATATAAAGCTATCCTTATGTGCTGTGTTAAGTAGTAATGGGATGTTGGATTGGCACTTCAGAGTTGTCCCTTTTGATGTCTTGTTGATGTGTGCCCTAATACCCACTATATTTCTTCTCAATAGAGATGAAACAATTAAACTGTATGTATTGCACTTGAATGATCCTTTATGATGTGCAAGCTGATGTATTAATGGGAAATTGCTATTGGAATACTGTTGGTGGTCCGGTAACTGCAGAAGTTCAGATTAATCACACGAAATAGGGTTTTTCAATAGATGATAGCCCCTTTGAGTGGTTCCTGTAGTATTGGTATTAAAATACATTTGAATTATGTACTTTCCCATCAATAATTACATGATTCTACAATTCTGTAATGGACAAAATCCTTCTCTTTCAGGAAGGAGTAAGGTTCTTTGTAGTGGATTGTCGTCCTGCAGAACAATACAATGCTGGGCATTTATCAACAGCATTTCATTTAGACTCAGATTTGGTAAGTATGCTTTTTATTTCCTTACTGATTTTTAAATCCTGAGTTAAACAGAAGGAGAAAGAAATGTCTGTCTTGAAGAAATGAGCTATCTTTAGTTTAGGCTCTGTAATGCTTTGTCTAGCTGTGTAATGAGGTTTCAAAAGTTAGCTCCCCTGAGGGGCTTGGTAGAACCATCATTTTACTGAGAAATTTAGTCCTTCTTGACATTAGAACTTGGGACTCCAGACTTCCTGTTTTTTAGTTAGAAGTGGAAACCCATGCTGCATAAAGCCTAGGCATTGCTTGGAGAAGAGATCTCTTTTTAGTATTGTAATTTCTACTGAAAGTGTCATTAATTTTAACAAGTAACGGTTTTTAATTTTCTTTTTTTCCTCAGCCAGTCTTAGTACAGCCTGCTTGTAGGGTGCACATGTCTTGAAAAGGATTTAGTTGCTCCTTTAAAATTTTTGCAGTGCAATATGAGAGAGGAGGTGCATTAATTTGTGAACTGAGATGTACTACAGACTAGTTAGTTCATTAACAACTTTACTGTAATTTCCATATGATTATTAATTCTTAACTGAACATTCAATCATGTTTTTCTTTATTCTTTTTTTCCCAAAATCATTTATGCTTCAGCTGTCTTACAGTGTATTCTTCACTTCTAGATTAATCCTCTACTACTACTCCCATTTCAAGCAGCCTGTGGATGGATGCTGCATGCAATGATTTCAATGTATATACCCATGAAACGTTTTTTTAACTTTCTTAGTTAAGAAACTCAGTTCTGCATCTGTTATCTTTAATTAAAATAATGCATTATTCAATATTCTTTGCACAAGTGTTGTATAGTAGAGAAAAAGAGGCTCAGGGGATACCTTACTGCTCTCTATAGCTACCTGAAAGAAGGTTGTAGCAAGATAACTGCCTCAAGTTGCACCAGGGGGGTTTATATTTACATTGGATATTAGGAAATATGTCTTCACTGAAAGAGTTGTCAAGCATTGGAACAGGCTGCCCAGGAAAGTGGTTGAGTCGCCCCCCCGGAAGCATTTAAAAGACTTGTAGATGTGGCACTTGAGGCATGAATTAGTGGTAGAGAGTTGGCACTGTTAGGTTTGCAATTGCACTCAATGATCTTAAGGTTCTTTTCCAACCAAAATGATTCTATGATATAATGTTCCTGGTTTTAACATAGATCAAAAATTATTTTGGAAGAAACTTTCCCTGTGGTATGTGGGTGTCCTGCTAGCCTTAATTGAACATCATATTCAATAAAGTGGAAATGAGCAATATAAATTATTGAATAGTTTAAAAACATAGTTAAGTAATACATGAAAAAGAAGTCCATGAAGACAATTCTTCGATTGGATGTGATTAGTTCATATGTATTTAAATTACATGTTGGAATTAACTTCTGCAGTGTGTGAGTTAGTACGATTAGGATCCTTCATGAACCATGCTGGATGAATGTTGCTAGGTTCATCTCTGGTTTTAGAAGTTTAATGCCAGGAAAACATTGTAAAGGAAATGATCTTTGAGATAAAAAGTCATTAATGGAACTTCAGTGCATTTTATACACTTGTATGTGTGAAGTACATGCAACTTTAAGGGAAGGCTTTGAAATCAATCTGATTTAAAGGTAGTCTTAGATGAAGCAGTGAGGTTTAGCCCCTGTGCAATAAAGCATTAGCATTTGACTCTAGGAAAACCCCACTTAAAATTCAGATTGACTTACTGGTGGCTAGATTGTGTATTTGTTACTTTGTATTTAGTCATTTGATGCAGCCTGAAGGCAAAGTAATGCGAATTCTTCCCTTCCTTTTCCCTCCCGTAAATCCAGTTACAGGTCAGTATTTCCTTATTAATTTAAAATAGCCCTTCAGGACACCACAGCCTTGACTTGTTGAGAGAACTAAGAATCCCACCTGTTTCTTTGTACTCCTGATTGTAGTTTTATTTTTCCCAAATCTTCATAAGTAAATGAGAAAAATACTTACCAGTGAGCCAAGAGGAGGACCTTACTGGCACCTAGAAATTCTAGGTATTTTTAAGGGTTTCAAAACTGCAGAGTTTGAATGTGTTGTACTCAAGCATATGCAATGAGGAAATTGGTCCCTCTGCCATATTGTCAACTTAATGCAACATGAAAGTTGCAAGGACCTTTTCTACTAATATTTAGTGTTTGCAGAAAATACACTAAAAATTAGTTAGCTGCATTTCTTTCCTGGGGAGAGCAAGGTAGAGTGAGGGGGGTAAAAAAGGACTTTTCTCACTGTTCTTCATGTAACATGAGGTCTCAGTCAGGCTTTTTTGTGTGCATGTATCTTGTACAATGCTGATATTGCCTTCTTTTTGCTCAACAAATTATAACAATTTTTAATGTCTGTATCTTTTCACAAGTAGCGTTACAATATTCTGGTGTTAAGTAGCACTTTTTGTTTGTTTGTTCCACAGATGCTTCAAAACCCATCAGAATTTGCACAGTCTGTAAAATCCCTATTAGAAGCACAAAAGCAATCTATTGAGTCTGGCTCCATAGCTGGTGGGGAACATCTCTGCTTCATGGGAAGTGGCAGGGAAGAAGAAGATATGTATATGAACATGGTGCTAGCACACTTCTTACAGGTACAACTAAATTGCTGTTGATTTTAATAGCTGAAATAAAGCATCTCTGCACATAATATCAATACTGAATGACAAAATATTTTCCCCTTAAAATCTTAAGTGTTTTCACATTACTCAGGGTTACAGTTTTTATGAAATGAACCCATGTGTCATTACCGTGCTTGCAAAACTAATTTCACAGGTGTTTCTTCAACCAAAAATGTCTTTTCTGTTGCAGAAAAATAAGGAGTATGTAAGCATTGCCAAAGGAGGATTTATGGGTAAGCTTATTAATAATGATCTTTGGCTTGAGAAAACTTGATGTATTAATGCTGTTAATGTTTTTACTAGGCTTCGGCAAAAAATCAGCTAAAAGAATAACAAATAGTTCTCATTTGTCAGTTTTTTGCTTTGTGCGAATCAACACTGTGCTCTTGCACATTTGTGGTTAACTGTTATGGCTTACACACATTTCTGAATGGAGAAAAATTTAATACAGGATGTGGGGAAATGCCCACGTTCTGACTTCTTGTCCTTGATGTTTAGTCTCTATAGATTGCAGATCTGTATGAAGATGTTACTTCGTAATTACTATTAACTGGTTTTTTTCTTAAACCATCAGTTCATAATTCTGCAATTTATGTTTCTGGAGTCAATCAGGTTCTGCAACCTGATTGTGGAGGGATTTGTGCTACAATATAAGTATAGAGACATTACCAGACAATATGTGCAGTGTCATAACAGTTATCTTTAGGATCAAAGCAGTGATTCATTCTTAGTTGCTGCTGTCTTTTAACTCTTTCCTTTACTAAACTCAAGATTATCCTAATGCCATTTCACTACTGAAAGAAAAGCCAGGGATGATTATAGTAGTATCTGGATTTATCTGTTTTATTCAATCATGTGAAGCAAAAATTGCTACTAATTTGTCATGGATATACAGCATTTTCATCAACAGACTAGTTCCAGTGTGGTTCTGAATGTTTTTTTAATGGTCTTTTAACAGCCCTCCAGCAGCACTTAGCAGATATCAATGTGGAAGGACCAGAAAATGGATATGGCCACTGGATTGCTAGTACCTCAGGCTCAAGAAGTAGCATAAACTCCTCTGTCGATGTAAGTGAATTTTAAGCTTGAGTGGAATAGTGGGATGGGAGCTGCGAGTGTACTGAATTTTTTTATATTCCTCATTTTGTTCTGTAAAATAGATTTCTGCAAGTCACTGTTTTCAGTTATGTATTTAATTTCCAACTATATTTACTGTCTAGCTGGAGGTGACCTAAACATTTTTATCCTCTTGAGAGGAAGAGCTTGCTGTAGTTATTATCCAGCAGAATATGTGATGGACAATGCTTTTTCCTGTCTCCTCTTCACTCTGGGAATAAATGACTATAAAACCAGCATTCAGTTTCATGGGAAAGCTCAAAATTGTCTCTTTTCTACAGCTGATATGTTGTATGTAGAATTTGGCTTTTAATTTGGGTAAAATTTATCATTAATAGAATTCCTTCCTCTCTAGATTTTTGTAGCAGAGTGCTTAGTAATAAGGTTTATTAAGCTTGCTTTATTGGATCATCTTTAGGTCAGACACATGTCGTTGCTGTCATTTGATAGAACTCTAAAATAATACTTACTGCTGTAATTTATGCTGTACTCAGTACCAGAAAGTAGGTTACTGTTTTATAGCCTGCTTCCTTTCTTAACAAACTAGAGATGATATATCATTATTTTTATACTATTATCTGAGAGGAGTTACTTTTACAGGGTGATTCTCCTAATGGTTCAAGTGATGGAAAAGGAGTAAAGTCCCTGGTGAATAAAATGACGGTTGCTTTAAAGACTAAATCTGTGAACGTGAAAGAAAAAGTTATTAGTTTTATTGAAAACACATCTACTCCAGTGGACAGGTATGTCATTAATATCTCACTGTGAATTAGCAATGGGGAATGGCTTCCTGTTTCAGGTGGCTAATTTGTAAATGTGAAAACTGTGCTAATTAGGAAAAAAAGTTATCTTCCAGTGTCAGCTTTTAAATTTCCTATCCTCCTCACAATTTTATTATGACACAATAAGGCTGCTGTGGTGCCTTAGTATTGAAAGGCCATGGCGAGCAGCCTTTTTTCTTAAATGCGTATCTGGAATTTGTCACTGCATGGTAGTTTGGCTTCTTACAATGTGTCTGTTCTGTATTCACCCTAAAAGTCAAGAATTATTTCATTTTCATTTCAGTTCCTCTCCATCCTTTACACTTAATGGGTGAATAACAGAAAGATTCTGGGCAGGGGTTTTTTTGGTTGGTTGGGTTTGTTTTGGTTTTGGGTTTTTACTGCCCCATCTTGCCAAGGATTAGTTAACTTTTTTGAAGGTCTTGATTTTTTTTTTTTTTTTTTTTCCCCCCAAGTCCTGACATAAAGCTGCTTTTCAAACCCAAAATCCGCTCTTGTTCATTTTTTGTATCTTCAAATAAAGCTGGGAAGAATGTGCAAGCATGTTAAAAGACGCTCTCAAAGTTGGAAGTCATCATTCCAAATACTTAATAACAGCTTTCATCTGACAAAGCTTTACTTGAATAGCCTGTTTTAGAGTTCTTTAAAGTGCAGCTTTTGGAGGTTTATGTTGCTAAGACATTGGTATGTGAGAATCTTACAGAGCTGGTATAGGTAAAAATTACTGTTTCTTTTTGTGTTGGAAAAGGATTTTTTAAAATTACTCCACAACTAGAGGCAAAAAATTCTTAAATAGCACTCAGTAGTAGTTTTTGTTGTGTGGAGACTTGTATGTAAGCCATACATAGCATGAAGAACGCACCTTTTAGTAGAACTTTTACAGATATTTCTCAACCTCGTGGCTGTCATGAAGCTTTTATTTATAAGCATCCTCCTTGAAGAAGACACATTGCCAATATAGTGCCTTTCAATCATTTATCTAGATTTTTCCTTTAATTTCTTTTTTTATTTTTTTTTGTTTGTTTTAATTCTTCTGTTTTGTCCTCTGCCCCAATGTACTGTAGAATACCTTTCAATATTCCCTGGCCAGACAGAGCAAGCCTGGAGCGGTAAGCTTGATAATTAAGCAGTCTGACTAAACCCACCTTTGTCGTACTTAGCATGGCATTGCAATATCTGTAAGCATTGGTTACACTGACAAAATTGCTCACATATTTTTATATTAATTTAGGGGGGTTTAATATATTAAAGCTGTCAGTTTTTACAGGTACTGGTCAGGGGACTAGAGGTAGAAAAAGAATGTGTTGGCAGTGCTTTCTTTTCTTAGTTTCTGCTTTGTTATATCTGTTCCTTACTACTGCTTTTTATGATTTTTTTTGTTTGTTTTACTTGTCATTTTCCTGTATACATTTTGTTAGTGACTTGTATTAGTGAAAGATACTAGGAGCAATCATTGAACAAATTATGGCTTAAGGTCTTAGCAAGTGAGACTACAGGTGTGAAAAAGACTTGCTATAAACTGTTCATAAAGCATCATCAGAGCTTAGATATAACGGGGAACCATACATAAGTTCTGTCTGGAAATCTTAAAATTATATGGTTCTCATCACATGGTGATAGAGTATGCTGATAGAAACAGAGGTTCTCATTACTAGGAAAATAGAAGTGCTGAGTTAATAATACGCCTTGCAACTCTCCCTCATCTTATTCACATAACCACCGCATTTTCACACAAATGCAGAGTCTCTTCACATTCATCCGAGATTTACTGCCTTATAATTATTTCAGAAATAAAAATTGTGACTTGAGGTTATATAAAATCACTTAGCTTTTGTCTCATAGACTGGAAAGCATGAAGATTGGTTCTGGAAAAATGAATGAAGGTTTTAAATTTTGAGTTTTCAAGGATTTTGGACCAATTCTTTCAAGTAGTTTACACATAATTTGACATAGGGTTTACCCATATGCATGACAGAATAGTGTTGTGTGAGCAAAACCACCAGTAATAATGTTAACCAGTATTCTTAAAAAAAGTGGGAATATCCCAGTATCACATAATATATTTTGTTAATTTAGAATTCCTAAAGATTATGGGGATTTCTTCCTGCATTTTATTGATCAGTTTTTAGAATATGGTTAACTTAAAACAGTTGGTGAGTGTATTCTATAACTGAAAGACACTTGAATCTGTATCTGTAACCACGAAGTTGTGATACACTGAGATTTTACTTCAGTTATTTTACTTGCTACTTTCACTCACATAGCTTATCTTCTTCCCTTGGGAAAAGGAATATAGATCATAGATCAGTAGACTTTTCTCTTAAAATTGAAGCTCTTAAAAACCTGGAATGGCATTCTTTTCCCATCCGTTCAATTAGATCCACTTTGTATTTATCACCAATATATTTCATTTTGAAGGTTTGCCACTAAAAGGAACTTCATTCAATTTATAACAATGTAATGATGGCATTCCATGTAAACAGGTTAAAGGAAGTCCATTTCTAGTTTGAAATGTTACCAGATTTTTATAAAATAGCTTTTTACTTTCTCTTGTCTTGACTAACTTTGACTTGTAAACGCCAATAAGATCTTCTCTTAAATCCTCTCTGTGTAATTCAATATAACACTATTTAGTTGTGCTTTCTTACTCACTTCATTACATATTTCTAAAGCATATTTACAAAAGCCTCCATATATAAGTACTGCCCTTTTGAATTGTCAGTGTCATTGATGCTTATTGTCTTCAACACTAATGAGCATGGTTTTGTGTGTTTATTTTCTGTTTCATTGTAGAACGCATTTCTGGTTTGGGTGGGGCTTTTCTTCTCCTATTAAATATTTCTTTGGTTCTGTCTACGTTAGTAAAAATGAAGGTTTCTTTCTTGACTTGCAAATACGCTTTCATGTGCAAGTAAGTACTAGGATTCATATTACTGTGATGGTTCTACAGTAGCATGTAAACTGGAGGTTTTTTGAATGTACTTAAAACAGGAACTAGGGCACATAGTTTATAGGAAATATGAATAAGGATTATGGGGCAGAAGGTTATAGGATTGAAATGGGACGAAGGGACAGATGTGTTTTGGTTTTGTTTTGGGTTGGTTTTATTTTTGTTGTTTTTTAAACTACAACATGTTGCTAGTTCTAGAGGCTAAAATAATTTAGCCTTTAGTAATACTTTTACTTTTTTCAGCAATCACCTTGTTTATGACCCTCTGAACCTTTAGATTTTCTCATTTTTTAGGTATTCCCAGCAATTGAGGGCCAGAACTTTTAACCTCACAGCTGTGACCATGTAATCACAGCACTCTGAGTTGAAGCATTAAAATATCTCAAGCTTTGCAACTGTTACTGACAAACACTAAGACTCAGTTGTGCTTTTGTGTCGTTTAATACAATTTATAGAAATAGATTCAAATGTGACTTTTGAGGTCAGTATCTATGCAGAAATGTAGGAATTTGGCACATGCTGGAGAAAATGATGGACAGGAAATCAGAATTCATGCTACAAGTGAGGGTTTATAATAACCCCATGTCCTGGATTCAGCAGTAGCAGTCATTTTTTCTCCTTCTTAGTAGCTGGTGCAGTGCTGTGTTTTTGACTTTTGGCCTGGGAACAGCGCTGATAACACCAGTGTTTTTAGCTGCTGCTCAGTAATGTATGCTCTGCCAGGGAGGAGGGGAAGCTGGGAGGAAGCAGAGACAGGATACCTGACCCAAACTAGCCAAAGGGGTATTCCATACCACAGCACATCATGCCCACTATATAAACTGGCAGCAGTTACCCGGAAGGGTTTGATCACTGCTCGGTCGGGCTGGGTATCAGCCAGCGGGTGGTGAGCGATTGTATTCTCTTCCCTTGTTGTTTCCCTTGTCATTATTCTTATTGCTGGTAGCAGCAGTGGTTTTGTGTTATACCTTAGTTACTGGACTGTTCTTACCTCAACCTGTGGGAGTTACATTCTTTCAATTCTCTTCTCCATTCTTCTGGTTGCGGGGGGAGGAAAGGGTGGAGGGAGCTAATGAACTGTGTGGCTGATTTACAGCTGGACTTAAACCATGACACCCCACTTTGAAGTGCTTAAGGTATTTTGTTATCTTCTGAGTATTGAAAAATGAGCTTCTAGACATGTTAGCTAATAGTTTTCATTTTCTCCTCTATCCCAATTTGGAATCCTTGTGAAGTTGTCCTGATTGTCCTGAGAAGTTTCAGTTTCATGCTAGAAACTTCATAGCATGTTGTCCGTCTTCAGGTCTCTATTGTATTTTGCCAGAAGTTGGGTTTTGGAGGGTTTGTTTTGGTTGGTTGCTTTGTTTAAAACAAAAAAGTATTTATTTTCATGTTCTTTATTACAACAGTCAGCCTTGCCAAGTAACTGAAAACACGCTTTCACTAACCAAAATGCTTGTTGGGTCAGTCACAGCTTCCTTGCAGGCAGCTGCACAGAGTTCTCATCCTTCTCAGTTGCACAGTTGTGTTTACATTTTGCTAATATATTATTGTACATGTCATACCATCAGTTTGCAACTTGCTTTTCTTCTCTCACCCCATATTACCTCCTGCCCATTTCATTGCCAACAGACATGTAAGCAGCAGTGACAGAGTAGGAAAACCCTACCGTGGTGTGAAACCAGTATTCAGCATCGGAGATGAAGAGGAATATGATACTGGTACAGTAGAAGATTTTCCTTTTACCTAGAATAGCTTATTTAGACAAAGTTATTAAATTTGAGAGATAAGAATAGCATTTTACAACTCTCTTACAACTTGGCATTTTTCTAACTGTCATCTTGGATTGTGTTTGTTATGGTTGTGCCTAGGGCACTATACTGAAAGTATAGTTGGAGCCAGACTTTAGATGGCTAATATGTATCCACCTCTCCAGTGTTTTGGACTTTGCTTTTTAGCATTGAATCTATTAATAATTGATTCATCTCTTGATATGCATTTAAAATGCTGTGGGAAAAACATGCAAATTTTATTGATTCTATTTTTTTTTAATCTAATTGAAAAATTACAAACAGGACACAAGAAGACAAAACAGGAATTTCACACTTTTCACAAAGAGGAGGTTATTTTTAAGACCAGTGCTAATGTTAGAATGGCGCAGACCTAGTGCTGTCCCAGTTTGTTTTGATAGCGTTAGCTCACTCCCAGCCATCGTCATCTCACAAGTAACTGTTCTGTCCCCAAAAGGTATACTCGGCTTCTGTGCGAGAAACAAACAACTAGACTTAAGAATCTTTGACTTGCAAAAGAAACAGTTTAGGAAGATTAATGAGAGAGATTCATAGGATCTCAAGCTGTTTAAGTAAGAGTGATGACAAACAGCTGATCATTGTTTGTCTGCTGTAAGAATTGGGAAGCAGCAAAATGGAGCTATCAGGCAGAAGCTTTAACACTAATGAAATACTGCTCTAAATGCCATATAATTAAATTTGCACAGTTTCTTGAGCATCCATTATAGTGTTTGGCAAAGTCTATGTGGATTCAGAAGACTATGTCCTCAAAGACCTGTCTAGAACATGTTTTCAGTAATGGTTCTTTGCTAATTTCTATTTACATTTGCTTTTAAAAGCAGTAAGCAGAATCACTGCAGTGATCTGAATAAGCAAAACCAATGCATATGAAGTAAAGTTCATGTTACTTTGGTACAGAAGAATATGAAAAGTGAGCCTGTTTCTGTATAATTGTTTTTGTGAAGTTTAGTGGGGTTTTTTTTGTAGCAAATAATTGCAATTTGCTATAAAAATCAAAGCCTGCTCTAAGTGGCCCTGCTTTGAGTAGGAGAGTTAGACCAGGTGACTTCCAGAGGTCCCTTCCATCCTCAGCCAGTCTCTGATTATGCAAAATGAGAATGGGCTTAATTCCATTCATTTAAATTTCCTAATGTATTTTTTTGGTGAAAACCTTTTGAAAAGCTTGGCTTTAATTCTGAATTGCTTTGAAATAAATAGTTTAATAAAGTGTAGAAAACTGAGTACTATGTACCCATGTAGTTGATGTGGTTCTGGTAGTCCTTGCCAAAACCTATTGGTGTTGTAGATGCAAAAAGTTCACATGGCTACAAGGCAAGTCTGGACTGCAAGTGTAAGAAATCCCCTGAGTTGAAAATAGTCGTCTGCTGAGAGAGAATTAAAAGAGAAATATCAGATATGTATGCCCTTTTCGTTCTTCCCTCTGAACAATTGTTTATGGCTAGGTAGGGCTTGGCTTGAACCAGTGTAGCTGCAGTGGGTTTACCTGAGTTGAAAAATTGTCTGATGTTGTTTGAAAATATTTTTGCTTTTGTTTTTTTTACTTCTACCTCTTCCCTTCAAAACAGATGAAATTGATAGCTCTTCGATGTCAGATGATGATCGAAAAGAGGTTGTCAACATCCAAACATGGACAAATAAACCTGATGTGAAGTATAACTTCCCCTGTAATGAAGTAAAAGAAAATGGACATATGTTTCCCAGGTGCTGGAATTAGTTCTAAGCTTCATCAAAATGTCTGTCGTGATACATATTTAAAATATATGTATCAGCCAGTTAAGTTATTCTTTATATTAAACTAGGAAATAAAGGTGTAAAACATCCTGGAACAAAATGTTAAGGCTATATTTGCATTCTTGCATTTGCAGTGTTACAGAATGGTAATTATGTACAAAACCTAGTATGAAGTCTTGCTTTGTAAAACAAGATAGTAAAAGAAGTATTCTCAGTATACGTAGGCTTATTTTTCAAGACCAGGTAGACCCAAGTACCTGTGTCTCCTGTGGCTTTTTTTTCTTGTCTACTTGTTTGTGCCTTGTAGTAAACACCCATTTTGCCCCTAAGATTTAGTGACCTTGCTAATCCTGCAAGAACAGAACATGCTTTGGCTTTCCCAAAGAGTACAAACCCTATTGAATCTGGGTAACAGAAAATTGTGATGGACTTTCTCTTGGTCATGGTCAGATTTGGGAACTTCCATCTATCTCTCTCTAAGTAGCTTATTTGTAGAATTTAGCTTTCTCAATAGCTGATATTTAGTTCATTAGCAAATTTAACATGTATTTTTCTTTTCCTTCAAGTCATCTCCTAGTAACAGCAACTCATATGTACTGTTTGAGAGAGATTCCATCACGAAAGGGACTGGCTTACATACAGTCTCGACAGGCACTCAACTCTGTAGTGAAAATCACATCTAAGAAGAAACATCCAGAACTGATCACCTTTAAATATGGAAATAGCAATACTTCAGGCATAGAAATTTTGGCAGTTGAAAGGTAAGCCATTTCAGTAGCAGAGATATAAGTAATAATGATATCCAGAACACTGTCAACAGGAAATCAGGGGCATGCTATAATTCTCATAATTGAGCTGAGAAGTGATATTTTTTATTTAGAAATAGATAATTCAAATGTGAACTAGAAAAAAGTCAGCAGAATGAGGAGAGTTTACAAGACCCAGCAGAGAGGAACTCCATGGTCTGCAATGACAGTTGCTGGGGACGGGATATGTGCAACTGGTTTGGTTTTTTGTTATATGTCTTAAATGAAAACAAAGTGGACAGTACTGCAGCCAAAAGTGTGGATTTGTGAAGGGTGACATTTAAGAAAGTGGTGTTTCTTCTGTGTTGTCTTTTCTGGGACATCAAACTCTTCCTATGCACTGCACAAGGAGTCCAGAAGCCTAACCTCAAAACTCTAAACCCCTGAAACCTGGTTCCTTAGAGTTAGGTATTGCCATGTGCAGCATCTGTGTGCTCAAGCTGGGGGAAGTCAGAGGAATGGGTAACCTGTTGTTTTTTGGCACTAACAAAGCTGGTGGCACCAGTTGGACATTTTCTCATTGTTTTCTTTGGGGGAACAGCGTGCAGGGGTGCTCTGGTCTTACAAGAAGTGGGAAGTGAGTTTCCTAGCTAACTAGGGAAGTTGTTTTATGCCTGTTGACCTCTTAGAATGAAACAAGTTGGGTAGCAGGTCAGACACAGATAAATTAAAAGGTTTCAGAGAACTTTGCTGCTTGTTGAATTACTTCATCACCACCTTGTTGACTGCAGCAAATCCAGAAGAGAGGGGATCGTAAATAATCTAGAGCTATCTATGAGAATTAAAATAAAAATAGGATGAGGGCTGCTGTGATTCAGTCAGACTGTGCTATCTGTAGAGCTCTTAACCTCTCTAATATATGCTACTGTCAATTAATGAAGAACTTTTCCTTTCCAGGATGGCCTGTGAAGTACTCCTCAAGAGTTCTACGTACACAAATGAAAGTGTTTCATAGTATAAATGGGAATTAAATGTTACTTTCTCAGTAATTTTTCATCTCAATATATTCCCCTCCTGCTTCTCCCTAGGTTGTGCCAGAAGAAAAATCAAATCAATAATTATGGAATTAATGCTCAATAATTTTATAGTGAATTAATGATGGCTTTTTTTTTTTTTTTTAAGGTATTTGATTCCAAATGCAGGTGATGCTACCAAAGCCATAAAACAACAGATCATGAAAGTATTGGACGCCTTGGAGAGTTAATAACTGAAGACTTTGCAGAGAATGGTTTATAAAGAAGCAACCAAGATACTGTATGTGGACACAAGCTGACTGTTTCCCAACTGAATACTAACTTGAGAGAATTTTTCTGTTTGCTGACGGGAGTGCCTGAGTAGCAGGCTTAAGATAGGGTAAATTATTATCAACTTCTGAATAGGATTTTTAATTTTTTAATTATATTGGTTTTGTTTTCAAGAAATCTTTATTATAAAGGTCAGTTTTTCATTTTTAATGCAGCTTTAATGTGAGTCATCTGCATCTGCAAGAGAAAATGCAGCTAGGCTTGCATTAAGTGTGTTAAAGCTGAGAAACACTGCCAGATACGGAGAAGCAGTTGAAAACAGAGTGGATTTTAAATTTGTGTTCCTTGAAAGTACAATGTCTCCATTACATACAATATATAAATTTGACTTTGCCTACTGGGTAGTATCAAGGATTGATTGATACTTGGGTTTAGGAGCAGAACATAAAGATCCTAGCAGTACTGGATCCTTCTCGTTAGAAATGGTTAAGTCCAGCTTGGGCTGCAGATAAATGGGGAAAAAATGCAAGCAATCTGTAAAATTGACTTTTTTGAAAGTCTTATCCACTACTAGGTTAAATAATTTGGAACGTTGGTAGGGTATTTTTAAATCCTAAAACGAAATGTGCACAATATGTTTTTACTACAGCTACAGGGTTGTGATTTTTATTTATTTTTTTTTAATTATGCAAAATTTTACATTTCATAGGTTGAGGCTGTTTCTCTTGTAAAGATGAATGTGTGCATTGAAATGGAAGTTAATGCTTCTTGACAGAATGTGACAGTTGAAAATAAGTTACCTTGCTCCTCAGAAACAGAATGTGTAAGGTAATAATTAGACCTTTAACAGCCTTCAGTTCAGCACAGAAGTATGCGCTTATTGAGGGTGTGTTCAGCAAGAAAATGAATGCACACAAAGTGAAGAGATTCAAGTACTATACGCCTATGATAAACGTATTCATTACCTGTTGCCTTCATTGTTTCAAGCATTTTAACTAACATCATCTAAACTAGTAAATGTTTCAGAGATAGCAACTGTGTGATTGCTTATCAGCAGCTTTCCACTTGTTCCAAGAACTGTTCTCTTGTTAAGTAAGTTCAGTACAGGAATGTCCTTACGGCTGAGACATAGCATCTTTAGAGACTGATGTGGAAATTACCAAAATGAAAACCTGTGAATTGGTGCAGCATTGGGAGGTAAAATAAATGAAACTGACCTTTATAAAAAAACAGTCATTCTGAGTTATTTTGCTTGGAATCAAGCTGGGGCACATTAATTCTGGGACTAACTCCTCCTTTTTTTTCTTTTTTTTCTGTCTTAGTATCTGAGTAAACACCAATAGAACTTGAACTGTTGAAGATATTTGCATGAATTGCACCTGGGCCAGTGCTCACGTATTTATAGTTTTGCCCAAAAGCTGTTGTATTACAATTTCCTCTTCCTACTCCCTTCTGAAAATTTCCTGAAGAGTCTCTGACTCTGCCTACTTCAGCAATGAGATTTTTTTCATGTAAAGTTGTGTTACTGTTTATAAACTAGAGTTGTAAATAAACGAGTACAATTTGAACATAACTTGTTCGCCTGAAAACATTTAGTTGCATACAGTTTGAGTTTTCTGAATCAACAGTTTTTTCCTAAAGGTATTTTGTAAATGGAAGTGAATTTGATCTTTGGAGTGGAAGAAACTGATTATGGATCATAGGGAGCTACTGTCAGTGACATCTTAATGTAAGTATTTTGGAATTCAGACTTCGAGCAATTTCATTAAATACTTGTGGGTGAGCCATAGTAAACATTCATGGAAAGGTCAAAATGAGGTAACAAATGGTCAAATAGAAATGGTTGCTGCATAAATTACAGGCTTTACAGCATGATATTTTTTAGATTATAAAAATATTGGCAAAATGATGCAAAACATTCCACTAGTCGTTGGCAGGGTGGTGTGTGGAAAGGACACTCAGTTGTTAAACAGGTGTATTTGGGTATTAAATACGGAAAGTGGGTAATATGCATGCTTCTCTGAGGACAACAAATATACAGACCTTTTCAGATCTACAGAAAGTAAAGCTACAGTAAGTCAGTTCTTGAATCTCTTCTGTGTAGGAATGTATATCCAAATATAATTATTTGTAATTTTCTGAGACAATCTGCAAGTTATCAACAGACTCCTGATCTTACGAAGCTCAGTCCAAAGTATGAATAATTTCAGTGCTGTTTTATGCCTCTCTACTCACAATTTAAAGGCTACTCTTGCCTCATAGCATATGTATCTGTAGTGTCTGTTACAAAACTTGTATTGCTAAGCAGAAATTCCAATTATAGTACTGGAGTGGCTGTTTCTGAAAAGAAAAAGCTCTTCTACTTCCTGTCCATCTTGGAGGAAATTTTTTAAATCGTTTTGCCAGAGGTTTGCAGCCTCTTGTTTTATTTTGCATGCACTGCTGTCTGTGGTGGTGAATGTGAGATGACAACTTCTGTTTTGCTGGGGGCTTAATTTTTATTTTAATCTGTTTTGGTGATAGAAATAAGGTCTGTAACAGGAGAAGTCCACTCAGAGTAAGCTCTTGTGCCAAATGGGAGCTCTTTTGTGTTGTAGCCAGAGTCAGTGCTTCTGTGTTCACTGATGGCTCTTCAGTTGTCACAAATCCTTGTAGATTCTGATCTATATGAGAATTTGTACAGAACTTCATGTGTATTACCCACCAAAGATACTCTTGACTCTGGAGGTGAAGTTTTATTTACACCACCTTCTCCAGATGTAAGTGAAGATTACTGCTGTTCTTGCAGTTTAGATCCTGTTAGGCCTTACATGTGGGTTTTACACATGTGTAAGATATGGATCACCCTGGGTTACTAATTTTATCTTTGCCCCTTCTGCTCTCATCTGTTTTCAACTCGTGGAGATACTATTGCATGAGCAGTACTGCCGCTACACAACACGAGCCTGCAGTTCTACTAACTGGCTTTTAAAAAGCTCAAGATTATAACATAAATACATGGGGGGAGCACTCAGTGTTTAAAGCTAGTAATAAAACGAGTATGGCAGTTAGCATTTCGAGTAGTAGCTTAGGAGATGCTTTTCTCCTAAAGGAAGGTGGTGATGGGGATGTCCCAGGTGAATAAGTTGGCTGTAAACTCGTACAGACCTCTTGGAATGAGTCCTTAGCAAACATTAACACGTGCTAGGGGTGGCACCCCAGCTCCGTAGACCACCAAGAGGCTGAGATGCTCAGCGGTGTTTTTGCCAGGTGCTGATTTGGCACCATAGCAGTACTCCCAGCAAAGCCTCAGCGGCACTTAGGCCCGGAGATGCTTCATCCCCTGAGCCTTCCTGCACCGCTGCCTGACAAAGCTGCGTGGGGAAGTGCTGCGAAATTGGGTCGAGGAACGAGCCTGACGTCCCTGGGCAGGATAAGGTTGGTTTTTACGCCGGCACTGCGGCGGAAGTGCGCCTGCGCTTTTCCCGCCGGGCCACTGGCGGACTACACTTCCCTGCAGGCCCGGCGCCGTGAGGGAGGAGCCGGGACGCTCCGGGATGCAGACGGTGCACGGAGCCATGGCCAGTGAGTGGTGGGGGGCGGGGACGCGCGGGTCTACCCTCTCCTTCTCGCGCTCCCGGCTGTCGCTCACTGCCGGCAGGGTTCCCTCACCGGCCCGAGGTGTGAGAAGGGCCGGGGTGGCATTGAACATGCCGCTCCGGCGGGGCTTCAGCCTCCCGCCCCGCTCCTCAGCCGGTCAGAGGCGCCGCTGCCTAAGGCCGGCTTCCCCGCTCTCCTCGGCGCTCTCCGCGGAGCCACCGGCTCTCCCCAGCCCTCTGGGGCCGCCCCGAGCCGCTGCCGGCGCCTCCTTGTCCCCACTGGGTCCTCACCTTCCGCTGTCTGGATACAACCAGGCGGCCGCAGGCCCGGCCGGTGTTCCCGGAGCTCTCAGTCTTGGGGCTCAGTGCTGGGCGCTGCCCTCAGCCTTGCAGGGGTGGGAAATAACCAGCCAGAGGGAGCTGCCCGGCTTGTTACGGGTCGGTCCTGGAGGCGCTGTCGGTGCGTTTCCCGGCGCTGGTGCAGTGATCAGCTTGTCGAGGAATGCGATCTGAAACCAGCGAGACGAGCGTAGCTGCTGATGTTTTTAAAAGCTCTGCTTCATGGTGATACAAATACAAACTATTCTTTTACTCTGATACCCTTTCACCTGGTTGTGGTTTGTACTGCTGTAGCCTATCCTAAGAATTGCTTTTAAAGAAGTTTTTGAGGCAGCTTAGCAAGGCTGAAAGGAGAGATCTTGGGCCTCTGCAGCACTGTTGAACGTTTCTCTGTATTTGTTACTTCTACATCTGATCATTTTTAAGCAAAACTGGACACAAAAACGTGTTCTGTTGTGGCTAAGCTTTAATTTTGCCCTTTTAACAAAGTGCAAAGCTGAGGGGTAGGGAAAATAATTTTATTGGCTTCCTGGTGTTTTAAACATTATGAGAAGGAAGTTAGTTAAGGTAGTTAAGATTTTTCTTAGTAGATGGTTTTGGGGTTTTTTGTTTTGTTTGTAGTTTTGTTTTGTGTGTGTTTGTTTTTAGAAGTGAATTTATGCCAAAATGTAAATCTTTCTGGTGTCAGATTTCTCTGAACATGTTCAACAAATATGGGAAAGTTTTAGACACATTCCCAGTATGGTTATCTAGGTGTGGAAGCCAACTATGATTACATCTATTCAAAATCTCAGTGAACCTTTATTTACTCAATAAGACAAACACTGACAGTCTCACAAAGGGTGGCAAAGTGAGCACTTAGTCGTTTGCTAATGATCAGATCAGGGACAGTCTGAAGACAAGGTGAAATTAGCCTAGAAATTGGCTGCTTAGCAACTGAGGTGAGAACTAACATAGGAAGGGAGATACTCTGCCTGACTGTTCCTTACCTGATCTCGTCTTCGCTTGAATCAGTTCTTCCTGTTTACCTGACCAGCGAGGCTGTGTGTTGCTTGCAGCTTTTTCTTTATATTGTAGTGATCTCTGAGTGCATCACATGAGAGTTTTCCAGGGAAGAGAGGTGCTATGAAACTGGGGTACTTCTCTTTATGAAGCCTTTCATTAAAATAAATAAAATAGGCAAATGCTAGCAGCATTTTAGAACACAATGCTCATCAGGGATGGGCACAACAAAAAGGCTCCTGAAGCATGTAGCGTGTTCTCCCTGTGTTAAGAGACTGTTTCCAGAGTCATAGGTGGACTGCAAAATGAGTTGGAAGTGGTTTGTGCTGGGATAGGAGGCACAAAAGCACAAGATGTAATCAGTTCTAAGTAACCTGAAGTTTGATGGCTTTGTAATGGAAAATAACTGAAGTGCTTGAAGGTAGTCGACATAGTTTTAGGTCCTTCCGACCTTAGTACAAACAGTGTAAGAAAAACAATAGGAAAACGACCTGGGGATGTGGAGTATCTGGGACTAGCAGATGTCCAGGATGGGCGCAGTGTAACTGATAGAAGGACAGGATGATTGCTATGTTTGTGGTGTTAATGAACCCATTAAGCTGGTGTAGGCATCTATCGGGGAGTATTGGGACTAGCAGATGTCCAGGATGGGAGCAGTTAAACTAACTGATAGGTAGAAGGGCAGGATGATTGTTGTGTCTGTAATGGTAATTAAGCTGGTGCTTCAAAGACTGCCAGCAGTTATGAGGATTGTTGGAAGAAGTAAACGACTCTCAAAGACCACCGCCACATTTTTGTATGCATGCGGACAACTGTCTGGAAAATCGTGTAATGCATGTGTAGCCTCATGAATATGTATGTCTGCCCAAGTGACTGTATAAGGATGGCCTGTGTGGCAGTACGGTGACACACGTTAGGAGGAACTATCCCCCGTGTCTCCCGGCGCCGCAATAAAGAATACCTGCTTGTCAGTTTGAAAACTTTGTTGGCGAGTTTGTTCCTGGAGTTTTCTCCGAATATGTCAATATATAAGTACATCTATTTTGTTAAATGCTCATTAGTGAATTGAAATTTTGAAGATTTTTTCCTGGGGGAGTTTTGCTGACCAAGTTTTTCTTTTCTGCCACTAGACTTCCGCCTAGCTCTTATTCAGCTCCATGTATCTGCTGTTAAATCGGAGAACCTTCAGCGAGCCTGCGGGCTGGTGAGAGAAGCATCAGCTAAAGGAGCTAAAGTTGTAGCTCTTCCTGTGAGTACAGATCATGATCTACATAGTACCTATAATTCAAACACTTGGAAACCCCTTTCTAGTGTTACTAATGCATTATGTATTCCTGTTTCTCTGGATAGCTTAGATGCTTGTATGAGGCTCCAAAATAAGAAGAACAAAAAAGAGTCAGGGGTTCTGTCTAGAGGCATACTTAAGAGGGAGGGAGGGAGGAAGAAGTAGTACTGTCTTTTTTCTTGTGGTTGAATTTTTGCTAGTTTAAATCCCAGGCAGTTCTGTTACTGGTATGTTCTGGTTTCACCAAAATGGCACTGTGGTTTGAGTCTGCAGAAGCCTTCTGTGCTACAAGTATAGGGAAAGCCGATTTTCAGCTAAAGTATGTTGATATGAAGATGAAAGAGAACAGGTGTGTAGTGACTCTTTGCTGTAATTGTTCCAGATTAGATAGTACATGAGAAACACAATAGACATTTCTAACAGGTAATTTGTGGCTGAATTATGACTTTAAAACATTTCTCTTGTGACTTCCTTTTGTGGGATCATAAATAGTAGCTTAAAATTACTGATAATTTCTGATTTACTTTCTGGACTTCAGTCAGGATCACCTTGCTGAATTTTCACACAGATGAGGGTGCTGGCAGGGAGGCAACCTTCCAAGTGCAGCTTGGAGTTTTTTCCTCTCTTCCGGGGGTGGGGAGGTACATGCATTACCCCTGTGCCCTGCGGCATCTGACTCAGAAGTGCAAAGTTCTTCTCTGGGTGAACTTTTAGTCTGAATGCTTTACAGTCTTCCCTCTGCTACAGTTTTCCCTCTGCTGTCACAGGCAGGACAAACCTTCACAGTTCCTCTGTGCTAACAGTTCTTGTGTTGCAAGTGTGACCTTTGATTATTCTGGCAGAATAAACAAAGAGATTGTTTATTATTTGCTAGTTTCATCATGTGTACAAACATTAAGTTTTTCAGACCTATTTAGTTGAGATATTCACTTTGCCAATGATAATCTATGCTTTTAGAGTAAAACCTGTAAAACAAGGGCAAGCATTTCACAGACTTTTGGGAGGTAAATTTTGTTCTGGCATTAGAATGTGGGCATGAAACATTCTCTTCACTTTTTTTTTAAGTCACACTATAGAAAGAAGTAACTTGCGCTGACTGTATAATCTACCCTTCTGCAGAGGCATGTGGCAGTTTCTGTGATGTGTTAGCCTTGATGTGTTAAATTTATTTTTCATTTCTGAAGAAGGAAAAATTTGAGAGAGAAAAACAATTTGTAACGCTTATGGATAGACAAATAAAAGCAGAATACATTTGAATCTAGAAATTGATAGAAAGCAATTCAAAGATCTGTCCCTGTATTCTTACCACTTTGGAGGGCACAGAACTAGGTGATCTGTGCAGACATTCTACAGTTTTATTCCAGCATCAACTTAGGGGCAACCTCATGCACTGCTGCTACAAGCTGGCACAGGGCTCTGCCTGTCCTCTTGAGCCCATGGTTTCAGTACCCCCCTCACTGACACTGCAAGGCACTAGATGCAGGTGAGGGCTGCTGGCATTGCTTTCACTTCCTTGGAGTTCAGTCCTGCTTTCTCAAAAGCCTGGGAAGCTCATTTGACAGTCTACAGTGATTTGGAGAAAACTCCAGCAACTCGCCAACAAAGTTTGAAGTTGACAAGCAGGTATTCTTTATTGCAGCGCCGGGAGATGCGGGGGATAGCTCCTCCTAACGTGCGTCCCCGTATTGCCACACAGGCCATTCTTACATAGTCACTTGGGCATATACATATTCGTGAGGCTACGCATGAATTACATAATTTTCCAGAAGGTTTCCCGCATACATGCAAAATGTGATGGTGGCTTCTTCCAACAATCTTCATCACCCCTGGCTGTCTTTGAAGCACCAGCTTAATGAACGTAACAAACATAGCAATCATCCGGTCCCTTTACTTATCAGGTAGTTTAACTGCTCCCATTCTGGATATTTGCTAGTCGGGATACTCCCCAGTAGATGTTTCCACCAACTTAATAGGTTCATTAGCATAGCAATCATCCTGTCCCTCCACCCATCAGCCAGTTTAACTGTGCCCATCCCCAGGTCCTGTTTTTCTATTTTATTTTTCTTACACTTTTTGTACTAAGGTCCTATGGACCTAAAACTACCTTCAAGCACCCCCATTACAAAGCCGTCAGACTTAACCATACTTAGAGCTGATTACATTTTGTACTTTTGTGCTTCCTCCTTTCAACAGAGACTTCCCTTCTGCCCCTTCTGCATACAGACTCTGCTGTGGGTTAGCTCGCATCTTGCTGGCCTAGTAACTGTATATGGGGCAAAAAAGTCCATCCAATTTTGGTTTATTTATTCAGCTCAGTAGAATCCTCTGCAATTGTTAGGAAGTTTGCCTGAGTGGTGAAGGCATACATTTTTGTTGTGCTATTCACAGCTTGATTTTAATTTTTTTTTTATTTTTTTTTTTTTTTTAGGGGGAGGGTTGTGGTATGTGATATATTTTGTCACAACTTCCAGTGTGCAGAGGTAATAATTGAGGCAGATGCTTGGGCGGAGAATCACCTGCCGAAGAGTAGGTGCTGGTACTGTTTGGTAGCCTACCTGTGGCCTTCAGCTGTGCTCCCTTAGGGGACAAAAAAAGTGTTGGGGGGTGTCACACATCCTCACAGAGCTGCTAAATATAGTGCAGAGTAAAAGTTCGGGATATCTTGGACATCTCAAAGAGCTTTTAGCTGTGTAGTTTAGACATCTAAACTGCTCTGTTAATCTTACTGTCTAAAGATTACATGCCTGGTTCTGAGGGATACCAAATCTTCAACTAGAGCCTAGGACAGTAGATGCTGTGCAGTTGTGAGGAAATGGTGTTTGAAGGATTGGTTCGTTTTTTGTTGTGTTGTTTTTTTTTGTTTGTTTGTTTGGTTTGGTTTTTTTTTGTTTTGTTTTGTTGTTTTTTTTTTTAGCAGAAGAATAAGTAATTTTGAGAAGTCCATGCTTTTGCATAAGTCCTTTTATAAATGAAGACATCATGGGCTGTGGATCAACACGAGCATCTCAGTTTTGAGAGGATTTATTTAGCTTGTGACTTGTCAAATAAGCTAGGTGGAACTTGGCTCATTGTTCTGATGAGAACATCCCTTGTGATCTTGCTCAGCCTCCACTGATGAATGTGCTAGTCTTGTTACTTGCAGCTTGCATGATGCTCCTAGCTCACGTTCTGTTTGGCATGCAGTCACACCAACACACCTACTGCAGTTTCTCTAATTGTTAAAGGTCTCTCTGGCCTCCTGAGATACTTTCTAGTTTGCTTATTGAGCTCCTGTAAACTAAACTCCTGTAACTAAAGATTGAATGAGAACACTGATAAAGAAGAGTTGAAAAGATCAAGTACATCTCTTTGCGGTGGTGTTATTGGATTTTTGGATTTTAACTGTTGGGGTTTTTTTTTCCTGAATTCCAGGAATGCTTTAATTCTCCCTATGGAACCCAATACTTTAAGGAGTATGCAGAGAAGATCCCTGGGGAATCAACACAAAAGCTCTCAGAAGTTGCAAAGGAGTGCAGCATATATCTTGTTGGAGGTAGTTTACTCTTGGTAACCTGTCTCAGAGAGGGAAAAAATGGGCCATGTCTATTAATGCCACTGGATCATAATTCCATATAATACATTGGGGGGAATTTTTGTTCTCATCTTTATGAAGGATCCATTCCAGAAGAGGATGGTGGAAAACTGTATAATACCTGTGCTGTCTTTGGGCCTGATGGTGCAATGCTGGCAAAGCACAGGAAGGTAAGATGGCAGAATATTGTCACTAGATGGTTTCTCAGCAGTGTTACACAAATTATTTTATCTGTGCCTGAAGGTGATGGGCAATAGTAGAATCTTGCATTAATAATAAGCTGTGTACTCTCAGTAAAACTGCATGTGAATTTTATTTGGGATATGTAAACACCCCTTCCAAAGGCAGTCATAAATTTGTTCTGAGTAAGGATGACAAAATGCAGAAGGCATAATTGGCTTTTCCCAGATGCTGGGAAAACTGGGTTGGGTTTGTTTTGGAGGGTGGGGGGTGGTTGGGGAGGGTTGTTTTTTTTTCTCCCCAAATACCTTCAAACATGTATATTTCTGCAAAGAAAAAACCTGCTTTAAATCATCTTTAGCAGATTTCACAATCTTAAGCAATGTTTAGTTGAGAACCTGACAAAAAAGAAGTATGGATAACTAGAAAACACATAGAAAGAGGCCGAAGTACCAAGAACAGAAATTGTTATTAATCATACTATAATTACAGGTTCATTTGTTTGACATTAATGTTCCTGGGAAGATACAGTTCAAAGAGTCTGAAACACTGAGTCCGGGGAATAGTTTCTCCGTGTTTGATACTCGTGAGTACAAGACAAGCCCTTTCTGTAAGGACTTCTACCACAGAAACACTACAGGAGTTCTCTTCCCCGTCATGGATTCACTGTCAACCCAGCAATGGATTTTTAGACTAACAAACAGATTCATATCAGGCATTTGAAAACCATGGCAAATGCAGTTTAAGTTTGTTCCAAGTGTGTATGTCACTTCTGAAGCTTTTAAAAAGGCAGTGTTGTTTGGAGCAAGTGATTGCTGAGGGACAGAGTGGAAAGGGTTAAAGCATACATCATGGCGCTTCCCTTAATGAATAACAGTCCTATTGACTTCTTAAAGAGAAGTTACTGTATTTTTTTTTTTTAATAGCAGTTACATCTTTAAAATGGTTCCTATAGAACATGCCTCGAAAAAGAATATACGTAGCTAACAGCTACACTGGCACATTGTTTCATGTGAGAATGATATAATAATGGAGACTGTAAATCCCATTCCAGCATTCTTGAATCAGCTACACTCTTTAGTCCATGAAGAGCAGTGAGTGCTTTTTTTCTTGAGAAGAAAACAAATGGAAAACCTGCAGCTAAATCAGAGAGGAATGCATTACACACAGACCTGCATTAACATGATTTTGTGGAAATGGCTGTTTTTGAAGGATAGATTGCTTCTCACAGTTTTCCTGTCATCATGAAGCATGAATTCTCCCCCACAAATAGCCAACGCTTGTTACAGATAAGGATACGCATTTAAATATAGCTTCTCTTGTTACTGTAAGACATGTAAAATAACAGCTGGCAGGGGGTGTTGATTGCTTTCATGTACTTCTGATAGTAATATGACTGTTGTCTCTTGTATTTTGAGAACAGCATACTGTAAAGTGGGCCTGGGCATCTGCTATGATATCAGATTTGCTGAGATGGCTCAAGTCTACGGACAGAAAGGTGAGGCTGGGTCACCTAATGGAGCACGGTTAGCCATAAGGCCTGAACTGTGCCGAGCCATTAAAGGGTGGTACATACTGGGCAGTGTATATGATCAGGCACTCTTACCCACACCCAGTAACACCGAATGTTTCTTGTGGCTGAGGGTTTGTTATTGAAATGAGTGTCTGTTCTTCTTGAGCAAATTAACAATCATTTCCTGATACACGTTTGCCAGTGGAGTGATGGAGATGGGTATATTCCCACCCTCAGTAATGTATCACAGGGCTTTGCTGACATAAGTAATCACTTGTGTAAACATGGAAAGGCTGTGGTTCCATTTGGGGCGATACAGTAAGAAACCTTGCCTTGAGTCTCAATGTGAAGGACCACTCTAGGATACATCATCTTCCCCTTAATCATGGTTGGGTTCTAATTTTCTTTTACTAAAGGTTGCCAGCTGCTGATCTATCCAGGGGCTTTTAACCTGACAACAGGACCAGCCCATTGGGAACTGCTACAAAGGGGGCGGTAAGAACAAATAACAGCTTATCCTCCTGTTCCAGAGGGAGCTTTAGCACACAGAACCCACCTCTTCTTGTGTTCCAGATCACACCATGCACCAGGAGTGGTGCTGCAGGGCCACTCTGCTGTCAGAGCTCTGCCATTCCTCAAGCCTTGCATGGGACACCAAAATGATTTTGCTATCCAGGAGAAAAGCAATAAATTCTTATCCTTCACTCCTGTCAGCCTCTGTGCAGTTATACCCTTTCAAGGGCCTTTTCTCCATGACTCTGTAAGCACCCCTCACAGATAAATTCTAGACCGAAGCGCTGATAACAGTTTGGTAACTGGTCTAACTACAGATAGAAATAGACTCCAAAATTCCTGAATGCAGTATTATTTATTCATTTGGTCAGCTTCAATCAACTTTGCTACATTCTACCTGCTTAACTCTGGAGCAGGTGCTAGAGTCTTCTGCTTTTTCTGACCATTATATCAATTACAATATTGCTACTTCTTAAAAGGATGTATAGCTTGTCCTTCAGAGTGAATTTTTTCTCTTCTGCTTAATAAATTGGTGGTATTAAAAAAAAAATCTACTCACTTTTTTCTCCACTTTCCATTATTTTCCTGTGAACACAGAGCTGTTGATAATCAAGTCTACGTAGCTGCCGTATCTCCTGCTAGAGATGAAAAAGCATCCTATGTTGCCTGGGGACACAGCACTGTAGTAAATCCATGGTGAGTTCAGAAAACAAAACAAAACCAAACACCCACCTCCACCCCCCTTTTCTTGTTTAAAAGGTAAGTTTTACCTGGCCATAACACTTCAGTCCCACATTTCCAACTACTCTTCAAAATGTCAAGTTCTTGGTAAGAATTACCTAAGACTTAAGCCTGTATTTTCAAAAGCACGCTTTAAAACTGACTGAAAAATGAGAAGGAAACCAAACTAGTTTAACAGTATGTATTCTTTTTGGTAGCGAGAAAGCTACTTAATTCTATCATTTAGCATTGGTTAAGCTGCAGACCTTTTCAACTTGTGCCTGAAGTTTGGTCCATTATGTGCTATGCATTATGGTAATTATCTGTGCAGAACTGAACCATCTTAAATGAATGACTTACTTACACAAAACTATTCAATTTCTTCAAAAAACACTGCTTTGATATAAAAAAGTACAAGAAGAATGTCTTCAGCTAGGCAAGAAACATATTCTGACTTAAGCAGAAGTCACACAGGTGCCCAGGAGGTAAAAGTGACCAAATCTTCAAGCAGTTACTTCTCTTTCAGAGAAATCCACTGATGATTTATTCTCTTCCAGATGATTGCAAAGTAAGAAAAGCTTTGTCTGTGTCTTGAGCTTTCAACTTTGTGTGATGAAAGCAGTTACAGAACACCTAGTGGGAGACATGATAAATAATTTTCAGCAGAGTAGAAGTATACTCCTGTTAAAAGCCAGCAGGATCTGAAAGGAGGTTAGTCTTTGCCACATGTGGTTGTCCCTGGTGAAGCTTTTTCTTGCCCCTTGAGGTATATTGCATGCTGACATGCACGGGGTCTTATAGTTGCCTTTGTCATGATTCCTGATGCCTGGAAACACCCTTGTGTTAAGTACGCATATATCACATGTAATACGTATCACATATAATACATACCACATATAAAGCCCTAGAAGCCATTTCTGTCATTCCAGACTTACGAATTGTGCTATTTCTAGGACAGCTTCTCTTTACAGCTGTGGACATCACGGGAAGAAACTCCACTTTGTACAAACAGCACCAAATGGACCGACACCTTGAGACCTCTTTTAATGCCGTGAACAAATGTGCTTCATTTTGCAGGGGTGAAGTCATAGCCAAAGCTGGGGCTGAGGAAACAGTTTTATACACAGATATAGGTAAGGGTAAAGGGTTTGGGTTTTGTTCTTTTTTTTTTTTTATTTCCCTGCTTTTTTTCTTGAGCAAAGGTCCTGAGACTAAGGAGAGAGAGTTTTGTAAGTCTGCAGGCTTGCACATGCAATTAAATGATGCAGCATCTGATGCCTTCTCTGTTGCTAGACGAAAGCAAGAACAAGCAGCCCTTGACTACCCTCTTCCCATTTCTTTCCTTATGAGGAAGCTGCCACCTCAGGAAAGAGCAAAGTTGAGGTTTCCTTCAGCTCTTGCTGCCTAGTTGCAGTGCCCTGCAGGCCCATTTTCCATGAAAGCTGCTCTTTTCCCTGCCTTACCCCAGAGCAAATCAGGAGTTGTCCTTTTTGGCTGTTGTTCTAATACCTTTTTCTCTCCTTCCCTACAGATCTGAAGAAACTTGCAGAAATACGTCAACAGATTCCTATTTTAAGCCAGAAGCGTTGTGATCTCTATGGCATAGAGATGAAAAAGTGAACCTCAATGAATGGGTGAAGTTGGCAGAATGGCCGCTGCTTTCATCTTTGGAAGGCTTCCTTTATTAGCTGTTCCACAATCTACTGCTAAATGTGCCAGTTTTATAAAAAATTAAAAAAAAAAAAAAAGGCAAAAAGAAACAAACCACAAAACCCCACAACCACCAAAAACAGCCAAAAAACCCAATCAGCCAACACAAACAAAAAATTTGGTGTAATTCTAAAATTGATCCAAATACAACTTTTCTATCTCCTCGTACTCTAGTATTTCATAGTAGTTTACAGCTATGCTAAAGATGGAGGTAAAATCAGTTCAACACAGTAGTAATAAATATTGCTTTTTACATATCACAGTGTTTTAGTTAGCTTTTGGGGAGTTTTTATGTGGAACACAGAAATGGGAACCTTGTCCTCTGATGTCAGTCAGCTTTGGTATTATAATTTACTGAAATGTTTATCAAATAATCTAGAAGCATGATTCTTCCACCTCTCTCCTTAGCTGTATGTGCCTTAAAGTTCCCTGAATGCCCAATATCTATACTTGGAAAACATAATTTCATACACTAAGCAAAACAGGCCAAATCCTGCCCTGCACAATTTAGGGGTAACAATCCAAGAAGCTGCCAGACTGGAGTACTGCTATAGAAGAATCTGTATCAGGATTTGGCTCATGTCTTACCTCAAATGTATGTATTAAATTCTCCTTACTGCAGTTCTTGTTTGTTGCAGAAGTGGCGCATGTTACTGTTTTGTTAAAGCAATTCACATGCCAGCACACTTTTGCTCTGCATACTGCTTCTTTAATACAATGATGTCTGACTAGGCTTTAATTCTGCTGCCTGGCAATCTTCACCTGAAAAGGGTGAGAGGAGTCAGTCGAAGGGTTAGAAAACTTTCTGCACTGAATGAAGTCTTTCTGCCCACCATCTTCAAGAAGACAGGTACTTTAACTACTGTGTTTAAATGCATTATTGCTACCAAAGGCCAGCTACCGTGAGCTGCATGGGACACATTCCTCACATCATTGCTCTTGCTGAAGAGACTTAAACTGATTACTAAACGTGGCTTTAAATGCCTAAAACCAGCCTTTACCACTAGGCTTTTAGTTTTTCATCAGCAAAAATGGTAAAGCAGTAAGGCCGAAGGAGATTTCAGAATACAAAATGGAGAAGGTTTTGTCTTGCTGTAGCTAACTGCCAGTTTCCCTCAAAACCACCTTACCTTTTTAATGTTCTTTTGGCTTCTCTGGAACAAGTTAAGTCTGTGTTTTATAGAGGAAAATTAATGGTTAAATTAAGCCAAACCCTGAGGCTTCTTTCCCTTCAAAAGACAGGTCACACCATTCCATGCTGTGGCATTATCTATTCCAGCAGGCATTGTTTGGTCTGTACTTTTTTTGCTGCATTTTGGTGTACATACTGTACTGGAACTCTTAAGAAACAAGCCACAGAGCATAAAGTGAAATGAAGATTTATTTGTTGAAAAATAAATATTAAAGCAACATTTACCATTTGGGTCAAGTCTCCTGCATTAGATTAGTGCCTCCCACATTCTCAGCCAGTAGCATCCATGATGGCCATCACTGGGCTCCAACTCCTGAATCATAGCAGCTATTACACATCCATGTTTCTGAACTAGTCCATCCATTTTCCCCTTCCCTCTCCTCTTTATAGTGGTTTAAAATGCAGCTAAGTACTACCTTTGGAGACTTATAGTGCAGGATTCTCATGGGCTGACCACTGAATTTTAAAAATGCAAAGTGCAGTCTGCACAAGCAACAGAACCCTTGGCCTGTGCCCTCCTCCTCCCCTGGAATCTCCAGGGGAGAGTGCCTGAGAATCTGTTGTGAGCTACTTTGGTGAACTCAGCTGAAGAGGTGACATGAGCTCAACCCTCTTCAGCCTGTCAGAACAGTTTCTAAGCACCTTAAGTTTAGAAGGATGTTTTAGGGGATCTCTATTGTGACCCACTCAGAAGCAACACAGATGGGACTGTGAATTTTGTGGGGTTCAAAGGGTACACTATCCATTATCAGCTAGGTGGTACTTCAAGCAGTCCCTACTCAATCTCTGTGTTGGTAGAAAACAGGCACTTTAACTATCTATATTATAAAAATGCACCAATATTCTGTAAGAATAGAAAAACAGCCAGTAACAAACCTGAAATAGCTGCAGAATTTCAGCCTGCAAGAATTTAAAGTCTTTTTAAAGAAAGAACAGAAAACACAGTAATGCTTATTGTATCAGGCAGTGTTATTACCAGTGCAGGTGGGATCCTTGGTTAAAGCTCCACCTAAGCTGCTCCCAATGGTTCCAAAATAAGTTACAGTACAGCTCCCTAGTATACATTAGTTCCCTGTTCACTTTCAGTCTACAATCAGATCCTAGTAATTCAAGTCACAACTTCTAATCTCCGCTTTGGCAAAGCTGTCTCCAAGATGAACAACAGGGATTTTACATGATCAGAATTAGGACACAAGACAACTATGTGTAGAAGTGACTTCCCAGAGTGCCTGGACTACACCAGGTTTATCCAAGCTTTCACTACAAGCTTCCTATGTTTCAATATTTTCTTTAAATAGCAGCAATACTTGTTTCACTTTAGCTCTCAATCCCTACTAAAGGAAGCTTTGCTCAGAGTTCCCATGCACACCTGGCTTCAAGTAAACCCTTAACTGTATCAGCCACTCACTAAAAGGATTCACTGGCACACACACAGAATAATGGGGTGTCAGCCACCAGACTCTCAGCTTTCCTGGCTGGATTTCCTTTTTCCCCTGTAATACTCAGCTCTCAAAATCGTATCTCTGTGGGAGATGGATGCAGTCACAGAGAAAAGACTTGTTAATTCCATGTCTCCTCATTTTTTCTTGAAGGTTGAAGTGGGAGGAGATGAGAGGGAGTCAGTCATCATTATTCTTCCCAGAGTCAGAGCAACCACAAATAAGCACAGAGAGCACCGCTGCAGAACACTTTCATCAAAACCTGTTCTTATACATGTCAGAGAGAGATACTTGAAGGTAATATTTATTTTTTCAGTTTACAGGTGATACGTCATTTAAAAAAAAAAAAAAAAGACAGACAATGCATCCTTTCAGTGCAGTTTCAAACTAGTTCAAGAACAGGCAAAAGTCTGTGATGATTTGGAATGCTAGTGTTCAACAGCACATGCTTTTTTCCCTTAACTGATTGGGTGGGGTAAGGAACGGGGTACAGGTGGGTGAGGAGGAAAAATGCCAATGTAAGTAAGGCCATGCGAATAAAAACTCCTCAGGAGGACACAAGTCAGTCTGGTGTATTTTTATTCTCAGGTCATCAATGCAGAGATTGGAAGTTCCAGAAGACAGCTGACACTTGTTACGTGCACTGTCCTCGGAAGCTGCCAGCACCTTCCAATGATTTCAATTTTACACCAGTGCTATGATTTCAGATCACCTACTGAGCTAGTTAAAATATAATGATTAAATCTTTATGTCTGCTCTCCACCATTTGAATTCTCACTGTAGTTGCTGAGAGAAAGCAAGGTCAAGCTGAAAATACAGCTGCTGCTATGTGGTGGCACAACTAAAGAACAACAGTTTGACCACAGCATGGTTCATTTCTTTAAAAGCTGAAATACAGTAGACAATTCAGCACAAGCAAACCTACAATTTCAGGATGGAAAGAAGCCCAAATTAGCGTATAATAAATTAAGCTACATCAGTTAAGTACTGGCATAGGTTGATCCAACCATCAATCCAGGGAGAGGCGAGATGGCCTGACTGGCTTCCACAGATCCAAAGATCAACCCAAAGGAGGAGAGCCCTCTGTGAAGTTCACAGCTAGAGGGAAACAGTTTATATCGGTATTTAATGATTTCCTGATCTGCCACATGCATAACAGTTGCTTCCTCTCTACAGTATTTGCATCCTGGACAAGACAGAGCCTAAGGAACAAGAAAACCAGTGCAGATTCTAGATCATTATTTGAAGTTTTAGCCTGTGCTTTGTTCCTTATCTCATTTAATCCCGCAAAGGACCTGTTATAAGGAGCAGATGAGAACACTGCAGTCTCTAGACTGAAGAGAATTCAAGCAGTGGATTAACTGTTACATTTAAGCAGAAGCGCCAGAGACGACAAAGATTATATGCAAGCAAGACCTTACCTTGGGAGCAATATACCCAGCAGTGCTTTCTGTTCTTTAAAGTCCCTCTGAACCCTCCAGAACAATTTCCTGTGACATTCAAGTAAGGACCACAGCACAGGAACATGGCCTTTCTTCCAGTAAAACCTGCACTGGAACAGTGTTACCTGACCTCTTTCCCCAGCCAACCTATTTACTTGCTCTCCAATATGGTATGCTAGGGCTTTCTGCGGTGAGGATAAGGACTACCAAATTAATTCCCTAATAGCTGCCACAGGACTATTTCTAAGTAAGGTGTGCAGAGAGTGTGAGGGGCTTTAAGGGAAGATTGTGCATGCTTGCATATATTTACAGGGATTCTCTCCACATCCGACTTAAAAAAACCCTATTATTAAACAGTTTGAAAATTATTTTTTTCCTTTTTTGCAAAATCAAAATCAACCCTCAAAGATTAACTGCATATAAAAAAGAAACCTATTTTACAGCACTAGTACTACCCTTAAAATCAACAGGCAAACCCCCAACATGCTGTTATACTGGTAGATAAAGCAAGAATTGCCCACAACATAATCACCCAAAATGAACCAGTTGTGAAGTTTTTATTTGCATGGCCAAAGTATTTTCCTTTTGTTCCCCTGCAACTTCATTTCCCTTAACACGCCTTAAGGTTTTTACTGCAGAAGGAACAAGATGCGACACTGCATACTTCCTTGAACAACCAATCCCACAACACCTAAACATTTAACAGATGTAGCAAATGACAACACCACGAACGGGAAAAAACTAAGTTCCACCATTCAACATGGTCTGCAACAGCATCTTTAGGGCTGGCCAAAGTGGGCAACTTCACTTTAGAAGGTCATTTCCTCCTTGTTTTTTTACAGTGTTGGTGGTTTCAATCCATACTTCTTTGCAACTTCTGTCTGGGCATAGGCAGCATCACAGAGTGAGTAGAGGTGGGCCATCTCCATTTCAGATTTGGCCAGGTTGATAGCTTTGTTGAACATTTCAATGGCTTTATCCAGATTACCCCTGAAATAACCAAAATGTAGTCCAATTAAGACCAGCATAGCAAACTTTTCATCCCTACAGCATCTTTTTTTCCTCTGACTTACACTCTCCACTACTAACAGTTTAAAATGACTTTGGGAGGAACCACCACAAGAACTTGTGACCATGATGAGCAAACTGAGAGAAGTTGTTACCAAGCCTAAGCAACTATGACAGCTGTTAAATAACGTTCCTCTTGAGAGCCCCCATAGGTGGTACTGTGTGATAAAATGTTCTCCACAGGACACCAAGTTTACAAAAAATACCGATGGGACAACTACGTAAACTCTCATCCCCCTTGAAAAAAGAGTTAGTATACTTTAGAGGAAAACTAGCACACAGACAAGAACTTATATATTTGATTATGAAATGCTTGCAAAATGTCTCACAGGAACAGTTTAAGCGTCCGTCCTTTTGATGGACAGACATGTAAAAAAACCAAACAACTATACTCTCAGCTACACCTCAAACTTTTGCCTAACTGTAATAGTCTGTTACAGAATAGTGCATTAGTCTTTCCTCTTTACCCTGTGAACTTGTGAACTGCAGTCCTGTTGGAATTAAACCCAAATTGTCAGCCTTGAGAGTATAGCTCAGGATCCTCAGTACAAATGGTCCACTAAGATTGTGTTTAAACACTACATGAGGCACACAGGAAGCCCAATAATGATTCACGAAGTCACTTTAAATGCAGGAGGTATGTATTTAAACATTCACAGAGTCATCTGCATGAAAACAGTGAACATGGGAACTTGTCAGATCATAAGCCATAGAGAAAGGAAGGCTTTACCCAAGAGTTACAGAACAGAAATCAGGACTCCAGATAAGAGCTAGCCTTCCACAGCACTCGGGAGAAAACAGAATCACAGAAGATCCTAAGTTGGATCCATAAGGATCCATAAGGATCATTGAGTCCAAATCCCTGTTCCTTTAAGAACTACCTAAAACTAAACCATATGACATTGTCCAGATGCTCCCTGAACTCTAACAAGCTTGGCACTGTGACCGCTTCCCTGGGGAGCCTGTTCAACTTAAAATCCATAAGGATATCTAAAGGACTTCTGTAAATTCAAAAACAACTAAGAACTCTCAACATTCTAATTCAACATTACCTTTGCACTTCAATAGTTCCCATGGTCTCATATGCAAAATCACATTTGTTATCGATTTCAATTGCCTTGCTTATGAGTTCTAACCCTTTGTCTAAATCTTGCTTCCACTGGAGCTGAAGTAAACTAGAAGAGAAAGGAAACTCAGAACAAACTTCACATACTCTTCCCAAACCCCTCATCATATAAGCAAAAATAAAATCCCAACTGTATTTAAACCTAATGCAGGGTACCAGTAACTTTGTGGCTTTTAGAAACATGTATGTGAAAGTCAATTTCAACAGGTGACGTTCGATGACTCTAAGGAAAGGCTAATTCCTCTTGAGAAGACTAGTTACAAGTTAATTTATGAAGGAGAAAACTTCAGTACAAAGTGAAATTAAGATAGGACTAAAGTAGAAGCCAGATATACTTCAAGTAGATATGTAATTAGGAATGAAACTAATGAAACTTTCCTGAAACTTATTTCCAGTTTAGTCAAGAGAAACTATAGAAATATATTTAACAACACTAAGTTGTTTTCACAACAAAACATTCAATTCAGGTTGATTCATCTAAACATGCCAACTGGCCTTGAGCAAAAGGATTGCAAACTCAATACATACCCTTTATGAACATACGTAGTGGCATTGTCTGGCTCAAGGTCAATGCATTTATCATACATTTCATCAGCTTTGCCAAACTGCTGTTGATCAGTTAGTGCCTGCATGAGAATGGAAACTTGTATGTCAAAAAGCAGCCAAACATACACTCTGTGGTTGGCTAATTCTAATTAAAACCATATTGACAATGCCAGATTAGAGATAGCTCTCTATCATTAAGCAGGCCAGGCACATCAGTTACCAGAGTTAAGTTTCAAAATTCAGTGCCTAGCTTTAAGTGCACAAATTACTGACCGCAGTACCACCGGTAATGTTACACAAGCAACATGCTAAGTGTACTGCAAGTAAAAACCATTCTGAAAATCTGTACCTGCAAGTCTCAACTTCTTCCTTTCTCAAACAACTGTTTCAAAAGGAAATGCATCCATACCTGCCTACCTACTTAAACTTGGAAGATCGCATGCTCCATACTAGAACCAAAAGTACATTTTCTTATCGAAGAAATTACAGTCTCCAATACAAGTGGACTCTGAACATTTGTACTGAACTCTGCTTGACCAGTACATGTCACTCATAGCAGAGTGAAACTGTTACCCTAGCACCACATACTTAATTTCCAAATTACCTAGACAATCCCTGACACCCATCAAGCGAGATGCCACACACACGCAGGAATTCAAGGGGAAGTGTATGCCCAACCTCTTGTCTCCTAATAACCACCCTTGACTCTCATCACTTATATTCTGCTCTAATGATTTCCCCTCTACTTCCTATACCCCCAAACACCCACACCCATAAGTTCAGGTATCTTATTAAAGCATCATGTATTAATCCCAGAACTTATTTGTAAAAATCTTCATATATTATTTGAAGAAATGCATGTTATCAAAGATAAAAGGTGCAAGAGAATGCAGCATTTTCTTTAAGACAGAGACAAATATACCTGAGCATAGAGTGCATAACCTTCAGCACACTTTGGAAAGTTTTTGATGACATCCTCGAAGCCCTTCATGGCTACTTGCACAGGCAAAGCATTACTTCCTGTATAAGCCTGGCGATACTATTCAAAAGAAAATTAAAAAAGAAGGAAAAAGTGAAATACCACCACAAAACCAGGCCCATCAGACCTCTACCCACTCTCCCATGAGATGCATGCGTCATAACAATTACAAGTTCCAGAAAGTGACATGCCTGCAAATCTACCAAATCTGGTTTCAGGAACCTACCATATATCCAAGTTTGGTATAGTGGCCTTGGAGATGAGAAACGGTGAAAGACGGAAGCCATTAGGCCTGATCTGCATGCAGAGGTACTGTACTTGCTTGAAATGGGGTTGTTTGGGGTTTTTTTTTCCAATTTCTTGAAGATGACCATTTTCTACATTAACACTTTATTTAGATTTCATGTGATACAATTAGAACAATCTACAATTAGAATGATCTACCACAAAACTGGAAAAATTATCTACTCTGAATAACAAACAGTTCAAAATGAAAGCAGCAAACCCTTACTCCAACTGAAGAAACTGTTGCATATTTTCCCTACTTTATTAAAAATATATTCAGATGTTTGTTGCCCTATTTTTCTGTTAAGTTGGAATAAAGCAGAGAAACACAGTATATTTTACAGAAAAGAAAAAGCACCCAGATAACCAGCATGTTACCTACCAGAGCAAAACACTTCTGTGCTTGAGCCAAGGCAGAATCGGGTCGCAATCGGATACATTCATCAAAGTCTTCCACAGCTTCTTCAATTTGGTCAAGCAGGATTTTCAGCTAGCCAGAATGAAAGAAAATCCTATTTCTGCATTTAATCTGTGCTTCATACACGTAAGTGATAATTCAATTATCATTAGTTACTCTTTTCGTCTCCAGTTCAGGTGCAGAACTGCCTAGAAACCTACAAAAACCATGACTAAAAATCACTGCCATAAAGTAACACAGCCACCAGTGAAACAGGCTTCATACACAAAAAGGCAATGTGCATGTGCAGGGATTGAGAATGCTTGCATTTTAGGCTGTTGCAATTACTGCTTTAGCATTATGTCCAGTCTCCAAAACTATGCCGTACTTTCCCAAGTTGCTTTGCCTCGCTGTAGTTAATGCCCACGGACTATTTGTATATCACAGCCTTTTTGCTTTCCCAGCTTGCATTTCAACTTTTTTTTTTGACATTCTCATTCCTCCACAAGGGAGGAGGTCACTTCATCATTCTTTCACTTCACTGTCAAGCTCCTGTAAAACACCAATTTGCAATCTGCAGAAAACTTTCATTCCCCTCCATTACTACATAACACCATTCTTATTTCTGAGCATTAAAGAGATGAAATGAATACATGGAGAGAGGCACTTGAGACATAGAAGTCCTCCTTATGAATACGACTTAGCACATCTGCATATGGGAGTGTTTCCTCTTTTATTCCATCACCTTTTATATTACACTTCTGTGGAAGCACGCCTCTCTGTGTTCAGAAGTTAGTCAAAGACACAGCAGCATCACAAGCCAGAGAGGGACAAGCTGAACAGACGCAAGTCTAGGCCACAGTGCTAGAGACGCTGAGTTATCAAAGAACACACGTTATATCTGCTGTAACAAAGCTTCCTTCTATGCAGATGCTGCTCTGACATATCAGGCCCCTTCGCTGGGCAACTTGTATCTGCTGTAAATGTATGTAAGGCCTAGAACTTTTAAGTCAGTTTGTATTGATAGAGGGCAGAACCTCTGTTACTCTGCATTTTTCCTACAGCTATAGGAGTGAACTGTTTCTGCCTGACCAGAACCAGCAAATAAGACTACGTGTTTATTCTGCAACAGTCTCAAATTAGGAGTTCATGGTTTTCTGCCACAAGTAGTATAAAGTGTCTCCAATGATATACAGATCTTTATTTTTTATTCTAGTATATACTGAAATAGTCAGGTACTGGGATGAGATCTCTAATGTGCCTTACTTGTCCTCGATGGTGGTAAACATCTGCATTCTGAGGATCAATATCAGCAGCCATGTTGAAATCTTGAGTGGACAACACAGGTTGCTGCTGCTGCATATACATACTTCCTCGTTTGATCAGAGCATTAGCTCGGAGCTGTAAAACAAGTTCAAAGAAACATTAGCCACTACAGCATTCCCCCAGATTTAAGGCTTTGGTACAATTACAGTAGATTTTTCCTTTGACTCATTTCTCCTACTGACAGATTTCACTCATTCTAAGCAGGAGTGAATTTCATATTGAATCTAAATAAATCAACTCCCTTGCTTAATTTCAAATATGTCAGTTTGTGCTTCCATCTCAGTGGACTTTCAAGCCCCCAAAAATACCTTCATAAGACAAGCTCGCTATACTTAGAACTACACCAACATTCTGTGAAGCAGTTCAATATGCAAGTACAATTAACATTTTTCTCTTATCTATGAACCAATATTTTGGGCTGGGTAAGCCTCCAGTTCATTCAACTTCCTCTGTTCTTTTGTTTGTACTACTTAGCACAGCTGTCTCAGAAAAATCAACAAGTCTTTTGAAAAAAATAAGACAAAGCAGTAAATAAACCAGAACACTCCCATTAAAGTATTTGAAAATACTTTGAAAAACAACTTCTTGCACTATAATGAAAATTTATCATCTAACTTCTACATTTTCTCAACCCAAACTATAATCCAGATGTGACAGATTCTTACCTTCACATTAGCATCTTCCATGCTGATGACCTGATCTAGGTCTGGTTTGGCAGCATTTGCATTGCCAATAAGTAAGTAGAAAGTAGCTCGCAGAAGCAAAGCTTCTGCCATGTATTTTCCTTTTGCTTCAATTTCTTTTGTGCTTTCACTGATAATTTTGTCATAGTTCTCTTCTTCCATATATTGTTTTGCTCTCAAATAGCCAGAGCTGTAAATGATGTAAGAACAGTTGTGTATATATATATACACACATTCACTGAACACTGCAATTTCAATTCAGATTTTTCATTTAATCATAACAAATACTAACTTTTGCTATACTCAGTTACAACACCAGCATAATAAATAAAGTTACAAATATTCTTGGACGAGCCATCACAGACTGAAACCGATTCAAAGAATGGCCAAATTACATTTGAAATGATGAATAAAAAAAATGTTTTAAAGCTCTTGAACTTGAGCTTCATTTGTCCCCTGAAATTTTATTTCATATTAAGGGCAGCAATAATCTGCTTTAAAACAAGAGGGCTGGAATGGAAATCCAGAGCAGAAAAGTTAAACATCAAACCTAGCAATGTGCTGTTTATACATGGAAGGAAGGATTTAACAGCAAGATTTACGGTAAGCACTGCCTTGTCCTCAGCTAAGTGTTCTGTATTCAGTGAATCTGCCTGTAGGTAAGGACATTCTATTTTACTTAAAAAAAAAAAAAAAAAAAAAAAAAAAATCCTAACACTGTTTGTAAGGGTTTCCATACTGACAGCAGTGATATCTTCCAAAACTAAACTGGAAAGCAGCATAGTAAGTTAAAGCACCATTCACAAAGCCCTCAAGCGCCACTCAAAAACCAAAAAAGCTCAAGCTTTTGTCAGAACAAACCTCTCATTTACGTGCATTTTGATTCTAGAAAGTTAAAATGCCCTTTTAGCCCAAGCTGCTGTAAGTTCACAGTTTTAACTGACAAAGACCCTTTTCCTAGCTTGTCTTCTCCCTTCCAATCCAAACACTAACTTGCTCTCTTCCTTGGAAACTCTCCTTCAGTATAAAGCACTCCTTTCTCCAGAAGCATCATTCAGCACTCTTTAGTCCTCCCATATTCTAAAATATACTATGATACTGTTGTAAGTATTTAGTATATCTCCCCAATCTCATTGTCCTTTCTCTATTTAGTAGAGCTTTGGAACTAACCAGTCAGCTTTCATAAAAGTTTCATTTTTAATACTGATCTCATTTCACAGGCTCACTTTACTACCACAGGATTTCCCATGCCAAGTACTATAAAAACAACAGCAAGTTACACTGAGCAGAATGTAAAAATCACTGCAAACTAAATTCCAATACCAAACAACTCCCAACTGTACTGTACACTCACTTTTCTTTTACTTCAGAAGCCTCTCCCTCCTTATCCTTATCTTCATCTGATTTCTCACCCTTAAGCAAAGGTTGGGAGATTATATCATCTGTGAAAGAACTGAAGTAGGATTTAATGAATTGTGGTGAGGGCATCAGAGGCTCACGATTCTGAAACAGAGAAATGTAATTTCAAGTCATTAGATGGTAAGATCAGATGGTAAATATATGGCAAAGGATAAACAAATATGATTATAAAAAAATATCGTTCATGAAAGAACTAGCGTTTGACTTTCTACTCTCATTTGATACTGATACTTTTGATTTGACAGTTTGACATTTAGCGATTATTTAAACTTCAGATCACAACACAACACCCATCACCACTAGAAATAAAGTGAAGATATTCAGGAGGAGGGAGATAGTAAATTTCTGCATATGTGGCCAGAAATTAAGACTCTTAGGATATCATAAGACATTGGGTAGATGTACTAAAGCAGTATGTGTGCACATAAATTAGGTGAAAAATGTGAGCTGGCGATTTAAGTATGAGCCTAAATTCAAGCAGATTCTGAATGAAATTTGCCCTTTTCCTCCAACTTGCCCAAGAGAAGCTGCTACTTATCGTTGCTATGAAGACTAATAAGGCAATATCCTAATTTTATATGGTGTTTGGCCCCGATACCACACATTTTACTTGAAGTCCCAGAAATAACATCTCTCCGGTACAAAATCCTTTCTACTGCCAATAAACACTCCTTGCTCAAAACGAACACTGCACATGAGAATTACGATTCAGTCTCTCCTGCAAGAAATGTCTGAATGCAGTCTTCTCTATTAGTTCTATCATAATCCTGCCTACCTGAAGCACGCCTATTTTGTGATACTACCACAACACACTAATAGCACAATTTGTTTTGTTACCTCAACAGCACACATTTACGTGAGTTTCTATAGCAAGGAGATTCAGCATCTCAAACCCAACACGGATTTTAGCATTTCAACCACCAGCACAAAAAGCCAAGCAAGAATATTTTAATACCAAGCGAGAATGTTTTAATACCTACTCCAACTTTTTTGTAAATCTACAGCCACTTAAAATGACTGCTCCTTGCTACCCCTGTATTTGCATAGTTCTCTTTTCTGCAGTTTCCAAACATTAATACAAACACATCTGAGTGCCAAAATAGAAAAGTACAGGTATGAGGACCTATTCACAGAAATAAAACAGAAACAGCGACAGACTTGGACAAACTGAATGTCAGAAGTAATCTGTAGTAGTTAGGAAATGAAGGCATATTTCTCATGACAGAATCAGAAAGTCTGATCACTACTAAATAGATGTGACTTCACACTACATCATTTTTTCTTAAGCAATGCTTTTCTTCCTCTTTTAGAAAAACCACCACCCCACCTTAAAAGAATGCTATTTTACTACGTTCTAAAAGGTAGGAGGAATTCTGCTGTCAACTTAATCTTTCCTACATTAAATTTCTATTTATTAAACCAAGAATAACCTGGGGGGAAAAGTCCTCAATCATAATTCTTCTCATTGTAAGTTATTCCTTACATATGGAATCAATATTTTTATGCATTTTTTATTATGACGTATAAAGCTTCCTATCTCAACACACATCCCTAACTCAACCACCTGATATGCAACTGAACGTTTGACTGCTGCTGTTCCAATATATCCTGTTTCCATTATGTTGCAAGTCTGGAAAAGCCCCACGCTGGGCAGCACATCAACTTCAGGTGTGTTGAATGTCATAATAAATTTGATTATTAAAGGAAAACAGTTATTAGGAATAGACATCTCTACTAAGGTTTAAAAAAACTTTGGACAGGTCCCAAAAGAAAACAACATTGATATAATAGTAGCCTTGTACAAAACTGTGTTGATTCTTACTCTTCAACAGATGAAGAAAGTGACTTGCTTATATAGCACCAACAGAATGCCAACACCCAACATTTCAACAACCAGTCAGGTGAAATCAGAATTTGTCAGCAATATCACAAGACCTACCTTGTATTTCTCTTTGGCCTTTTCTTTTCCAAGAAGTTTAAGAACTTTATCAGCTAATAACATGCTCTGCTGGTTTTGGAAGGCTTCTAAAATGCAGACTGCAGTGACATCTAGGAAACAAAAAAAAAAAAAAAAAAAACCAAAAAAACAAAACAAACAAAAAAAATCACAATAGTGCGATTAAAGATAAATTCTGATAGCCACTAGAGTACACTAAAATGTGCCACTGTTAAAATGAGTCTGCCAAACTAATACATGTCCTGTTCCAGGGTAAAAGCCTCTGCTTCCAACTTGCTGTATTTACCATGTTTTCCAAGATATAAATTTGTAACCCAAATGACCTCCTTGTGATAAAAGGACTTCATGACAGTGAATTAAAGAAATTGCATTTATTTTTATCTTAATGGTTTTATCTAGAGACAAACACACTCTGATGAACAGTGAAAATGTGTACCTCCAGCTGAGGCTCTCACCATTCTGAAACTTTGAGGACAGTAATTATGTTCATCTCATGCTTGCGTTAAAAGTGCTAACACAGCTTTTCTTCTGGGACTGATCCTAACTGTCTACTCTTAAAATTCATATTCACTCCCATTACATCTTGCTTCTTCCTCAGTTTAAGAAATCTTCCCATATTATATCTCTCTTCTTTTTCCGCCTGTTCACTTCGATGTCTTCGGAATGGACCAAGTTTAAGAGAGCTACCTTGCCGGCTGGTTTAAAGTGCTAGGCCATATCACATCACTTTCAGTCACATACAGAAGACTCTGCAAATGTTAACCCATTGCTACCTGAATCATGCTTTGCAGTGTAAAATGTGCTCTTATGGTACATTAACATTATTTCTCTGGATTCCCAAGTTAATGCAATACTACCACTGATTTTTCCTATTCAATTTTCACTTAAACATCAGTGAAGATGAACAGAGTTTGGACTTGAAATTCAAAAAGCGTATTGTTTGAATACATTTGAAAAACAGATGACTTTCTCTGGCATTTTAGTATAGTTCCTGTAATTCTATGCTGCTGTACTATTATGCCATCATTTACACATAAACTCCCTGCAACTCTGGCACAGACAAGAAGCACACTGGAGTCCCCAGGAAAACCCACTGCACTCATAAAGACTGCAGTGACCTAAGTAGTCCTTTTTTACTCACTATGGTCTTACAGGGCAGAAAGACATTATGCCAGAAGATAAATAAATACATAAATAAATAAAATGTCCACATCTTATTTACCTTCTAATTTAGCAGACCTAGTTCTTAGCTCTTCCACATACTTAACAGATCTGACAGCCAGAGCACTGCCTTATTTTCTGTCCTTCTTTCATAGTGAGCACAGATGAAAACTTCATTTGCCTTTTAACCTTATAACAGCAGGAATGATTTCACTTGATGAAATTTAAAAGGGTCTTTTCAAGCACAGTCCCTTAGTTTAAAAAGGCCCTCAGATAACACACCTGACCTGTAGTTCTCCTTAATTTTCATGGCTTCTCAATCACATTTTCCTGACAGTTCAAAACATACTCTGTTATGAATAGTATCTGGAAGGATTTGACACAGTTTCTACCAAATAAGTAGTGTTAAAATTAAATTAACATAAAGCAACATAAAGCAACATAAAGCAACATAAAGCAACATAAAGCAACATAAAGCAACATAAAGCAACATAAAGCAACATAAAGCAACATAAAGCAACATAAAGCAACATAAAGCAACATAAAGCAACATAAAGCAACATAAAGCAACATAAAGCAACATAAAGCAACATAAAGCAACATAAAGCAACATAAAATGTTAAATCTGTTCCAATTTTCACCACAGTTATGCATCAAAACAAAATGCTAATTAAACTGTTTCCCCTTTAATACCTGCCAATGCATTTAAATGACTGTAATAGTCTCATTTCTGACCATATATCTCCACCTGCAAAACTAGCTTTGTTTCTGTAGTAATATTGTTTCGCTAAAATAAACAGGGAACAAAGTTTGCTTACTGTACGAAAGTAAACAACTGCTGTCTGCATTATCCACTAAGCATGTTAGATGAATTCTAAAGTGTAGGAGCATCCTCAAAAATAAGACCTTGAGTGGCAACAGTAACATCAATTTCTCAGCAGCTATTTCAGATATAAGCAGATGAGAGCTTGAAAACTGGGAAAAGGTTTCTAATGACAAGCAAATAAAATCTGTTTGCAGTAGCTATGAATGGTTTTAAATAAATAATTCTGTATTACTGTAGTTACAGAAGTAAAAAGAAAACCATCCCAGAAGTTACCTCCAAAGCACCTGAGTTAATTGCACTTTGAAGTAGACACATCAAGAGACACTCACCTTCTAAACATTCCTTCTTATTGTCTAGCTTCTCATGAGCCTTTGCACGTCTGAAGAGAGCTTTTACATATTTAGGATTAAGCTCAACAGCCTTTGTGCAGTCTTGTGCCACCTCTGTCCATTTTTGCTGTGGGTAGAAAAACAACACAGTGAGAGAGGCCCCACTCAGCTGCATTATATTAGCTTTCCACTACCAACTCCAGGGTCATGACACCTGATAGTATCATCAATTCCCAGGGCCCTGGTTCTACCTGCTTGCTTCTATTTCTACAAGTTTCTCAGTAAGAAACTGCCAGGCACCACTGCAAGCCACCTGCACCAGAACAGCCCTAAAACAGAAAAGGAATTCCTACAGAAAAACAAATCTAGGCAGCTGTACAAAGCATATGGGAGAAGCCAATGAGCCAACTTGAAGAAAAAAGATTTAAACATAATGAAAACCAACAAACAAGTTCAACAAAGTGCTACACCACTCTTAAAAAAAAAAAACAACCAACCAAAAAAAACCCCTTGTTATTTCAATTTACTACACTATGTTACTATGAATGGATGACAAATGAATACGTAGGAGTAGAACTGGTCAAGAATATTAAGAATTAAAATTTCATTTATCTGCAAAATTATTAAAACAGGCTTTTCTAATAACTTAAAAAAAAAAGGAACCACATACACTTGGGATTCATTATGGCATTAATTAGTTATAAGTAGTAGTTGATTAGACAACATCTGTTTTGTCTCTCCTGTAACTTCCAAGACTAGATTTCTCTAATCACACAGTCTCTTACTTGATACTTCATACTTTACTAAGCAAATTTTTCCACTCCTTTATACAAATCACCAACTTGACCTCATAAGCAAATCCAACAACACTGGCTGACTTCTAAAACTAATATCAGGTATACTTAGCTACCAAACAAATGTTACTTCCACACATGCAAAACTTAGGCTTTAGCAGAATTTCTGGGATATTTATTTCTGAAGTAGCATCCACCCAAGTATTTGGCCTTTCACCTAACTTTTAACCTAAGTTAAAGAAACACTCTAGTATAGAGAAGCAAAATTAACTTGTATGCAAGAAAACTGTTCCAGAGGATAAGAAATTAAAAACTTGTCTTACAAGAAAGGGACATATAAGAATTATATAACATAGATTGAGAATAGTTAACAGAAGAGTTTTATTTGTACGTGAAAAAGCACGATGAGCTAGTGAAAAATAACTGCAAGCAAGAGCATCTTGTGAAGGCAGCAGATATCACCACCTCAGATCTTTCCATGGACAAAAGTGATAAAACACACAATTTATACTGAATTTTTTTTAAATAAACATGATTCTCTTTAATTTCTTACCAGTTGTTCATATGCAGCAGCTCTATTTTGATAGAAGGTAGAAAGATCAAGGTTTTTCTCAGGAGGGCACAGGCTGATAGCCTCAGTATAACACTGAATAGCTTGCTCATACTTTCCTGCTTTAAAGTATTTGTTTCCTTTGTTCTTAGCAGCTTGGGCTCTATCAAGGGGGCTCTGAAAGAGGAAGTAATAGGACAGTTCAAATAAGAAAAGCATCACTACACACAAGCTATGCACTGATCTTCAAAGATATACAATGGATCTGAGCAGTAAACTCTAGCCTAGACTGCTGAAAATCTCACTCCTCCCATTTCCTGGAAAAACACAACCGATTTTCTTTTGCACGTGTATCAGAGAGGAGACATCAACTTTTCAAAAGATTCACTATAATGGTATTAAACAATGCAGCAATTTCTTTTTGGAAAGCTAAACAGGTTTTAATCTTACATGACTGGCGTTCAGTAGAACCAATAAAGTATATGTTATTTCTCCAAAGACTAAATATGCGAAGACAACAAAGCCCTCCAAGTAATTCAAACAGGAAAAGTTTCCTACTCAAATACACAGAGCTTATGAGACCAGAGCTGACTGAGAAGACTATGAATTAAACACAGAAAACACTCTGTGGAAAACCTACTAAGCAAGAAAAATAAAACCTGTAAGGAAAACGAAGCTGTTCTGCCTTCTATACACTAGACAAACTAACTTTACAGCTAACTCCTCTACAGCTTCATCCAACCAATACAAAGTGCTGGACCATCACAGTAATTCTTAGCTGCAGATGGAAAACTTTGCCAACTGGCCTATGACCCTGCTAAATGAATCTTTACATTCTGCACCGCCTGTTGATCATCTGCTTTACTGCAGAAAATAACACTGCTACCTGTAACCCCTAGATTGACAGAACAGTTATCAAATATTGTGGTTTATATGGAATTAGATGGAAAAACTTCTCTTTATCAAAGGAGTATGAGCCACACTCCAGAAATATAGAGCTGCAAAAACACCTAATACATACCTTCTGGATTTCTGCTCCTCTTTGATAGCCTAGATTTAAGGATCAACATTTTGGGGCAGTTCAAGCTAACATGCCAGACCAAAATGAACAGAGGTATGAATACACATGTCATCCTACCAACCCCTCTGAGGGAAAGAATACAAACCGAGGCAGTAATGCCTTAAATAGCTGCAGAACTCACTACATCTCACTTGTTGAATGACACGCACCAAAAAGATCATCTATAATTTGCTGGCAATTGCCAGTCCTGCTCTTTAACCATACTTCTGCCTCCTTTCTCACCTCATCCACTGCCAGCATGAAACTACACCCAGATTACTATAAGACAAACCTGAAAGCATCTTTGCATTTCATCAGCCTGTTTATCTTAAAGTCCACTCATTTCATGCCAGCCTGATCATTTTTAGCATCTAAATAATTTTTAAAACTGAAAACCTGAATGAAACCCAGGAGTTGCTGTACAACCCCTCTTTTAAGGCCTAGTTTCCAATCATGGAATGAGAGAATCAGATAACGGGTACTGGCATTAGTTTTTAAATAAAAATAGCCATCCAAATAGAACAAAGGCACTCTTGAGGAGAGACAAGTGAAACCATATAAGGGAGGGAATTTCTTAAATATCCCTATTGCCAGAAAAGTTCTTCTCACATAGGTCACCAATCACTGGGCTTGTAGGAAGTCAGTCTGCACATCTCCATTATTCACAGAACAAGATAATCAGCATGGCTTTTACAATTTTTTTTTTTTTGGGGGGGTGTTAAATAATTTAGATTCAAAATTATAAAAGATTACATCTGTTTTCACACACTGTGTGTAACTCTGTAGATATGCAGATCAGAATTAGAGTGCAAATATTTTTACTGACAGCCAAGTAACTATGTATTTGATAAGCTGTTTCTCTGAAACACAACCCAAGTCTGAAAATGTTACACTTATTTCAGTATGTCTTAAATTTAGCTCCTTATAGAACAATGCTTCTTTTAACTAAGGGAAGGGTTAAGCATATGCAGCAAACTTAAATGCACGAAAGTCAGCTTTATTTTTCCTTTTGCATTTCTACAGCAAACCACATTAGCAATGACCTTCTACAATAATATACAAAATTCAGAGCTGTTTAAACTTACTTGCTACCAAAAAGAAAAAACATAAGATGTGGGCCATGCTGCAACATTCATACATGTGTTCTCAGTATGCAAATTATTTAAGACTGCAGAGATTAAGCCTACAGTACAACTAGATTACTACTTTATGATCACTACCAATTCTTTTAACTCAGGGATATGTTACCCCTACACGTGTCTCAGCCTGACCAGTCCATCCTCTTCACCCTGTGCACTTTTGACAGCCCTGCACTACAATCCATGCATAAACACACATGCTACAGATGAGAACTACTGGATAATATCCAAATGCAATGACTGCTCCAGTGTCAGGTATGGGATAGGAATTGTAACTGGAAGCAAGAGATCTGTGGTTCTGGGGCTGTCATTGGTGCTTTACTGGTTCTTCGGAAGCCTGGAGTCTTCAAACTAATCTACGTACATACAACAAGGACCAAAAACTTTACTGAGTACAGGCATGGTGCCACAGGAAAGCCCATTAAAACTAGTAACTGTTATCACAGTAAACTTTGAGTAACAGTAGCAGGACACAGACCACACAACCAATTATACAGAACTGAATCATCAACTAGATGCTAGCTCCATGGTTACTCTGCCTCCTGCATTGTATAATTTGAGGGTAAAAAGTCAAGAGTTGGAGTACCAAATGCTATCATGTAATAAAGTTAGCAGTAATGCCCATGGCAAGAAAGAAATCAACTGGGTTTTGTTTGTTTACGTTGCCTTAAACTAGACTCCTACCTCTTAGATGGTTTATCTCTGCAACCTTAGTCTGCACGCAATACACTGTTGAATTGAACAACCAACATTTTAAACTCAAAGGCTGATATAGCTCTATCTTCAATAAGCCTATTCTGATAAGGACTTACATGAAAAAGAGTCACTTTGCAGCTCAAACCCATGACAAATGGATCCCACACAGGCTGTACAGAAATTATGCATTTAAATTAACAAAACATTGCATCTAGAACTTGAAGCCCAAATAGTGATAAAACACAATGTCAGGTTTTAAACTCAAATTTTTAAAAATTATTCTGATGAGATTAATTTTCTTAACAATCACGAAACTCTTTAACCAGAGAAAACATAGGAGAAAATAGTGGATAAATTTACAGCTCCAGTATAAAACTGATCAAATTAAGGAACAAAACCAAAACAAAGTTTTTATTTCAATTTTGTGAAATTTTAAAGAATATTCATAACCTCTCCCCCCACGCTTCATCATTTCAGTTTAAGTGACATATTTCAACTTAACTATCTGCAGTATAACCTGATGAAGCAAAACCCGCTAAAATGCTGAATCTCATTAGTGTCTTCCCTTGTTACGCTTTTGTCGCTTGTTGCTGGGTTTTGCGGTGTTTGCTGATGGTTTGGTTTGGCTTTTTAATTAAAGAACTCATGTCACAATATATGCTGCAATACCTTTTCATAATAGCACAAATGGGAACACAAAAATTTAATTCTTAGCAAAAGATCAGTTTCTGAAAGTTTTACAAGCCTCAGATTTAACTGACAAAATGTTGTAGACTGCTGCTTCTCATCCCTCCAGTCCTTCTCAGTTGCTGCATTGACAACGTACACAAATAAGAAAATGATTATGTATGTGTCATGGTTAAAGCACAGCCATAACTCAGAAAACCACGCAGTCTCACTCTCACTCTCCCCACCTTCATCCCCCCCGCTCCCAGAGGAATGGGAAGGAGAATCGAAAAAATGTAACTCCCACAGGTTGAGATAAGAACAGTCCAGCAACTAAGGTATAACACAAACCACTGCTGCTACCACCAATAATAATAATGAGAAGGGAAGTAACAAGGGAAGAAAATACAACTGCTCACCACCCGCCAACCGATACCCATCCCAACTGAGCCGTGATCTAACCCTTCTGGTAACTGCCCCCAGTTTATATACTGGGCATGACGTGCTGTGGTATGGAATACCTCTTCGATCAGTTTGGGTCAGGTGTCCTGTCTCTGCTTCCTCCCGGCTTCCCCTCCTCCCTGGCAGAACATGAGACTCACAAAGTCCTTGGTCAGACTAAACATTACCAAGTAGCAACTGAAAACATCAGTGTTATCAGCACTGTTCCCAGGTTGAAAGTCAAAAACACAGCACTGCACCAGCGACTAAGAAGGAGAAAAATGACTGCTACTGCTGAACCCAGGACAGTATGCAAACTTGATGCACATGTTTCTGCTTCCATTTTCTGGCAAATATAATAATACTCGACATTATTTTCCAGCTTCACTGCTTCTCCTCACCTGACCCACTGCCATTCTATGTGGTGCACTGGACATATTTTGCTCCTGTGGTGAAGGTTAGACAAGAAAAACTCTCAGTTTGTCATCTTCCGGTCAAAAAATCTCTGCAACAAGCAAACCAGCTCAATAAAGTGAATGGAAGTCCACAATCTATTATCTGCCAAGGCAGTATAAATGAAAACATTGAAAGTTATCTGCAGTCACATAAAAAGTAACATCTTAGGACCGCTTTCAACAACTGTTCACTAACAAGTCTTAAAACAGAGTTTAAGCCAAAGGACACTTGTGTACTTGAGAAGCTCTCCGTTATCTAGGTAACTAAATAAGCAGATTGCTAATTGCCTAAAGACTAGAGAGCACTAACAAAATTTTCTTAACTGTTACTTCAACCTCAGCAAATGTGCTTTCCTCACAAAATGTTCAGAAACTGCATGCAGGCAACAGCAACTTAACAGCAACAGACTGCCATCTGTGAGAATAAAGTAACCCTCAGCAATGCCAACATGGTTAAACTGGCAGTTCAGAACTTTATGTATTTGAGGGAGATTATTTTTTAAAATGGAACAAGAAATTTGCTGCCAGCCAATGACAAAAGTGATTCACAACAGAAGCACAAGCAGAGAGTTTCAGCATTTTGTTTTGGGTGAAAAGGATTTGAATGAGCCCTTGTCTGAAAGATGATACGTAAGAGGACTATGCCTTCAACCATCTTAACTCGTCCACTTACAAAGAAAAAAAAGCCCCAGTCTGAATCTCTTGATGAGATCAAGCAAAATTTTAAAAAAGGTGTTGTTTTGACTAACATCCATCTTTCATTTCTTATCTCAGACCTATACTAAAAAGTCATTAAGAGAGTATAAATAGTTTTGAGATTCTCCTTAGCACTAAAACCACTATGAGAAAAAGTATGTCTACGTAAGCTTAAGATGTAAATTCAGAGCGCAAGCAAGGACAGATATAATTAGAAATAATTAAGATCAAGATTACAGTCACCTTGCTTTTAAATGAGTTTGCCATTCATGCCTATCACAAATAAGCGAGCTGCACATGAGCTACTCAGAGTCTAACAATTGTTCTACTGGCATCATACACACATTTAGGAGTTTCTAGACCTGTCCACTACAGCTGGCATGGAACATAGAACACTTACAGTAGGTCAATAGTGAGACTGATTAGGCAACAGGTGCATGGTACAACAGAAATGACTTTTTACATACTTTGCTTAGATCAATTCAGAATAAGTATCAACAGAAATATATCTAGACAAAGAGGTTTAATTTGCTAATATACTGATCTAATGTCACAGCAGTGAGATAGGCAACATCTGGCAATTGCTGTTAAGACAGATAATGGAAAGAAGCCATACTAGTTGGCTGTTGATCCCAATGTAACACCATACAAGCCAAGGAGTTTGGCCACATTCACCCACCATTGCACTCAAGGACTATATCCAGCTCAGAAGAAAATGTGCAAAGAGAGTGAACTGTTATGAACCCAAATGGTTTTGTCTGCAATACACAATGCTGACTAAACAATTCAAGAATCTCTGCCTGATGCTTCCTCACATACCAAAACCACAGCACTGCCCTATAGAACTGGTGAAAGAGTAAAGGCGTTAGATTTTGGCTATCACAGACTTGCAAAAGGAATTGATTTCAACTTAAGGAGAAAGAAAAAAAAAAACAAAAACAGAAGCAACCAACACATTGTCTCACTGACTAACCAGTGTGTGCCCCTGGCAGGACTCCTTGTACAAACTTGTGAAGTTTATCATGGAGTAAGTAAAAAACACCATTAATCAACTAGGTATCAATTAATGCAATAAATGCAAAGCAGTTTACTACTCCAACATGCTTAAGTTACGCAACATTCACTACAAACTAAGCAAGCATGTAAAACACAACTGCTGTTACTGAGTAACTAAAACATTCCACCTAAATTATAAGAAACAATGACAGCTTCTGTAATTAACAGATGCAATATGACTTCCCAACCTCTGTGAGTCATCATAGAATCATAGAATAGTTAGGGTTGGAAAGGACCTTAAGATCATCTAGTTCCAACCCCCCTGCCATGGCCAGGGACACCTCCCACTAAACCATGCCATCCAACCCAGCCTTGAACGCCGCCAGGAATGAAGCATTCACAACTTCCCTGGGCAGCCCATTCCAGGGCCTCACCACCCTTACAGTAAAGAATTTCTTCCTCAGATACAATTTAAACTTCCCCTGTTTAAGTCTGAATCCATTATCCCTTGTCCTCTCACTACAGTCCCTAATGAAGAGTCCATAGACACAGTTTTATCATCAGCTCTTAACTGGTCCGACAATACCAGTTGACTGTACTTTTGAAAAGCTGTGCTTACAGGAGGCAGAATCTGAAAAGTAATTCAGCTCCTGCCAATATTGTACCTATGCTAAGGGCTTCTGCCAACATGTCAGCCGGAGATCACACACGTGGTCAGTGCATCTATGCCAGGAGAATCCCCTACTGCAGGCACAGCCTGGGTAAAAAATGTGAGGCCTCTAAGGCATGTAAAAGAAAAGCTTTAACTGTATTGAAAATAAGTCGTCTGAATAAAGAACAATGAAGATTTTAGACCCTATGTATTTTCAAAACAGAAAAAAAAAATCAAGGTTATGTATTCAACAGTGAACAGAGCATCAAATGGATACAAAAGCTGATTTAATGAAATGCACAAAAATGTCTGAGCCCTAAGTTGTATTTATGAATAAAAGCATAGACACCTGACACACACATATACACAGCTGTTGGTAGCACATTCATTACTGACCTATACATTTTTATTCTAAGAGACTTCCCTCTTATGTTCAGACTGTGAATCAGTGGCTTTAACCCACTGTACAGATTTGTATTTGAAATCCAAGTTTAAAAAAATACTCCACCACATTAGGAAGGCAGACCAATATAATGCAAACAGTTAAAAAGTAAGGCATTTCAGGGGTGGTATTTTTGATCAACGGCCTTATTAATAACATCCGTAACTAATAAAACATATGTGGAAACATGAAATCTACATGGCATCACCACTTTGAGTATGAGGAACGGGGAGGCAACCCTCCACACACACATAAAGCAGCCAAGGGAACTTGTAGCCACATTCAATTTCCTGGTGCAGCCACATTTTGACCAGATAGACAATCATCTCATGTAACCAGGTAAATCTGATACATTCCTCTACAGTTTTCCTAAGTAATATCTCTCATTTCCTTATAGTATAAGCAATGACACTAGTCAAGGTACTCTGCATCATACACTCAACCATATCCATATTCTTAAGATGCATAGAGTCTTCCAGTAATTTAATTTGTGGTCCAATGTGAAAGAGCTAGACACACAGTATTTTACATTAAGTGCTATATAACTGGTTTAATTGTTTGAAGTTCCTGCTTTTGGTACAACTACAAAGTGACTACAAACCATTTGAAAGTACATACTTCAATTCAGAAACACAACCAAGAAACCCAGAGTTAACACATTAATAGCAAAGTCACTGCAGCTACACAAAGGTCACGAGCAGCCTGTGAACCAGAGCTCACATGTAGCGAGTGCACTACCATAAATATGCCAGATGCTGTTTGCAGCCACAAGCCAAAGTTACCACAGTAAACAATGTCTGAATTGGTCCTCTGTACACCATTTGCTCAGTACTGTTGCCCATGAAGGAACAAATCACTGCCTTCAAGTAACTGCCTCCAGGTCCTGCATAGCTTTTGCAACTCACTAGGCTTCCAGGAATGCCTGAGAGTACCTATGACTCACTAGCTGTGCCACTCTCCTCGACACTCCTGCATTCCTGCCGCAGTCTGCCCACTTGGTAACACTAATCTCCATCAATTAAATGATCCAGGTTAAACCTGACCTTCTTCCAATCTCTCAAAGTTGTCTTCTCCCCCCCCCTTCTGATCATTTCAGATGGGAAGTTTATGCCATGATCTGACAGAGCATTTCAGGTGCTATACAACAACCAGGAAGACAATGCAGGTACATCCTAATGGGATTTTCTTATCAAAGCAAATCAGTTTGTCAAATCCATGTTTGTAATGTTTGTCAACTGTAAACTCACCTCAGTAATACAACGTGACTATCATGGTACACCTGTGACCACAGATGTGTGGAAAGTGCATCTTTTATGTTTCCCTGGAAAATATTTCACTTTGAAGAGATTCGGACTGTGTTTACTTAAAACTCTGCTGTATTCTCAGACTAACACACAATAGACCACAAATTTCCTTTTCAAAATACTATTTCTGGAAGCAACTTACTCATCACTACTCCACACCTCAGAAGCAGAAACACATTCACCCAACAGCAGCACGTTGTCAGATCCATACTCACCTGACTGATGTACACTTCATGACAAGATGTGTTCAGTAACGTGCTTTTCCAAGTACCAGTACCAGGACTGGAACAAACACACATACACACTCTGAACAAAGTACTACCAACGGCAGCAAGACGAGAAAAAAAACCGTGCAGCCGGTGGCTAGACCCCCGCGGTTACAAGGGCAGCCCTCCCCGCTGTTTTACTCCGGGCACGAAAAGGATGACGCCCGAGCTGCAGCGTGGCTCCATCCCCTCACTGGCATCCCCCAGGGCCTGTGTTCCGGCTCTTGACATCAGCTTTTTTGACTGGGCCAGTGGCCTGGCCTACCGGACTCTGCCGCCCGCTGACCGGAGACGGGTCACCCCCTGATCCCACCGCCGACAGACCACCCACCCTCCAGCCCCCCGCGGCCACAAGCCGGCGAGCTCGGCCCCGGACCCCCCACGCCCGCTGAGGGCGGCCGAGGCAAGCCCCGTCCCTGCCGGTCAAAGTCCCGCTTCTCCCCTCCCCGTCAGCGGGGCTAACGGCCGCAGCGCGCGGCGTGAGGCGAGGGCCGGTCCGCGCCGCCGGCCGCCGGCACGCGCTCACCGTCTCTTCGTGGCCGGGCCCATCGGGCTGCACGCCGCCGCCGCCGCCGCACGGTCCGGGGCTCGCCCGCCCCTCAGGGGTCTTCCGCTCGCTCGCGCCCTTGCCGCCGCGGCGGGCCGCCCGCCGCCCCCACAGGTAGAGCGCGCCAGCGCCCAGCAGAATCGGCGCCCCCAGCACCAACGCCAGCTGCCAGCGAGAGAGCCCCGCACCGCCGCCGCCCGCCGCCTCCACGGGCTTCGAGGCGGCCATGACGCGCTCACACCGCCGCCCGCGGGAGGGAACGGGACGGGAGCGTAGGGAAAGGGTCACCGGACACCCGGAGCATGGCGGGAGGGCACGGGTCGTGCAAGCACTTCCGCCCGCCGCACGACCAGGCCCGGTCTGGCCGCCGCCACCTGCAGGAGCGGTGGTGTAACCGCAGGGTGTCCGGGTCAAAATTATCCTCATTATAAATGTCTCTCTTTTTAATTTATTAATTGAATCTGTCATTAAAATAACTTAATATGCATTACGGAAATTTTATATATGTTGTATATACATACGCATATTATATATGTGTGTGTACATGTATACACTTAGCATCCTTACCTGTAGGCAGAGGAAGCTTGTATTTCTGTCTCCACTTCCCTAGGGTACTCGGCTGTGGATGGAGATGAGTCGTCTGATACTTTTTATACTCAGATAACTAGTCGGCTCAAGCCTAGAAATTTTATTGTAGGTGGGAGGGAAGTGGAAGGAATATGTGCAAAGACACGTATTGCACTGAAGAGAAAAAGGACTAACAAAAACAGTAGTAAGGTTGCAAAGCATATACCTCAGGGCCCTAATTAAGATTTGCCCTGCTGGACTTTGAGTCAACATATCTTGGTGCCTGTGTAAACAGTTTGAGCTGCTTCTTCCTTAATTTATGGGTTATTACTACCTACAAAAGCATATTTTGTTAAGCTGTGGGACAGCCTTTCTCCCACTTTTCCCTGTCACCCATCTCAGCACAGAACCATTTCCTACTCCACACAACAAGGTTGCAGTTCTGTCTCACATGTCAGAAAAGAAGAAACTCTGACCATACAACAGAAAATACGTATCAACAGGCTGATAGCTTGCTACTAGGACAGCCTAAATTCCACCCACGTGATGAGCTAAGAGCTAGCGTAGGCCTTCAGATGTACCTTGCCTGTACAGATTGGTAGCCTCAAGGACATAAGACAAATTTACGCTGCCAGAACATGGCCAGGAGTGCTCTTCTCTACCTTGAGAATCAGCCTACACAACCTTTTTATTGCTTCAGGTGTCTTTTTTACTGTGCTATTTTGCATGTTTTCCTCTTGCTCCTGTCCATCTGGGCCTCTGCCATAAAAGCAGCTGCTGCAGGTTTGGTTGTGTCTCCAAGCTCTGATACACAATGTCATGGGTTCAGCAGCAGCAGTCATTTTTTTCCCTTCTTGGTAGCTGGTGCAGCGCTGTGTTTTTGATTTTTGGCCTGGGAACAGTGCTGATAACACCAGTGTTTTCAGTTACTGCTTGGTGATGTTTAGGCTGGCCAAGGACTTTGTGAGTCTCATGCTCTGCCAGGGAGGAGGGGAAGCCGGGAGGAAGGAGAGACAGGACACCTGACCCAGACTAACCAAAGAGGTTATTCCATACCACAGCACATCATGTCCAGGATGTAGAAATGGAGAGCAGAGACCCGGAAGGGTGGTGGGGGTGCACGGTGGGGGGTGCACTGCTTGCTCGGGCTTGATATTAATGGTGAGCTATTGTATTCTTTCCTTGTATTTCCCTTGTCATTATTATTATTGGTGGTAGCAGCAGTGATTTGTGTTATACCTTAGTTACTAAACTGTTCTTATCTCAACCTGTGGGAGTTGCATTCTCTCAATTCTCCTTCCCATCCCTCCAGGAGCAGAGGGAAGAAAGAGGGGGAAGTGAGTGAGAGAGCGACTGTATGGGTTTATAAGCTTAAACCCCAACAGTTCTTTTTGGCGGCCAACGTGGGGCTCGAAGGGTTGAGATAACAACAGGATTAATAGCCACTCGTCACAATGCTGATTTATTGGCTCTCAAAGTTGTTGCTCTTGAGTTTCAGCTTGCTGTACCTTACTTACCACCTGTATATATTACCTTAGCATTCGGATATGGGTTTTGGGTTAAGGTTCTTGTTTCAGTGTACTTTATTGGAATGGCTTGTGATACGGGCAGGCTCCGGAATTACGGGGGGGCAGATGTGGATATGGGTGTGGACATGGACTTGCACCTGGCAGCTCGGCTGCTTTTCACCGTCCTGGCCCTCGGCCTTGCCTCCGTCTTTGAGAGGCTGTGGGGAGCCGAGGGGGGGCGGCCCCGGGAGCCGCCGGCGGCCGAAACGGCCCGGGAGCGCAGCCCCGGAGACCAGGAGCCGAGCCCTGCCGCTGCCGAGCAGAGGGAGGAGGCGGAAGAGGGGGTGAGCCCCGCCGGCGAGCCCAGCCCCGCAGCTGCCGAGCAGCGGGAGGGGGAGATGGCAGAGAAGCCGAGCTGCGCAGCCGACCCCAGCCCTGCGGTAGCAGAGAGCATTCCCCAGCAGCCGCCCTCAGAGCGCCGCGAGCCCGAGCCCCAGGAGGATGCAGAAGACCACGCAGCACTTCCCAGCAAGGCAGAGGAGGAAGATCTGGACTCAGACAAAGAGCAGCTGGTGGTGAGAGAGCCGGCAAGCACAGCAGCTACACCAGCCCCAGTGACAAGTACAGCAGCCTCATTTGAGAGTTCTGAAGGGTTTCAATGGCCTTTGGGTACCCTTGAGACCTGCCTGCTGATTCTGGTGGGGATCAGCATGTTGGTATGCATACAGAGTGTGTTTTACCCATGACCATTTTCTCTGGTCCTGAGAGTTAACCAGAGTGGGGTGTGGGCCTTGCCTGTGGCTAGACTGCGATGCAGGGTGACCAAGAGATTTTCCCCAAGGATGGACAGTCATGAGTGGCAGGGTGTGTGGGACAGTATGGGCGAGTATCTAGTTCACTGGGCCCCTCCAGTGCTTTGGAAGCATTGGAGATGGAAAGCAGCTGTATGGAGTCCCCAGCGACAAGCTGCAGAAACTGCTGGAGGGGAAAGTGAGTTATTTTGAGCCTGGTGGGCCTACAACACTTTAGGCCATCAGGGCAGAGATGCAGCATACAGATGGACTCATGATCGAGGGGTGGACTTAGCAATGGACACTATTGCCCAGGTTATTCACAAGTGTGAACACTGCACACAGCCTCTCCTGCTCTGAAAGACTGTTACAAAAGATGGAGCCTAACATCAGGGACTGGATGGCCTCAGCAGCTTTATAGGGATTGGTCCATGCACTAAGGGATGATCTTTCTCCTCTGTGTGTGTGTGTGGATGTATATATACACATGTGATGGTATATTAAAAATGTGGGATCTGAGGATGACGTGAATGGTATGGAATAAGGGGTGGAATGTCATGGGTTCAGCAGCAGCAGTCATTTTTTTCCCTTCTTGGTAGCTGGTGCAGCACTGTGTTTTTGATTTTTGGCCTGGGAACAGTGCTGATAACACCAGTGTTTTCAGTTACTGCTTGGTGATGTTTAGGCTGGCCAAGGACTTTGTGAGTCTCATGCTCTGCCAGGGAGGAGGGGAAGCCAGGAGGAAGGAGAGACAGGACACCTGACCCAGACTAACCAAAGAGGTTATTCCATACCACAGCACGTCATGTCCAGGATGTAGAAATGGAGAGCAGAGACCCGGAAGGGTGGTGGGGGTGCACGGTGGGGGGTGCACTGCTTGCTTGGGCTTGATATTGATGGTGAGCTATTGTATTCTTTCCTTGTATCTGCCTTGTCATTATTATTATTGGTGGTAGCAGCAGTGATTTGTGTTATACCTTAGTTACTAAACTGTTCTTATCTCAACCTGTGGGAGTTGCATTCTTTTGATTCTCCTTCCCATCCCTCCAGGAGCAGAGGGAAGAAAGAGGGGGAAGTGAGTGAGAGAGCGACTGTATGGGTTTATAAGCTTAAACCACGACACACAACATCTGAAGATATGCTGTCTGAACACCCATGTACTCCAGGTCCGTCTGCTAATCACAGTCTCATCTGCCCTGGACAAGGTAAAAATTTGCACATCCATGACGAACTGGTCCTTTCACACCTGTTACTCAGAATGAAGAGTCCTACATGAGAGTATTGTATAAATACAACAAAACACCCACATGAATGAAACTGGAGTTTTGTTGCTACATCAGTACTACTAAATAGGCTGGGGACAAGGAGCAGGGTTTAGTGCTGAGCCATTGATTCTCTGTAATGCTAAATTGCCAGCAAGCTTTTTGGCATACATCTGGCCAAGGCCAACTAGCATCTCTAGAGCAATGCCTAGGCACCAGAAGAACACCTAGACACCTAGCACAAACCAAGGACTGCTTCCAGTAAGAACTTAGATTTGGGTCTCTCCCTCCTGTGCAGTCTTCCAATGCTATCCCAACAGGCTCTACAGCCTCAAAGCCCTCCTCCTTTCCCTTCTGCCATGTGCCAAGGCATGTAACACATATTCCAGTTTCATAGTATACAATCAACAGTTTCATTGGCCACAACAGAGGTTTTTTTTGTTGTATCAGACATTTTCAAATAAAAAAAAAGGACACAAAAATTGCAACAAAGTGTTACAACCACAGTGCAGTACATACAGCCTCAAGGAGACCCGCAGCTCAAGTGTGATGTAGAGTAGATGTGACCAGTCTAGCCACTTGATTTGAGGGCTAGGAAACAGTCCCTGGCCCTATTCTGTTTTGTGGTATAGACAGGGTCTATATGGCTTACATCCAGGGCTGGTGAGTAGAAATCAGATGAATTTTTACTGTGTGCCTCAAAGTGAAGCAGGGTCTCCCATAACTCTAGTATGGCAGTGAAAAACAGATGATACAAGTTCATGTTGGCTGCCATAACCCAAAAATGAACATGCAGTTTCTTCAGGGGGCTTTCTTCTACCTAGACAGACCACATTTCCTGAATACCAAAGGAAGAGCGGAGGCAACAGAAGTCACGAGACAGGGTGGCATAGAAACAATGGGCCATTTGTCCTTCCTCCCACAGCTCTAGTTAGCTGTGCTCATTTCTGGCCACCATCAATATATCAGCTCTGCTTCTCAAAATCAAGCCTACTTTGGGTTCATGTACACACCTCCCAGGCATGCAACTGCAGGCAATTCTCCATTGGTATTGACAGCACTCAACAGTAACACACAGAGAGCAGCCAGCACATTTCCCTTCCCACCAGCCCCCTGTGGCAGTGTCATATTGGACATCACTGTAATGGAAATGTTAAAAGAAACTTTGTTGGAAAGAGATGAGAAAAGATTGACTTAATGTTTAAACAGTGCCAAGGGCTGCAGTGGGTTGGGCTTTTGGGGGATGGTGTGCAGAAAGACTGGTTGAAACTGCATCTCCACTTCTTCTTGTTGACAGAACAGTGCGAGGCTATTGGCTTGGTGGCAGAATTTGACCTTGCTTTTCCCCCCCCCAAGTTTGGAACACCCGTACATGGAATATGAAGAGGATGATGATATTTCCTTTGCAAAATGGATGAGCAGCTTCTGGGGCCACAATTTGATCGATGAGAATGAGAAAGAGGCTAGAGGCCACAAGAAACATCAGACTCGACTCCTTAGTGAAAGAAGAGCCTCCCTTCCGGTAAGAGCTGAGAGCAGTTTTCTCTGTGTGTGTGTGGCTTATGTATAAATATAAGTGCCATCCCCTGGGGCATGGCTCTAGAGATGCATGAGAATGAGTATGATACACCTTGCCAAGTAAGTTCAGTTCCTGCTGGCAGCAGTTAGTTGCACTTTGAACTTAGCTGCCTGCCAGGGTCAGGCCTCCAGCGCCTTTGGAATACAAGAAAACTGGCAAACTCCAAGACAAGCGATGATAGAACCAGAAATGTAAGAAGTGTGTAATAACTGCCTAATTATGTATCACAGTCTTTCTCTGCCTGCTCAGCATGGCCCAGCAGAGGTAAAAGCATTTTGGCAACTGACACACATAAACATTGTCTTTAATAAGTCTGTTCTCATGTATAAAACTGTATAACCCCATATGTGTTCTTAAATCTTGGACCTAACTCTGCAACTATGCTGCCCCCAGGAAGTTGTATGCTTTATTCCCTGGGATTTAGCTGTTTGCAGGTGTAATTTAAACCAGAGAATGCGGTCCCTCCTGGTTTTAAACATCTGACTCAGAAAATAAGGATACAACACATAAGAATGCTTTTTATCCTGTGAAGTACAATTTTAAGGTAGTAGCACATTCTTTATTCTTAAACAAACAAAATATCTGGGAAGGGGGCAGAGTTTACATGCACAAGCAGATTTTTAAGGCAACTCACAACTATCTGATTATCAAAATGAAGTTAAACTAAAAACAGCTGTTCACAGGCTGCTCCTTGTTGAAGACAGTTGCTTTTATTTCAGCTCTAAAAAAGTGTTTAGGTTGTCCAAACCTATCTCTTTTTTTTTTTCCAACTACATCTGTTGGCTTACCAAAGATAATATGTTTCATTTCAAACAATTTTTCACTTATATTCTTAAATTGTTATGGCTGCAACAAAGTAAATGCAATTATACGGGGGAAAAACAGCTAAACTTTTCCAAACTTCTTTTTCTCTCATGCTGTATTTTCATCTCCTCCACTGGATCTGCCATGTTCTAAGCTGTGGGATTTTTAATTTTCAAAAAAATCTGGCAAAGAGAAAACAAACTGACCAAAGCCACCTCCCCAATCTTTGAATTCATAGACAGTCTGGAGAGGTAATTTTCATTCATTAGTTTTGGACTGACCAGCCACATTTGTTATTTACAGTTATATTTCACCTTGGTCACAGACTGCAAGACAAACTCTGAGCTAAATCTTTGCTGATAGGTTCCATCAGAATGTCTGAAAACAGGTTTATTAGTGTTTCTTTTTTAAGTAATTTTACTGTATTTTCAATTTGTCGTTCAGAGATTGACACATACATGATTTCCTAGTCCCCAGTACAGATTAAAGTGTAAGAATGTGCTTTAAATCACTTTCCGTTTGGCAAGCTGCTGAACACAACTTTGCGTATATTTGCGTGTATATTTGCATGTGTACACATGTATTTCATTCGAAGCATGTTCGTTTCTTCTGTTTGTTCAAAAGCTATTTATATACTTGGCTAATAGCCATTCAAATACTTTGCTATAGCTGCATCCCTGAATCCATACTTAGAACTTAGATTAAGTTAGCTGACAGAAAAATTGTGAATTTTGACATTACTGTTCAATGAGTTGAAGTTATCCTGTGCACTTAATTATGTTTTACCTTTACATTAATGCCCCACACAAATTTGTCTCATTCCAGTAGTATTATACATGAGATATAAATTTCAACTGCTTAATTTCTCAGTGACAGAAACTGACTGGAGGAATGAGAAGGGAAACATTCTTTAGGGATTTTATGATTTAAGGATAAAGTTTGAGACAAATTTTTTAAATTGGAAATCTCTGACTAGTTGGTAGTAAAGAGCACTAAAACATGTTGTCTTAAACCAAATCTGAAGTTAGAAAATTAGGCACTAGTAATTCCTTAGAAATATCTTCAGAAAAAGCATCTCCTTGTTAAGAGCAACAACTTGCTATTGCTATTGCACGTGTATGTGTTTTTTTTTACACAGCTATTACAAATTGTAACTACTGTCACATTCAAAACATAGTAGTGTTAGTTAAAATTGTCTGCATTTTATCAGAACAGTGCTATTAATTACGAGGAATAATAACTGAGGTTAGAATGTGTATCTTTGGTAAGTTAATATATCCTCAGCAGATCATATTATACCCTTTCTTCTATCTCAACATTGTAAATGATAAGTGCTGTCTGGATGAAAATCAAGTCAGCAGGTTCTGAATGACACAGCTGTTGGCAGAAGTTCCGTGTGCAGACACAATGGTACCACCAAAGCAGCGCTGCCAGCACACTTTGATTCCTATCCAGGGCTGGTATATGGTGCATCAGCAATAGGGCAGTCCTGCCCACATGAACTGCATCTGCACCAGGAATGTTTTGGTATTACACAGCAAAATGCCAGCAGTATAGCATAAAAGGTGGTTTTGCATAATGCTGGAAATCACTTTCAGCTCCAGACCAGTATGTTTGTCTTTATAGCTTTTCCTGTGCTGTAGAAAAACTTTCAAGCCACTGCTCTCACCTCAAACACAATGTTAAACTCCCATAGCATTTTATCATGATAGACCTCCCCATAATATGGATAAATCTTTGTAGAATAACTCCCAAATTAACAATACTTTTAATTATTTTTGCCCAATATCCCAGTATAATCCACAAACATTACTAAGATGAGCTTTGGAAAATGCTTTTGCTGTTGTCACTCTCCTTTTACAGAGGGAAACACAAAATAATATTCATCCTTCACTGGCTCACTGGCAAGACAGGCTGAAACTTTCAACTCCACTCCCCTGAAAAGGGTCAGAGTTGTATATGTTGCTGTGGGCCAACACTGAATGAGAAAACTGCCTGGGGAGAACTAAGTCGTATGTTTCCATCTCCTTTAGTTAGCTTGTTCCCCTGGCAAACTTTAGACACTGTGCATGCAGCATTAACTGTGATACCCTTTTTGAAGTGTCCAGCTATAACTTTTCTTGACACATTTTAGTTATCCTACATCATTTTGGTTCAGGACAGTTTCTTAAATCCCAGACAATTTGTTGTGTGGAAAACGTAGGAGGCAAAGGAGAACTGATAAGAGCTTTACAGCCCTATAAATGTATTCACCTTAAAGTACGCATTGCTGCTCACAGGAGAAAATCGAATAAGAAACAGCTGAAAGATGGAACAGAACAACTGACTGCTGTTGAAATTTGATTTAAACATATGCTTTAAACTGAAGTCAGGCAGAACATTTACCACCATATTGTAATCACAGATCAGCTGGAGCTTAGGCCAAAACATTTTTAAGGAATATATGCTTGGCTATAAGCTTCTTGGAAGGAAAGGAAGCTGTGGGACAGCATCTGAATGTCAGATGTTCCAAAATATCCCTAAAGTACTGGGGTCACTGTGTAAACTTCAGCTAACAATGAACGCTGGTGCAGACATAGTGAAGATTAATTTTCTTTACTGACAGCTGTGCAAGTCCTCAAATCAAGACCAAAAGATGGAAGCAATTATCTTGCCTCCAGCAGAAACTGGGAAAGAGAATAGGAAATTATATTGACAACAATATCATGAAGTATTTTGTTTATATACTTTTTGTGTGGTTTAGATGGGCACTTAGCAAAAGATTAGCTGCTGTGTGAGTAGATATGCCAAGCATGGCTGGCCTTTACACAAAGGCTCAAGCAGAAAAAGGGAGTATTAAAGGGAGTGAGAAACAACCCCTGGGAATACAATTGGCATTTCTGGCTTTCCAAGTTGACATTGTTTAACCCTATCCAGCAACTAGGCACCACACAGCCTGGGTGGGATGGGGGAAAGAACTGGAAGGGTAAAAGTGAGAAAACTTGTGGGTTGAGATAAAGACAGTTTAAAGCAAAAGCTGCATGCACATGCAAAGCAAAACAAGGAATCTACTCACCACTTCCCATGGCAGGCTAGTAGGAATAGCAGGAAGGTTCAGCTCCAGGAAAGCAGGGCTCTATCACATGTAATGGTGACTTGGGAAGACAAGCACCATCGCTCTTAAGGTCTCCCTCATCCTCCTTCTTCCCCCAGCTTTACATGCTCAGCATGACACCGTATGGTCTGGAACATCCCTGTAGTCATTTGCGGTCAGCTGTCCCATGTGTGTCCCCTCACAACTTCTTGTGCATCCCCAGCTTCTCACTGGTGGGGTGAGAGGCAGAAAAGGCCTTCACTCTGTACAAGCACTGCTCAGCAGTAACTAAAGCATCACTGTGTGATCAACACTGTTTCCAGCACAAATCCAAAACATAGCCCCATACTACTTAGTATGAAGAAAATTAACTCTATCCCTGCCAAAACTAGCACACCACCACTGGCAAAAATTACCAATTTTGATATAAAGGAGCATTCACCACTTTTCCTTACCATGCCTTTTCCCTTATTTCACCTCCTCCCCACTTCTCCAGTTTAAGAACTAGTCAAGGTCAGATCCTAGGTGCCGGAGACTAAGGTGGTTTGCTAAAGAGGTACGAGATGTAGGCACAGGGCAGCTGCTAAGGCAAGGACAGGAGCCGATACTGGGGTTTGGAGACTTTCGGCAAGGGTGGACGGCAGCAGTGGATGGACACCGGAATGTGCAGATACAGAGGTGATCTCTGTTACCAGAAGCTGCTGAGATGGGAAGCATAGATTAAAGCAGTCTTTAGCAGCTCCTATTTACGATGTTACTAGGAAATCAATTTGGCACCAAACACACGTATTAAGTGCATGTATTAAATCCAAGGAAGAGGAAGAAACCCAATTGGATTTTATGTAAAGTCAGTGCCAGATCTGCTTCATCACTGAGTTTCATTTTATGACTCTTTCAGTTCTCCACACACTCAATCTTCAGTAAGACTTCTGTACTGTGCTAGTTATAAGCCATGCAATACTCACGCTTGAGCAGCTGTGTTAAGGCTCTAGTCCTCTTTAGGGCTGTGTCCATAAGACAGCAACATGCTGACATGCACAAGCATGCTGTCTTCCTAGCTATGGTGATATGTATCAAGCAAAGGCACTGTGAGAGGAGGCACAGCCACAGTAATGTGGCTGCATTGATCTGTTATATGTAGCTTTACCCTTAGTCAACTGAGGCAGATCAGAGGAAGACCTGTCTCTTTTCTGGACCATTGCTGCCGCGTCAGTACATGAACTGCAGTCTTTTTGTTAAGAACTTAAGTAAAAGTCTATCTGTGAAGGGAAATTAAAAAGCAATCTCTTAGTAAAATAAAACATTTACAAATATTGCAAAAACAGAATTGACAGAATACCATCCCCCATTTCAGTTGTCCTCCTGAGTTTGTTTATTTTTTTCTTTCCTCAAACACTCTAGGAACAAATAGCAGTGATTTTTAGGGAGAAACAATTTTTATTTCCAGGAAAAAATATTTGTTGATGGCACTAAAATGACAGAAGACATTTAGCTTGTTGAAGTTGACATGGCATGTGTCCTGCTGCCCCTCAAGCACAATGTGATTGCTTCAATGCTTTTTAAAATAACAATACAATATGACCTTACAGAAATTACAGCTGTATTGATTGGTTTGAAATAGTATGTCAGAAATCATTAATCTTGGAGGCAGTCCATAATACTAGTTACTGAAGTAAGCTTATATCTGGAAAAGCGGTTGAACCTGTACTGTATGATCTGAAAACCCTTTGGTATTTGGTGCTGCTGTCAAGTGTAAGATTTACTATTTTTAGCACCTCTCATCAAGCCTGTCTAATGTGATGTAGTCACAAGCATATGGATGCACAGCCTTACTATTCAAAGAAAGGCTGCATAAGTCCCTGTTATGCTGGTAAACTTATAATAGCAGCTGGACTAGAGTAAATGGAAATGTATACAGGAGATGTTTCACGTCCCTTGCAGTACAAGGTTTGTGGATTCACGTGGCCACTCTATCAAGTCGGTTTAGTTTTACACTGTTGTTTGTTAATAAATAAACAAAACGAAAAACCACCTGACCCCAAACAAGCTCCCCCTAATACCCTACTGTGAGTGTAGGGTTTTCTCCTGGGCTTTCTAGGAAAGCATTTCAGGATCTATGGGACAGACCTTCAGTTGCTATAAACAATCACAGGTCCCTTGAAGCCAGCAGAGCTCAGGGTTACTCAGTAGCTGGCAGCTTAGCATCAGGCTTATACAAAACATATATGCCTTCAAACATGTATGCAGCAGCTGGGTGCCTGGAGTGGCCTAACCTGACACCTGTGGGGGCCTCATTTTTGATACCTCCCACCTCTCTCCCACACTTTTCACTACCTGCATCTTATCAGTTGTCAACTGCTCACTCAAAGAAGCATCAACAGCTGGCAGGGTTTGGGGCATGCCTGGCTCTATGTGGTGGCCTTCTCATGCACTTCTTTTACAGGTCTATTTCTAAACCCCCCAATACATGACTCCACAGGACACGGCAGTTCCATATCAGTTTAATCTCCTTTACAGACATTCAATTAAACACAGCTGATTCAGATCAATAGTTTTTATCTGCATGTCAGGCCAAGGAAAATTGAACCACATGGAAACTAAACAACTATCTACTCCTTCCCACTTTGGCCCTACAAGTGTAATTACAGGAAGTCTCATTTCTACGATTTCTGTGGTTGGGATGCATCCCTCAGTGCCCTGAAGGTGCTCCCTCACCAGTTCAGGACAAGTGTGCCCAAGAAACCAGCAGAATATTCAGACCTGGACAATAAAGCATCTTGTCTGCCTATAGGCCAGGCTGAAAATGTGATTTGACGCAACTGGGCTAGAAATGGTCACTTTCACACTCAAGTGAACTTAAGTACTTGATAAGACCTGGAGCACCTGTGGGTCAGGCCCTGAATCAGGCTAATTTGGCAGCAAAAGACTGGATCTTTGGTTTCTGAGAGTCCTGCCTAGAACCTGCTGCCAGATGTAAGACCTGAGTTTCTGAGGTCATGAATGGTCCCAATTTCTTTCAGTGTCAGTGGGCACTAAGAGAACCCAGCACATTTTACATTTGAAGTGTTCATTTAGGTGCCAAGACTTAGATACTCCAAAACAGGAATAAAAGCAAATTCTGCTGCTGCCTCTGAAAACAAGATTTAGGCAGTGTGATTCTAAAAAGAAAGATATGGAAGTCTGGGCAAGGTCCTTCATTCTGCACCACTGTTTGAAGAGTACGTGGTGGCAAAAAGAATCTGCCCTGTGTGCTCTGTTTTAATATTCAATAATCAACACAGACCTCTTGTTTTTCAGGCCAGGCTTTCCTCCCTCCATGCAGCACGACTTCATGCTTCTACCAAAGGCTCATCTTCAGGCCATCTCAAGGGCTCCAAGGAATTTCAAGAGAACCAGGATGTCAAATGCCGCTGTGACAGGAAGGCAAGGAGAACACCTTCAGGAGACAGCTCATGCCCCGAGGCAAGATCAAACTCCATCCAGGAATTTGCTGAGTCCTTTGAAAAACAATTGCATCTCAAAAACAAACGCTCAGTTTCTTTGGTAGGTAACAACCAACTTAAGATCACTTGAGAACTAAAAAAAACAACCAAGTAAGAAGCCAGCCAGCTTTATCCCTGCTGTAATTCCTATGGCTTTCTTGGAGGAAAAGCAGTGATAAACTTGAATTAGAATTTCTCAAATTCCTTTCAATTTTTTCCCATTTAAGAACCTGAATGTATACAAGTCCATGGGACCGGATGAAATCCATCCACAGGTCCTGAAGGAGCTGGCAAATGAAGTTGCTAAGCCACTGTCCATCATATTTGAAAAATCATGGCAGTCAGCTGAAGTTCCCGATGACTGGAAAAAGGGAAATATAACCCCCATTTTTAAGAAGGGGAAAATGGATGACCCAGGGAATTACAGACCAGTCAGTCTCACCTCTGTGCCTGGCAAAATCTTGGAGTGGATTCTCCTGGAAGGCATGCTGAGGCACATGAAAACCAACAAGGTGCTTGGTGACAGCAAGCATGGCTTCACTAAGGGGAAATCCTGCCTGACCAATCTGGTGGCCTTCTATGAAGGGGCTACGGAACTGATGGACAGGGGCAGAGCAGTTGATGTCATCTACCTGGACTTGTGTAAAGCCTTTGACACTGTCTCACATGACATCCTTCTCTCTAAGTTGGAGAGACATCAATTTGATAGGTGAACCACTCGGTGGATAAAGAACTGGCTGGATGGCCGCACGCAAAGAGTAGTGCTCAGTGGCTCAATGTCCAGCTGGAGACCAGTAACAAGTGGTGTCCCTCAGGGATCGGTGTTGGGACCGGTCTTGTTCAACATCTTTGTGGGTGACATGGACAGTGGGATTGAGTGCGCCCTCAGCAAGTTTGCCGATGACACCAAGCTGTGCGGTTCGGTTGATACACTGGAGGGAAGGAATGCCATCCAGAGGGACCTTGACACGCTTGTGAGGTGGGCTGATGCCAACCTAATGAAGTTTAACCATGCTAAATGCAAAGTCCTCCACCTGGGTCGGAGCAATGCCAGGCACAGCTACAGGTTGGGCGGGGAGGAGATTCAGAGCAGCCCTGCAGAGAAGGACTTGGGGGTGTGGGTTGATGAAAAAATGAACATGAGACGGCAGTGTGCGCTTGCAGCCCAGAAGGCCAACCGTATCCTGGGCTGCATCAAAAGGAGCGTGACCAGCAGGTCGATGGAGGTGCTCCTGCCCCTTTACTCTGCTCTCGTGAGACCTCACTTGGAGTATTGTGTGCAGTTCTGGTGTCCTCAACATAAAAAGGACTTGTAACTGTTAGAACAAGTGCAGAGGAGGGCCACGAGGATGAGCAGGGGACTGGAGCACCTCTCGTATGAAGATAAGCTGAGAAAATTGGGGCTGTTCAGCCTGGAGAAGAGAAGGCTGCGTGGAGACCTCATAGCAGCCTTCCAATACCTGAAGGGGGCCTATAGGAATGCTGGGGAGGGACTCTTCATTAAGGACTGTGGTGAGAGGACAAGGGGTAATGGGTTTAAACTTAAACAGGGGAGGTTTAGATTGGATCTGAGGAAGAAATTCTTTACTGTGAGGGTGGTGGGGCCCTGGAATGGGTTGCCCAGGGAGGTTGTGGATGCTTCATCCCTGGCGGCGTTCAAGGTGGGGTTGGACATAGCCTTGGATGGCATGGTTTAGTGGGAGGTGTCCCTGCCCATGGCAGGGGGGTTGGAACTCAATGATCTTGGGGTCCTTTCCAACCCTAACTATTCTCTGATTCTATGATTCTATGATATGGTCCTTACAGAGGGGCAAACATGTTTAAAGTGGTAGCATCATTTGCATGATAATTCTTGATGTAGTGTTATCATCTAAACTTATTAAAAAATTTATATCTTCAAAAAGAGACCCCACATTGGCTGTGGCAATATTTTCAGGGGTATCTACAGCTGTGCCCCTAAAGTGTGACAATATAAACCCAGGTCTTTTTCACTTTTGCCAAAGACCCAGCTCTCTTTCTCACTGCTGCCTACTTGGTTTAACCAAATACAGTGTTATCTGTAAGAGATGTTTAAGAGGCTTCTCTTTTACCCTTTGGGACTCCATCCATTTGCTTTCATTAGTGCCACCAGACAGCTGCAGCAGCAGCCATTGCTATAAGTAGCTGAACATATTTATATATGAACACACATATGAGCATGTAAGAGCATGCAGCCATCAGGGGATTCTCCCCACATTTCATCCTTCTCTCCATCCTTCTGTCCTGAGAAAAGCATGTTCTACATGGTTTGTATTGATGAAGTAGCCAATAACAGCCTTTTGTCTATGACACTTTAACACATTTTTAGTACTATGATATATAGAATCATAGAATCATAGAATAGTTAGGATTGGAAAGGACCTTAAGATCATCTAGTTCCAACCCCCCTGCCATGAGCAAGGACACCTCCCACTAAACCATGCCATCCAAGGCTATGTCCAACCCCACCTTGAATGCCGCCAGGGATGAAGCATCCACAACCTCCCTGGGCAACCCATTCCAGGGCCCCACCACCCTCACAGTAAAGAATTTCTTCCTCAGATCCAATCTAAACCTCCCCTCTTTAAGTTTAAACCCATTACCCCTTGTCCTCTCACCAGAGTCCCTCATGAAGAGTCCCTCCCCAGCATCCCTATAGGCCCCCTTCAGGTATTGGAAGGCTGCTATGAGGTCTCCACGCAGCCTTCTCTTCTGCAGGCTGAACAGCCCCAATTTTCTCAGCGTATCTTCATACGAGAGGTGCTCCAGTCCCCTGATCATCCTCGTGGCCCTCCTCTGCACTTGTTCTAACAGTTCCATGTCCTTTTTATGTTGAGGACACCAGAACTGCACACAATACTTCAAGTGAGGTCTCACGAGAGCAGAGTAAAGGGGCAGGATCACCTCCCTCGACCCGCTGGTCACACTCCTTTTGATGCAGCCCAGGATACGGTTGGCCTTCTGGGCTGCAAGCGCACACTGCCGTCTCATGTTCATTTTTTCATCAACCCACACCCCCAAGTCCTTCTCTGCAGGGCTGCTCTGAATCTCCTCCCCGCCCAACCTGTAGCTGTGCCTGGCATTGCTCCGACCCAGGTGGAGGACTTTGCATTTAGCATGGTTAAACTTCATCAGGTTGGCATCAGCCCACCTCACAAGCGTGTCAAGGTCCCTCTGGATGGCATTCCTTCCCTCCAGTGTATCAACCGAACCACACAGCTTGGTGTCATCGGCAAACTTGCTGAGGGCGCACTCATTCCCACTGTCCATGTCACCCACAAAGATGTTGAACAAGACCGGTCCCAACACCGATCCCTGAGGGACACCACTTGTTACTGGTCTCCAGCTGGACACTGAGCCACTGAGCACTACTCTTTGCGTGTGGCCATCCAGCCAGTTCTTTATCCACCGAGTGGTCCACCTATCAAATTGATGTCTCTCCAACTTAGAGAGAAGGATGTCATGGGAGACAGCATCAAAGGCTTTGCACAAGTCCAGGTAGATGACATCAACTGCTCTACCCCTGTCTGATGTGTCATACAATGAAAGGAAAAGTATTAAACTCTGAGTCACTTTCATGTATCTGAAGAACACTATCAAATTCAGTCACCCTATTGAAAAAGCTGTACTTGAATAACACTTGACATTAGCACCGAATAGCAACAAAAGGAAATATCTTTTTTTTTTTCTTCAGTTTGTTGACACTGACAGTTCGCATGGGAGAGTGATCTTCAGCTGTCTTTACAGATCTTCTGTTCAGCAATAAGAGAGAATAAAAACCTCTCTTCAATAAGCAGCATCATTACATGATCAATACCACAATTACAGTCTTTGTATGACCAGTCCTCTAAGAATATGCAGAATTATGGTGATGACAACTCTGTTATGCCATAGTTAAGATTTGAAGTTCATTCTCTAATCTTATTTTTCCCCTTTAGGAGCTAATCAGAATTTATTTTATTTGGAACTTCACAATGCCTCATATGCCAACCCTCACCAGTCGTTGCCTGGCTTATAATTTGTCATTAATTAAAAGTGCCTATGGCTAGAAAGTCTGTGAGTGTGTAATAATTGTACGATAGATATAGTGAGTGCAAATACATCTTCAGTTCTAGTTCAAAACATGCATTCTGGTACCCTTCTGTAATCTGCAGTGAGGTGCGCTGGACTGTATTTTAATTACCTTTCAAGCAGACCAAATAGTTGTCATTCCCTCAGTCATCATTGACGTCTGGAAGATGTGAAGGATTAAGGAATCTCAAAAAACTGAGCAACAGGTGTTAAGAGATCTGAAAGGAAATTTGGGAGTGGTCTTCAGCTTTTATCTCCAAAGGGAGCATTTTTTTGCTTTCAGGGATCTGTAGGTGCAATTCCTCCACCATGACTGCACAGGTAAGGGAAAAGTCAGGGAAAGGTAATCCCATTTTATCTCCTTCCCTCCAGGTTGCTTTTTTCTTACAAACCTGGCTTGGAGGACATTTCATGACCTTCAGCACTTGCTTTCAATGAGATCTTTGCAGCTAGCACTGAACAGCCTTCAGGCACATGAAGACGGACCATGTGAAAGGACAGCAACAATGATTCTGGGTTGAAATCTCAAAGCTCTTCCCTTTTTCCTTCCTGTCGGCTCTCCCCTTCAAGTCCTCTGCGCAGGTGACCGCCCTACCAAGCACAGAGCATAATCAAAAGCATGTTGCCTCTTGCTGAGTTTTAGGGTGACTTGCTGGGACCTTGAATTTGAGCCCATCATGTTAAAGATGATCTTGCTGAGATGGGTGACTGGAATATTTTATTATGCATTATTAGTGAAATAAAATAATGATTTTTTTTTTGTTCACGTTGAAATTGCTTGTAATACCCTGCTATTTTTTCTTTGTCTTTTAGCAACCTGAAGGCTTGAAGGAGAGAAGAGAAAGAGAAAGATTGCATTTGAAAAAAAGCAAGTCTCATAAGAGAATGGGAGAGAAATCAGAGCCAAGGAGAGAGCAGGAAGAAGATGAAGATTCAGAAGATGGACCTGCAAAACACAACAAGCAGTTTCCATCACAAGCAAGCACTGAGAAAGGATATTTATGCACGGGGAACTAGAATGTGTTAAGATAATGAATTTTAACACTCCCCCTGAAGAGCAGAGGGAGCATTCTTGTTTTGTTTTGACTTGAAGTGGTCTGTTAGGTAGAATAAACCCTAATCTGTAAAATAAAAGTAAAATTCAACTGCATCATTGATACCATGTTAATACTTTCCTGACTTTACTTTTGACATTAGAAATGTGAACCTTGTCATAGGAGGAGTGTAGCAAGATTCAATTTAGCAATTAACCACTATAAGAGGGTTTCAGGCAAATTTAATATTGTGTCAGGACAGTGGTGAATGTTTAGTACGTACGCGGTCTCCTTATTTAAGAGGAGACTGTGTATGTACTACAAGCCATGCAAGTCATCCAAAGCCTTGTTTCTGTTTTAACTGAAAACACACTTATTGCTAGGTTTGGAAAGGAAAAATTATGCATAAATGGCCACATGCTTCCTGACCCTAACATTCACTTAGGTTTGTCTTGGTAACGGGTATCTTTTTGCTTTGACAATCTCCTGAATCCAATTTTTTGGAAGTAATAAAAGAAAAGCCTACATGTTCTCTTCTATATCTCACTTCTCTCTGCTTGCCCTATCACTGTGCAATATGGTTCTTACTTCTCTTGTATCCCCTAAGCCCTCTCCCATGTCCTCAGTCCCATTTCCCCAGTCACAGAACTAGTTCTTTCTCTCAGTTTGTAATCTCATCATCCTGCTTTTGTGGCCTTTCCCCTCTCCATTTACTACTTCATAGTCCTGCCTTCTATCTACCAACCTCTTTTACTACATCTTTGTTTTGCTTCCTCAGAATTTGATCTTTACTGAAAGTTCTCCAGTAAAATCAGAGATATTCTGCCTATCATGCTTCTGTATAATCTCTTCAAGGGATTTCCACACATTCATGGTAAGGCATTGCAACCCTTTTCCCTTTCTCTCTTTTCCAGAACTAGGCCAAACCAAGGGAATAAAAACTTGCTCTGACTATGGTAAGCAGGATTTAGGATAACTCAGTTTCCCATGTCTGAAGATCCCCTGAACTCTAGTGTAAATCTCACCAACTGTAAGTTAAATTTCCTCATGGAGGGGACATCCATCTCCACATGCTCTTAAATGCATACACATCCCCACAACCCCCCCATGCGCCTTTTCAACATCTAAGTCTTCTCTGCAGAGCAGAATCCTGCCCTCTTTGGGAATAATTTCCCCAGGCCTAGGTCAGAGAAAGCCTGCTTTAGATAGTACAGTTAGAGTTAAGACTAATGAGGTCATGAGCAAAAATAGAAGTTTGCTGGGTGTTCTTCCTGTGATTTTCTGTAATTAATGAAGATCTTACTATTTTACTTTTGAGTCTTAATTTTGAATGTTCAACCTTTTAAAAGCTTAGGGCATCCTTAAAACTTTGTAACGCTTATCTCTATTAAAGGATTTTTTTCTCTTTAAGTAGGTCTTTGGGGAATATATAAGAAAGCAAATTGAATTACTGATGCTTGTAAATTGCTCCTAATTGGTAACTTATATTATAAACTAATAAATGATGTTAAACTGAAAAATGATGTTCCTATGCATAGGTCCTGTCCTCCCCAATCGAGATTGAATTTTCATGACGTTCTTCCGTCAGCCAAAACTTCTATGCAGATGACTTTCCTTTTGTAGCCATAATTTGAAGACTTCATTGGAATAGACCTGGGTAGAAAAGAACACGGCCAGCTGTACTTGACTTCCTCAGATAGAATCTCTTACATACATCCCTTTATGTAGCAACCCGCCCTTACATTTCATGAGAGCTAAACGCCATGTCTGCCCCAGCTTTTTATGGATTTCAGAACATCAGCTTCTTCCTCCTCCTGTTTTCCAGCCAGGTTAACTCAACAAGCCCAGCGGTATCCCAGCAGAATTTCACAAAACTTGTATTCATGAGACTAGCATGCTGGTTGTACACCACACCTCATGAAATGAAACAACAAAAAGAGCTAAAATAGAAACCCCACGTGTGCCTGGTTCTGACTTGCTTTTTACCATCTCTATTGAAGCACAGGCAACCTCACTGCAATAAAGGCAGCCTAGTAGGTCTGCCTCCAAACAGCTCCCGCGTTTATCACTGAACACCGTCTCTCAAATGGGAGAGTCTGTAAGTGTTTATACCCCTCTCAGCCCTGTGGTGTGACTCTGGAGAAAAAAAAAGCTTCCAAATAATGCCCTCAACTGTCCTTAAATTGCTAAAAAATGTTTCTCAAAAGTGTTTAAAAGTATTCTCTCTTGCTTCACATCATGTCTCACTGGACCAACAATCCTTTTCAGTTTAGTCCCATGTAGTCTGACACAATAGCATTACTTAGACTGAAATTTGCATGGTGGAATGAAATCATTCTCCTCAGAAGTTAACAATTATTCCATAATGAATCAGGCATTTGGGAGGAAAGTTAATCATCCAAAGAGGAATGCGATTGCAGTGGCATGGCTGATATTTCTGTTTCCACCAAAAGTAGAATTGGAATTTGCAAGTAGTCAGAAAGACTCCAGACGGTTTTCATTTTCACAGTAAGTCACAAGTTTGGTTGTGACCTTCGGTTTTCATGTCAAGATTGACATGAAAAATAGCCATTGCTCTGATTCCCATCCTGAGTTCTCAGAGCAGCAGGGATGGCTGTGGGTGTTTTCTGCACCCATGCCCATTCCTCTGCATATGTTATTTGCTCTTTCTGCTCTTTCCAAGAATGGGATGGCTGAAAGTTGGATCAGAGTCCAAACCTTGGAGACAAAGGAGATCACTTAGTGGGAAGCAAAGACAAAGGGACCAAAAAATACCTTTTCCAAAATGTTCAGTAAGAGGTAATTTTAAAAACCTAGAACAGTTTTACAAGAGGGGGGAGCCAGCAGGTAGAAATAATCTGACACCCCTGCTACAGGCTGGCTGTTGAAAGCTGATGTGACTGAGAGGTCTGTGAAGGACATTTTAAACTTGCTGCATCTCATGGCTGATATGCTTTGGTAGAATGCTCCTCTCTGTGTATCCTTTCCAGTGCATCAGGCAAACTAGGAAGTACTCCTGTGGGAAGCATTTCAAAAGCATGATCCAGTTATACCCCAGTGTTTTCTGGTGGGGCTAAGAAGAGAATGTCAAGTGTGGTCGCCTCATCTTTTAGGTGGCATTCCCAAAGCAAGATATTTATGCTTGCATGCTTCTGAGGTATTATTTAATTGCTGCATGGTTTTGAAGACGGATTAAGTTTTGGATGCTTTTTAACGTATCACATACTAACATATATAATGACCACCCTGCAAAGGCAAAATGAAGCATTATCTATATTTATGTGCATACCCACAACAATCCTTTCTAGGAAAAAAGAGAAATATTTCCATGCATAAATAAAATAAAACAACCACGATGTATAGCTGAACAAGGGTACAATACCCATTAAAAAAGAAACCTAATATTACAAATGAAAAAAATAAAATGTTAATGTGTACATTTTGTTCTTTAGCACAAAAAAAGGTATTTGGGTAAGCAAAGCTCTGGAGCTCTGGCTTTGAATGAATAGGATAAAAATCACACAGAGATATAATCTAACCAGATAGCCAAAGTTATTCACAATGAAATTAATCATAATCACAGCGCCTTGAGTTTATATAGGTATCTGCCAAAGCCATTGAAAACAAACAAGTCTTGAAATGCATCCAGAAAGATATTGCAGCCAAAATCTAGCCATTCACTGACAGAAATGAAGAGTGAAATCCAACAAACTCCGTAGATAATGCCCTTCCTGCGCTTGTTCTGCCAGAGCTTTGCGTAACTGTGTATGAGCAAATGTTAAAATACACCCATTCATCATAGAAAACATTGCTTGTAAGGTGTTGATTTTCATTTACTCTGTTGTTTTAGATTGGATTGACATGATATTCCTCCTATTAGGAGGATCCCTCTGAATCCTAGCCCAGTCTTTCCTGTACTTTGGAAAAGGATAACTTCTCTCAGCTGTGTCGTATCTCTGAGGCCAGACAGAAAAATGAACGAAAGAAGTGATACAAGGAGTATCGAAGACTAATATTCTGCCATATTTGCTTCATTCTTGTCCTTCTTACGTTTGTCAAAATGGTTCAGTTCACGTAATTTCTAAACTAATTGATAGTTTCGCTGTGCTGAGAAGGCTCACCAAAATCTGTGACAGTTATATATGATTTTCCATTAAAAAGCCAATGGACTCTTTACAGAGAGTCCTCAGCCTAGTGAATAAGTGTTGTTTTGATACTGAAGTATCAAAAAGGAGCCCTTTTTTCAACAAAGCTTGAGCACAAGGATTCAGGGACACCGTTCCCCTGGGCTTCGCTGCAACCACATCCTATTATATAAGGTGGGCACTAAGATTTTCACCCTTTGGGAAGCAACCCTTCCTGGATCTTTATGCAATGGATCTCATTTGATTTTCTAGTCTTCCTATATGCACAAAATAAATTTTGAATGTCTTTCATAAGCATTTTAAATCTAGTGTGTCTACTCCCTGAGGACTCCTATACAGAGCATTTTGGTTGTCAGAAAGTTGCTAGAGTTTTTTTAGGTTAGCCTTCCCACAGCTAGCACAAAGTTCTGCCTGAGAGAGAGGAATGGTTAGGGCATTCCTTTGTACTGATGATCCCGGTAGCAATAAAAGGCCCCAGCGCGAGCAAAGTAACTGTGCTGCTCTCATCTCTGCAGAATTTTGTCAATCACAGGTTAGACCAGAATTTATAATGAAAAAAAAAATCATAAACTCCGTCTCCATTGTACCAAGATCACTCAGAGTTGGAGGCTACTCCAGACAACAGGTTTTCCTTACCTTTAATGCCTTTTGCATGGAACAAATGTAGACCCATGTAGCATAATCCAGGTCTCTACTATATGGTCAACATACATCAACCATAATGTTCATCACAATTCATGCTATCATGATGATCATCATGGAATCATTGCGATCCGATTATCTAATCAAGAACAATTCTGAGTTGATGTTGTTTAAGACCAATAAAAATTTCCTTTCACTTGAAGGAGCAAGATCTGGATTTGTGTGTTACTGGTCATGATGACTTGGAGACTGGCAGCAGCGCAGAACCTTACTGCATGCGCAGCTTTCACGGAGAGGTATCATGAGAAACTCCTAGGGCCTTATTTTCTGTTACTTTTAATGCAGAGGGTAGAGGAAGGGTATCATATACCAAATTATTCAGACCTTGACTAAACCTTGAATGCTGGTGACTGAAAGAGATATGTCTGTGTATTGAAACTGCTGCAGTAATGTTAACAGATGCTACAAAGAAGCTGGGAGAACCCTCAGCATCAGTATTGCTTTTAGCAAAGTTTTATGCTGATGACCAAAGGTAGAAGATGATGGGCCACATTGGAGCTGTTGCATCATTCTTTAAATAACTGTATTAGTGGAAAAGGGAAACACCAGTGTTCTGAGGGAGCCACAAGCAGCTGAGTGTTTCAATACCTGAAGTTCAGAGCTGGCACTGCAGTGAAGAGGTCAACAGTTCTCCTAATTTGCAGTGTGCACTCGCAGCCCAGAAAGCCAACTGTATCCTGGGCTGCATTAAAAGGATCATGACCAGCAGGTGGAAGGAGGTGATCCTGCCCCTCTACTCTGCTCTCGTGAGACCTCAGGTGGAGTATTGTGTGCAGTTCTGGTGTCCTCAACATAAAAAGGACATGGAGCTGTTGGAACAAGCCCAGAGAAGGGCCACGAGGCTGATGAGGGGCCTGGAGCACCTCCCGTATGAAGATAGGCTGAGAAAGTTGGGGCTGTTCAGCCTGGAGAAGAGGAGGCTGCGTGGAGACCTCATAGCAGCCTTCCAATATCTGAAGGGGGCCTATAAGAATGCTGGGGAGGGACTGTGCATGAGGGACTGTAGTGATTGAACAAGGGGTAATGGGTTCAAACTTAAACAGGGGAAGTTTAGATTGGATATGAGGAAGACATTCTCGACCATAAGGGTGGTGAGGCCCTGGAATGGGTTGCCCAGGGAGGTTGTGAATGCTCCATTACTGGTGGTGTTCAAGGCCAGGCTGGACAGAGCTTTGGGTGTCATGGTTTAGTGTGAGGTGTCCCTGCTCATGGCAGGGGGGCTGGAACTAGATGATGTTAAGTCCTTTCCAACCCTAACTATTCTATGATTCTAAGATTCTATAATCGTCGTTATAGTTCAGTCTGTCCAGCTCACTCCTCTCTATAAATTATGTGTTATAGTTAGTGCCTATATTGATAACCTCAGGAAAGAGATTGAGGACTAAGTACTCCTCTCTTTGAAGCCTGTTTCTGTAGGTGGCATCTGAGACATATTGGTGGAGTGGAGCTGAGTGAGAGAACTAGGTATAACTGCTATGCTATCTGTACTTTCAAGCACTAAACCTTATCTCAAGACTTTCTGGGTTGGTATCAAATATGTATAGAAAGCACTGGATACCACACTCTTCTTGAAGAAAATAATCTTGTGTCTGATCTGGACCCTGCTGAAGTTGTTCTGATTATAGCATGACTTAATCTAATAACTGTGTCCTAATTTCCTTAATGCTGTTGATTCAGTAAATGTTTTGGACTAGGGATCTTAATTTCTTAAGGGAATATATCAGCAAGAACTGCCAAAATTCCTGGAAATAACAGGAATTCCTGTATTAAAATCCTGTTTGCTAGTACTCTTTTCCACTTACATTTATCAGTGTATTCAAAAGTGGCCGCTAAAGTAATCAACCAGTCCAACATGTTGTATCCAGGTGCTTCTGTAAAGTCAGTGGCAGACTTGTCTGTGATGAAGAAGTCAAGAAGAGAGGGTCCTTTAGGACTGTGGAAGGGGAATATTCAAGGCTTGATTCCAGTTACAGAAGAAGAAAGCAAACAAAACTTTACTCAGTAGATTAATGCATTACAAGATTACTGCAAGTGTAGCTTTTCATACAGTTCAGAGACAAACATTGAAGATAAAAACCTTTTAACTTCTTCTGCCTGTGTGTGTCACAGAAACATGCCATTGTTTAGGGCAATATAATTCTATGGACAGTTCAAATCAAAAGTATGAATTTGCTACAAAATACATTGTTAGCAAGTTATTTCACTTATTGTCATTAATATGTGACATTTATAGCCATTTTCCAGCAGAGGGAGACTGTCAATATCGAGTGAGAATATGCAACTGTAGTCCGCTGCAAACACGTTTGACATCAAAACTAGTTACAGTGCTGGTAGGAGACAACAGAAAAAAAAAACAACAACCCACCCCCCACCCCCCCCCCAAAAAAAAACCCGAACAAAAACCACCAACAAAACCTAAACATATAATCAAGATACCAAAATCACAGGACTGTATGGTCAGATTTTGCCCTGCGCTATTCATATGCAACTTTTATTTATATGAAGGAAATCAACATAAACTGATGCGATACCCATGGTAGAGTTTAGTCTGGTATTAGGGTCTGCAGTATTTACCCCAGAGTCAGCAGAAGACCTTGATCTAGCTCTGGAGATCATATATTGCTGCATAACTAGTTGGCAGCTCCTCACTGCAAGTGTTTCCCAAACTGTCCTCTTCATCTGCCCTCCATTTCCAGGATGCAGCCTACACTCCCCTGCTTTAACCAGTTGGAGACCTGCTGGTGTATTCCTGGGTGCCTCCACACATGTGCATACTGAATTCTCAGGCTGGAGGGGAGAGATGAGAAGCAATCTCATGGGTGCTATTTTCCTGAGGGTCAATGAGTGACCAATATCAGAGACAGCTCACCCAGCTCCTGCCCAGGGAACTGCTCCTCTTGTACAGCCAGCCAAGCTTCTCTTCCCCTCTGTGGCAGCCTTGGGACTCAGCAGCTTCTACCCTGCAGAAGTTACCCTATTTCTGCTACCACAGAAACCAAGGTGGATTGTTTGCCCACGCTTCCCTGAAACCTTCTTCAGATACTTGCCTATAGCTGGTGAGCTGCTCCTGTGGGCCAAAATGTCACTGTCATCACCACAGTATCTGCTTCTCCCAGTGCTCAGTCTTGTTTTCCATATTTTCAATATTGAATGCAAAAAAGCTTTGGGGAGTTCTCCCCTAATCCCTACTATAGGAGAAATCATCTATTTCTTGCCCCAGGTATATTCTGACAAAATAATTACATGTGATGCCAGAAGTTTCTTTGTGAGAAAAAGCTATAGCATTTTTTTCTTATAAGCAGCATATGCTATTCCATAAATGTACATATAGAAAGATTGAGAAAAACCTTTGCTTTTAGCAACAATTTAAAAAAAACCTCAGCATTTTCCTTCCAGATTGTGTAAGTTACATTTAGCAGGTCTATGCAGGTTTCCATGAATAGTTTTCTGACTTCCTTACTTGTCAGGTATGCAGTTTGACTTTTCAAACCGAGATCTCACACTACCTTAACTAGCAAAAAAATCTCCATTCCTCTTGCTCTCCTGTGTCACCCAGAAAAAAATAGGCATTACCAGTGCTTTTCATATGCAGCATAGCTGAAAATCAGCTATATTTTAAAATAAATTTCAAAACACCTCCATTCATCAAATGCGACCTCTCCTCTACAGCAGTCCATAGCAAAGTGAGCTGTGACACATCGACCCACATTTCAGTTGGTCCAGTTCAGAGTCCCACCAATGCAGGGAGGCTGTCCAGCTTTGCTGGGCTGCAGACTGTGATGGTAAAGAGCAGGTATGCGCTCCTGTCAGGCTGCTTTGCTCCGAGATTACATTTGGCAGCAGGACAGAAATTAGAGGCTGAGGAGTGTCAGGAGTCTTAGAACACTCAGGTTGTTTGCACAGTTAATGTGAGTTACAGTCCTCAGCCTTTCACTATTATTTCAGTGGAAATCTGGGGACATAAAGCCATACTGAACTTCATTCTTCAAATATCTACAAATATGCCAATTATAGGGGAATTACTCATTGTTGCGAAATAAAGCAAAAAACTAGGACTTGGCTTGGTATTTGACCCTGAGTGAGCACACCAGATGAGCTCTCTACTGGCTGACGTTATTGAGAAGTTACACTATTGTAGATTTGTTCTACTAATCTGTTGCTGACCATCCTCTACTGAAAAATCCCAGGTTAGTGCATGTCATTTTCCCCAGTGTGAATAATCTCTTACTTTTCAATCTGAAACTTTCTTCATAAACTGAAGCATAGTGAAAAGAAATGCCATTCCACATTCCCAGAGGTGATTTTCAGGCTTCTGTGTTGGCACCTTTCAGCCTTAAAATTATCTTCGCTCTCATCCATGACAAGACGAGAAAAGGCAAAGATTCTTACTCTGCAATGTAGGGACAGGGTTCATCTGTTTTTGTACATGTTTGTACTGAAGACAACCTCACTTGCGCAGCTCTCAGTGTCAGGGCATATATTAATTTCAAGTACTGATACTCTGAGAAGAAAAATATTCAGGATTTGCAAACTGCTTCCTCCTAGTGCTTCTTTTCCCAGATTTTTCTGTTCTGAATCATCATTATACAGAAATGGAGAAGTCTGGGGAGAAAATTCTTGCCATTAATATGCTTAGCATTTCTGGCTTTATTGCAGTAGATTCCCTATGCCAGATTGCTAGTTAGTTCAAAGGACTACAATCAATTTGAAACATTGATTCAGGTATTGCGTTTGCAGTCTTCGCAGTTCCTCTCAATGAAGGTAGGGGTAAGATTAGCTTTTTTGACTGTTTTTCTCCAAGACTGTTTTTGCATGTTCTAGATGAAAGACTTTCATAACCAGATGGCACATTTTATATGCTAGAAATCAGCTTGACAAATTGCTGATTAATGCAATACAGAGGGTACAAACTTGAAAAAAAAAACTCTTCACAGTTTCTTACAAAGGTCTCACATGCAACTTGTGAAAAAAGGAAAAGTATTTTAAACAGCAACATGATTAATAATTATTAATGTAAAGAAAAATTAAAATGTCATGTATAATGTAGCTACATTTTTTTTACTGGTGGCAGAATTAGGTCTAGAAACATTTTTAAACTTTACAGATTTAAGCCTGTATCTTCTAAATCCACCCAAGAGGAAATATCCCCACTAGCACTCCAGAACTTGGGCTGTCATAAGATAGGTCTTTTTACAGAAATTAAATTTTTATTTATTTTCTTGTTACAAGTTGTACTGAAACCAGAAAGTCAATGTTTGCTTTTCCCCAAGTCACAGCCAATGCATGTGTTTGCTCTTTATTCAACTGTTACATAAACTTTGTAAAGCCAGAATCGCTTTTTAAATTTCTGGGCACTCTGTCTAGAGATGTTATTTTATCAGTGTCAGCTACACTTCTTGCTACATTTCCTCAGCTATAAATCAGATGTGGTGCTATGAAGATACGTACAAGCAGCAAACCTTAGACCTGAAGTGGCCAGGGAAGAAGATCAACATTTCAGTTCAGTTTTTACCCAGAAACTTGTCATGAATATGTCCTGTTGGACTGGACTAGGCTCAGGAGGCCCAGGGTTAGCTTCATCCCCTGACTCTGCAGGGCTACAACATCACACATCTGTAATCTATAACCATGCTGGTGGCCGGGTGGCCTCCTCAGAAGGCCCATTGGCATGAATGCAGCTAGCCAGGGTAAGAACAGCAAAGACCAAAGGCACAGAACAGAGATGTGAGAAACACCTTGGAGGTCAAGGTTATGGTGGCATCTGCTTCCACCATTTGCTAAAGGTACTGTTAACACCAAGTTGACTGGACTGAAACTAACTCATCTGCCTCCAAGTGCTACCACTCACCTTCTGAGCTAAACTGCTGATGTTACAGTAACCCTAAACCATGCATAACTCTAATTTGTCTACAGTGTGCTCACAAGTATTTGGATCAAAGTATAGATGTGTGACTGTGGGCAAACGGTGAGGTACACAGATAATGATTTTAATGTTGGTTGATGTAAGTGCCTGATACCTATGATAACTGATGAAGTAAAAGAGCTGGATATTTTATTAAATGCAATGTAATAGACCTGTGGAGCTTGGAGCCACAGACATTGGACCCTATAATGTTTAATGCAGGTAACTCCTGTGAAAAGTGGTTCAAGCACTGCTTCCAAATTCATCTCTTAGAATTCAGGCCCAGCCCTGAAGAAATGCTTTTATGACTTGCTAAGGGTGCAATACTCTTATCAGCAGGGAACAACCAAACAAATGCCTTTAAAAGGCCTCCTTTGGAACCATCTTAGGGACTCAAGCCCAATGAAGACTTATTTAAAAAGTGTTCCTTCATGATTTCTGTGGATGCTGTTTACTTTGACTCCAGCAAGAATGGAAGGATTCCCAATTAAGAAGGTGTCGTGGTTTAAGCCCAGCTCATTCAGTTAGCTCACTCACTCCCCCTTCTTTCTTCCCCCAGCTCCCAGGGGTTGGGAAGGAGAATCGAAAGAATGCAACTCCCACAGGTTGAGATAAGAACAGTCCAGCGACTAAGGTATAACACAAACCACTGCTGCTACCACCAGTAATAATGACAAGGGAAATACAAGGAAAGAGAATACAATCGCTCACCACCCGATATCAAGCTCGACCCAGCAGTGACCCCCCCCCCTGCTTCTGGCTCCCTGCCCTCCATTTTTACATCCTGGACATGACGTGCTGTGGTATGGAATACCTCTTTGGTCAGTTTGGGTCAGGTGTCCTGTCTCTGCTCCCTCCCAGCTTCCCCTCCTCCCTGGCAGAGCATGAGACTCAGAAAGTCCTTGGTCAGACCAAAACATCACCAAGCAGTAACTGAAAACATCAGTGTTATCAGTGCTGTTTCCAGGCCGAAAGTCAACAACACAGCACTGCACCAGCTACCAAGAAGGAGAAAAATGACTGCTACTGCTGAACCCAGGACAGAAGGAATTTTCCAAGCAAAATGAAGAGGACACAAGAGCTTATGGAAATCATGTTTGTTTGGCAGACATGACTGATGCAGCTGGGCTGTTGTCCTGGGTTCAGCAGTAGCAGACATTTTTCTCCTTCTCAGTAGCTGGTGCAGCTCTGTGTTTTTGACTTTCGGCCTGGGAACAGCGCTGATAACACCGATGTTTATAGTTACAGCTCAGAATGTTTGGTTTGACCAAGGACATTCTGAGCCTCATGCTTTGCCAGGGAGGAGGGGAAGCCAGGAGGAAGCAGAAACAGGACACCTGACCCAAACTGACCAAAGAGGTATTCCATACCACAGCACGTCACGCCCAGGATGGAAAAAAACTGTGGGCAGGAACCCAGAAGAGTTCAGTTAGCAGCTGTGTCGGGCTGGTATCAGGTGGTGAGCAGTTGTATTCTCTCTCCTTGTATTTCTCTTGTCATTATTATTATTGGTGGCAGCAGCAGTGGTTTGTGTTATACCTTAGTTACTAAACTGCTCTTATCTCAACCTGTGGAAGTCGCATTCTTTTGACTCTCCTCCCCATCCCACCGGAGGCTGGGGGGAAGAAAGAAGGGGGAGTGAGCAAACTGTGTGATTTACAGCTTAAACCATGACAGCTGTACTGTTCAGAAAACCTTGTTTTTCTATTTTAGAAACTAAAGTTTATGTAGTTAATGTGAAACTTAATGTTTCACATCAAACCCATGCCATTCAAGTATTGAATGGTTGTCCAGTATCATTCATAGCACAGATGTAACACTCACTACAACATTAAGCATCTAAAGATAATTTGTTTTTCTTTGTTGTTTAGCACATTGGTCAGGAGGAAAAGTGGAATAGATCCAGTATGTTGTTACTTACAAACTGGAAAACTGGAATAGGGTAAAAAGAATAAAGGAAGGTCTGAACTTGACAGAATGTGCTTTTGGCCTCTTGTTGACCTTTGATAAAAAAATGCAAAGGACACTCTGTAGTTTCTGTAGTCCATAGCAGTTTTATAGAATATTCTATAAACACACTTCTCTGTGGTTACATTAGTGCCCATTTCAATGGTCCTTGCAGAAGTGCAGAATCCCTGCAGGGCCTCTGGGATAAAAACTAATTTGAATTTTTGACAATGGAGACACTACTTGTTACTTAGAATCACTTCTAAGTCATCTTAGGTATGGATGTAAGTCAGGAATCCCAGAAAGGGATTTTTGCTCTGCTGCCAAAACAAACACACCAAATCAGTGGTAAATAAATGAGGTAATAAAAATAATCAGTATCAATGACTGATTTAGCTCAGCCTACTGAAAACTCTTCTGCAACAAAAGGATATCCATTAGGTAGGAATTAATGCCATTAAGTGAGATGCATTCTGCCATCCATGACAATTACAAAAGAAGTTTCTCAGACCAGAAAGGGGAGCAGCTGCCACAGAGGCTGGATTTCTGAAACATTGTGTATTGAGAGGTGGTCCTCTTGGAAAATATGAATTGCCTTTTTCTCATAATTCATTGATCACCCAACCTGCAAAGGCATCTGCTTGCCAGATGCTGAAGGGTATTTGATAGTGAAAGTGTCATAGAATCATAGAATCATAGAATAGTTAAGGTTGGAAAGGACCTTAAGATCATCTAGTTCCAAACCCCTTGCCACAGGCAGGGACACCTCCCACTAAACCATGCCATCCAAGGCTATGTCCAACCTGGCCTTGAACACTGCCAGCAATGGAGCATTCACAACTTCCCTGGGCAACCCATTCCAGGGCCTCACCACCCTCAAAGTAAAGAATTTCTTCCTTATATCCAATCTAAACTTCCCTGTTTAAGTTTGAACCCGTTACCCCTTGTCCTCTCACTACAGTCCCTAATGAAAAGTCCCTCCCCAGCATCCCTATAGGCCCCCTCCAGATATTGGAAGCCTGCTATGAGGTCTCCGCGCAGCCTCCTCTTCTCCAGGCTGAACAGACACAACTTTCTCATCCTATCTTCATACGGGAGGCGCTCCAGTCCCCTGATCATCCTCGTGGCCCTCCTCTGGACTTGTTCTAACAGTTCCATGTCCTTTTTATGTTGAGGACACCAGAACTGCACACAATACTCCAAGTGAGGTCTCACGAGAGCAGAGTAGAGGGGCAGGATCACCTCCCTCGACCTGCTGGTCACGCTCCTTTTGATGCAGCCCAGGATACGGTTGGCTTTCTGGGCTGTGAGCGCACACTGCCAGCTCATGTACATTTTTTCATCAACCAACACCCCCAAGTCCTTCTCCACAGGGCTGCTCTGAATCTCTTCTCTGCTCAACCTGTAGCTGTGCCTGGCATTGCTCCGACCCAGGTGGAGGACCTTGCACTTGGCATGGTTAAACTTCATCAGGTTGGCATCAGCCCACCTCACAAGCGTGTCAAGGTCCCTCTGGATGGCATTCCTTCCCTCCAACGTATCAACCGAACCGCACAGCTTGGTGTCATCGGCAAACTTGCTGAGGGCGCACTCAATCCCACTGTCCATGTCACCAACAAAGATATTGAACAAGACCGGTCCCAACACTGATCCCTGGGGGACACCACTTGTTACTGGTCTCCAGCTGGACACTGAGCCATTGAGCACTATTCTTTGTGTGCGGCCACCCAGCCAGTTCTTTATCCACCGAGTGGTCCACCTATCAAATTGATGTCTCTCCTACTTAGAGAGAAGGATGTCATGTGAGACAGCATCAAAGGCTTTACACAAGTCCAGGTAGATGTCATCAACTGCTCTGCCCCTGTCCATCAGTTCCGTAGCCCCTTCATAGAAGGCCACCAGATTGGTCAGGCAGGATTTCCCCTTAGTGAAGCCATGCTGGCTGTCACCAACCACCTTGTTGTTTTTCATGTGCCTCATCATGCCTTCCAGGAGAATCCACTCCAAGATTTTGCCAGGCACAGAGGTGAGACTGACTGGTCTGTAATTCCCTGGCTCATCCATTTTCGCCTTCTTGAAAATGGGGGTTATATTTCCCTTTTTCCAGTCATCGGGAACTTCACCTGACTGCTATGACTTTTCAAATATGATGGACAGTGGCTTAGCAACTTCATTTGCCAGCTCCTTCAGGACCCGCGGATGGATTTCATCAGGTCCCAGGGACTTGTGCATTTTTAAGTTCTTAAGATGATCTCAAACCAGATCCTTTCCTACAGTGGGCCCAGGGTCTTCATTCTCACAGTCCCTGCATCTGCCTTCCAAGACTTTGGTGGTGTGGTCAGAGCATTTGTCAGTGAAGACTGAGGCAAAGAAGTCATTAAGAACCTCAGCCTTCTCCAAATCCAGGGTAGCCAGTTCTCCTGATGGCTTCTGGAGAGGACCCACGTTGTTGCTAGTCTGTCTTTTATTTGCAATATACCTGTAGAATCCCTTCCTGTTATCCTTAACATCCCTAGCCAAGTTTAATTCTAAGTGGGCCTTAGCTTCCCTAACCTGGTCCCTAGCTTCCCGGACAACATCCCTGTATTCTTCCCAGGCCACCTGTCCTTGCTTCTACCTTTTATAAGCCTCTTTTTTCCTTTGAATTTTGCTCAGCAGCTCCTTATCCATCCAAGGAGGTCTCCTGGCCCTCCTGCAGCCCTTCTTTTTTACTAAAGAGAAAGACATGGACAGAACTGTCTGAGAAAATAACCAAGGGTGAAATGGTGTCAAACAGAAACACACGATCTACATTTTAATCTTTGCATGAAGTTAATTTCACCCACAAATTTCCCAAAGCAAAAAGTTTTTTACATGAATAAAAGCAGAAATCTTAAATTAGGGGTCTTGGGGGGTCTAAGAATTTAGTCCAAGTTATGACTAGCTGGTGCCTCGGATTGGCCATTCCAACAGCCACAGGGGAAGGGTGGCAATACAAGAACTTCGTGCTGACAAGGGGTGGAAAGGGTCAAGGAGGCTTCCGGTGTAGTTTAAACAGAGCTTCAAATCTAATTATCAAAACTTCCTGGCAAATACTTCAAAAGAAGTTTTTTCCCATTTATTAGGTTTCAGAGTTTTTCTGGTGTTCTCTGCCGGCTAATTTAACTTAGGTGGTGCAGTAAGATGCCTTTCGTTATACTGTGTCTGACTCAGTAATGTCACTAACACCATTTACTACAGCTTGGAGTTTGTAACTAAAACTGTGGCTTCATCCTTTCAATTTTATTTTTAGACATTCTTCTTTTGGATTCAGGGCTCTGCCGCACATTCCTGTGAAATTACAGAGGCTACAGCCACGGATGTTCATTTTCGTGGAGAAAACCGCTGAGGGGGAAAAAGGGCAAACAGAGAAAATCCTCTGTTATATTCAGAGATCAAAGGAGGCTTTGTGTGTCAGAAAGTCTCTCTGCTTTTCTAACTTTCTCCAGCTTGCCCCGGCTAGCGGCAGCCTCAGCCTCCGGCCGCGAGCTCCGCCGTCACCGCCGCCCTGCCCGCTCCCGGCTGCTTTCCCGGGTTAGCGGGGCAGGAGCGGGGGACAGGCACTGGGAAGCGCGGATTCAGCAGAAGCCTCTCTCTGTCCCGAGCCCCTTTTATTTGGCTCTGCCCCGGGTCCTCCCCGGACAGGAGGGGAGGAAACCTCCCGCCCCGCACGGGGCCGCCAGGGGAAGGAACATCCAGGCAGCCGCGGGGCAAACATCGGGGGCGGCCGCGGCGCATCCCCTGGATGGAGCAGCTGGAGGGTCCCGCGGCTGCTGGAGCCTGGCTGGAGCAGCTGAAGGAGCCCGGGCCGGCTGCGAAACCCCTTGGAGGTGGCGAGGGAAGGCGGAGGAAGAGGCTGCGAGGTAAGGGCAGCCCAGGTCTCCTCAGCCCCGGGAGAGCGGCGGGAAGGGATGGAGGTCTCCCCCGCGCAGGCTGCTCCCCCGCGCAGTGCGGGGAGAGTGGGGTAAAGGCAGGGCGGGCGGCGGCAGGAATGGGGGTGTTTCATATTCCCTTGTGAAAGGAAAGCTGCTGCTCCATGTTTGCCCTAGCTCGGTCCACGGGGGGCAGTCCTGAGGTAAAAAGCCCTGACGCGACTTTTAAATCCGAAGCAGCTTTGGCGGAGGTTGCTGGTGTTAAAATACGTCTGGACCCCTGGAGTATTTTACCCTATGTGTGAGAGTTTTTGGAGCAGTGGTTCAGTGTCGTTAAACAAAAGGGGGATTAAGTGTTAGGGGGGTGAGTAAACATTTGGTTTAGTTTTGAGTTTCTTGGGTGGTTTGATTTTTTTAACTCCCTCCCTCCTCTTTGGGTTTCTCAGATGGAAATGTACTTCCCAACTTGAATCTCTAGGCAAAATCAAGAGAATTTAAATGTACCCATGAATATTTAATGTATGAGAGAAACCTTCAAATTAGAGTATCCCAGCCAATCTATTCTATTTCAAAACAGAGTATCCCTTGGAAAAACACTTTCAGTCCCTGGATATGTTCAAATTTGTTTCATTTTTTTCAGTGATAAACTATATTCTTCTCTCCTAATAACACTTATTACTTAACACAGTATCAAATATTTAATTTTTCTGATATGTCAGAGCTTAGGAACTGAAGTGCTTAAAACCAAAATATTTATTCTTCTTAATTTTTAAAAGGAATATTTGATAATATCTATGCAATTACCTACCTAGTACTTGTGATTTCTCCAGTATGTATAACTTTGTTTGCATCACCGTATATTACTGTTTCTGTAGACCTCTTTAAATTATGGTATACGTCATACTGTAAGTCACCAGTAATTTGCACTTTGTAATTTGTTTAAGGAATGTATTCTATATCCATTTCAGATGAAAATTCATCACTGACTCTGGGATTACCTTGCTGAAGTTTGCCCAGATGTCTTTTCTGCTTTTCTGGGTTGCTTATGTGGGCTTCTCCTGTATGCTACCATTTAGAAATGGAGCTGGGTAAACCAGACTGATTTCTCTCAGTTGTGGAGAGTGTGGGTAGAAATAACTGCTTGGAAAGGAAAGTCAAATGAACCTAAGGAGTGGCTTCAATAATCATGCCTGTGTTTAGGCAAACTGCTCCCTTCTTACTCTTTTCTTGCACACCAAGCCTGCCTGGAAGTATCATTTTACTCAGTATTGCAGATGGCCAGTACAGCAGAGCAAAAAATGGTCCCCATGTTTTCTGTCTGAAGGCGTACATGAATCAAGTATCAAAACTCTTGTCAACTGGCTCCTACTCTATTTGCTAGATGTGTCCAAACATGCCCATGCTCGCTTGCAATTGGCAGCAGTAGTAATTTTGGTTGTCTCTTTCTAGCTATGAGCAAGGCAGGTTCCTAAACCCAGAGATTATAAATAACTAAACATTGTTTTTGAAATATCTTAGTTTTTAGTACGGTAGCACTCTACTGTGGCACTCCTATCTTATCGTGCAGCATGAGCCAGACCTTCAGTTCTGGCACTGCCTTTTGCTCCAGAAGATAAAAAGGATACTTAAGTCTCTCCTAATCAATTTCTGCCTAAATTAGGGCCTGCTGTAATATTTTAGCTCTATCTGAGCAAATTCAAAAACTCTTGCTCCACATAACCTGGCACTTGAGACATTTCTAAAGTACAGAGTGTAGCATCTGTAAGACCAGTGGTTTTGGAAGAGAATATAGCCCCTTGTGCAGCTGCTAGTCTGATTGAATTACAAAGCTGCAACTCCATAGCATTGTTCTTGGTCCCTCTATTAATTCTGTTGTCTGAGCAGCAGCAGGAACTGAAGCCGCTGCTACTGTAGCCTTGCATTAAGAGGATTCTTCAGTTTCTGCTAACGTTGCATTAGCACTAACTGATTCACATTTAGTGAGTATGAGGTGGTCCTGTGAAGAGGAACTATACTTCTTTCCCTGATGCCTTTTTTCTAGATAGGCCAACTCATACAGCCATTTCTCCCAGCTGTTATCAATGTTTCAGACTGCCTTGCCAATGTCCCAATTTATTCATTAGTGTTTCTTTTCTGATCCACACAGCTTTCTGCAGTTGAGAGTGTGTTTCCTCCAAGCAATAGTTGATAGGAGGAAGGTCACCCTGAAGGAGGCAGCAGCTACCGTGGGGCTCCTAGGGGCAGGGAAGTGGCTGTGGTGGATGAAGCCAAGCATCCTCCTGCAGGAGGTAGCGCTCTCATAGCTGCGATAGTTTGCTCACATACCCATAATAATTTACCCTTTATTTCAGACAGTGCTAGGAAATACTAGGTTTTATGGCCAATAAAGAAACTATGACTCTTTCATAGGAAAAAAAAAACCCTCTTATGTATCCTATACAAGATTTTATTTCTTTTGTGTGTGTATGTTTTTTGTGTTTGTGATGGTCTGAATAAAAGACTCCAACTTAGCAGTCCTGAAGACAAAAAATTTCATATCCACAGACTAGCAGCTGCTCTGAGCCAATGGTAAGATCATTAAGGAGTGTTTGTTGTCCCTGGATAACCCCTGGAGACAGCTTGCTTGGCTATGGGAGCAGAAAGAGAGTCAGCAGATACACTGAAAACATGGGAAAAGCCAGAAAACTGAGGGTCACGAGAGATAAAAAACTACAGTGAAGATCACTCAAAGAGCTGTGAAGGACAAGTATCTGGGAAGGAGTTGTTGACAAATGCAAGGCACTGAAAAAAATAGAGTAGTTCAGGCTGTGGGCCCAAACTCAGCAGTGAGAGATTGCCTCTTGGAGTCTCTTCTTTCTTAGCCCAGTATATGTATTTCTGGACATTACCTCTTTAGGATTTTTGGGTTTCATTCATGTCTTGTAGGCCTAAAGATTTTACCAAGGGTTGATTTCTTCTCTAACAGGCTTCAGAGATGCCTACGCATGACTTTTTTTCTCTCTTTTTGTTTTTTTAAATCTGAAAATCCTTATCTCCCACATACTTAAGCAAAAAATATAAAGGCTGTACTGTCATTTTTTAGCATTTCATGAAGTCTTGAGTCCTGCTTTCATTAGCTTTAGTACTTAGTTCCGGTTTAATTCTGAAAGACCTATAGGTGTCAGCTAAGGATTTTCTTTACATCGGAGCAGTGATCTCGTTTGGAAATGTGGGGCTGTAGTTGCTGAAATGCTTTTAGTCATTACATTGAATCAGTACTGCATTTAGTGAATAAAGTAATTACAGCAGACGCTGGTTTTCGGATCGGTGTTGGTCTCCACGATATTTACAATTTAATGGCTGCAGGGTAAAAGGCACTTGCCTTGTGAATATGTCTTTAACTGCAAGCAGGAAACTTTGGCACTGAACTAAACTTATCTGCTATTTTCTTTCTCTTAGATGCATTCAAGTTTGCTGGATTCCAGTTTTCAGTAAAAGCTGTATGATCCTAGCTTGTGCACTGATTGGGAAGTGTTTGCAAATGGGTTATTTCCTCCTCTTTTCTGGGTTCATTATTCTCACTGATATCATGATCAATTCCTGCAGATGTTATGGATAAAAGCATTTTCTATCAAGTATTATAAACTCCACATAATTTTTTCCCAATCTAGCACAGTTTAACCATTGCAGTAAATCTTTGTGTTTAACTTCTGTTATTATATGGCTCTGTAGCAGAAATGAATCTATTGCAGCAGTATGAGTCTGTGGCCTCATCACTTCTGTCATTTCTGGAAAAAAACCCCTCATTTCTGGTCAACAGTCCTCTTTAACATCCCGCAGAGCTTGATAAACACAGGAAATTGCAAGGCATACTGCTGTGCAGGAGAATGTGCAGGGAAGGGAAGCTGCCTGCTGCAGGGCTAGTTCTGGCTGAGCTACGGCTTGTGTCTCCATCCAGTGCAGGCTATGCTGCTTGAGCCTCTGGCTTTTTTTAAAGGGAGAAGGTGGAAAAGGGGAATTGATCTAGCTCTTCAAGAAGCCATCTAAGTAGCCATAAGTTTCTCCATACCACTTGCAAGTTTTGCCTTAGTCCCCACATAGGTGACCTTGAGAGATCAAGAATCCAACTTGTAGATGTTAGGAAGCATTCCTCCCCAGGAAGTTGGGGAGTGTTTTAATCAATCGTGTAAGTCTGTTTCTTGCCTGCCTTTCATGCTTCTTCTGGTGTAAGCGAAGTAATTTTCTGGATTAAAAGACAGCTTTTAATACCCACAAAAATGCACACCTTTCCTTGAACACTCACTCAGAAACTGCCTTTGCTCATCATCCTGTCTATTGCCAGCAGATCCAGTATTCCCTTCTGATCCCAGGGAGTAAGGTACAGCTTCGACCAAGGAGTGAACATCCCAGGTGCACAAAGCATTACTGCTACATAGGGAATTTGTAGGCAAACATCAACAATCGCATTTGGTTGGCAAAGTTGGAGTGTAAAGCACTTGTGCCATACTATGCAGCTTTCTAATTGCTGGGAAAGCCTCAATCATGCAGAGTTTTGTGTGATTATTGCAAGAAAAATCATGCTTGGAGTTTTCACATGTGAAAAAAAAGGCATCTCACATTCACAGGTAGCAAGTAGCTGTAAATTATTCTTGCTCCTCATTTCAGTCAGCCGCTGGAAAGTTGCCTGGTACTTAGAATTTCTAAACTACACTGACAATTTTGTTTATTGCCATATTTATACCTTATTACATTTTTCTCCAGTTGCCTTGTGACCACGGGCCCCTGGGCAGAGATCCTGTGGGTGCACAGAGCAGGTATCAGGGGCAATTTGATCAGCAATGGTCAGTATATGCTCGCTGGAAAGCCAAACCCTGTAATCCATGGTGAGGGCTGTGACTGGGTCATGCTGGCTGTCTATATGTCTCTTGTAGGCATCGTACTGGCATTGCCTGGCAAGATTAGGAGCAGGATTTGGATAGGGATGAGACCGTGCAAGCAGGTCACTCACTGCAGGTATTCACGCAGCACCTAGTGTGTCTGGGTGGCTTTGAGGGGCAGTGGAGGGAGCATGAGCAGACCCTGCATGGCCAAACCCAGAGCTCATGGCACTCAGCTGTGGGGCAGCCTTGGGATTTTCTCTACTTGAGTCTTTGACAGATGATGCAGTTTAGGGGAAGGTGGTGGGCAGCAAGGAAGGTTTGCTGCCGAGAATGTGGCTGAGGCTCTCACAGCATCCCTGGCTCTGGAATCACTGAGGATAGAAGAGGGCCTGGGATTTGCCCAGGTCACAGCTTCAGTCCTCCAGTGATTTGTCTGCTACCTTATCCCATAAAGTTCTGCAAAAAAATAAACCCTCGAATTCACTGAGTATTATCATAACATGCTGATGCCATCTTTATCCAATAAATAGCACCTGACATACCATAACAGGCTGGCTCCCTCAGTGTCATACTAAGCCCCCAAACTGTGATATCACCTGATTTATTTGCAGGCAAAACTTCTCAGTCACATCAAAACTGTGGGTGGAGGCAGTTGACTTCTAGCCTCACCAAAATACACTCTCAGGCCTGATAAGAGAAAATTCATGAATTCAAAGTTTAATCAGTTTAAGGCAATTTCTGTCACAATGTTTTCAAGTTTACTAAGGATTTAAAGTATAATTCATGTCAGTCCTTTCTGAAGCCCGCTGTGCTGAGATTCAGTGTTCCAAAGGTGTGCCACAGCAGCTGATTCACAGATTTGATTTGCCTCTTCCTAGAGAGATCCCACAAATAATTCCTAACATTTTTGGACAAACTCAAACTGAAGTTTATGCTCTCTAAAGTGAATAATATGTGTTTGTATTGCTTATAGCAAACCATCAGTTTTTCTGGTTCTGTTTTGTTTATATTGGATATGCAACAGTAGCTGCTGTATCAGACTTCTCTTCCCTTGTTCTTAAAAGAAAAAATAGTTTAAAACAAATCCTTGTGGATTACCCAGATTTAGGGCAGAAATATCCTGCAGTGATTACAGCTCTAGCTAACCCAGGTGTGAATTCACAGACTGAGAATTACTTTTGAAGTTTTCTATACCATGCGCTACAAATGCCATTAGCACACTGTTGTTCATTTGGCTCTTATTGCTGCTGTACTCTCCTAAAGGGAGGCTTTTCACTGGTTTAATTTACCCCTTTAATCCAGTATCCCCCTTTGATGTGGGTGATGTAAGGTACAGGGTGAATCTTCCTATTTAAAATGCTCAGTAGCTGTGTTGAATAATATCTAATGAATAAAGTCCTTCTAAGGAATGGTATTCAGTGAGATCAGACATATGGTGAGGAAAGGCCACTCTCAAGTCTTCCCCTCTTCGTTTCATGCAAGGAAGGGAAAAAACCAATGTGCTGCAATGCCTTTCAGGCCAGGAAATTTTAGAAGAACCAGACTGTGCTATAGGCTGCTCAAGACTGAGCAGTGCTTTCCCCACCTGCAGATAAAACAGGCATAAACCTAGCAGAGCTTTCATGGTGTTGAGGGAGGCAGAAGAAGCAGAGAAAGGCTCTCCCAACCTTTGGACTACAACCTCCTCCTCCTCCACTTCCCAGCCCATCCTGGGCTAGGACCGGAGATGCTCAGCTCACAAGCAGGCTGATTTAGCGCCACTAACACATGCTCAGCCCCAGGGAGGTTTAGAGATTAATTCAGCATTTTGTGAGTGAGATGGAGGTGGTCATCACTGTCCTGGTGGCTGGGGGCCCATGCTGAGAGCTGCCTACCAGGTCTGTCAATGCTCGCTCCTCCTCACAGCTTTTGGTGCCCTGATCCGGGTGGCCAGCCAGCCACCAGGGGAGGCAAAGCCCCCCGCAACAGCTCTGGGCATGGCACCCTTGCTTTTCTACTTAACAGAAGACAAGTAGCATGCAGGAGCCCTTCCCCAGACAGCAGAAATCCCAAATAGAGTCCTTTACATTTCATAAGAATAGATAAATATGTCCCTCATCCTCCCTTTGGCTACCCCATGGCTGCCAGTTGCTGCTTCTCCAGGAGCTTCCCAGGGCTTAGTGCAGCCACTTCTGCATGATTTCCTTCCAGTATGAAGTAAAAGGCATGCTCAGATGCCAGCACTTGGTGCCTGTGAGGACACATTCAGGAATGGGCTTGCTTGGGCAACCAATATCATGTTTCCCTTTTCTTGTACTTCAGTAATACTTCCATAGAAATGAGCTAAGTGGAGTTTTATCCAGGGAAAGCCTTTAAAACTCACCCCTCCCCTTCTGCAGCACTTATACTGGGAGACATCAGCTCTGGAAGATGAGGGGACAGGCAGCAGGGACAGGAAATTCTTCAGCATCCCTGCTTAAATCACAGTCTGCCTCATGTGACACATGAACGTTTGTATTTTTTTAATTCTCCTTTGTGGCTATATAGGCCATGTTTCCTCATGCAGTTGAGCAACAGTCTTATGGCAGCTTCAGGACCTGTGCAAGTTTCTCTTCTTAAAAAAAAAATTCAAAATAATGCTTTCACTGGAGCTTAGCCTCCAGAAACAGGAGAGAGCTCACATTACATGGCTAGACAGCACTATGTGAACCATCTGCAAGTACTCTATGGCCCACAAGCTACAGTTTAAAACTTCTTATGCGGAGCTGACCATACGAAATACTTATTGGAAAGAAAAATATACCAGAGCCTCCATATTCTATTCACAACCAGATAGCTACAGTGTAGTGTGGCAATCAGATTTGTAAATCAGCAACAATAATAACAGAAAATACAGATTTCCAATGCTTCTAAAGTAGTTATCCTTTATTTTAACCTCTGCAAAGATTTAGTATGCCTTTGGGTCACACAATAACAGTTTATAATAACTTAAAGAAAAATTGCAATTTAATATTGGAACTGTCACTTTAATGAAGACACTGTTGGAGCTAAGTTAACTCTCCTTAAAGTTTGGATGATGACCAGAATTACCAGGTTTTATTAATGGCACTGTTTTTAAATAACTGTGTAACATTGACCAACTAATAACCTTATCACTCAGTAAACTTGGTGTACTTGATAATGTGCATCTAATTGTGGGTGCATAATTCACCTATCAAATACTGAGAATGGCTTGATGTTTGTAAATCATAACAAGACTTCCAATTGGAAAACAAAATACAATTTATTAGTGAATAGCTACCCACTGTATCTGTATACAACTTGGATTTCCTTCCGGCAGGTATTGTCTTGATTTCTGTTTGTGATGTGAAGAAACAGAAAACCCCCTCTAAAGGTGAAAGAACCAAATTGCAAATATTTATGTGTTTCTTCTGCTAGTATAGCTTCAACAGCATGACATAGTGCACTATGGCATTTTTTTCTCTCACTTTGCCAACTGCCAGCTCTGTATTTCAGGTCAGATGCCTTGCAGTTGGATCTTTTACTTTGATTCTGCACAGCTATGAAACAGGGGAGACTGGCTGGGTGTTTGGAATAACCAGCGAAGATGAGTACCCACATTAATTTTTGAATAGAGTGTGAGTACTTAATCCAATTATACTTTTTTTGATCTATGCAAGGAGATACTTCAAAATTATAACCCACATAATTCTCCTGCTACTCCCATAATCAATCTCCATTTGTTTCACCTTCAGGTGTTGCCTAGCAGTAAACCATGGGCAATTTCAAAGGGCATGCCCTCCCTGGAAGCTTTTTCCTTCTTTTTGGCTTGTGGTGGTCAGTGAAGTATCCACTGAAGTATGCCTGTCGAAAAAACAAGAACGCTTGCTATCTTGGTTCCAGGGCAGGATTTCAGCGTCTGGAGTTTGTAGAGGGGATCATCAAAGCTGTCTTTGCCCTGATCGGTAAGTAGGGTGGGCTGACACTGAAAAGGCTATGTCTTTAAACACTATCTTTTTTTTTTTTTTCGCCTCTGATAAAACATCTCGTATTTAGGTGTTTTGTCTTTCAAACACCAAGAATCTAAGAACTAGTGGGGCTACTGCTATTAATTACACAGTTACGACCATAATAGGGTTTCCGTCCATAGCACTCTTCTGGAGCTGAGTCTCCTGACAAGTTCAGAGCTGGTCCATCTGAGTGTTCATATGCTGTTCACTACTTCAGCAAGGGAGAAAAGATATTTAAGCAAAGGGCTCTCACACACAGACTGGGAGCACCAGATTGTGAGGGCATTGCTTTTCTGTTTTGAATCAGTCATCTCAGATGTCTGTAGTCTCCACTGAGTTATTGATAAAATATGTAAATGCAGATGCTTCTCCAGTGGTGTCATTTAAAGTGAAAATATTCACAAAGAAAGACTGAAATCCAGATGTTATTGCTGCAGGACTGTTGCAACAGAGTAGTGGTGGTGACCTGTCTCTCCTGTTGTGGACTGGCCTGGGTACAAAGCCACAGGGATGGTTTAGTGAGTTGTGCAGACAACTGGAAGTGCTTAGCTCTTGTTTATGTTCCAGCAGGCTGTATGTCAGCAATTTATCTTTCTAGAATAAGTAAGCTAAATAACAGGGGGCCTGGGGAGCTCAGCACATGTAGCTTTCAAGTTGAAAAGGATCTTCATTTTTAGTATTTTTAGATTCTGTCTACTCTTTAGATGCTCAGAGTTGCTTGGTTTCTGATCAAGGTGCAGGCTGTGCCAAAATCCTGTTCTAGCTCTTCCTCAAGATCAGTTCTGAAGAGATACTGTGTGTACAGTACTTTGATATGCCTTAAAAAATTATCAAAACCTAACTAATAGGAGCGTGACCAGCAGGTCAAGGGATTTGATCCTGCCCCTTTACTCTGCTCTCGTGAGACCTCACTTGGAGTATTGTGTGCAGTTCTGGTGTCCTCAACATAAAAAGGACATGGAACTGTTAGAACAAGTGCAGAGGAGGGCCACGAGGACGATCAGGGGACTGGAGCACCTCTCGTATGAAGATAGGCTGAGGAAGTTGTGTCTGTTCAGCCTGCAGAAGAGAAGGCTGCGTGGAGACCTCATAGCAGCCTTCCAATACCTGAAGGGGGCCTATAGGGATGCTGGGGAGGGACTCTTCATTAGGTACTGTAGTGAGAGGACAAGGGGTAATGGGTTCAAACTTAAACAGGGGAGTTTAGATTGGATCTGAGGAAGAAATTCTTTACTGTAAGGGTGGTGAGGCACTGGAATGGGTTGCCCAGGGAGGTTGTGAATGCTTCATCCCTGGCGGCGTTCAAGGTGGGGTTCGACATAGCCTTGGATGGCATGGTTTAGTGGGAGGTTCCCTGCCCATGGCAGGGGGGTTGGAACTAGATGATCTTAAGGTCCTTTCCAAACCTTTCCAAGTATTCTATGATTCTATGATTCTATGATTTTGAGGTGTGAGTGGGGATGTCTTTCGTACAGATCTTCCAGTCAGTGTCTAGAGGTAGTTGGGCAGCTAAAATACTCATTTAGCCTTTTTATTTTCACCATGAAACAAAAAACTACTATTTTAACATATGGTAATTTCAATTCACCAATGTGGACAAGAAACCCTGGCAAGGACAAAGAGTGAAAGTAGCAGAAAGAGTAAACCCTGTTGTTTCCTGTGTTAGGAAATTTGAAATAAAGTGGAAAAGTATTGCATTTGCACTGCAGCATATCTACTTATACAGCATGATGCTGGCCCGTGCTTTATAAACAATGTATTTAACTTTAAAGTTTTAAAGCGTAACACATTTTAAACCCTTCCCAAGCCTCACTGATTATATAAAGTATCTAAAAGCAGCTTTGCTCTTGCTGGAGTACTGCAGCTAGTTAGCAAGACGCTGAGGGGCCAAAGTAAGGGAGGCAATGGAGCAGCAATTCAAATACTAACTTGGTACACATTCTCATGGGACTTTTAATAACTGTATAGTGGAGGGATTTCCTTTTACAGCTTTATGGGAAAAATCCCCTTTGAATTAAGAGTCTGAACTCTGCCATCCTGCACATTGTAGGGGACTGAAATGGTAAATCTTTGTTTTGGGGACTTTAGCATGTGTTATACTCATGTTTGAACCACAGGAGAAGGCAGCTGAAAAATTCAGATAGAGGACTACTACAATAGCAATTGTTAGGAAAAAAATAACAGCACAGAATAGCTGTTCGCTACTGGAAACTGCAAGATGCAAATAGTCCAACCAGGAGTGGAGATGAAGCCTGGCTTTCCCTGGCTTTCCCTTCTCTGAATTATGTGATGCTTAATATATGCTTTAGCTCACTCTGTGATCTTTCCATCAGCATAGCAGCTGTCACAGGTTCAGCAGCAGCAGTCATTTTTCTCCTTCTTGGTAGCTGGTGCAGTGCTGTGTTTTTGATTTTGGGCCTGGGAACAGCACTGATAACGCCAGTGTTTTCAGTTACTGCTTGGTGATGTTTTGGTCTGACCAAGGCCTTTCTGAGTCTCATGCTGTGCCAGGGAGGAAGCTGGGAGGAAGCAGAGACAGGACACCTGACCCAAACTAACCAAAGAGGTATTCCATGCCACAGCACATCATGCCCAGGATGTAAAAACAGAAGGCAGGGAGCCAGAAGGGTGGGGGTGCACTGCGTGATCGGGCTTGGTATCGGGTGGTGAGAAATTGTATTCTCTTTCCTTGTATTTCCCTTGTCATTATTATTATTGGTGGTAGCAGCAGTGATTTGTGTTATACCTTAGTTGCTGGACTGTTCTTGTCTCAACCTGTGGGAGTTACATTCTTTTGATTCTCCTCCCCATCCCCCCGGGACTGGGGAAAGAAAAAGGGGGGAGTGAGTGAACGAACTGCGTGAGGGGCTTAAACCACATCAGCAGCTTATTTCATCTCTCCTCCACCCACTGCCTATTTTCTTGTAAATTTATATTAAATTAATATCTTTGAGACCTCTGTGCATTTTCACTTGAATTTGGACATGTTAAAAACTTCATTGCAAATGGCTGAACTGGGCAGAAGGGAGGAAAACTTAGCAATCACCCAGAACAATCCTCAGGGAACCGGACTAAATCTCAGATTGACTGGTGTTTTGCTGCATGGTGATACATTGTTTCTTCTATTGTTAGTATAAAGACTTATCATCACCTTAAGCATCAGGACAAAAAGTTATACTTTTCATTTCATGTGCAGGAATGGTGGCTGAGCAGTTTGTTCCTGATGGACCTCATCTGAAGCTGTACAATTATGAGGAAAAGCACTGGGATCACCTCATGAACTGGCAGCATGCCACCATGTACCTCTTCTACGGCATTTCAGGGTTGGTTGACATTGTGGCTCACGGGACCAGCGCATTGCCAGTGGCCATGGACAAGATGATGCTTTCCTTAGCAGTGTTTGTTGAAGGTCAGTTTACCTCTTTCTGCAGAAGTGCGTGTGAAACTTGCACAGGGGAATGCATCTTCGGTCTCACATCAGTCTTAGAGAATGAGCCTGCGGGAGCTAGGTGTTTAACTCCCTGAAATCATAGAATCATAGAATCATAGAATAGTAATGCCTAAAAAAGATCAGTCTTGGTCCTCCTTAAACTGCACTGCAGCCCAGAGCATGATCACGCATCCTAGAGGTGTATGTGTGCTTTCCCAGCTGGCTTAGATAGCAACAGAAATGTAAAAATAGCAGTGCAAACCTGTTTTGGATAAGTGCTCAGTAGCTCAGATATGTGCTTCAATGTATGTACAGACATGGCTCACAAGCGAGTGCTTTTTCACTTGTACAGCAATCACATAGAATCGTAGAATCATAGAATAGTTAGGGTTGGAAAGGACCTTAAGATCTTCTAGTTCCAACCCCCCTGCCAGGGGCAGGGACACCTCCCACTAAACCATGCCACCCAAGGCTATGTCCAACCCGGCCTTGACCACCACCAGCAATGGAGCATTCACAACTTCCCTGGGCAACCCATTCCAGTGCCTCACCACCCTTACAGTAAAGAATTTCTTCCTCATATCTAATCTAAACTTTCCCTGTTTATGCTGAAATTGCACTGGAGACACACTCATTTTGTATTTTCAGTACCCAGAGTATATCTCATAGCATCCCTCTTGTTACACTGCAGGCACAGATGAATGACACTCTTTGTTAATGTGTTTTAACCAAAGGGTGGCAGAGCTACAACTTCCCATGCAATTTCCTGCTCTGAACTGGAGACTGGGAGTACACACTACTTAAGAATTAGTCTTAAACATGGCTGTTAGTTCAACTAAGAAGGTGATATTGGCATAAAGAGAAATGCTAAAGGTTCACTGTTTTATGAAAGCAGGTGCAGGGAGATTTCAAAGGAAGAAAGTATCTTAAAATGATCACTTAATTTATTCCAGGTTTCCTCTTTTGCTACCATCTTCATGGGAGAACCATGCTGGATGTTCATGTTCATCAGTTACTGCTGTTTGCCATCTTTGGAGCTGCTGGTTGCATATTTCTGGAAGTTTTCTTCCGTGGCAGTATTGTGCTAGAGATGCTTTGTACAAGCCTTTGCATATTACAAGGCAGCTGGTTCTGGCAGGTAGGTCACTTTTCTGACTTAGGAACTTCTTCCTTCACCAAAATTAGTGATTTAGCCCTTTGAAGATGTTTCTTAGGGGACGTAATATGCCTTTTGAACATGGACCTAAAAGGACTCATAGAAAACAATGCACTCTTGATGTCCCTTTAAAGAGATAAAAGTATTTCTTGTATCAATTTTACAGAAGAAGCAGCAGAAGCCATTTTACTTCTTTGCATTTTATCAACAAAAAAGCCAAGGAAGTTTTCTTGAGCTCTCCCTTGTTCACTGACCATTCTTTCTGACCCCTATAACGTCCTGTTCCAAATCCACAAGCCAAATGGCAGTCTTTTTAGAGCCGAGCGATATATGCTGTTCTTTATGAACACAATTTCCAGTCAGCTGCTGGAGCAGTGAATAGATGCCCAGCGGAGTACTGGATGGGTGAGGCAATGCACTCATTGTCATTGCCCAGCTCAAAAGGTATTTAAGCTCCCAATCTGCATTAAGAAACTGGGTGATGCAAAGCCTCCTGCTTTTCCAGTGCTCTGGAAACTGAGCAGAAGAAAAAAACATCTGAAACTGTGATATTTCAAGGATGCGGCTCCCAAAAGGACTCTTCAAAATGCAGCTTCCATGCCCTCACTTACTTGTGATTCTATCCAGTTAACAGATATTTGACGGTGACCCTGTCTCTACTGTCAGAACAAGAGAAAGAATTTAATGAATTGCTGTGATCTCATAACAAAGAAATAAGAGCACTAGTGCTGATGTGTGTTTCATCTTATAGTGGAGAACTGAGGTCACTCCGGAGACTTTTCTTTCCGGCATGTCTAGACTGGCTTCCCTTTTCTATATGCTGGCCAGACATGATGGAAAAAATGTTTGCTGTTTCTTAGGAGAACTGGACACTCAGCACCAAATCAAATATCTAAATACTTGCTCTGGAAAGAAGACAGACCTCCTCAGAGGCAGTATTTTTCTATAAGTGAACTCAAGAACCTGGTGCTGCAGGACTTGGTGGTTTATTTTCTTGTTTGTACACTTTTTGTTGGTGATTTAAGAAGCTTTACGTAAGAGGAATTAGACACAACCATTTATTCTTTGTTATCTGTCCAGTCTAATTTTAGAGCAAGTTATTTCTTTAGCTCTGGAGACAATGTGGTTTTTTGTTTCAAAATGAAAAATAGAAGAACTAAAAATACAAGCAATTTAAGTGTGGCTTTTTTCACAAGTGTATGAGACTTCAACCATATGTGTGACTAAAAACCATATACTGGCTGCAGCATGACAGATTTGTAAAAAGTAAAGGGACTTTCTGCATCATCAACTCCCTCATTCATTGAATTCTCTGCATAGAAATGCAAAATGCACTCCTCCCATCCTCCTTCCTCTCCTCTTCCCAGCTCCTAAATTCTCAGCTGAACTGCTGAGCCATGACTCTGAACAATATTAGGCAGTACAGAGGACCAGTGCTTGTCATGCAGACCCCTGTGTAGCCACAGGATTACTAGCTTCCCACCTTACGCATTAATATGAATTTGATCTTTTCTGACTCTGAATATACTAATTAGCTATGTATTTCACATGGCCTTATAGCCCTGGGTGAGAGCTCCATTTTCAAGTAATTTCAAAACCTGACCTTTTGCCTGGATGGCTCAGAAGAAATAGTCTCATGTTCCTTATTTATTAATTTATTTATTAATCTTCAGAACCATGTAGCACATTCCTAGACACTGTTGGGAAGAAGTAAGTCAGTGCAAACTGCCAGAGTAGGTTTTCTTGTTGGTGATGTATTTGCAGTTCAGATCACACAGGCTGAGCACTGGCCCCTTTCCATACAGTACATAACTGTGATCTTTGTGGGACTTGTTGGGCAGGGTCGTTAATCCTCTGGGCAAGAGCAGGGGGTTCCTGGGACAGGCGCTGCATCTTCAAAGGCACTTCTGCACAGAACTGTGTAAAATGATCCATTGCATCTGAGTGCGACTGCAAAATTGGTTTTAATAATAACCACAGAAATAATCAGCACTAAAAAAAAAGAGATGTTTGCTTTCTTATAGGTAGCATAAAACACGATACAGCAAAGGATACACATCAGATGACATTTGTTAATATCTATTATTTTATTACAGATTGGCTTTGTGCTTTATCCTCCAAATGGAAGGCCTGAGTGGAATCAGACGGATCATACCAATATGATGTTCCTGACCATGTGCTATTGCTGGCATTATGCCTTTGCTTTTCTTATACTTGCAGTCAATTATACAATCATCAGCTGGTAAGTTATTTGAAACACTAGAACTTTGGAAACTTGTCTATTTAGTCTAGCAGAAGCTTTATTTTAGAAATGTCTCACTGACAAATCCAGTTTTCTACAAAGTGATTAATTGTAAGGTAAAATAAAAATAGGTATTGTTAATCAATGAAGACAACATGACTCACTGCTTCAGTAGAAAGGGAAAAAATATTCATGAAGTACAGCTCTGAAAGGATAATGCTTCTCACTTAAAAGGAGCTCTTTTTTAATAGTGTTCTATATATGTAAGTGCATATGAAGTTAGGAGTAGGAGAAGTTTTTTTTCCTACAGCATTTTCTCTCCCAGTGATCATCTCTAATCCCAGGTGACTTAAGTCAGCAGGCTTCATGACTTTGAAGATTATTGGACAGGTTTCATTGCTAGCAACTTCCTGTGATCAGACATAATTTCTTTTCCGCTAGCCAGTTTCATCCCACCATTTCTAAAGTTAGCCTTTTTTCTCGCGTTAATGCTGATAAAATTACAACCACAGTGTTAAATTAGTTATAAAAATGAGCCTGATTCTGCCATGTGTGATCACCTGCCTGCAGGACCTTACCAAGCCCTTGCCTGCACTGTTCTAAACATGCTTCTCTCCTCCTGGTTTACACTTACCATCCTAATAGCCCCATTTTATCAGGCTTTGGCCACATGCAGTTCTTGCAGTCTTGCAAGAACTGAGGTGCCAGTTCATTTTGGATCTTTTGTCTGAAAGGCACTGACATTCAAGCCCGGGTAACTGGTTTGTTGTGTAAAGGATGGCAACTATAGAGTAGGTGACAGCAATCCTACATCCCTTCTGATGCTGGAAATGGCAGCTGCTGCAGCATGTCTTACAAACAGTATGTTCAGGTAGTATCATTAAATGTAGCACATACTAATGTCATGGTACACGTTTGCGTTGTACAGTTGTCACTCATGCTAACATACAGCTATTTACAACCAAGGCCTATGGCTAAATACTGCCCTGATTCTGCTTGAAAGCAGAAGCCATCTTTACAATGTCTTTCACAGTGGCCCGCTACAAGTCACACACCAGTCACCCTAACTCCCTGATGAGATGCAGTAAACAGCTTTTAACCATATAAAAACGGCTAGATAAGCCTTTGAGTTACTATTGACAGCTCTCATTTTTTTTTTTTTTTTTTTTTTTTTTTTTTTTTTTTCAGGGCAGTTCGTTCAAAGGTTAAACAAGCCCAGTCCATGGAAATGGGATTACTGAAGACATCTGACCGAGATCAGGAATCAGAAGATGAAATTTAGTATGAATATGGCTTGACTAGTTTACCTGCTCTACCATTAGGCTGATACCTCATTTATAGAATTTTTTAACATCTTATTCATTCTTTACTACAACTTGCTATGCAAATATCATCCATGACTACTGTCTACATCTGCACAGTTGCATCTTTATTTGTGAAGGGTAAGCTTTGTATTGATTTGCAGCAGTTGCACTAGTACCTTGCTTACCACATACTTCAAAGAAAACCAGGCTAATATTAGACAGACTTGAACTGGATAAGGTGGCATGATGAAGTCTGTGTGTTTGCCCCATTAATAGCTAAGCAAAATGCTTTCCAGCTGCTGCTGAATGGACCCAAGTTTCCATAATTAGGGTGTTCAAGTAAGCGTGTTTGTTGCTCTGCAAATAACTGTGCATAAATAACTGTGCAGACCTGGAAGAAGCAGTACAAGATGAAAAATCAGAGTTTTGCAGCTGTCTTGTATAACACTTCTGTGTCTCTCTTGTGGCTTTATGCCAAAAGCTAGTCTGTTGATAAGCAGAGGTGCTCTCTCCTGTTGAAAAGAGAGGGTGCTCTCCCCCATGCTCGATGTTGTTTGGGATGTGCTCCAACCTCAACAAAAGGGAAATGACTGATATGGCAGAAGTCATCAGAAAATGATGTTGCATGTAAGCACATTGCCTTTAAGGGGCAGACTTTCGAATCATCACTCTCGCTCTTAATATGTCTTTCAAAAGACTACCATGGGCAGCTTGTGGTACAGCAGCACCTATACTGTTTTCCGGAGGACTGAGAATGGAATTCATGTTGGTGGCCAGGGGCCATTTTACACATGCATCAGTGTTAAGGTGGTCATAGTAAGATGGTCATTCTGGAAAACAGCCTCTTCCCTTTAAAACTCCTTCTAAAGATATTATTTTCTTATTATTTTCTGCAACAGGCTAATGCAGGACAACAAATTCTGTTCAAATAATGCCTGTTAATCAGATTTGGTGCTGTGGAAGTGTGTTTCTTTTATTACTCAAACATTTCCAAATGCTCCTAAGGGAATGCAGAGCTGAACTCTGGTAGATAAATGAGATTTGTAGGATCTGGTCCCTCCACTTTTGAGTTTCCTTTAATTTTTTCCAGTGTGAACCAGAAAAAGTAGTAGCCTAAAATTACTAATTGCAGTGAGAAGGTTGTTTAATTTAGGTAATAATATAGTTTGTAGCTCAAAGGGATCTCAGGATTCGGAGAAAAGACAGAAAAAGAAATATTAAAGGCTTTTTCTAAAGCTGTTTAACCTTCAATGCAACATAAACATTCACTTCATTTTTAAGATCTACCTTTTATCTCCCATTTTTCAAGGAGTAGCTTCCTTAGCTGCACATGCTTTAATGGTGAATTTTAGACTGCCAGATTTATCAATGTGTTTCCAAAATCAGTGGTGCTGTTTATTTTGAAGGACATCTTCAGAAAGTGCTTTGTTTCTCATACATGGGAGCAATGCAAGTTTCTTCACTGCTCTTCTTGATAAATATATTTGATACTGTACAAATATTAAGGTGCTGTATCTCTAAAATAAAGGGATAGCCTCAGAAGAAAAGCATGATAAACTGGCGGAGCTTTCTTAGAACACTTAGAAGACTTCAGTTGGTAGTTCTTGAGATTATTTTTGATATTTGTCAAGTATTGTGAAGTGACACTTGTAATCAGGTGTCAAATTGTCCACATGAACCTACTTTGGAAAGCAAGAATAGTTGGCTTACAGACATTTCTACATTTACAAATGTAAAATGGGAAACTGCAGTTTGCTAAGCAAAGATCACCACTTTTCTTGATAATTGTTGTCCCTTTTTAAGTACCTTTCTCTGAAGGGTCTTGGAGATTGTGGTGAGCTTTAATGAAGCCCGTCTCGGGACATTCTTGTAAGCCAGGTTTTGGTATGGCACTTTTGTAGCTCCATGTCTCAGCTTTACAGTGATCTCACTATAAACTCTGAATTAATTTTTACTCCACTCTGCAAATCTAAGACTTGAGTTTCATTGCTGTGGTTCCATTAAAATCAGATTTTCTGCTGGCATAAGCAAGAGGGAAGATCAATGGCTTTGCTGAGGAGCTTACCTGTTACTTGCAGCAGGGATACACTGGCGAGATACAACGTGTCGTTACACCCAGCTATAATCTTACCTTCATTTTGCCACATTATTCTTGTTTGTAAATTGTTGTGACTATTTTAAACAGCAGAATTTTTTTCTGGTTAGAATGGTTGGGGTACAAAGCTTCTGCAGTGCTGGGAGTGAAGACTATGGTTATGTACCAAAGAGAACTTGGGAATTATTGCAGAAGTCTGTTGTGATAAGCCCAGATCAGTTGACAAAGTGAGCCTCATGGGATTCAGTGACCTGAGTGAACATGGAGGGTGCTCAGCAAACTCTCCTTTTGAAAAAATCAGTTTTTCAGAAACAAGAAGTGCCAATACTTGAATGTCATGGCCAGAAGAGTGGCTGTCTGACACTGTTCCCCTGTGACTGCCTCAGCCTGGTGGCTCTGGCTCTGTCGCTATTTACATCCAGCAGTGGCTGCAGGTGTGTGCATTTTCTTCGCAGAAAACATGAGCAGGACTCTCAGCCTCCTGAGAGGTATCACCTGTATCTCTTTTGTCTCCCTGCTGTGAATATCCTGTAAAAGATCAGACACCTGAACGAATAAGCCCATCAGACACATCTGCTGGTTTTGGTGCAACCATGTTTTGCAAAGATGCTTTTAAAGAAGCCCAACCTGGAGGCTAATGCAGTCTGTGACAGAGAACTGTAGGGCAGGCTTCTTACAAAAACTCTTTTTGCATTGGGTAAAGTGGTATTGCATTATTAAGCTTGAAGAAATGCAAGGAAAAACAGATCCTGAAGCCTCAAAGAAATGATAGTCTCTTGGATTTTATTTGTAATGCTTTTGTGCCTGCTATATTTTTGGTGCCACAAAGGAAAGAAATACCCTGTTTCATGGTGGGTTTTTGCTACACAGAACACCTTACCCATTCTTCTCAAGCACTGTTCAAAAGAGATGCTCAGGAACAGTAAGGTAGCTATTACAAGTTAGAAGGTACAACATTTAGCATTTCACTAGCAACAGATTTTGCTTGAGTTGAACGAGTGGAGGGAAGTCTGACAAGTTTACAAACACCACTTGGAAAAAGGTAGCTGTTCTCAAGAAAATTTAAATTATTGTTAAATATAGGTGCTTTTGAAAAACTGTATGGTAGCTTATAAGAGACAAGATATGCCTGTAATATTATTTAAATAAAATTGATTTATTCATATAAGATGTCTGACATGTTTCAGGGGAAAAAATATATGCATTTATGGGGTTTGATAGACATGTTACTCTCATAGCCAACCCAGACATTTGAGTGAGTTGCACTCAAATTCGGGAAAGGACAGTGCTGCCTTGCCAAATTCCCTTGATTCTGTTATTTAATCATAATTTACAACACAGTTGAAAGCAACTCTTCTTGAGGTCTGGAGAGTATGATCCACAAAAGTCAAATGTGATGGAAAAAGGAGGTCCCAGATCTGGACCTGGTCTCCTGTATCATACATAGTGGAGCAGCCAGCAACCAAGTAAACAGAACTGCATGAAAGGGATCTTTCTGTTTTGGCAAGCTTTATAATAAGTATATTTAGGATTTTATTTGAGTTTGCTCCCTTTTTCTCTTAAAGAAAAAAACAGTTTTTCTGCTCTAAGGTGAAAATGCATTCTGAAAGAAAAAAGCTGACATACTTGAAGAAATTTTGGCAATTAAAGATTTTGTCCTTTTCATATTTTTCACCAGTTTCTAAAATTAAGACTAGGGACCATACCTGACAAAAAGTAGCAAATAATTTTGGCCACTCTCAGGCTGCATTTTAGGGATAAAATCATTAAACATTATAGCTCCGTGGGCTTGATACCACTTTGCTACATATTTGACAGAGAGTGTTTTTTAGAGTGGGATGCACATACCCGTATGTAAGAAAACTTCTAAATTTGCCTAGGGCCAAGTAAGGGAGAGAAAGTCAACACTTCCCAATTTCCCATTTCATCTGCTTGTTCACAAATGTGAAAGAGCTACAGAAAACTTCGGAAAACTATCAGTCAAAAACTTTGAAAAACTAGAAGTAGCTTCAAATGAACCAATTTGGGAATCAACCAGTTTGCATTAGAAAGTCAAATGTACCAATGTCACTGTACACCCTCTGGTTGGCTATCTCCAGCCACATTGCCAGTGTGACTGTTTACTGTCATGGTCAACCTCAAAAATCTGGTGACAAGATGCATGCCCCATCCCATTCAGGCAATCATGTAAAATGCCCATTTTTGCATTGGCTCTGTGTGAGACAAATGAACTTCAGTGTGTGGCAGAAGTTTGGCTCACAATGGGAAGGTGTTTCCACCTGTGTGGATGACTTGGGACCTCATAGTTACATTGGTATTGGGGTGAGGCATGGAGGGAGGCCTTCGTGCACCGTATGGGGAGTCTGGTCTTGGGATGGCACTGCCTGAGCCCAGGAAGTTCACTCAGTGTTGTCAGTAGGCTGCAAAGAAGTCAGAAGCCCAAACAAAAGGAGGCTGAAACCACCTCCTGGACAAATAGGGAAGAAGATGTCTTGGGGAAAAAAGAGCATCTCCAAGCTGGTAGCATAAAGGCAAGGGTGCACTTGCAGTTCCTGAGCCCATGACCACAACATTGGCTGAATCAGCCTTTGCATTTTTATCTGGATCAAGAGAGCACTTTGGATCTTGCCTGCTCATCCTAACTTAAATGCCCAGGTTTGCATCATGGAGAGTAGTCAGAGCATGGGATCTGGAGTCCCTTCACAGGAAATGAAGTTCAGTGGTGGTGTCCAGCATTGATCCTTGTTTACTTCAAGCATGAATGGGGATCTGCATCCCTGGATAAAACTAGAGTTACAAAATGTGTGGAATGTTTGTGCTGTACAGGAATACTCCTTTGACACCACCAATGTGTGCCTGACTCTGAGGCACACACATGCATAAGGTGAAGAGTTTGGTTGACAGAAGGGAAAAGAACCTGTAGAAGTTTTATCATGACGTTTAAACATGGCTTTCTCTCATTTATGTTACTTGTGTCTCTGCAAAGATTAGTAAGTGTGATCTTTGTTTTATATTCTGTAAATAACTTCCCCCCCCCCTTGTATCTAAACCTAGCTTGAACTAAGAGTAAATTTGCAGCAAGGAATGTCAATCCTAGGGGCTCATTAACCCTTAAAACTGAGGCACAAGAAAACTTTGGTGTATCTGGTACCTTAACGTCCTCCTTCCACATGTTTCAGTTCCTCTGAACTAAAACAGTTGGGGTAGGAATTACTAGTACAGAAGTTGGTGGAAGAAAACAGAATAATTTTGATCCAAAAAGCCCTTTAGCATATGCTGTAGTGTAAAGAAGCCTGATTCCAAGGACTGAGCAACAGCAGCACATCTGCTAAAAGGGGAAACACAACTGGAAAACTGCCAGGCACTTGCTTTTAAGACCTATTCTGGGTAAAATATGTGCTTGCTCAAAATATGTGGGAGTAAAAAGCCCAATATTTGTCCAATAAAGCATAATTTGTTGTCAGATGACTTTTTCAGAATAGTAATTTCTAACACTTTGTTGTGTAATTGTTGCAGTTCACTGGTTTCCATATTTGATACACTTCTTAGAATGAAAATGAATTTAAAAAGTAGTTAAAAACATTATATAAATACTACAGAATAGTTCAGTTTGATTCAGAAGGAGAGCTCTTACATATGGATCACTACTATTTAATGGCAAAATATTCTGCAGGGGATGGTACCTTAGAGGTCACAGTAAGGCATGAAACTGGGAAAGAAATGGTTGCATCTACATACCAGCCAGTGCCTCCTTGAGGAGAAGAAAGAAGAAATGGAAAATAGACTGCAGATCTATACAACTGAATAGCAATTAAAAAACTAGAAAGCATTCCCAGCACTCTACGACTATGGGAGGGAAAGCTGCATTCATGGCATACAGCATTCCAACCTGCCTTCAGCATTATTTATCAGCGATAAGGTTTTCAAACACACTGGAGGTTTTATGACTCCTGTGTGGCAGGCCCAGAAGCAGTAATGCTGATCTCCTGCTCCTGTCGGGAATGATAACAGGAGTGAAAGCCTGCACTGCTTTGCTGGAATTTTACTGGTTTGTGACTCCAACTCAGACGGACACAATTGAAACGTAAAAAAAGTCAAAGATGATATTCACTGCTGGCACCACACTGCATTCAGACTTGAAAACAAACAAATAAAGACAGGAAAAAAGAAACATCTGCCTCTAATTAAGGCTTAAAAGAAATGGAGGAAAGCAGAAAAAACATATCTAGCCACTCAAGAATGGTTTGTTTCCCTGCAGCTGCATCACATATACAAATTTGCAAGTAATAAGGTTTTCTTTCCATTTGATTATTCTATCATATAAACATGGCTTATTATTTTCATAAATAAAAGTGTGCCATCCTTTAGGATGTATTTATTGATTTGTTTTGATTTTGCCATCTGGTTCCTATGCTTTTTTTCTTTTCCCCCTCTTCAGATTTACATAATATATTCATGTGAAGTTAGAAGTTCACAGTCTTTTTAGCTCACAATCTTACTTCCACTTCCCAGCTGACAAACTGTCTTCCATTTGCAAACTTGGGCTTGCAACCCAAGCTTTTGGACTCATGGTATTTTATATATTTAAACACAACATGCTTCTCAAAGACATCCATGATGATGTTAGCTATATAAAGGAATGAAAGCAAGGGTGTTATTTCCATTGAATAGAATGGCCAATGTCAGTAACCACAAGAAACTTTTATTTCTTTCCTACTTTGTAATTTAAAAATCTCTGCAAGAGATTTTTAAAAATGCAAAATTACCTAGCAGCATTTCTACTAGCAAAGGACCCAGACCTGTGATTCAGAAGCTAGGTATGCTTTTAGTATACTGTAAACCTCAGAGTTCGTGCCATATTGGATGTAGCTTAACTTAATGTTGCTGAACTATTTTGTGACTCAGTTTCCCCATCTGCAAGAGCTAGTCTGTCTATGCTTGGTTCTGCTTTGCTCTGTACAAGTCTTGCACAGCGACAGGCATCGTGTGTGTTTTGCACTCTTGGCCCTTCTGACCTCAGAAAGGCAAACATTCAACTGCTATGGCAAGAGGCTGTAAAGTAATTAACACATGCAAGGGTACTAAGCGTTCTTGGTGAGTAGGAGAAGGAGGAGATCTTCCTCTCCAGCTGAGCATTGTGGTTGTTCATGGTTTAACAGCAGAAACATAGCTGGGCCATACAGGTGTCAGGCTACCAGGGCTTGCTTGGTTGACTCTGCAAATGCTTCCTAGCCCAGGTAACGGCCATGCATGCCTGGGTCATCCCTGGAGCTGTGCCACCCAGCCTCCACCCATGGCTACTCTCACCAGGCAAAGGGGGCACCTCTGCTGCCCTGCCCCACAAAGTCCCATTTCTGCCCCTCTGATGAAGAAAGCTTGCCAGTGCTTGTGTAACCCCCTTGAGGAGGATTTGCATTTTGGCATTTTATTGAGTTAAAATGCCCAAATATCCCATCTCAGCCAGGGAGATATCTGTTTCCTCACACCCTTGCACTCTCTGCCACCCACCAGCTGCATGCCATAGCCCCTGTGCCCTTCTCGTGTCTCTGTGCTGATCGTGAAGGGGATGTTTCCCCTTCTCTGTTTTCCATACTAACAAGAATAATATGGACATAGGAAAGATCTAGGACAAGAGACAGACTCTTAACCCAATGAGTACCGCAGATGGGCAGGGAGATCCCCAGCTGGTCGGAGCTGTGCCCAGAGGGACAGCAAACAGCCATGTCCTGCCTGGAGTTCTGTCCCAGTACCAATCACTGGTGTGGAGGTGCAGCCTGTTTTAACTAAAACCTCAATGAGCAGACGATTAAGATGTTAGGCTGCCTGAAGAAGCATATAAACAGTTTTGGAGCTCTCATTTGTAAATCCAATTATTACTACTAAATCTAAATATTAAATCTAATAGTAAATCTAATTAAATAATCTAATAGTAAATCTAAATCTAATAGTATTACTATTAATATTTAATTATTGTAAATCTAATAATCTAATTATTTCAGCATTTCCTCTGAATTTCCTATGTCCTATGTTCTTTCTTCCATACAGTCTGTCTTGATCACTAAAAATTAGATGCTTGGTATTTTCTGCATTGATTTTTTGAGTAAGAGCATTTTTGTGAATATTTTGCAGATTGCCACCAAGGAGATTAAATACATACCTTATCTTAGTCATCTTTTTTCTTGGTAAGTGTAAAAAAATACCTTAATAGTCTGTAAGGTGTTAAAGAAACAGTAGCATTTGGCAGTATCAGTACTATTTAGTGGCTAGACCGCTGGGTTGCATCCCAAGAGACCTGAGCCCTTTTTTGACTGTTTTTTTTTATATCCTTGGCATATTACATCAGTTTATTGAGTCCTGTCTAAAACTGAGATGAAAGTACTTCAGTAATTAAAAAAGCCAAACAAGCCTCCTTTCCTCACTAATGCAGGACACCATGTAAGAGCAAGGTACTGTTCCTACTCACACACAAGGGATTCATCTACTGATCACTGATTATAGAAAATACAGTGTTTAAGCCAATTAGTTTTTTAAACAACTCTATTTACCTCTTCACTTTGACTGTGATAGTCATCTCTTAGCTTTTAATATGTCAGAGGGAGACATAATAACATGCAAAAGATGCTGATTTTGGCAGTTCTGGTGGTGTAACTTTTCTTTTCACTTCACATTTTCCTTGTGCCTTTATCCATTTTCTTTTTCTTCCCCACTTCTTTCTGGATGAATCAGATATCTTGGGAATCTGAAGACAGATTTTATTCCTAGTTTTGCCAGTGCCTGCTGAGAGACCATATTTAATAGTGGAGCTGCATAGAAGGCATGCAAGAAGGCTGTATGCTGCCTGTTCAAATTCTACAGTATGGAAATGCCATTTACTCTCTTGGTGCATGTCAAATGTCCGAACTAGGCCAGTCCTAACACAGTCAGCATTTCCACCTCCTCTCAGCACAAGGTAAATGTTGCTGCAGAGGAGAAATATTACTCTCACCCTTCCACAAACTCCTCCCTGGGTCCAGCCTAGCCTCCCTGCTTCAGAGCCTTGTGGTTATGGCTGTGCCAGCAAATAAAATGAGGCTACACAACAGGACTAATCCCTCAAGTGCTAGCACACTGCCTGGCATGGTTTTGGCCTGCACTATCCAGCACCTCATCAGACCATGTGCAGGTCTAATTTGAGGATTGGAGTCAGTTCCAGAAGGCTACATACATGTAATATATATGCTTTGCCAAGAGGGAAGAAACATTCTCTGACATGGCTCTGAGCCATGCTGTGCATTCAGATATCAAGCTCCATCCCTCACCAATAAAAGTGTAGCTGCCTGTCTGAGCTGGGACATTGTCTTATAGCAAGTAGAAGACATTCAATGCCTTGATAAGAGAAATGTTTTATTGGTTGGAAAGTGATAGAAGTAATGGTGTGCTTTCTTTTCTTTTTCCTAAGTGGAACAGAAAGGGTTAATGTTTTAGTGGTAGACAAGTAGTTAATAGTTTATCCATCACAAGGTTATGAATGTATATTACCATTTTATAGCAGAGCAGACAGTCTGCATCGCAACGTCTTCACTCCACTGGGACAGACTTGGTTGGAATAACATGTTGTGTAGTGACTGCAGCCCTTTGGGCACTGTGTATTTGGCAGCTTGTCCTCAGGTTTAAAACATGTAAGAAATATAATTCTACTCCATTTAAGCTCTGTTTGAGCTCTTTGGGATCTTTCTCCTTTTCTTAAGTGTTTAAACATGATTGCTGGTATACATTATTACCTCTGTGCTGTACGCTTCGTAGGTGGAATCATTTTTCTTCTTACACTGGTGTTAAGGAAGTACCCCAAACATTGAATTCTGGTTTAAAATAGAGCAGGATGGCAAACACTCTCTCCAGTATCTTATCTCAGTAAGAATATTAGAAATATACAATAGCACGTGTTCCTGGCAGCAGGTTTTTACTTGTGAATTTTCTGATTTTATTGTATTTGTCAGCATCTCAAAACACAGGCACTAAAATGTCAGATCAAATGGCAGTCCTCAGCTCCAGTTTTGTGCATTATTTCAAGGCACAGGTGCACATTTTCCACCATAAAATTTATGGGAAGGGATTCCAACTCCATCCTTCACTTTGGGACTGTGCGAGGTTGGCTGTGATGTGGGGCATGGGGTTTTATCAGATTTATTCAATAATGCCTGCCTTAAATCAGGGTATCACTGTCTGACTCTTGGATGTGTGACTCTCCATGTTCTTCTTACTGTTCTGGGTCCCTCAGCACTGGGGTTCTGTGGCCCTATTTTGCCTTCTTGTTCCTGTGAAATCCCACAGAAGTAATTCTGGCTTTTCATGGATTCAACAGCTTGTGCTTTGGCAGCCTGGAAGCCCAAATCATCACTCCTGCTTGTCCAGCAGCTGCACAAAACTGTTTCCACCTACGCTGTTGTGGGAACACAGACTCATGTTTGAAAGCTTTGACCCCACATTCATGCCACTGGTTTTAGGGTCAAGGAGGGATCAGTGACTGAGTGCATAAGGGAGACTGTGGGTCACATATATTCTTAGTTGAAGTTTCAAATTAATCATGTTTGCTTCTTTCCTTCAGCAAATTAGATAGATATGTGTTTTTACATCGGTAGTCATGAATATATCTTTATTTAATTACACGGACTCCACAGAATCCGAGGTACCTCCGTGCTTCTGCCTCAGTGGTGGCATCTGTCAGGACAGAGCCTGCGTGTGCCCAGAGGAGTGGGTGGGATCTCTTTGTCAGTACAAGCCAGGCAGTATAGGCAGCTGCTGTCATTTCTGGGAACCCCTCTGCTTTGGGAGGCCTCTGATCTTCCCCTTCTGCTGAGACCTGCTCAGCAGGGTGGATCCGCAAGCAGTGATATGGCTCTTCTTGGTAGGTGAGGCCATATCCTTCACCCACTTCTGTCACTCTTTCAAACGAGTAATGTGTGTCAGGCAGACATTGCAGGTTTCAACTGTTTGTGATCTGTTCCTAACAAATTTGCTCTTTGTTTGAATTCCTGTGCTTGAAATTCACAGGGAGTTGAAAATCTGATTCAGACCTCAGTGGCCAGTGTTGACATCTCTGGATCTACTAGTGTTTAAAGGGACGACATCCAGCTCGGCACTCTGCAGGACAGTTACTGTCCTCAGTGCCTGCTACCATTGGTACTGCTTTTGGATGAGTCGCATTTCCTACGCCTAGCATAGCACTGGGCTGGTTGACTTCCATTTCAGTCCTCTGCGCCACGGCATGGCACTGCTGTAACTGGAGTGGGTGCTCCCAGCAGATGCTGTGAGGGTGCTGGCTCACCGAGCTGCAGCATCTCCAGTGCTGGTAACATCCACAGCTCACACTTCCAAGACAACAACCTACACTGTGGCCAGTGTGCCACATGGATATGATGCACCTTTGTAAAATGAAATCACACATTTGGTCAGAAGGATGTCAAAAGATCGGCAAAAAATATTCCTGGTGAAGACTGCTAGGCAGATGGAAACTTCAAGTATCCCATGTAATTTCCTTAATACAGGATGAGTAGCACATCCAAAAGACAATGACAGATTGGATGGGTTCATGATGGATTGGAACATTTGGATAAAATGTTTTGGAGAAATTGGCTTAAACAAAATAGTCATTGCTGGAATCTCAGCACGGGAAACAAACTATTATGATGACTGTGTAATTCCCAATGTTCATTCCTCTGGTATTCTGTATTTGATTTGCTGTGAATTGCTTTAAAGAATAGGTTTTAGTAACTGTAGTTTTTAAAATATATGAGGTAAGAGTGTTTGGACTGGCATAATTAACTTGAAATAACCACAAGCATTATTGCATTTACCAAATCTGAATTTTATTCTGTTTTCCTGAGGAACGTTTATACTGCCCATCTGTTTGTTGTTCCACCTTCTTGGCATCTCTTCACTTGTTGAACATTTTCAACCAAATTCACTAGATGGTTACAAGTCTTAAAGATTTTGAGATCTTACAAGTTTTGCACATATCACTAGTTGGGTACAGAAGACCAACCCTTTAAATACCTAACTGAGAAAAAGGCAAGGAGGCTCAAGCTGGCAGTGTGGAGGTGGGGATTGTGTGGCCAGTCAATCCAGCCTAGCCACTAAGATGCACAGCTCTAAATTACACATGACATTTGTCTCCTCTCCACCAGCTAATAAAATAAAGATCTGTATTTTATGTATTGGGAATCAAAAGATGGATGTGAGAGACAGAAGTGAGGGAGGGGCTAACGCATGATGGGGCATAAAGAATGTGAGAACATAGTGCTAAAGGTGTTGGGGAAGCTGGAAGGAAGTCCAGTTGGGTGTTGGGGGTATAAGAGGGGAGGTGATCTGGTTTGTTGCCAGCAGGAGACAGCAGGACACAGATGGTAGTAAAATTTTGTAAGCCAATTACTTTTTTCCAGTGGCGATGGAAAATTTCCTCTTAACTCATATTTCTTTGCTTTTGTACATTATGTCATTGCTGCTTTCCTTTGAAGACCATTACATAAGGGCCTGGTTTTCTTCATGCTTGTGGTTTGTTTGTCTTTTTAAAAAGATCTGGAGCAATTCTGCTGAAGTCAGAATATTTGCAGTTATTTGAGATTTGCCTCAGTGGGGAAAAAAACACCAGTTTTATTTCAGATGGACTCTCCTTTGTAAGTCTAAACCCAAGAAGTATAGATAGGTATATAAACCAACCCAAAACACTTTCAGATCACGGCCTGAATAACTAGAAAGATGAAAAATAAAGCTTGAATAGGTACTCATGTATGACTGCATATGTATCAACTAATTCCTGGCTTTCATCTGTCAGATGGAAGGCAGGATCACCACAAAAGTATTCAAATCCATGGGTCTGGACAGTATTCAATCAAAGCTGCAGAAAGACCTGGCTGACGTCACAGTGGGCTGCTGTCACCTATGCTGATCAAGGGACGACAGGGAGAACTGAAAAAAAGCCAATATTATGCCCACTTTTAAGAACAGCAAGAAGGAGGACTGTGGAAACCATAAGCCAGTCAGGTTTACCTCAGTCCTAAGAGTATTACGGAGTATGTCTTCTTGGACATGTCATCTTGGAGTCTATTTCCATGCATGTAGAAGACAAGAAAACAATCAGGAGCATCATGGATTTACAAAGGGAAAATCATGTCTGACCAACTTGTCTGCCTTCTGTCTTCTTCAACAGAAGAGCAACAGATGTAGCATACCTTGATTTTAGAGATGCTTTTGACACCATCTCCTTCAGCATTTTTGTTTGGTAGATGAAAATATGTGGGTTTGGTGAATGAACTGTTTTCATTAGCTGGACTGAAAATTAACAGCCAAACTTAAAGGGTAGTGATCAGTGACTTGATTGGCATACAATAAAAGTAACCTGCTGGTCAGTACTAGGGCCAATATCATTTAATGTCTTCATCAAAGACCTGAAGGATGACACAGCATGCCTTCTTAGCAGATCTGTAGACAATACTAAACTTGAAGTGGGACACAGGTATTGTTAATACAGTTAATAGCACAGTTTCAATGAAGAACCATGAAAAACCTGAGGATGATGCCAACAGAAACCTCACAGTGTCCAAGAAGGACAAGTGCTGATCTCCATGCCATGGACATTGGTATAGGCCAGAAACTTGCTGGTTGAGGAGCAGCCCTGCTGGAATTTACCTGGAAGAGACAGTGAATACCAGGTTCAGCGTGGGCCAACGTGTGTTCATCACAAACAAAGCAGAGCTACTGTGCTTTGTGGAGAGAGACAGGTTGACAGACACTATTACCCTCACTTTTCTGGCACTGATGAGTCACCACCAGGAAATATGGGCCTGCACCCCAGGCTAAAAAGACATGGAGAAGCTGGAGAGGGTCCAGCAGCACACCCTGCTGATCACCTGGCAAGCAAAGTTCAAGTATAGTGCTATAAGGCAGACTTAATTTTTGCAGTCATGCACCCTTATGTGTTCTTAACCATTTCTACACAAGGGAAGTATCATTGTGTCATGGGAAACTGAGACGCTATAGAAAATAAGACCCACAGAAAGTTATGTGACTTGGCAAGAAAGCCTGTGCCAGAACGTGGAGAACACTCCAGGCCTCCTGAGCCTCCCTCAGGACCTCAACCTCTGACTCAGTCCTGCTAATGCAACACTACTGAAATGTGGTCCAAATTAAAGAAAGTTAGCAAAACCAGGATGTTGTAAGTCGTAAGACCGAGCAAAACATTTCTGCCTGTGTGCTACAGTATTTTTTTCAAGTGTTTGCCGCAATGCAAGGTAAATTTGTGTTATGTTATAGTGGTATAACCTGCTGTATTATGTTAGGCCACAGGTCCACTGAGCTCATCATCCTGCCTTCAGACGCAGACAGTATCAGGTGCTTAGACAAGGTGTGGGGTTTGGGGTGGCCAGCCTGTACCATTGTGGCAGGCAGCGGGGTAGCAACTTCCTGCACCAGACGCTGCATTGAACCCATCATGATTCAGAGTCACCAAAGGACTGTGCCCCATTAACTGTCCAAACCCCATGTGGAGCAAAGTTGTTGCTTTGCCGCCTGCTGTCCTGTGGCATTAGGTTACCAAATCTGATTTCTGCTTAGGTAACAAGACCCTGGAAGAGAAGCTTTATAATCTTTTACAAATTTCGTAGGACCAAGGGTGGAGGGGTGGAAAAAAATATGAGCGTTAGGGTCTCAGTGACTTCATAAGTATCACCTGCAGCAGCTCAGCAGCTGGCGTTCAGATGAGTTTTACTCAACTGCTTTTATTTCCCTTAGGGCAAAATATTCGGTGAGCATATATCTCAATGCTATTTAACTTTTGAAAATTGGTCCTTGTACTAAAATATTTGATCCGTATATATGTTTTCTTTTGCTTCTGTGCAGTTAATTTCTGTGAAGCCAGTACTTACACAGTGCACGTTTCTGAAAGCATTACCAAAAACCTTGCTTTTGACAGATTATAGTGAGCAAATATGGCAACTCAGAAGAAAAATGCAAACCTGATGCTGTGAATAATATGTGCTTCTTTCCTTTAACTTCTACTTCCCACAAGTAAAAATAAGGTTTGTGAAAGGTGTTGAATTATTAGACCAGATGAGAGGTTGATGTTGGAAGCCAGCTCAGGCAGCAGGAGCACAAAACCTTTCCAGACAGCTTTCTATCCCAAACGCAGAGAATTTAAGGCACGCAACCTGAGTTGTATCCATGTCTGTCTGGGTCTAGGCTGTGAGTCAGTTAATATCTGCTCCTGATATTCTATCCTCTTGATAAAAAAATAATCTATTTATTTCCTACTATTTAGCATTAGGATTCAGGATACTTTCCATTAGCTGTGGTTCCATGAACTGTCTCAGCTTCCAGAGACCTTGTAGAGGAGTAAGTTTTGCACAGCTGCTCCACACACCCTTTGCATTTCTTTCAAGACATATGAAACATGTTTTTCAGGATATGATTAAGTGACTTTCTGATAGCTCAGTGCTGATGGCTCTGCCTCCCATTTAAGAGATGTGTTTCTGCAGCTCTAGTGTAACTAAACCCAGCTGAATTTGGCATGAATAATATCAGCCACTTTGACAAGATTGTGTATATGAGTATAAAACACATGTTCTAAAAAGAATAAGAACTAATTAAATAATTCATGGTCACTTTTAACTCTGAAAGACAAATATTTTACATGCACACAGAAAACAGCACTGGATAGGGTCTCACAGCTGCAATACAGTTTTAATTCCTAATGAGGTCATGTGCGTGTGAGTGCTTCTGTAGTAAATGCCTATCTTTCTCCTTTTACAAAATTACAGATAACACTTCAATAGCAATCCGGATGTGCTCCAGACAAGTGAAAATTCCTACTTTAGAGCCCCCCAAAATTCTGAATTGTGATGAAAATCTGGACTCCCTAGCATCACAGGTAATCTTGAATTACTATTTAAACTGTGTCTGAGATTCTGCATCATTCCAAGGGGGGAAAGAAGAAGTGATAGGAAATTGAGGCACGAAATAGGTATGTGTTACACTTCTTAAAACTTTGCAGAAAGGAAAATGAAGGACCAAAGCCTTTTTCAGTGCCATTCTTGCCGTGTGCCTGATTTGCAAATGGCCTGAATATCCAGTGGTGGTGATTTTATTCTGATTTTGTCTGAACGTAGCATCCCATTTCATATTCCTCAACTGGCTTGTAATTTCCTCACTCAGGTTCTCAGTTCACAGTAAACACCTCTGAATGGAGGAAGAAATGGGCTACATTTGCTTTAAATAAGAAAAGTCCCTTTAATAATGTATTTTGCTCGGCTGTTTTATCCAGTCCTTCACCTGACTGGATCCTTTGAGCTCAATATTGTATTTTCTCAATACACAGCCTTCACTAAATGCTTCAAATGCTAAATCTTCTGTAGATTAGTATATACTACTAGTAGTACCTATTTATGTTAACAAGATGCAACATCAGGATGCAACATAGGGTTATTCTGCGGCCATTAGCATTTGGGGGTTTTATTACGAGTTGTGATGTGGTGCTGCCACCTAGTGAGCCCAGGGATGCTTGGAAATGGGAGGAGAAGGAGGCGCTCATGCTGGTGAGGCAGAGCCCAGGTTTAAAACGATTTCATTCCCTTTAAATATCAATATCTGCTTTGAATCCAAGGTCATGCTAAAAGTCAGAAGTAAGAATAGTGAAAATAGACGTTCATGATGTACCGTTTGTTCATGGTGCATATGCTCATGTTTTCAAATCAAATAATATCCTGGGCTGCATCAAAATGAGCATGGCCAGCAGGTCGACAGAGGTGATCCTGCCCCTTTACTCTGCTCTTGTGAGACCTCACTTGGAGTATTGTGTGCAGTTCTGGTGTCCTCAACATAAAAAGGACATGGAACTGTTGGAAGAAGTCCAGAGGAGGGCCACGAGGATGATCAGGGGACTGGAGCACCTCTCGTATGAAGATAGGCTGAGAAAGTTGTGTCTGTTCAGCCTGGAGAAGAGAAGGCTGTGTGGAGACCTCATAGCAGCCTTCCAATATCTGAAGGGGGCTGTCATGGATTCAGCAGCAGCAGTCATTTTTCTCCTTCATAGTAGCTGGTGCAGTGCTGTGTTTTCGACTTTCGGCCTGGGAACAGCACTGATAACACCGATGTTTATAGTTACGGCTTAGACTGCTATGGTCTGACCAGGGCTTTCTGAGTCTCATGCTCTTCCAGGGAGAACGGGAAGCCGAGAGGAAGCAGAAAGAGGATACCTGACCCAGACTGACCAAAGAGGTATTCCATACCACAGCACATCATGCCCAGGATGTAAAAAAAAACCTGGGGTCCAGAACCTGGAAGAGTTTTTTTTTGAGTTCTCAGCTCGGTCGTTGGGTGGTGAGCAGTTGTATTCTCTTTCCTTGTATTTCTCTTGTTATTATTATTATTGGTGGTAGCAGCAGTGGTTTGTGTTATACCTTAGTTACTGGACTATTCTTGTCTCAACATGTGGGAGTTGCATTCTTTCGATTCTCCTCCCCATTCCCCCGGAACTGGGGGAAGAAAGAGTGGGGAGGGAGTGAGAGAGCAACTGCGTGAGTTTATAGAGGCTTAAACCATGACAGGGGCCTATAGGGATGCTGGGGAGGGACTCTTCATTAGGGACTGTAGTGATAGGACAAGGGGTAACGGGTTCAAACTTAAACAGGGGAAGTTTAGATTGGATCTGAGGAAGAAATTCTTTACTGTAAGGGTGGTGAGGCACTGGAATGGGTTGCCCAGGGAAGTTGTGAATGCTCCATCCTTGGCAGTGTCCAAGGCCGGGTTGGACATAGCCTTGGATGGCATGGTTTAGTGGGAGGTGTCCCTGCCCATGGCAGGGGGGTTGGAACTAGATGATCTTAAGGTCCTTTCCAACCCTAACTATTCTATGATTCTATGATTCTATATAATCTCCAGGGATAATAGATGTAAATTTCCTTCCTCCCTATGCAATGCATTCACCGTTCTTTCCTACCATTCCAAGCTTTATGAACACTTCAAAGCTGCATGATTGAATTAATCTTGATTTTGATAGCTTCCCAACGTAAAAATTTGAGGACAATTCAGTTACCGAAGCTATTCATTTAAGCTATTCATTGACTGGATTAGAAAAGGGATGACTTGATACATTGTTTAGCTGGTCTTCACAGCCTACAAAGGAAATTTTCCCGATGATAAGCAGGTTTTCCACCTCCTTAAGTCTTACTGTTACCTAGCTATACCTTCATATAACATACAGCTAAAGCCTTATCTTTTTTGTTTAGACTTTTAAGATACTGTAGACATTTACATTCTACCTACTAAGTGCTAACTGACTCAAACTGGACCCAGCCAGTGCTTCTAGCAATTCTTATTAGTATCTCCAGCATCAGATTTTTTCTTTCTACATTTATTCCAAGCTGACACTATATATAATATACTGAAGTGAGGATAAGGTTGTCGGTGCAGGTTGTGAGCACTGTGTTGAGAAGCACAACTATTCCAGATGAGATTTCTCAAGTTCCTCTGGTGGCTTTTCAAAAAATCCCATTCTGGTTATTTAAGGAATAGTGAAAGGTGTACAGAAGTTTATAGACTCAGATGCTCAATGAACTCAAGACAAAAGGGAGGTCCTGCTGATATGTACAGCTATTTCACAGCAAGGTGTGGAGAACAATGAGGTCAGGTTCTTCTTCAAGGTGCGTGGTTTTAGGATGAGCAGTAATAGAGACAAGTGGCAACATGGGAAATTCCAATTAGATAAGAGAAAATTCTTTCCCTCGACGCTGGTCAAATACAAGCAGGTTTCTGAAGAAGGTTGTGAATATTTGAAATGAGCCCCTGAGCAGCCTGGTCTAAGTTGGCCTTGCTGGGCTAGGGGACCTCCAAAGTACCCTTCTAACCCAAGCTACTCTGGAAGTCTATGAAATCATTCCCTAGGGAGAAATTGCAAATACTGACTATTTGACACAAACAGAAGCAATTTAGGCCACCAATTTCTTGCATATTTTGATCTTATGTGTTATAAAAGTGGTGACTCTTTTTCCTTTCCTCATTTTCTTTCTGTTGAATGGCATTTCCCTAACAGGTTGAAACTATGAACATCAGCAGTGTTGCAGCTATTGTAATAACACTGAAATCCTCACCTCCATGCCAGACCAACTGACCACAGAACATCTATGCTCCTGCAAGCATAACAATGCAGATTCTGAAAACACCCAATGTGTCAGAAGACTCTCAGGTGAGACTTACTAGACTGAAATAAGACTTTTGTGGGTTCATACCTGGGATACCAATTCTGTCCCCTCTCTACCAGCAGAAGGAACAGTTCTCAGAGCTGAGTGTAAATTTGTTTCTTACCAGCTGTTTAGACTGTTAGATATATATTAGACTTGCATATACCTGAAATTTTTGTATTAATATTGTTGCATGTTTATCAGGTAATCCTTACTGTTAAAATCAATACAAGTGTGGTATTTATGAACACATTGATGCAAAGTTTGTGTTCTCTCAAATGGCATCCTGTGCTTGACGTACTCTGTAGTGCGTACTTTCAAGCAATGTTTATGAAGTGTTCTTTGTCTGGGGTGTATCAAAGAGGGACTCCAGTCCTGGTGAAATCTGAAGACCTTTATTTCATGACTGGTATCCTTTTTATAGTCTACTAAGTGCTAAGCAGTAACTTTCCACTCTCTTGCTTCCTTGTCATTCCAATTTAGCAAAACTACTAAGGGTTACAAATATTCACATTATTTGGTCTGTCTTTGAAATGCACATCCTGCTTTATCTTGCAAACTGTCTGCTTTGTTTTTCTAACTGATCTTTACCCTTCATTGTTGTCTTTACAGTGTCCAAAGGCTTAGGCCCAAGCAGGTCAATAGCACCTGGTGTTTTCTTCACTGTTCCAAGGCTTAAGCCGGACCAGGGCGATAATGCCTGAATCCATTTCCTTAACTATTTCTATCCCGTCACCCACATCTTCCCGTTTTTGTTTTACTAAAAGACAGCTTTTATAGATTTATGACCTATTTTTGCCAAAGTTTCTATATTCTCCATTAGCTATTGTAGCAAACAAGGCACACAGGCACAGAGATTAGAATACCAAAAAAGACTAACAAAATGATTAAGATAAAGTAAAGCCATCCTGTAATGCTCAAGCCAGAAAACACTTTGTTCAACCAGTTCAGTCCCTCATCTTCCTGAAGGTGCACTGTCCTTGCTATTAAGTCCAGAATGCTTTTACGGATGATCTGATAAGTTTGTGCAGCACATACCATCAAAATCTTCACACCCATGCCCTTGGGCTAACAATAAAAGATCAACAGTCATTCTGTTCTGTAGTGAGGCATGCCTCACAGAATCAGCATCTAAAAGCAACCCTGTTGTCCAGTGGTACCCTTTCCGGGCTTATATTTTTTCAGTCTATTACCAGTGGCTGGAAAGTCCAGTTGCGATACACTCCAGCACGGATACGCTCTCCGTTGACTGGTTCTCCAAAAAGAGACTAGTTAACTTTGTACAGTTCCCACAGGTTAACTTCAGCGATGAATCGGCATCAATCTTCATTGGCAGCCGTCGCTTGTATAAACGGATGGGTACATCACGCAGGGATCCATCGGGGTCCTCGTTCTGTAGAGACACAATCATAGCCTCTTCCCCAAGTTATTAACCTAGAAGGACCTTCCCAGTTATGATTTTCCAAAGACTTTACCATTACCATAACGGATTCTTTCTCTAGTATCGGATCTGGGCCTACATGTGTTAGTGCAGAAAAATGCCTAATCCCTGCGGGGACATTCATGCCCATGTGTAAATCAGAACTGGATATCCTAAAAAAATTAAGACAAACAATGTTTTGTTGATTCATGCAATTAGGGTCTCCCCTATCATTCCCCCTTTTTGTTTTACTAGCATGTTTTTTACAATTTGGTGTGTCTGCTCTATCACTGCTTGACCTGTGTAATTAACATTGCCAGCCACTACTCCAGGCAGCATTATTTCAGTAAGGTTAGTCTGATTTGAGGTCACTTGAACCTCTATAACATGTGGCATACCAGTGAATCCTACACACCATGTAACAGGTTGACATAATGGGGGATTTAACAAATGTGCCCAATATACTTGTCCGTTACCCATGGTCACACATAATAGAACAGATATTACAAAGATTTCTGTCATTGTCGTTTCTTTATGTTGTTTATAGTTCTGGGGCTTTATACGTTTCGCTGTCAGCCAGCATGGTCCTGTCCCTAGCTGTACACAGCCGTATCCGCGAGCCCATGTCAGCAATGGCACTGGTCCTGTCTACTCGTTATCATGTAGGTCTTTATATAGAATCGGTGGTTTGGGCAAGGAATTGTCTGTCAGATGTCACAAGCGCTGTATTGAGGAAAGAGAATCAAAACTAGGCAGATTTAAAAAATCTAGTACAAATTGTGCATTTTCCAACTGTTTGTGTGGAGAAAATCCTTGTATTCCCCTTTTTTTTCTGTTTTATATATAACACCGGCTTTAGATGACCCTACTTGAGCAGGGGATTTGGACTAGATCATATCTCCAACATATGCCAACCACAGGCTGCTTGGCCTGCCCTTCTCTCCTGGATAGCTCTCTGATAACAGGGGAGGCCACCCCTCACATCAATGTCTGGCATGGCGTGTGTCCCCACCACTCAACACCTGCTGGGTTGCAGCCAGCAGGGGAGCTAACGGTTCTTCTTGGTGGCAAACACAGAAGCCGACCCAGTCTTGCCCTTGACTATGGTAGGAGGCATTTGGCCAACCTCTGTCCTTGTACCTCACTATCAATGCAGAGTTTCACCTGCTTCATCCAGTAACAAGTTGCTACTATGGCAAAGCACACACAGATTTACATTAGCAGAGTAACTATTACAGGGTGCAGCAGCATATTGAAGATGCTCATGGCAGCGAGGGATCAGCCAAACAAATTTCCTACCAGTGGAGTTCTCCCACCCTTTTAATTTGTTCCATTACCTGCTTTATAACACTACCATTGTATCAGAATCTTTCTAGCTTTTGTCTTAGCATTTTCTAGAAGCTGCTGCAAATTTGCATGCTCTAACATCCCTTTTACAAGTGACAAATCCATACAATAGAAGGTGCAGTTTCTTATTAGCAACTGGCTAGTAAATACAGGTTGGTTTTATACACAAAATCACAGCCTCTAATAATAGCTACTTTACAAGCACACATATTCAAGCTGTTACTTTTCAGTTGCCCCCAAGTGATGTTTTGCAGTCATTCATTTTTCTCTTCCTCTATCTCATTCTGCTCGGGGTATTCATGGTCAGCTCCTGTAGCTGAGGCATCGGGTTCTTCCACTAGTCTGTCCAGCTCATGGCAATGATTGAGAAACTTTACAGGCAGCTGCCATGGACCTATAGGTAGGAGGACACAAATATACCCCCTCCCCCAGGTTATCAGTTCTTGAGAAGGAAGACAGGTTAAAGTGATTCCTTAAAGAAAAGGCATTCTGATGAAAAAGGAACGTAAAGCAGCTGCAGAAGCGAATTGCAGGGTGTGAACAGTCTAGGAGTTTGCTGTGTCAATGACCACCTTTTTTTTCTTCTTTCTCTACCACCCTGATTCTGCTTGGGTGGCAGCTGGTAAAGCTTGTGGTTGCACTACTGCTCTGGCTTTTTCAGTTATCATTTCTTGATTCAACCGATCTATCTGTTCCTCCAAGTCTTGGATTCACCCCTAGGTTACTTTAAACACACTAAGCAGGACTCCTCCCCTGTGCCCAGTGTGTTGCAGGCCTCTTTAGGGTCTGTTTGTGGCGTCTCTACGAACTGCCCCAATGTTTCAATAGGTCGGAGTTTTTTTGGTGTTTTTCTTTTTTTTCTTCACTCCATGGCTCAGGTGTCCATCCCAGCCGCTCCACTGGTGAAGAACTGGGGGCCGAGTCAGAGGGCAGCTTCTTTTGAACATGGTTATCGAGCTCTATCAAATAACCTTTTTTCCAAGTTGCTCACCCTGCTCTGCGTGGCTACAAACACCGGCCTGCTCAGCAGCAGCTATAAATGCCTGCCTGCTCAGCAGCAGCCATAAATACCTGCCGGTAACCTCACTTTTGCATTAACCCTTTCTTGCCCGAAATGTTAATCTGCTACCTGTTAAAAACTTTTACGCGAGCCCGATAACAAAAAGTACACAGAACACTGTCTGCCCTCAACACACACACACATACACATATGCATGGGATCCCACAAGCACACTCCACACAACTACAATATTTGAAGCTCAAAATCCAGACAATCATTACTCTCACTACACTGTCCCACGTAGAGAACGTGGAGCAAGGACCCTGTGAAGACAATCAGGAAACCAGCAGTGCAGTGTGGCAGGCTCAACCTTAGCGGGCGTCCCCGTGGAGACTCTGTTTCCCCCACATTGCATGAGGCTTGGGCTTTTATACTGGTCAAAATGCACACTCATTCTGAGGCAGGTGGCCAGCCTACGTCAGAAGAAGTGGCCAGCAGTATCTATAATGATCTGCAAGGGTCGGTAGAAACACGGACGTACTTATATTTGCCAACCTCTAGTACAGGAGTATCACAGAGAGACTGTATAAAATGAGTTGTATATGGGATCCCAAGTCCATGGTCCATCACCGTTCGCCTGATATGTTTGATAAGAGCATACAAGAGACCTTCCCACCGTGGGTCTTGATCCGGCACATACACCACCAGGAAAGCACATAATACATCTGCATCACCCATCCATCTCGCCTCTCCCTTTACAGCTGCCCATTTATCATAAGGATCTGGGGGATATAAAGCAGGCTCCTTTTCCAGATTAACAGGCCCCGGGTCAAAAGGACTATCCAGGTCAGCATCAGAATTACCAGGCATCAGAACTTCAGGAGCAGCAACAGCAGTCTAATGGAAGTACACAGGCTCCTTCTTGGAATCAATAGGGCCCAGGTCAAAAGGATCATCTTCATCCCCGTCCTCAGTCTTTGCAGCCGTGGCGGCAACCAGTGGAGGTTTGGGAGGGTGGGGGAGGGCACTGGGCTCCACAGTCTCATTTTCTGATTTTAGAGTCTCTAAAATAGTTCTCCAAATGACTAACTAATTTTTTGCCATGTCAGAATTCTAACCCTGACCAAAATCGGATTGAAAATTCTAAATCCTGTTGTTTCTTGACTCACAACTCTTAATTTGATGGGAAATTCAGATCTAATAAGGAACGGAATGAGTTGTGGTGTGAAGCCCGGGATCTGGGTGTGCCTCGACACATCCTACGTGGTATATTGACAGAGGACCTCCATACATTAGTCCGATCTATATCTGAGAGGAATAATTCAGCAGGGGAAAAATGTTCGGGTAAGGAATTCCCAAACAGTGAGGAGAGTGTGCCTTCTGCATCAGAAAGCGATTTGATTGACCTGTCAGAATCTCAGCAAAAAAACTTCCATCCCTGGGGAGGGCAGTGAGCCACCCTGCCCACCAGGTGTTAGCAGTGCAATGGCTCTCTAATGACAACTCTGAACCTATTATTGTCATCCCGGTTGGACCCCAAAAAATATTGGTGGAATTTCTTATTGATACTGGCGCTCGAATGTCAGTGATCACTAATGAGAAAGCACAAGCTTTAGGCATAAAACCTACCCGACGCAGAGTTAAATTCACAGGAATTGATGGTGTAGTGAAGGAATGACCCACTGCAAAAATAACCCTTCGGCTACCAGAGGAGCAGAGACTAACCCGGGTAGAAGTATTAGTCGGTGCTGCACACAGTAACCTTTCAGGATTTGACATCTTGTGTGGTGAACCTGGAAACTCCAGGATGCGACTACGTGGAGCTTTGCAGAACATGAACAGGGATCAGGCACAATGAGGTTAAGTCTGTTACAAACATCCATACCCTTACCTCCGTCTAAAATTACCAATGTTCGGCAATACACATTGACTGCAGCAGCACTTACAGGGGTTGACGGGGTGGTAATGGAGTTGGAAAAGAGGGGTATCATTAAACGAACTCACACACCTTATAATTCCCTGGTGTGGCCTGTAAAGAAACCCAATGGACAATGGTGATTCACAGTAGATTATCGACAGTTAAACACCAGTACTGCACCTCTGACTGCAGCAGTCCCAAATATTGCCGAAATTGTGACAATGATACAAGGAGCTGCCCACCCTTGGATGGCTGCATTAGATGTTAAGGATATGTTTTTCATGATTCGTCTCCTTGAACAGGACAAAGCGCAGTTTGCATTCACATGGAAAGGAATCCAATATACCTTTAACTGACTTCCACAGGGATATAAACATTCTCCTACCATTGCACACAATGCTTTGGCAAAAATTTTGGCAGAGATTCCTGTCCCACCTGGAAATGCAGTGTATCAATACATTGATGATATACTGATAGGGGGAGAAAACCGAGAAAGTGTAAAAGACACAATGGAAATCATTTGAGGGACATTACTCGAATTAGATTTGGAAATTCCGGACTCAAAGTGTCAGGGACCTGCATAGGAAGTTAAATTCCTGGTGTCTGGTGGATAAAAGGAGCTGCTTCTATTCCTCAAGGCACCCTGGAAACCCTAGAGTGTGGGCATCTAGTGTAAAAGAGTTACAGCAAATCTTGGGAACTTGAGGTTATTGGCTTAAACATATTCCTGGCTTTTCCATTATTGCCTGTCCTCTTTATAATCTGCTTAGAAAAGAAAAAGCCTGGGAATGGACTGAACAACACACCAATGCACTAGAGCTGCTAATAAAAGAGTTCAGGTTATTCCAACAGCTCGGTCCTATACATCCAACTGACCCAATCCATGTAAAATGGGGGTTCAGCAAACATGGTTTTCACTGCAACTTATGGCAAAAGGGACCAGAAGGACCAGAGAGACCACTAGAATTTAAGTCTCACTCTTTCAATGATACCGAAAGGAGATATTCAGATCTTGAGAAAGGCCTACTATCCCTAGTACGAGCAGTAAAACAAACAGAACAAATAAGCAAAGCGTAATCACTGGGGGGCTTTCTACCTCCTAGATGTGGACCATAGGGGAATGGCACCACCTGCCGGTATTGCTCAAAAACCTACCGTTCGTAAGGAATGGGCTGCCTAGGGAAGTTGTGAATGCTCCATCCTTGGCGGTGTTCAAGGCCGGGTTGGACATAGCCTTGGATGGCATGGTTTAGTGGGAGGTGCCTCTGCCCATGGCAGGGAGGCTGGAACTAGATGGTCTTAAGGTCCTTTCCAACCCTATCTATTCTAAAAATCTTTCCATCGCTTTGACAGGGCTTTCTATTGCCTATTTGATAGCTTTATACTCTATTGCTTTCTGTTTATAAACTGTCTGTAGGGAACAGATGATTTCAAAGCACCATGATTATACAGCAATGTAAGTTATGTGCACTGCTTGTGCTACAGTTTTATTGTGAGTGACTTAATTCAAATACAACCGCAGCAAATTTCCTTAAGGGACATGCCTGTGATAAATGGTGTCATGCGATTCCCATCTGAACAAGGAGCAAAGTACTGCCAACAGAGTCGTAGTTATTGTGGATGAATGCATGTTTCTCATTCTGCTTGCACTAATGTAGGTTTGGAGCAATTCCATCAAGGTCAACGTATTTAAGATTGTAGGATCCTCCAGACTCTGCCTTTTAAAGGCATTTATAAGATAGAGTTTGGAAGTGGAGGTTTATTATTCTCTTGAAGAGTGTTTAGAAATACTTGTCTTATCCTATTTCACCTCTTAACACTTAAGAAAAGGATTCTAAAAGGAGCGGTGTGGAAAAAAGAAAATGCATCCCAACTGCTGTTGGAAAAGCCCCAGTCCTGAAACTTACTGGGTATTCTCTGTTCTAGCTGAAACCAGACAAAACTGATGGACTTATTAAGTTGTCTGACAGTAATGAGGGTGTAAAATCCTGCGAACAAGTTATTGCTTTGCTTTGTCTCTGTATTAAAGATGACACACTCTACCTTGCTTTTAATATCAACGGAAATGAAGAAATATTTTACAGTTTCAATTACTTTGCTTTACTTTTTTTCTCCTATATTCCTATCAATTGGAAAACTCAAAAGTTATATGTGATGTGGATGTTAGCGAGTCTCTGTTTCTCTGTGCTAATTTTTAACATAATCTTCATCTCTGGAATTGAAAGCTGAAACACTAGGAATCACAGCGACAGTACTACCAGTCACTACCAGCAATACCTTCCTTACGATACCATCAGTAACACCTTACTCACATCTGACTTGGTAGACCCTCCCTCAGACTCCTGGTGTACAGCTGTGGCTGTCCTATTGTACTATTTTTTGTTGGCAACATTTATGTGGTCAGCACTCAGTTCTGCACAGCTGTACTTCCTGCTGCTTAGAGCCATGAAGCCCCTGCCTGAACACTTCCTTATAACCATGTCAGTAATCGGATGGGGTAAGATTTAAAGTCATATGGCATTGAAAGTGATAGGTTGTTCACTGGCACAGCACACAAGCCTGTTGTGTGCTGGAGAAATTTTCGCAGCAATTAAGGCTTTCAACAACCTGCTTCTGTGAGCTAAGTAAAAAATCCTTTCAGATACGGTCATTGCATAGATGGACTCCAATTCTTCATTTACATATCTCTGAGATTCCTCATGACCTTAAGCCAGAGCCTTGCATACCTCCAAAAGCAAGGAGTGACTGACATGAATTGTTACGTATTATTTATTAATAAGCAAAGAGCACATTCTTAAGTCAGAACAGCAGTTAGCAGCAACACTGCAAGCTGAAAAGGAACTACTTGGAGGACTGAAGAATGCAGATAGATGCCCACTAGGTAAAGTAAAAATCCTCCAAGAAACACTTCCAATACAGTGTACAGGAATGGTCAGTGGTCAGCTTGTGCGGTGTGTCGTTTCTGATGGCACCTACCAACCAGTTCTAGATCCTGACTGTTTCATTATTACATTTTGCATTTGGGTGGAGGTAGAACCAATTCCTCTAAAACTTTAAGAATTTGGACTGCATATGCAAGCCAGCAAATGTTTAGCAAAAGCTGTCTGGCTACGCATCACTGTGCTCCATTTGCATGATAGCACAGCATTAGGTTCTTCATTGTGTCCTGTGACTAGCTGCACATGTCTAAACCAGCATGATTCTGACTCACTGCTTTTCAGGTCTACTTTGAGAGCACAGCAAATACTTGGCAGTCTGGAAGATCTCTACTAGGGCTGAAGGAAGAACAGACTTTAAGAAGCATGTTTATTTCCCAGCTCAAAATGTGCGCAGGAGGCTCCTTCTCATGTGACATGCTGCTTAGCAAACAGGTAGGCAGGAGACATGGAAGACAGGAAGTGAAGCAAAGGCATTGAGGAGGCAAGCCCACGCTGCCATGCTTCTCAAAAAGCAAAAGTTATGCTTTGTGTCAAGCTGGTATAAAACGTAGCGGTGAGTGGTGCAGAATTTTCTTAAATTAAGTTTCTCATTGCTGACAAGAGGGTAGGATTGCACAGCTGTGATAAGGGAGTCAGCCACAGCACAGGAAGGAGTTTGCTCAGTCACCATTGGTGGTGTCTCTGGAAGCTCTGTTGAAGCTCTTTAACAGCAAAAATCAGCAAGTCCTGGATGTGAGCTGTCCTCAGAAAAGTAGTGCTCACAACCCTCGGTCCTGCCTTTTCTCTAGGCTATAGAAAATCCATGTGGTTTAATGCAAGGCAGATGAAACAGAGCTCTTAAAATCTATGGAGTTTAGGAGGCCATAAGCTATTTGTGTGCGCCCATGCAACCAACCAAACAATAAATTGCTAATGTCTCTCCTGTTAACTAGTAATCCCTGCAGTAGTAGTTGCAATAACACTTGGAGCTACTTACAGAGAAGGAAAAGCTTTAAACTACAGGAAGACAGGAAGAATTGTAAGTTCATGTATTATAACAACACTTACTATCTCACACCTGTCGTGATGGCTCATTATTAGTACAATTCTAGATTTATTGTTGGTATACGGCTTTGTATAAGTACTTAAAAGAACAGAGAACTTTTCATTCAAACTAAGCATTCACTATGAGAAATTGCAGTTTCTCCTAACTAAGGATTTAGGGAACTGGAACCACATCTGTCTTGAATCCTCCTGCAAGATCCCCTGTGACTTCAAATGGAAGCTGTAGACATCCTTAGCCTAACTGAAATTCAAGACCTTCACTTAAGTGCATAACTACATTTCAGTACCTAAACTTAATCCTCCCATTTATTTAAAGCCTTTCTGGCCAACTTAACAATATCTCTATTAACCCTATGTTTTTGGTATTGATATTTGTTGACGCAGAAGTCCCGGACACAGCACACAGACCAATATGATCAGGCTTGTGCCAAAGTTTATTGCGCAGATAGCTCAGTATATATAGGCACTCTACTTGTCTATCATTAACACACACAAGTCTAATTGGATACATGTATTATTCACACGGCTAAATACCAAATAGGATTCACTCAGTAACATCTTAATGATTGGTTAACTATGACAGCATACGTTTCAAGGTTACAGTTAACATTCCTTCTCTGTGTATCTCTCTCAGTAGTTTTCCGTGCTAACTTTTCCCAAGGCTTCTGCACGTACACGAACTTTAGTAACCCTCAGGCGAGGCCTCAATGCCTGCGGGTCACTACCTTACAATTGTCAAGCAATTGTCTGGATTGCTCACATGCCCATTCACAGTCAAATAGCTCTCCACAAATCCCTCTTTTTGTTTTTGAGCAATCCAGACCCGATTCACAGCACGAGATAGCATACTGACAATACACTTCCATAAACAACAAAAGATCTAAACAATAATGATCAATACCATTAAAACTGTTAAACCTTGTTTGATTAGTACTCCTAGCCAACCACCAATACCCCAAACCCTGTAATAATCTTTGAAACCAATCCCAATCCGAGAGCACTTGTAACTTTAGTACTCCATCTTTTAGAATTCGAATGCTTCTATGTATAGATTCAGAATGATCAGAAAGATTCATACAACACATTCCTTCAAAATCTTCACATCCGTGACCTTGGGCTAGTAGTAAAAAATCAATTGCTGCTCTACTTTGCAGAGTAGCATGCCTTATACTATCTACATCTAATAAAAGATTACTTAAAGCTTCAGAAGTAGCATTAGTTTGTTTTGCAAGCCAACAACCTAGTCTATTTAAAGTAGTTAGTGTGTGAGCAATCCCGACTGAGCGGTCTATTCCAAAATTCTATGTGATCATTACGAAAACTACTAAAAGCATGTGAACTTCTTTTTACACGATAATTGCTTTTACGTCTGATTTGCAAAATTTGTGATTGATTTGGCATTAATAGGGTCAGTCGTGCTAAACTACATGGTCCTCCTTTTATGTGAGAAGGGATCCCTGGCCAGACACGATCCCCACAAACCAAAAAGTGACCACTAGGCAAGCTAATAGGATGGTTAGTAGCTTTAGATATGTTGCTGGAGGTATAATCACACCAAGAGCTATGGTTAGCATACACCGGCAAGGTGGCATTAACCCACCAAGCTCGTGACTGATTCCTCCCAACATAATTGAAATATAGACAATAGTCCATTTTTACAGACCCTAATAATTCCAATTCTTCTGGTTCCAACGAACTCTTTGGCAGGTAAGGTATCCAGCCATCCCAGGCATCTACCTTTCCCGTGCCTTGTGCAACAGCCTGCTGAGCCGTTGGAACAGGCCAATTATCTATGGGCACAGCCACCAAACAAGTGGTGAATGGATTCTCTGGGGTACAGTTAAAATCCACATGATGATTATCAAAGTGGCTGATCTGAGTGGTCCATATGTTCTTTCCATGGCCTCACCCACCGACTCGGGACCCATCGTGGTCCTTCACCTGTCGAAACACAAACATATCCTCTGCCAGTCATTTTTACCTCTACTGGGCCTTTCCATTCTCCTGTTTGCAAATCTTTAAACTGAACTTTTGCTGCCTCAACCTTTTGCACCTTTGATTGTAATGATGTATGATGGATTACAATTGGTGGAGATTCTCGGTTCCCTGTTAAACGCAGATAATTTAATACATACAGAGCTTTTGCAAGACGTTCAAATGGCATCTGTTCTCCCTCTTTTTGTTTTTGCAAAAGCGATTTCAGGGTAGCATGAGCTCGCTCAACAATGGCTTGACCTGTGGGAGAGTGTGGAATACCAGTGACTCTACGGATTCCCCACAGATTACAAAAATGTGCAAATGAATGTGACACATATGCCGGTGCATTGTCTGTTTTGATTTCTAAAGGAATGCCTAATGCAGCAATAGCAGCATGCATGTGTTTAATAACATGTTTAGCAGACTCACCAGTTTGAGCTGTGGCCCACATAGCATGAGAAAAGGTGTCAATGCTGACATGCACATATTTTAAACGGCCAAACTCAGCAATGTGTGTGACATCCATTTGCCATAGTTGTAAGGCAGCCAATCCTCTAGGATTGACCCCTAAGCCTAGACCAAAACCAATTTTTTGGCAGGAAGCACAAGACTGTACAATGCCTCGAGCGTCAGTAATAGGCAAGTTAAATTGCCGAGCTAACACCCTCGCTGATTGATGGAAAAAATCATGTGAGAGACGTGCCTGTTCAAACAAATTAATTGTATGATTTGTCCATGTTGCAGCAACAAGTTGGTCTGCATTGTTGTTACCGATAGACAGACCATATTGGAACTGATGGCTACGAATGTGTGTGATAAAATATGGTGTTAGCCGCTGGTTTAACAAATGTAGCAACTGCATTAAAAGCATATACAAGGTAGCGTTTTTCACAGTTTTAACCATGGCTCGCTCAAGGCGTTGCACTGTCCCAACAACATAGAGAGAATCTGACACAATGTTTAACGGTGTTTCTGGCCATTGCTGGAAAACCCATAATACTGCTCTTAACTCCAGTGTTTGTAGAGAATCACCAAGATGACCCTGCAAAATATGATGTTTCCACTGGCTGTCTGTGTACCAAGTGGCAGCAGCTCGTTTAGATTTTCGCCCAGCATCAGTAAAAACTGTAAGCCCTTCTACTGGGGTTTCAGACCTGACTGGAATTTCTTCAAAAGTCTGGTCCTGTAAGATAGGTAAAAATTTTGTTGGAGGATAAGCGTTACTAAGTGTGCCTGGATAATCAGCAAGTGCAATTTGGAATGTCTCTGAAGTAGTCAGCAACCAGTTAAGATAATCCTGTACAATTGGAATGTAAATAACATCTGGTTCCCGACCCGCCATATCTATGATTCTTTTTCTGCCTTTTATTATCATGTTGGCAAAGAGTTCAATGCGGGTGCAGATGGTGTTTTTCGGCTGGAAGGATAAAAAGATCCACTCCAGTATTTTAAGGTCGTTATCATTTTGCTGTATAATGAGACCAAGTAAATGTTTTCTTTGAGCTGAGGAATTGACAATTAACAGGCGCAAAGGTAATCCTGTTATTTGTCTTTGCACTGTAGCTGTTAAAATTTTGTCTGTCACCTTTTCTAATGCTAATTTTTGTTCAGGTGTTAACTGTCTGCGGCTATTAGCATTAACAGAGGTGCCTAACAAAGACATTAAAGGAGCTAAATCATCATTTGTGATTCCTGCAATTGATCTCACCCATTGTATGTTTCCCATGAGTTTTTGTGCATCAGTAAGAGTGTTAATTTCAGTGTGCAGTTTGATTTTTTGGGGACGTACGGTACTACCCGTAATTGTCCAACCTAAATATTGCCAAGGGCATTGCCGCTGTACTTTTTCTGGGGCTATGTGTACATTTTTTGATCACAGAGTGTGTTGCAGTTCCTGCAAAATTTCAGTGACATCAAGTTTTTCTCCTGCTATGAGAATGTCATCCATATAATGGTACACTAAAAGGGATTGATGAGTCTGTCTAAAGGGTTGCAAAGCCCAGGCAACAAAAGTTTGACACAGAGTTGGTGAATTTTTCATACCCTGAGGCAAAACTACCCATTGGTACCGTTTTGCAGGTTCCTGCTTGTTTATGGCTGGCACAGTAAAAGCGAATTTTTCTGCGTCGTCAGGGTGTAATGGTATTGTAAAAAAACAGTCTTTCAAGTCAATAATTAATAAATCCCAATGTTCAGGAAGCATTACAGGAGAGGGTAATCCTGGCTGTAAGGCTCCCATGTCTTGCATTACGGCGTTTACAGCTCGCAAATCATGGAGCAAACGCCATTTTCCTGATTTTTTGGGAACTGTAAAAATAGGAGTATTCCATGGGCTCGTAGATGGTGTTATATGTCCTGCATCCAATTGCTCTTGTACTAAATTCTGTATGATTTGCAGCCGTTCCTGCTTTAGCGGCCATTGGTCCACCCACACAGGAGTGGTGGTGGTCCATGTGAGTTTTAAAATAGGCTGCTCTACCATGGCCGCTGCTAAAAATTTTTAGTTATGAGACGTGCTCCCATTTGTGACAGGACATCTCGACCGATTAGTGCTACTGGTAAGTGCATTACATATGGGCGAGTTGTCACCACGGTGCCATCAGTAAAAGCAAAAGAAACTGGAGTTTTACTGATCATGGTTTGCTGAGTTCCCCCCACCCCGATCACGCTAGTGTGTGCCGGTAATAGTGGCCAATTTGCTGGCCATCTGACAGTCGGGATGATAGTAACATCCGCCCCTGTATCAATTAACATAGAAAGGGTTATTGATTGTCCGGTTTGATGGGTGATAATTATCTTTTCCTCAGGTTTCCCCTTTGCTATGTCGATTGCCAACATAATCTCCGGGGTACCTGTTGATCCAAATCCTCCTTGTCCCCTTTCACGAGTCTGGGCTTTTGGCACACAGGCTTGAAATGGTATTAATTGAGCAATTTTTGACTTTGCCGGTATGGTAAGAGGCGGGGTCAAGGTATATAACATGATTTTTATGACGCCGTGATAGTCCGAATCAATAAGTCCTGGCACCACAAATATACCTTTTCTAGAAACAGATGACCGACCAATAAGCAATGCACTTAATCCATGCCCTAACGGTCCCTTCTGGTCAGAATCAATTACTACGACTTCCGTGGAAGTCAGAGTAATGTCTACTGCTGTTGCCAGGTCCACTCCTGCGCTGCCGACTGTGGCGGCTGCGCAGCGGTCCAAGCACCCTGCATTTGTGTCGTCGCGCGCGGGTGAATCGCGCTCGACAACTTGTTTCCCGAGTTTTTGCACTCATGGGTATTGAAATAACTTCTCTTACAATGTATGCACCATTTCCGTGCCCGTGCAGTAGTTTGTCCGATCAGATTTGGATTAGGTGGACTCTTACAATTCCTTCTAAGATGACCTTGTTTCCCGCAATTAAAGCATTTTCCTACCCTTGGTTTTACAGCAGCTCCCACAGCTGCAGCCATTACAGTAGCTTTTTCTTGTTCGAGCATACGTTCAGCTGCCTCCAACAGATGTGCTGCATTTGACCCTCTTGGCAAATGACTGAGTGCCCTTTTCGTTTTCTCATTAGCATTATCAAATGCAAGCATATCCAAAAACTTAGTTTTCATGATTTCATCTAAATCAGGATGCGCCATTATAGCGATGTGCAAGCGATCAATAAATTTGCTGTACGGCTCTGTAGGTCCCTGCTGCACAGATGTAAATGCAGGCCGAACCTTATCATCAGGTATGCTAAGGATGGCTTTAAAGGCTAAATCTTGACTCAATTGCAAGACTTCATGGGCAAATCGCACTTGCAAATCAAGCGTCACAAATGGTCCCACTCCCATTAACATTTGCGCTTGCACCCCGCATAATGGATCCCCCTGTTGTCGCGGTATTGCGGCAGCTCTATCACAAGCAGTTTGCCAGTTTTGATAAAAGTGCAACTGTTGTGACGGAGAAAGTAACATTTGTGCAACCATTCGAGAATCATACGGAGTGAACAAATGAGAAGAAAAAATATGCTGTAACAGCGATTGCGAGTACGGTGACTTCAAGCCATACTGTGAAATGGCACTTTTAACTTCTTTTAAAATTTTCCAATCTAACGCTTCCCACGCGTATCCCCCATTATCAGCTACAACCGGAAAAGCCATAGGCAATAATTGCCCCTCAACCAATGCATCACGAATTACCCCTCTCCACCTCGCGGATGGATTCCCAAGGCCCCCCAGACTGCCCCCCGCCCCAACCCCGATCCCTGCCGAAGGCACTGGCGGCGCAAGGGGAGGGGGGGGTTAAAACCGGGAAAGTTAGGCGGGCCGTCAGGCGGAGAAGGCGTCGACTTTTCCTGCACTTTGTCCAGCCGCACTTCTAAGGCCTCCAATTTTTCCAACAACTGGTGTAGCTGGACTTCTTTAAGTCCGTTGTCGTGGTCGTCGATCCGCTCGCAACGAGATGGCGGCTCTGATGGTGGTAAAGGTGGAAAAAGTTGCGATGGTCTCACCGGTGACGGATCCCGTGAAGCGGCCACAGAGGCCGTGGATCTCTGCTGAGAAGACTGCAAGTCTTTGCTGGTAGATGAAGGTGGCGGCGGCAACGAATCAGCTACTTGTGTAGATGTCTCTGCGCTGGTTTGAGTCGGAGCCGAGTGACCCGATATTCCCCGGTCCCCCGCAGCTGTACGTCTTGGCGTTACAGCGGGTATGAGAGGCCCCGTAAAAAGCATGCTAGTAGCCGATCCCGACTCCCCCGTCGGAGTCAGCGCTGCAAACGCAGACGCCGCAGCTTTTCGCTCTGCTTGCATGTCTTTCAGAGAGTCAACAACCAATCTCCACACAGTGGGGTATTTGCTTGCCTCCTTGGACCCATTACTTATCTCTTCCCACAGCACTGCCCCAATTTTCTCCCAAATTGCGATTTGAAAGGCAGCATCCGCTGAGGGGATCAACTCTTTTCCCTTTGCCCAGTGTAGCAAAGCTCTCAAGGCAGGCTCGTTATAATTCGCTCCTCTCACAGAAAGGATGTCTTGGAGGAGTTTCACCACTGCTGACTCTTCCCTGGACAGTGTGGACCCCATCTCCTCCCCGGCCGCTCACCTGATCAGGGCGAGATTCCCAAACTTTTTGCGCTAGCGACTTCCGAGTGCCGGGGCAGCACCCGATATCGACCGGCTTCTGCCCCCTCCTTCTTGTCGGTCTCGTCGGTTTTATCCAACGCCGATCTGAGGGTCCCTGTTCGGGCGCCACTTGTTGACGCAGAAGTCCCGGACACAGCACACAGACCAATATGATCAGGCTTGTGCCAAAGTTTATTGCGCAGATAGCTCAGTATATATAGGCACTCTACTTGTCTATCATTAACACACACAAGTCTAATTGGATACATGTATTATTCACACGGCTAAATACCAAATAGGATTCACTCAGTAACATCTTAATGATTGGTTAACTATGACAGCATACGTTTCAAGGTTACAGTTAACATTCCTTCTCTGTGTATCTCTCTCAGTAGTTTTCCGTGCTAACTTTTCCCAAGGCTTCTGCACGTACACGAACTTTAGTAACCCTCAGGCGAGGCCTCAATGCCTGCGGGTCACTACCTTACAATTGTCAAGCAATTGTCTGGATTGCTCACATGCCCATTCACAGTCAAATAGCTCTCCACAGATATTCATTTGAGTGCCTACATACCAAAGCAGGCTACAGTGTGCCTGGTAATAGCAGATGATACAGAACAAAGATAGACTTCTTTTAGAAATGTAAACACAAATCCCCTTTTACATGGGCGTTTTACACCCACTTATAATACTCATTTAGGGAGTGTTGATTTCTAATTTAAGATGATTTAGCAATAAAAATAAAAAAAGATGCAAGAATTATTGCAGGATAACCCTGTCCTTAAATTGCCCCTGTTTTTGTCTCAACCTTTGTTCATTAGGTTTCCCTTACTACTTTTCAGCTCTATTATAACATGTACTTCAAAGGTAAACTTGCATACGGTGGCCAGATGTCTATTTGGTTAGCTATATTGCACTGTATTATATCTCTCTATGCAGTTTATTTTTGATAAATCATTTTGCATTCCTCAGAGAAAGAGAAGCATGATTGAAAGCCCTCAGTTCCCAAGGAATGGGTGCCTTTCAGAGACAGGTTAACAAAACTCAGGAAGTCCTATGAGGTCTTTCAGGATGAAAGTGGATTACTTTTTTTTTTTTTTTTTTTTTTTTTTCTGAATAATGTGTCTAACAAATCTTTTGAATTGGCCTCTCCTTATACGTTAAAAGTTTCTGGCTTGCAGCACTGTATCAATTGTTCCTCTTGCCAGTAGCACTCATACTCCTGTTTAACATTATCACTTTCATCATAATGAGTGTCTCTGTGATATGGAAGTAGAAAAAGAATTTGACAAGGTAAGACGGCATAGGACTCCTCAGATCGTTCAGCAAATGTGTTGCTTGGTCTCATGTCACCAGCTCAGACTTTCTTACCACAAACTCAGGTTTCTGATGAATTCTTTTATTTAAAGAAATGTAAATTTAAAGCAGTCAGAAAATTAATTCACTTCACTTCAATGAAGGTTATTCCCAGTTGAAACCCATTTAAGTGAGAGCAAAGCTGCGTCCAGCCAAATGAGAATGAAATGATTTCTCAGCACATCTGAATGTCAGACCAATACTTTGCAGCTTCAAAGCAGATTTAATCGCTCAGTTTTACATCAACACTCCATGTCTTGTCAGAGGCTGTGTCACAAACTCTGCAGTGCATTGCATTACTTAAAGAGAGATTGCTTTAATTTTAATCCCACAGAACTGATCTGCTCAAGAAAACTTTGTACCATTTCTTCATTCCTTTTATGTATAATTCGCGTAGCTGGGGCAAACAAAATACCTTATCTCTGCCTCCCCTCAGGCTTGAGAGAAACAGGAAATCCAAACTTCACTGGCAGTTTATTCTTATAGTGAAAATTAAGCACATTTGGATTGAAGTTATAAGCATTCTAAAGAGTTTATAACAGCTAGCATGCTAATTTTCAATGCTTCTTGTTGCCTTGGTAATCCTCACTTTTTTTTTTAAAGAAAAAATCATTCAAGCTACATACTCAAAACCCAGATTATTCTGATAAACTTGATTAGATTACTTTTTCTGGATTTCTTCTCTGGATGATAGGTCAAACAAATGTAGGGAGGTGTTTGTTTTCAACTCACCTGAATAACACATCTTTGCAATATAACTTTGAATAAATAGAAACTTTAATGCTCAAAAGTATATTAAACGGTATAGAGAAAGGTCTAATAACTTTTTAATGTATGTTTCTAGGAATAAAAAGGATTCATTTATGAAAAAGATGATTGGCACTATCTCTATAGTGGCAGTGCTTGGAATCACCTGGACGATAGGCTACTTCATGTTAATAAGTCATGAAGAAACAAGTCTGTTTTTCAGCTATCTGTTCTGCATTTTTAATGCTACCCAGGTAAAGTATTTAGTAATTTGGAGACTAATAGTGGAGATAATGAAAAAAAAAGAAGAGTCAGATCTATTTGTGCTATAGGTTGGTAAGTTAGTATAGGCTGGGAACTTGTTCGAAAGCAGTTACAGGGATTCAGAATTTTTGTTCAGAAAGTGATGCTATCCTTCTGCTCTGTCACTCATAAAATTCTTCCTATTGTATAAATCAATGTGGGATTTTATTTCAAGGTCACCACTGAAAAGACCTTCCTGTTGAGTGGCATCTCTTCTCTCAGATCATAGATACAATCATATTCAGAATGAATATCAGGAAAAAATTTCTCTATCAGCTGTGGGAAAGACTCCCAGGGAAGTAACTAGAACTTCATTGCTTGAGACCTTTCATGATGATCCTGAATAAAAGCCTACAGGAAAGCACCTGCCTCTGCCCACAGTCCTGCTGGATTATTGGCTTTATAGTCATACAGGGCATATGAAGTACAAAGTACGTGGATCAATGGATCCTTCATTATTACACCACTGAATATATTCTACAAAATAGCTAATTGGAAATATGTGAAAATCCCCCAAAACCCAAATGTTGTTTATTATCAGTTCGATCTATGGAAAACTGAGGGCCTGTACACCAGTGTGAATCAGATCTGCAAACTGTTTGCACAAAAAGTCCTGAAGTGATTATTGCCACACTGATGGATGGATTATGCCTATCATGATCACGATTCCTCTGTTCCTGGAATTGTGATCAGGGAACAGAGATCCTTTTATTCAGAACTATGAGGTTTTTTTGTTTGTGGTTTTTTTTTTTTTTTTTTTTTTTTTTGTGTGTGTGTGTGTATTTTTGTTTGGTTTTTTTTTGAACCCCAAGATTCTCCCGATTAGTCCTTGAAATGAGAATTTATAAGAATAGAACAAGTATAGAAATTTTGAAGTCCTGCTTCTACCCATGTGTCTGATTGAAGCGCTGACAGGGCACACCAGCCACATGTAATGCTTACAGTAAGCTCAAGCAGGTCTTACCTTCATCTTACCTACATAGCTAATACATTACAATGTGCAAATGAGGCGACCATAGTTGCAAATCCATAGTTACATGGAATACCTTTACTATTCAAAGTACTTCTTGTATTTCAAGGTATTAATGTTAGTGGTTACTGAAAATGGTTCCATGGTTGCTTTTCAAGACAAATAATACTGATTAATCTTTTCTGGGTTTAGAAGTAAAATACAAACTCCACGTTTTAATTAACAGGGACTTCAGATCTGTATTCTGTACACCTTCAGATCACCAGCCTTCAAGAACAAAGTTTCAAGCTGTTTCCTTTTATTTGGGTGCCAAGGGTATCCCTGTATCTGCATTCAAAAATTATGCTTCAAAAGCACAGCCTGCAAAACTCACAGGAAACTTTCAGATCAACACATACTTTATCAGAGAATATTTATTCGTCTACTTTCCCTAACTAAAGTTAGGAACCTGTAATTTGTGAAATATAATCCTGCATTTTTCATGGTTTACTTTATGTAGGTCTCACGGGTATCTTGAATGACATTATACCACTCCAGCTACAGGTAGCTTGAAATAGATCATAAGCCAAGACCATCAGGAGTCAAAAGCAGGACCACACATTAGCAAGATGGTGTGATTGTTATCCCACAGTGCAGTGCTAGATCCTCTGGCTGCTACTTGTACTTCATGTCACTGCGGAAGGTCTTTGAAAGGAGCTGAGGTTATTACAGTTTTATATTACAGGTGTATAGAAACTGTGCTATTTATGCCCTTCTCATTTTTCAGACCTGTTGAACATGTTTATCTAGCCTATGCACTGTAGCTCTCCTCTCCCTTTTGTAACAGCAGTTTTAATTTAATTAGAAACCAAAATATACACAAGCAAACAGAACTGTTCTTATAGTTTTTATTGGCCCTGGGCCCAAATTCTATTTACTACTTCAATAATATGTTGGCTTGGTCTTTCCAGAAGAAAATCTGTATCTTATAATGGTTTTCTACATTTCTTAGCTAAAATGTCTTTATTATAAATTGTAATTAGACAAAATATTCTGTTTTCATATTGCAAAGTGGGAAACAAAAAAAAAAAAAAAGTGAGATGCTTGAAAAAACAGGCTAGAAAAGAAGTTCTTTGTAAGCCTGTGTCATGGTTTAAGCCCAGCTGTAAATCAGCCACAGTTTGCTCACTCACTCCCCACTCTTTCTTCCCCCCTGCTCCCAGGGGAATGGGGAGGAGAATTGAAAGAATGTAACTCCCATGGGTTGAGATAAGAACAGTCCAGTAATTAAGGTATAACACGAACCACTACTGCTACCACCAATAATAATAATGACAAAGGAAATAACAAGGGAAGAGAATACAATCACTCACCACCCGCCAACTGATACCCAGCCCGACCCAGCAGTGAACCAACCCTTCCGGGTCCCTGCCCCTAGTTTTTACATCCTGAGCATGATGTGCTGTGGTATGGAATACCAATTTGGTCAGTTTAGGTCAGGTGTCCTGTCTCTGCTTCCTCCCAGCTTCCCCTCCTGGCAGAGCATGAGGCTCAGAAAGTCCTTGGTCAGACTAAATATTTGAGCAGTAACTAAAAACATCGGTGTTATTAGTGCTGTTCCCAGGCTGAAAGTCTGGACACAGCGCTGCACCAGCTACTAAGAAGGAACAAAAATGACTGCTACTGCTGAACCCAGTACAGTATGAAACATAAACCCTACCACATCACCCCCAGTGATGTGTGATAGGAAGCCTGTTTGCTTTTGGAGGCATATTGGTGTTACCAGAGTAGCAGCTGGAGTGTTTGTTAGCACCTCGCTCTGAACTGGCTCTTCTTTTCTTTTCTCTATCTCTATGTCTTTTGGCTTTATAGAGACCTCAGAAGAGAGGTCTCTTGACCTATGCATTAAGTGCTTGGTTTCTAAACTTAAGCTACAAGTAAATATAACTCCTCCTTCTCCACCCACCTTTTATTGATATTATTCAGTACAGAAATATTGAAAGCAATGTCAAAGGGAGAGAAGAGTTTCTGGATGTTGAAGCAAGGAGCAACATATGTTGGCTTGAGCACAACCGGTGCATGAAGGGCAAGCAGCTCCTCCCACTTGATGACTGAGCAAAGGGGTAAGGCTCACTGCAGTGGGCTCTTGACTAACAAATGGGAATAGTTATGCTGACTCATCCCATTCTCACCTGTGTGAGAAAAAAACCTAAGATATTTAGACGGGTAATTTAAAAAAAAACGAACTTATGTCTTTATTCTATCCTCTCATATTTGTATGTGGATATAACTGTATGAGTTTGCAATAACAGAATCAAAGCTCGCTAAAGACACAAGATTAGACAACAAGTTGAAAACGGCCAGAACTCTTGAGCAAAATGGAGTCACATAGCAAAAGAATTTGTAAAGGTAAAAGAAAAAAATGGGGGGGGAGGGCTTGATATGAGAAAAGCTAGTGCCTGGAAAACATAGTGTTATAGTACTTTCAGCTTAACTTAGGTCAAAGATAAAGAACAATGTTTGTGTTGTAAGTCTGTGGAATTTTGTGGCGCCACTAAACATAAGTGAATTATTTCACACCATTCTTCTAAAGTACCTTTAGCTTAACTTAAAGAACAATGTTTGTGTGGTAAGTCTGTGGTGAGATAACAGGATTTAGTGGCCCCACTAAACATGAATGAATTATTTCACACCATCCTTCTACTTATCAGTTGGTTTAGAGACCGTGCCTCCCAAACATCTGCTGGCTTTGGATACTCCTTGTCTGCTCATCCTGCAATAAATTTTGCAGGAAGGTCACACTGTTCTAAATCTTTGCCAGCTATCAGAAAAATTACACATATGGCTGGTTTCAGCTAGCTTTGTGATTACTGGGGCATCCAACTGAGCCAAAGGTGAAAAGTATACCATAAGAAAGACTCCTTCATCTTGAAGACCCCTGCCTGCATGAGGAAGACGGCTTACTTCATCCTCAAGACCCCTGCCCACAATCACCAGAGAGCAGTGCGCAGACGCCAAGAGGAGGAGACTTACGATAATAAGTTTCTGGAGCTAGTTATAATATTCCCCACCTGTATGTGGGAATTATGAATATATATATGACTCATGCAATAGTGAAAGTATATAAACCTGTAACAAATACTAATCAGTGCGCCTCTGGCTACGGTCACCCGCCCAGCGCTGTTGCTTTTGCTTTATTGACTGTCCCTCAATAAGACCCTGCTATCTCGATTAGTGGAGTGAGCTCGTATTTCACAGTTATGGCCAACACTGAGAATGTCTCACCTAACATGAAACATTTTCAGCATAAAAAAATCACACAAAACTCCACAAAATAAAACACATTTTGTTTGTTTGGTTTGGGTTTTTTTTGTTTGCTGTTTTTTTTTTTGTTTTTTTTTTTTTTTTTTTTTTTTTTGTTTTTTTTTTTTTTCTTTTTTAATCCAGGGAATCCTGATTTCAAAAATGGGACAAAGGAATATGACCTTTTTCATTATATATGCTTAATTGTTACAGGAACAATAGTTCAGCTCTTATTTACACGTGGAATATATTGAACCTAATAATGTACCTAACTTTGGTATTCTTTGTGATGTGTAGGCTTTAAGGATCACAAAGTTTCTTCTTGTTAACACTTTGGAAACTCTGGAGAAGGGCTGAGCCATTGGCACAAAGGTATGAAATACGAGTGGCAGAGAGTGCAATGGACGGAAAAGTCCTGTTCTCCAGGTTGCTTTTCTGTATTTTTAGAAGCACAGACACTTTTTTTTTTTGCATTGAAAATGACCTTATTATTTCAAAATATTTCCAAAAACTTATCAAAGTCCTAAACCACACCCCTCCTCTTCATCTTTAATACGAAAAACTCAGCAAATCAGCTTCAGATTCCTGTTTTTCTCCCTTAGGTGGACAAGCTCCTAATGCAAGCTGGGAAGCCGAGAGGGACAGCCCTGAGTGCGGGGAAGGACAGCCTATCAGGACAACGACTAATCGGGGACGGTCACACTCTCAGCGTGATGCTTCCGGTATCTGGCGAGCACGCTGGAATTTTACGCCCGATTTTCCATCCCCGCACCGCCATCCTCTGAGGATGAGCCCAAGCTCACGTTTTGAAACAAACCCCCTCTCACAGAGAGGCTTCACCCCCGAACCTGGCTCACACACTTCGTCCACTCCCTGGGAGCCAAAGGCGGGAGCTCGGCCTGCTGGAGGAGGGCGGAGGGCTCACCCCACCCTCCCTGACACCCACCAACGGCCGTCACTCACAAGCCCAAAACCCCGCCGTCTGGGCTGACGTGTCGGCTCACGGGAGGGTGGAGGGGGAAGGGGAAGGGGAAGGGGAAGGGGAAGGGGAAGGGGAAGGGGAAGGGGAAGGGGAAGGGGAAGGGGAAGGGGAAGGGGAAGGGGAAGGGGAAGGGGAAGGGGAAGGGGAAGGGGAAGGGGAAGGGGAGGGGAGGGGAGGGGAGGGGGAGGGGAGGGGAGGGGGAGGGGGAGGTGGAGCTGCGCTGCCGGAGCGTGCGCGCTGCGGCACTTGCCGCTGGAGTGCGCATGCGGATGACTTGCGCAGGCCCGGCAGTTGCAGCCGTCCCTCCAACCCGTTCGTCTGCTTGCCACGTACTAGCGGGGGTGGCCGCGCCTGGGCTCCGACTCGGCCGGGGCTGGGGGTGTCTATCGGCGGGACCGCGGAGAAGCTAGAGTAAGACCACGGGGTTGCTCACCCCTCACCCCGCGCTGTTGCAGGGGGAGCTGTTGCCGCGGGAGCCGCTGCCGCGTGTGCGAAGGCGGCGGGAGGGGTGGCTGCGGGCTAGGGGTGAGCCTTCGCCTTCGCTCCCCGGTTCCAAGGGCGACGCCGGCCCCTGGCAGAGAGGCAGGGAGACGCCTTGCTTCCTTCTGCGAGGGTCTGAGGGAGGCTGGAACCGCCGCCGGGGCTTTTCGGCCTGGGGAGAGGGGGTGAGGGCTGGCAGGGGCCTCCCCTCTCCCTCATATCGCAAGGCTCTTGCATGTCAACCCCTGCTCACCAAGCCTTGTCCCCTTTGGGAGCCAGGGGAACTGTAGACTCCTCTCTTACCGACACGGAATAGGTATGATTTCTGCTCCCCACTGAGTCAGTCCTATGCTTTTCAGAACTGGAGAAAACCAAAAAGAGCTCTTCTTTCTGCTCCCATCCCCTTTGCCCTTCAGCTGTCTTGGGAAAACTCATCACTCTGGTGAGTGGGGTTTGGGATGCAGTGCTGCTTGGCCCTGTTTATGTATGCTTCACCTTTTTCTTTTCCTTGTTTTGACAGAGGGGAAAGTGAAGCAAGAATGCCTGTTCTTCCCTTGCTTAGGCAAGGCTGATTTTCTCCCCTGCCGTGCAAAAAGGGTAGTGAAATCCAACATGGTTATGATGTCATGGCTCAAGAAAGGATCATGAAGTGACTGACATAGATTGGGCAGTTGCTGTCCACACACACCATTCGGATTGGTGCATGGTGTGAATAGGAAGTGAGCCAAGAGAAGAGGAAACAATCTGTAGCCCCAAAATGCACGTGGTACATCAGGAAGGCTAGAAAGATGTCAATGAGATTCTTACGAAAAATAGCCTTTCTGAAACAGGAAAATGCTAGTGCATTATTTTTGTTTGTTTTGTATTTTCCCCTCAATAAAGTAGACACAATGATTGGTTCTGTCAGAAAGCTCATTTGTGTGTATTCTGGATGTCTTTGCTGAAAAACTTAAGTCATCCATTCAGCTGTGTCACAGTGAGGGAAGAAAAGCTTGAGTGCAATGTAATTTAATAAATAGAACATTGTACATACTTTCCTGTAGCAGTTGCAGTGTTTGGAATCTGTCTCTTAAAATCTGAAGGCCTTCAAAGCAGAATGGAAAACAGCTGGACAAAAGTGCATTTAAGTGCAACCTTTTCGTAATCATTGATAGACACAGTGGATTTCTGCAAGTAATATTGGTAAATAAGACACTATAGTTCTGCAAGTACATTATAGTAGTAGGTTTCCTTGCACAAAGATACAAATGATGCATTCAGTCTGTTGAAAGGCCACAGGAGCTCAGATATGTCCATAGCAACCTGTATCTTTAGGAATTACAGATGAGGTTCAATTCTTAATATTGTCGGTTTCCAAGTAGCTTACATTGTAATGCTAAAGAAGCAATATCAGTGCCCAGCTCTAATGCTTAAACAACACAAGATGGTAGCTATATGAACTCTCTAAGTTGAACCACTCTTAGATACTTTATCTATATCCTGTATTCGTGCATTGCAGTAAATTTTACCTGGACCCGTAGCAAGATTTGGGTGAAAGAGGCATCATCTTCATGCATTACTCATTCATAAAAGATGAGTGAGGAGACAGAAGAGTAGTCTCTTCCTGGTCACCTGGTTAGTATGTCGCAACAATCTTGCCCTCTCCCAGCCAGGAGTGAGTACAGCTCTTTTTAAAGGTCAACATTTCATACCCAGGATGAGGGGAGCAGCTGCCAGCCTGTGAGAACCAGAGGAGAGTGCCTTTATTCTCTGGGGTTTCCTTGTCCTGTATGTCATGTATCTATCTTGTATGTCTGTGTCTGTCTTGTATGTCATGTATCTTCTATGTCATGTATCTGTCCCAGTTTACTTCCAGATAAGTTGAAAGAGGAGAGCTGGGAAGGCCAGTTTAATGTGGATGAGAGGAACCTACTTTCTTCTTTGATTATATATATATATATGAGACAAGAGTGATGGTATATTGATGGTATATATGGGATCTGAGCATGACGTGAATGGTATGGAATAAGGGGTGGATACTGTCCTAGGTTCAGCAGTAGCAGTCATTTTTCTCAGCCTTAATAGCTGGTGCAGTGCTGTGTTTTTGACTTTCAACCTGGGAACAACGCTGATAACACCAGTGTTCTTAGTTGTTGCTAAGTAATGTTTACTTATTTTCAGAGCAACCTTATACACACTTGGGCCAAAGAGTATGGCATTGAGTGGGTATCACATCCCCTACCAAGCACCAGTCTCTGGGAAAATTGAAATCCAATGGGGCTTCCCCGCACAGGGTAAAGGCAAACCCACTCGTGGGATTGCTTTTGCTCAGGGATCTGGATATACTTGATGGGTAATGCGTGAAGATGGGGAAGTCTGATGTGTACCTCAAGGGGATTTGATTTTAGGGTGAATGATCTATAAAAATCATGTCGTGTATGCAAATGAGAGGCAAGGAGAAGAGTGCCAACTAGCATACACTTGTTGTTTGTGAGGGGGAGCACAATTACATTCTCCATTGGACTGGTCTGTATACTAAATCATTGTCTTATAGTTCTGGATATTAAACACTTGTAATAAAGAGGTGGATTACAGAAACTTCATGCAACTCATCACATTGGCTTTCCAGCAGAACAAACTACAAGCTGATTTCAGGGTAGATAATAGTTTAAAGTGGTTATGTATTTTGATTGCATTTCCTTCTTGCCCAGTTTGGTGGCTTTTCCCGTGGGAAGGTGGCATTAATAATTCCTTTCCTCTTATCCTAATTCTGTGCAGACTGTCCGTGAAGACACACTACTTAATGCCACAGATGGTTTACCCTTAAGCTAAGAAACGAGCTTCCAGATTTTTGTACTGCTAAATCAATGAAAGTTCATTATTTTTAACCTGGGGTTTTAAGATGGAGGCTGTGCAAATGAATATTTTGAAACTGCTGAAGAGTACTGTCCTATAAAGGGACACCTTACTGTTAGGAATTCCTACATGCAATTACAAAACTTAGAAAAAATAAGCTTCTGTTATGAAATTAAAACTCTTGTTCAAGATCTTTGGTTTAGGTAAACTTCAAACTTCATGCTACTCACAATGTGATTGTTACATTATGGATAAAACAGTGACTTTTTAGTAGTGTATATTCACTGCTATGTTCTGAAGTGAAAAAAATGATGTTAAATGTGTAATTGTAAAGAATTGAAATGAAATAATGTTTTTATTTTTACTTTTATGTAGCTTCCTGTTTTCTGGCACTGATAGTGCATGGCGGTTTATCCTAACTCAGTTCTGAAGTGAGGTGGAAAATCTGTCCCAATAATCCAGCATCAGTAAGACAGACAAAGGTAATGGCAAATATATGTTTTTGGAAAGGAGGTGAAAGAAAACCTGTGCATGGCTGCTGTTTTATCTTTTTAATGCTTTCAATTAAAAAAAAAAAGAAAACCCAACAAACAAACAACTTCTGCAAAGCCCTATGCTTTTACAACCAACTTAGTGTTAATTAGCATGAGTTGATGTGCCTGCAGTCAAGACTCTTATGTTGCAAAACATGAATAATGTATTAGTGAGCATTAATAGTACTATAAACTTCACTGTTTTGTTGTAATGTCTCAGCAGCAACATGTCTGTGGTAATTGTAGGTACCTTTTCGCTGCAGTGAGGCTGTATCTGCCTACCTCCTGTTTTGTCTGGTTAGGAGAATGAGTTTTGTTCAATAGTTGCATGTCTTTTTTTTTTGGATGCTGTCCTGGGTTCAGCAGTAGCAGTCATTTTTCTCAGTCTTAGTAGCTGTGGTTTTGACTTTGAGCCTGGGAGCAATGCCGATAACACTGATGTTTTTAGTTGTTGCTAAGTAATGTTTACTCTGACCAAGGACTTTTCTGAGTCTCATGCTCTGTCAGGGAGGAGGGTAAGTTGGGTGGAAGCAGAGACAGGACACCTGACCCAAACTAGCCAAAGAGGTATTCCATACCACAGCACATCATGCCCACTATATAAACTGGGGAAGTTACACGAAAGGGCTAGATCAGTGCTTGGGTCGGGCTGGGTATCGGTCAGCGGGTGATGAGCGGTTGTATTCTCTTCCCTTGTTATTTCCTTTATCATTATTATTATTGGTGGTAGCAGTAGTGGTTTTGTGTTATACCTTAGTTACTGGACTGTTCTTATCTGAACCTGTGGGAGTTACTTTCTTTCGATTCTCTTCATCTCTCTAGGATTGGGGGGAGGAAAAGGGGGGAGTGAGTGAGTGGCTGTGTGGTTCTGGGTTGCTGACAGAGCTTAAAACTACGACAGTTCTTTGTGGTGCCCAACGTGGGGCACTAAGGGTAGAGATAATGACATATCTGACTGGCATGTGTCTAATCGTATTTGTGATAAGCATTCATTGTTTTGGATTAATAGTCACTTGTCACAATGCTGATTTATTGGCTCTCAAAGTTGTTGCTATTGATCTCAGAGTTTCAGCATGTTGTACCTTACTTACAGCAGGTATTTGCTGTTTTAATGCTTATAGGCTGGGGGGCCTGGGCTAAGGTTCTTGTTTCACTGTACTTTGTGGTAATGACTTGTAATACAGTAGACTCATTGATCATGAAACTGATCTGGCTTGCGTTCCCAGTGTGGTCATCACCTGTATACTTTGGGAGGTATATTAATGGAAGTGTTTAGCAATTACACATCTTTTTCCCCCTCCTCGGGTGGTCAGCCTGTGAAGTAGACATTCCTGTACATTCCCAGTCATGTCTGTCCTTCCCCCCCCCCCCCCCCCCCGACTATTTACAGCATCATTTGAGAGTTCTGAAGGTTTTGAATGGCCTTTGGGTACCTTGGAGACCTGCTTGCTGATTGTGATGGGGATCACCATGTTGGCATGCATACAGAGTGTGTTTTACCCATGACCATTTCGTCTGATCTCGGAAGTTAAGCAGAGTTGGGTTTGGGCCTTGTCTAGGATTAGGTGATGATATAAGAGGACCAAGAGATTTTCCCTGAGGCTAAACAGTCATGAGTGGTAGGGTGTGTGGGATAGTATGGGCGAGTATCTAGGCCAGTGGGCCCCTCCAGTGCTTTGGGACTTCACTGCCGAACAAGTGCAGAATCCAGAAAAATTAGTAAAACACTTAAATGAGGTATGTTGTCATCCTGGTCATACCAGAGAGGGACAAATCATGGCAACGTGCTGGGGCTTGGCCTATGCTTACAGAGCCCTGTTCAACACTATCCAGCACCTTCAAAAGGAAAAAATTGTCCCTGGATCTGATGGCAAAGCAACAAACACAGCTACTCAAACTCCAAATACAGCAGCTACTCAAACTCCAGTACAACAGATAATGCAGCTACTCCAAGTACACCAACTACACCAATCCCAGTGTCACGTACAGCAGCTACTCAAACTCTTTGACTACAACAGACAACACAGCTAATCCAGTTCCAAGCACAACAACTGCACCAACCCCAGCGACAAGTACAGCAGCTACCCAAACCCCGACAACAGATACTGCAGCCACTCCAACCACAGTGATAATCACTGTAGCTAAACCAGAAGACCAATTCGTGCCAATATCAGTTGCCCCTGTACTCAAGGGGAAAAGCAAAAAAGAGGCAAGAAAGATGAAGAAACAATGCACTTACTACACAGAAGAGCATCTGATCAGGAGTTATTATCACGTGAATCAGGGGAAGAAGAGGTGACTTCTTGACCCTGGACCTCAACTGAGCTATGGAATATGCAAAGAGATTTTACCTGTCAACCAGGGAAGCACATCATCACCTGGTTTCTCTGGTGCTGGGACAATGGGTCTGATGGTCACGAACTAGAAGGTAGGGAAGCCAAGCAGCTGGGTTCACTTGCTAGGGAAGGGGGAATTGACAAAGCAGTGGCAAGACAGAAAAAGTCCCTCAGCCTTTGGAAGCGGCTCTTGGCAGCTGTGAAAGAAAGGTTTCCATACAAGGACGATGTCATGCGTCATTCGGCCAAGTGGACTACTCTAGAGAAAGGCATCCAGTCTCTGAGGGAATCAGCCGTTGTAGAGATGATCCATCACAGGCCGAATGCCAGGAATGCACCCTCAGATCCAGATGAAGGCAAATGTACCTGACCCATGTGGTGGAAATTTACATGGAATGCACTATCATCATATGCCCACTCATTGGCAGCAGCAACCTGGAATGACGTAGCACATCCAACAGTGGATGAAATGATTTGTCAACTCCGAGAATTTGAAGACAATCTCACCCCTTCCATCATTTCAGCTGTGGAAAAACTGTCTCAGGAGTTCAAACAACTGAGAGATGATCTGTCCAATCTATCCAGCTCCTCACATATACTAACCTATGTCTCAGCTATTAACAAAAGGCATCCTACTGCTTGAGAGAGCAGATGTAGAAGGTATATGCCACGGGCCACCCTATGGTTTTACCTGCGGGTTCACGGAGAAGACATGGTGAAGTGGGATGGAAAACCTACCTCAGCTCTGTAGGAACAGGTGTGTGAATTGAAGAGGAGAACAAAGGCCAAGGATGATCATCCTATGAAAGCTGCAGCTTCAGTCTCCGGTGAGCAGGTTCACAGATGGAGTGGAAGAGCTGATCTTACTCCAGCTCCAGTGATAAAGAAGAATAATCCCTTTCTACAAGACGTGTCCAATGTTGCGATGACTATTAGAGGAGCCCTGACTCCAGCCAGGTGGAGGTAGGGGACAGTCGGATTTACTGGACTGTGTGGATCAGATGGCCTGGCACATCAGTCCCACAGAAGTATAAGGCTCTAGTAGATACCGGTGCACAGTGTACCCTGATGCTGTCAAGGGGTGGAACACATTTCTATTTCTGGAGTGACATGAGAATCCCAAGAGTTGACTGTACTGGAGGGTGAAATCAGCCTGACTGGGAGGAAGTGGCAAAAGCACCCCATTGTGACTGGTCCAGAGGCTCCATGTATCCTTGGCAGAGACTACCTCAGGAGAGGGTACCTCAAAGACCCAAAAGGGTACCGATGGGCTTTTGGTATTGCTGCTTTGGAGACAGAGGAGATTGAGCAGCTGTCCACCTTGCCTGGTCTCTCAGAGGATCCTTCTGTTGTGGGGTTGCTGAAGGTCGAAGAACAAGTGCCAGTCGCGACCAGAACAGTGCACCAGCGGCAATATTGCACCAGCTGAGACTCCCTGATTCCCATCTGTCAGCTGATCCGTAGACTGGAGAGCCAAGGAGTAATCAGTAGGACCCGCTCACCCTTTAATAGCCCCATATGGCCAGTGCGAAAGCCTAACGGAGAGTGGAGACTAACAGTAGACTATCATGGCCTGAATGAAGTCACACGACCCTTGAGTGCTGCCGTACCGGACATGCTAGAACTTCAGTATGAACTGGAGTCAAAGGCAGCCAAGTGGTATGCCACGATTGATATTGCCAGTGCATTTTTCTCAATTCCTGTGGCAGCAGAGTGCAGGCCACAGTTCGCTTTTACTTGGAGGGGCATCCAGTACACTTGGAACCGACTGCCCCAGGGGTGGAAACACAGCCCTACCATCTACCATGAACTGATAAAGACTTCACTGGAACAGGAGCAAGGTCCAGAACACCTGCAATACATTGATGACATTATCGTGTGGGGCGATACAGCAGAAGAAGTCTTTGAGAAAGGGAGAAAAATAATCCAAACCCTGCTGAAAGCCAGTTTTGCCATAGAATGGAGTAAGGTCAAGGGACCTGCACAGGAGATTCAGTTTTTGGGAATAAAATGTCAAGATGGACGTTGCCAGATCCCCACAGACGTGATCAACAAGATAACAGCAATGTCTCCACCAACTAATAAGAAACACAAGCTTTCTTGAGTCTTGTGGAGACTACACATCTTCTTAGATGTGGGGAATGCACAGTTTCTTAGGTTCTGGAGAATGCACATCCCAAATTACAGTTTGATTGTAAGCCCTCTTTATCATGTGACCCAGAAGAAGAGTGTTTTTAATTGGGGCCCTGAGCAACAACAAGCCTTTGAACAAATCAAAAGGGAGGTAGTTCATGCAATAGCCCTTGGACCAGTCTGAACCAGGCCAGATGTAAAAAATGTGCTCTACACCGCAGCTGGGGAGAATGGTCCTACCTGGAGCCTCTGGCAGAAAGCTCCAGGGGAGACTCAGTGTCGACCCCTCAGCTTTTGGAGTTGGGCATACAGAGGATCTGAGGCCAGCTATGCCTCAACTGAAAAAGAGATACTGGCAGCCTATGAAGGGGTTCAGGCTGCTTCAGAAGTGATTGACACTGAAGCACAGCTCCTTCTAGCACCCCAGTTGCCCTTGCTGGGATGGATGTTCAAAGGCAGGGTCTCCTCTACACATCATGCAACTGATGCTACATGGAGTAAGTGGGCTGCACTAGTTACACAACAAGCTCAAATAGGAAATCCCAGTCCAGGAATTTCAGAAGTCATCATGGACTGGCCAGAGGGCAAAGATTTTGAAGTGTCACCAGGGGAGGAGGTGACGCGTGCTGAAGAGGCCCCACCGTATAATAAACTGTCAGAAAGTGAAAAGCAGTATGCCTTGTTTACTGATGGGTCCTGCCATATTGTGGGAAGGCATCATAGATGGAAGGCAGCTGTATGGAGTCCTCGACAACAAGTTGCAGAAACTGCTGAAGGAGAGAGTGAATCGAGTCAGTTTGCTGAGGTCATATCCATCCAAAGTCAGTTTGACCTCGGCCAAAGCCGAGGTCAAAGCCAGCTGGCCTTGGACATTGCTGAACGAGGGAAGTGGCCAGTAATTTATCACTATACTGACTCATGGTTGGTGGCCAATGCCCTGTGGGGGTGGTTGCAGCAATGGAAGCAGAGCAACTGGCCATGCAGAGGTAAATCCATCTGGGCTGCTGCACTGTAGCAAGATATTGCTGCCCTGGTGCTCTAGAACCTGGTGGTGAAGGTATGCCATGTAGATGCTCATGTACCCAAGAGTCGGGCCACTGAGGAACACCAGAACAACCAACAAGTGGATAAAGCTGCTAAGATTGAAGTGGCTCAGATGGACTTAGATTGGCAACATAAGGGTGAAGTATTTTTGGCCTGGTGGGCCCATGATACTTCAGGCCATCAAGGCTGATATGCAACATATAGATGGGCTTGTGGTTGAGGGGGGGAGTTAACAGTGGACACTATAGCCCAGGTTATTCATGAGTGCGAAACGTGCTGCAGTTAAGCAAGCCAAGTGGTGAAAGCCTCTTTGATATGGAGGATAAGTACAAATGTGGGGGGAAGGCCTGGCAGATTGATTATATCACACTCCCACCAACCCACTAAGGCAAGCACCATGTGCTTACCATGGTGGTAGCAGCCACTGGATGGCTGGAAACATACGCTGTGCCCCATGCCGCTGCCTGGAACACTATCCTGGGCCTTGAGAAACAGGTTTTGTGCGACACAGCACCCCAGAGAATTGAGTCAGACAGTGTGACTTATTTCCGGAACAACCTTTTAGACACTTGAGCCAAAGAGCATGGCAATAAGTGGGTGTATGACATCCCCTGCCATGCACCAGCCTCTGGGATAATTGAACGGTACAATGGGCTGTTAAAAACTACACTGAGAGCAATGGGTGGTGGGACTTTCAAGGTTTGGGATACACATTTACCTAAGGCCACCTGGTTGGTCAACACCAGAGGGTGTGCTAACAGGGCTGGCCCAGCCCAGTCAGAACTGTTATGTACTGTAGAGGGGGATAAAGTTCCAGTGGTGCACATACTGGGGAAGACAGTCTGGGTTATTCCTGCTTTAGGTAAAGGCAAGCCCGATCATGGTATTGCTTTTGCTCAAGTACCTGGGTATAGTTGGTGCTTCACCTCGGAGCAGCAACTTGCCCCGAGGGAGCTTCAAGTCCTCGACAAGGCCTGCCCGGGAGCCTGCAGCTCCGCGGAGGCGAGCGGCTGACTCAGAGGGGGCGGCGTCAGGAGGACCTGCGGCAGACCTGACTGGTTAAAAACCTGCCCCAGGGAGCGCGAGCGACCCGGAGCGCAGCGAACAGGGCGGGCAAACAGGGCGGGCTCGAAGCAGTTTGCGCGGGCAGGCGAGCGGGGTGGTGAGCACTCGTCGTACGGGTAAGGCTCGGTCTGGGAGCTCTGCTCTGGCTGCGCCGGTGGTGGCCAGCGTGGGTACCCAGACGGAGCCGACAGGAAGGGAGGCTGTAGTGCAGAGCTCGGGGTATCCTAAGGGAAGGGTGAGCAATGGGCGGGGCTACACTCTGCGTTCCCTGGTGGAGGTCCTCCTGCAGCAGGTGGCTGAACTGCAGGAAGCTGTTACCAGGATGAAAGGTGTCAGGGAAGCTGAGGGGGAGCAGCACTGCTTGCTCCAGGACCAGACTGTTCCGGGGCCTCGAGTGTCTACTGTTGCCCCTGCAGGAAAGGAGGCTACTAACCCAGGAAAGGAGGCTGCTAACCCAGGAAGCTGGGAAAAGGTAACAGAAAAAAACAACAAAAAAAGGAGGAAGGGGGTAATTAAAAGCAAGGGGCTTCCTCCTACATCTGTTGTCCCCACCCAGAACCGCTTTGCTATCCTGCAGGGGGCTGATGAGCAACAGCGCTCCCACCAGGCGCAACCAGCTAGTGCACTGGTAAAGAAGGTCACTACTGGTGCTGCCAGGAAAAAGCGGCGGGCAGTAGTAGTAGGGGACTCTAATCTGAAAGGCACAGAGGCACCCATCTGCCGGCCTGACCCAGCCTCAAGGGAGGTGTGTTGCCTGCCAGGGGCTCGGATCAGGGATGTGGCCGAGAAGCTGCCTGCTCTAGTTGGTCGCACTGACTATTACCCACTCCTGGTAATCCATGTGGGTGCTACTGATATAGATAGTAGTAGCCCGGAGACTATAAAGAAGGACTACAGGGCTCTGGGAGAGGTGGTTAGGGGCTCTGGAGCTCAGATTGTCTTTTCGTCAATTCTCCAGGATACAGGGCAGGACCTTGAAAAGGCTAGGAGGATTGCGCAGGTTAATAAATGGTTAGAAGGGTGGTGCTATAGTCAGGGGTTTGGGTACCTTGAACATGGGACTCAATATAGTAGGCCAGGTCTACTGGGGGCTGGTGGGGCTGGTCTGACAAAGAAGGGGAAGAGGGGATTTGGTAGGAGGCTTGCCAGGCTGGTCAAGGATGCTTTAAACTAGATGTGTTGGGGGAGGGGGGCGGCATTCCATCCCAACACACCCAGTCGGTTGGCAGCACCTACAGTAAACGTTGGGAGCATTGTAGGGATATTCCAGATGCTCCAGCCAATGAGCCAGCTTCAAATGGATCTTGGCTCAAATGCCTCTACACAAATGCCCGTAGTATGGGGAACAAACAAGAGGAATTAGAGATGTGTGCACATCTGCGGGGGTATGATATCATAGGTATCACAGAAACATGGTGGGATGGCACCTATGACTGGTGTGTTGGAATAGAAGGTTACCGGCTCTTTAGGAAAGACAGGCCTGGCAGACGGGGAGGGGGAGTTGCTATTTATGTTAGGGATAGGCTAGAGAGTATGGAACTCTGTCTGGGGACAGGTGAGCAGTCGACAGAGAGTTTGTGGGTCAGGGTTAAAGGGAGAACAGCGATGGGTGACATTATTGTGGGGATCTGTTACAGACCGCCTGACCAAGGGGACTTGCTGGACGAAGCGCTCCATAGGCAGATAGGAGCAGCCTCACGCTTGCAGGCCCTTGTTCTCATGGGAGACTTCAACCACCCTGATATCTGTTGGAGGGATGGTACGGCCCGGCACAAGCAATCCAGAAGGTTCCTCGATTGCGTGGAAGACAACTTCCTTCTGCAAGTAATTGAGGAGCCGACAAGGAGAGGTGCCATGCTTGACCTCGTCCTCACCAACAGGGAAGGGCTGGTTGGGAATGTAACGCTCCAGGGCAGCCTTGATTGCAGCGATCATGAGATGGTTGAGTTTGAGATCCTCAGGACAGTGAGAAGAGCGTGCAGCAAGCTCACTGCCCTGGACTTCAAGAGAGCAGACTTTGGCCTCTTCAGGAACCTGCTCAGTAAGGTTCCATGGGATACAGCCCTAGAGGGCAGGGGGGCCCAAGACTGTTGGTTGATATTCAAGGCTCACCTGCTGCAAGCTCAGGAGCGCTGCATCCCAACTAGAAGGAAGTTCAGCAGGAGGGCCAGGAGACCTCCTTGGATGGATAAGGAGCTGCTGAGCAAAATTCGAAAGAAAAAAGAGGCTTATAAAAGGTGGAAGCAAGGTCAGGCGGCCTGGGGAGAATACAGGGATGTTGTCCGGGAAGCTAGGGACCAGGTTAGGAAAGCTAAGGCCCACTTAGAATTAAACTTGGCTAGGGATGTTAAGGATAACAGGAAGGGATTTTATAGGTACATTGCCGATAAGAGACAGGTTAGGGACACCGTGGGCCCTCTCCAGAAGCTATCGGGAGAACTGGCTACCCTGGATTTGGAGAAGGCTGAGGTTCTTAATGACTTCTTTGCCTCAGTCTTTACGGGCAAATGCTCTGTCCACACCACCCAAGTCTTGGAAGGTAGACGCGGGGACGGTGAGGGTGGGGACCGTGGGCCCACTGTGGGGGAGGATCTTGTTCGGGACCATCTTAAGAACCTGAATGTATACAAGTCCATGGGTCCGGATGAAATCCATCCACGGGTCCTGAAGGAGCTGGCAAATGAAGTTGCTAAGCCACTGTCCATCATATTTGAAAAATCATGCCAGTCAGGTGAAGTTCCCGATGACTGGAAAAAGGGAAATATAACCCCCATTTTTAAGAAGGGAAAAATGGATGACCCGGGGAATTACAGACCAGTCAGTCTCACCTGTGTGCCTGGCAAAATCTTGGAGCGGATTCTCCTGGAAGGCATGCTAAGGCACATGAAAACCAACAAGGTGCTTGGTGACACCCAGCATGGCTTCACTAAGGGGAAATCCTGCCTAACCAATCTGGTGACCTTCTATGAAGGGGCTACGGAACTGATGGACAGGGGCAGAGCAGTTGATGTCATCTGCCTGGACTTGTGTAAAGCCTTTGACACTGTCTCCCATGACATCCTTGTCTCTAAGTTGGAGAGACATCAATTTGATAGGTGGACCACTCGGTGGATAAAGAACTGGCTGGATGGCTGCATGCAAAGAGTAGTGCTCAGTGGCTCAATGTCCAGCTGGAGACCAGTAACGAGTGGTGTCCCCCAGGGATCGGTGTTGGGACCGGTCTTGTTCAACATCTTTGTGGGTGACATGGACAGTGGGATTGAGTGCGCCCTCAGCAAGTTTGCCAATGACACCAAGCTGTGTGGTTCGGTTGATACATTGGAGGGAAGGAATGCCATCCAGAGGGACCTTGATACGCTTGTGAGGTGGGCTGATGCCAACCTGATGAAGTTCAACCATGCTAAATGCAAAGTCCTCCACCTGGGTCGGAGCAATGCCAGGCACAGCTACAGGTTGGGCGGGGAGGAGATTGAGAGCAGCCCTGCAGAGAAGGACTTGGGGGTGTGGGTTGATGAAAAAATGAACATGAGCTGGCAGTGTGCGCTTGCAGCCCAGAAAGCCAACCGTATTCTGGGCTGCATCAAAAGGAGTGTGACCAGCAGGTCGAGGGAGGTGCTCCTGCCCCTCTACTCTGCTCTCGTGAGACCTCACTTGGAGTATTGCGTGCAGTTCTGGTGTCCTCAACATAAAAAGGACATGGAAGTGTTAGAACAAGTCCAGAGGAGGGCCACGAAAATGATCAGGGGACTGGAGCACCTCTCGTATGAAGATAGGCTGAGAAAGTTGTGTCTGTTGAGCCTGGAGAAGAGAAGGCTGCGTGGAGACCTCATAGCAGCCTTCCAATACCTGAAGGGGGCCTATAGGGCTGCTGGGGAGGGACTCTTCATTAGGGACTGTGGTGAGAGGACAAAGGGTAATGGGTTTAAACTTAAACAGGGGAGGTTTAGATTGGATCTGAGGAAGAAATTCTTTACTGTGAGGGTGGTGAGGCCCTGGAATGGGTTGCCCAGGGAAGTTGTGAATGCTTCATCCCTGGCGGCGTTCAAGGTGGGGTTGGACATAGCCTTGGATGGCGTGGTTTAGTGGGAGGTGTCCCTGGCCGTGGCAGGGGGGTTGGAACTCGATGATCTTGAGGTCCTTTCCAGCCCTTACTATTCTGTGATTCTGTGATTCTGTATTGCTGAAAGATGGGGAATTTTGATGTGTACCTTGAGGGGATTTGATTTTAGGGGAAAACAGCCAATGAACTCAGTTGTGTGTTGTTGCCTGATATGTAGCACTTCTGTAGCCCACCAACTAGATGTGTTGAGGTCACCAGCGATAAGACCCTGACTTTCCTCTGACCGTCATTCCAGCAAAGAATGAACTTTGATGAATCCAGATGAACTCAGCAGTGACCAGACGAGTTCCATGGTGTCATCAGCAGGCAGCAATAAAGCACTGCACACTGTCTCCTGCTCTGAGAGATTGTTACAAGAGGTGGAGCCAGACGTCATGGACTGGATGAACTCAGCAGCTTTGTAGGGGTTGGTCCTTGGACTGAGGAATGATATCTGTCTTTGTGTGTGTGTGGATATATATATGAGACAAGAGTGATGGTATGTTGAAAAATGTGGGATCCGAGCATGATGTTAATGTTATGGAATAAGGGGTGGATACTGTCATGGGTTCAGCAGTAGCAGTCATTTTTCTCAGTCTTAATAGCTGGTGCAGTGCTGTGTTTTTGCATTTCAGCCTGGGAACAGCACTGATAACACCGATGTTTTCAGTTGCTCAGTAATGTTCACTCTGACCAAGGACTTTTCTGAGTCTTATGATCTGCCTGGGAGGAGGGGAAGCCGGGAGGAAGCAGAGACAGGACACCTGACCCAAACTAGCCAAAGAGGTATTCCATACCACAGCACATCATGCCTGGTATATAAACTGGGGAAGTTACGCGAAAGGGCTGGATCAGTGTTTGGGTCGGGCTGGGTATCAATCGGCAGGTGGTGAGTGATCGTATTCTCTTCCCTTGTTATTTCCTTTATCATTATTATTATTGGTGGTAGCAGTAGTGGTTTTGTGTTATACCTTAGTTACTGGACTGTTCTTGTCTGAACCCGTGGGAGTTACATTCTTTTGATTCTCCTTCCCATGCCCTCAGGACTGCGGGGAGGAAGGGGGGGGGGAGTGAGCAAGCGGCTGTGTGGTTCTGGGTTGCTGTCTGGGCTTAAGCGATGACAGATGCCATTAGGCTAAACAAAGGGATTTGCATGAAATGTTTGCTTTATATTAAGTTCATTATCCAACCCCCCAGAAATTGAATTGCAATATAGAGGTAACATCATACTACGTCTTTTCAATGCAAAACATTGCCGTCATAACAGCTGAGTTAAATATATACAGGTGCGTCGATCTATGATGTATTAAAGGCTTTAGCAGAGTGTCTTGTTTCTGTGGTAGGAAAAAAGTGATTCTCAGTGTGGTACTTTAAAAATAGACTGACAAAGCAGAATTCAGTTTTCTCATAAAGCACTATGTTACCATATTGTTAAAGGTAGGCGAGGGATACCTACGTATCTCTACCAAGAATTCTTTTTGCGCAAGAAAGCGAACAGCATGTTTGCCTGCATGTGGCTTTGGAAATGCCAGTTTTGATGTGTAGGGCTGCCTGTAGTTAAGATCTTCAATATTTGTGCTTCAGATGTTAAGGTAACTGGTTCTTTAATTGCTCCTTATTCCAGATCTATTGTTTTGGCCCTGTCCAAAACAGTGAAGAAAGAAGTGGACATTTGACTAGCTATCCAGATGTTTGTGGTTTTCATTTTTTTTTCATTCCTCTGCTCAGTAACTTCTCTGTAGTTTCTGGTTTTCTTTTAACATATGGTCTTTGAGTTTTTTAACAAGAGGGATGTCTTATACAAAGTGATAATTTTTAAATTGTCTTACATAACGTGTTAAAGGTATAACTGTGAAGTATATGCTGTGTGCTGCTTTGGTACAAGATGGCTTTTTTGCACTTCCTTTGGGGTGGTTGTCCACCTCTCTTAAACCACAGAGTGTACATGACTGTTCAGAATACTTGCATAACCAATCTGTGGCTCTGAGTGTAATGAATATCTAATACGTGGTTTATTAAGCAGCTTTTAAAAATCTAAAATCTTTGTTAAAACATCTCAGCCAAAATTTCAAAGAAAGGAAAAATTTTGTCATCTTCCTTTTGGGAGGGGAACCTTCAATGTATTCTAATCATGCTTATAATAAAGCAACGTTTAGCTCTTCATTTATTTGTTCATGAAATAGTGTGTGATACAACTTGATCCCCTTAGTAAAGCCTCCTTACTACCTGTTATCATTGATATAAAAGATTTTATTATGGCAGTCTTTTCTTAAATGGGGGGTGGGGTGGGGAAATGTGCCATTTGCTGTTTATCATAATTATGAGGAATGTAAAAATAATTTGAAGAGTTGATAATGTAACTGATATAATGTTGTAAGGCTGACATCTTTTGCTGGAATTTCACTTTTCCCATGAGAGATGTATGAATATATCTCAAAAGCAAGTCACAGGGATTATTAGTTCCTTTATAGATGTTTTTGTGACAGTTTACAGCTGATACCTTACAGAAAAACCTACTCAAGTTTGAAATTTCTAGATATGAAGCACATTTAAAAGCTGTATGACTTTTTAAAAAAATCTTTACTTTTAAATTCTGAGCACTGGGAACTGTGATAACTGTTCATTTGATGTGTTGGATCTTACAGAGTTGTTCTTTGCCTTTGAGCTCAGTTTATGTATTATGCACTTTGTTGTTTGAGAAATTCGTGCATCATAGAATGTATCTGAGAGGGGTTCTCTGGAGAGCTTCCTAACAGTAATGCTTTCCAAAGATGGAAAGCTTCATAATTGTCAGCAGATACATTTAAATAATGAATGGTTTCATTTTCTAAAATGCTTTTAATGTCTTATTGTTAACAGGTCTGCAGGTGATAAGGAATTCACCATGAATGGGCAGCTGGATTTAAGTGGGAAGCTGATCATCAAAGCTCAGCTTGGGGAAGATATTAGGAGAATTCCTATTCATAATGAAGACATCACCTATGATGAATTGGTGCTAATGATGCAGAGAGTTTTTAGAGGAAAACTTCTGAGCAATGATGAAGTCACAATAAAATACAAAGATGAAGGTAATACTTGATTACTGCTGTTAAGATTTAATTACTTCTGTTGCTGTAATATAATCTACCTATGGACAGAAGCTCTGAAATTCACCTCTTCAAAATTGTCCAAATTCATTGGCAATCGCAAGTGATTTCTTGTGAAATTCTATGAGTCAGACAATGGAAGCTGTATCTCTTGTGGTTATGATGTCTTAACATAGCTGATCTTTCAGAAATAATGGAGGAAATACTATCTGAAAATGCATTTTTTGCTGTTACAGGAAGCTGGTGCTATCACAGTTTTCTGTCTACTCATTCTCTTGTGTTTTCAATTATAAAGTGGGTTTGAAGTAGAGGAGGGAATAAACACATATGACTTAAAGCAAGCTCTTACAAGTCTTGGAGAACTTTGCTTCTCTACAGAAATAATTCTGAATTATGTTTTTCTGCATCAGTAAAGATTACAAGACACTTTTAACCCAAAATATTTATTAAAAATAATCTTTTGCTTGAGTAATGTTTGAATCTGTTGGACATTGGTTGTTGCAAAGAAAATCTTGATCATCAGTGTTAAATCCAACCTTAAGAAGAGCTTCACAGGATGAAAAGAGCCTTGTTTGAGATGTGTAGAAAGAGAGTTGTAGATTGGAGGGTTTTCCTCCTGGAATGTCAGAAGAGTGATATTCATAAAATGAAAGTCAGAATGAAGTAATAAAATCCACAGTCTTTTAGTCAGTTCGAAGGCTGTGTGATGATTCTGCTGGTGTACAGTAAAAAAGCTACATTACTGAAGCATTCAGGTTCTTAACAGCACTGACTGTGGTCCTTAAATAACTTTTGTTCATACATCTAGGCTATAAAATTTCACTTTGAGTGACTCTTGAGTCAGTTTTTTTGGGTTCATGAAGCTTTTGAGAAACACTGCTCAACAAAATTGATATGCAGTGAAGAGCTAAGGTTTTGGGTCTTGATTGCTAGTGGGTAAGAGCTCAGTGGATTTCTGGTAGTATTGGTTTTCTTCTTACCACATTATCAATTTATTTTTAATTTCTGGAATGAGGAAAGGTGAAAGTAAATAGATGGGTGCTTTTTCATTTGGTTAAAGCTTCTAATTCCTGTTCTTTAAGTATAGTTCCCTGGTTTTGTGTATGCTTCTGTCTCTGTCTTCTTTTGGAGAAGATAATTACAGTCTCCATCATACACCATTATGGTTTCATTCTTCTGTTGTCTTTCACAAGCTAGAGACCTCCTACTGTTAATTTTAGCTTTCTCAGAATGTGCTACTTCTCCACTGAGACGTGAAATTTCAGTGTATGTTATCCTGGCTGATCATCACTACTAAGAAGGTTTAAACATTGTTACTGCCAGGGGAGGTTGCAAGTGATTAAGGAAAAAGATGACAGAACTAGGCTTCAGTTTGTCAGATGAGAACTCTGGTATTCTTGACTTTGTTTCAAGTAATATAAGATTCTTCTTTAAATCTTTTTCAGTTGCTAGAAGCATTGAAATGTATACATTGTAGCTATTCCTGGAGGAATGTCTGTCCTCATCTGTTGTGAGGAGATGCCTTTAGGTGGTCTAAGGATTTCCGCTACTTCTACAACCTCGATTTGAGTCTTCTCAGAATTCATGTGCACACTCTTTAGATGTTTAGAAGATGCTAAGTCTATCCCTCCTGGCTTTGTTTCTTGTTGCTGTAGCATGTGAAGCTAGTGATCTACAGGCCTGGATGTGGGATTTTCTACTTAAAATTTCGGCAAAATACCATGGCTTTGTATCTTCATCACACTGTCATGGTCCTTGAATCTTAACGCATTTGGGTGTTTTTTTTTTTTTTGTGTGTGTGTGTGTTTTTTTGTTTGTTTGATGTTTTTTGTGTGTTTTTTTTGTTTGTTTTTTTTCCCCAAACTTTTATGCTTAATTGAGGAGGCTAGAAAACTTTGAATCCCAATACTTTTGTCTCTGGTTTTGTAGTCTAAGATAGTTGGAAGCATATTCTTAAGTTATATTTAGGTTACATGACACTTTTATTAATTACTATGGAAAAGAAGTTTGTGTTAGATTACTGCCTTGTAGAGTTAGATTTTGTATTCAGGTTGGGTGTCTTTCGTACTTCTGAACTAAGAAAATTGCTCTACTCGGTGTGAAAACATTTTCATATACTGCTTAAAGTTCTTGAATATGTATTAAAACCTGATGTCTGGAAAAAAAACCCAAACCCAAGCAAACCACTAAGGACTGCCAGTAGTGAATTTACATGAATCAAAGAGTAGAACTGCATCTTAAGCACACTGTGTTACTGAGTTACGTATGTTAAAGGCCCTATGGAGCTAATAATAGAAATTTCACTTTTCTTTAAAGTTAGGCTTGAATTTCAAACTAGTGTCTAATGTGTGGTTGGCCTGTTCATTCTTGTTCTTGGTCACCTTGCAGTAGAAGTTGGTGCCTTTGTGTCAGAGTTAATAATGAGTTAGTAACACGTACTGCTAATCAGTAATGTCTCTACCTTTGGTAAACTTACCAAGGTGAAGAAAAGCTACATTTTTGGCAGTGGGTATTTTTGTACTTTTTGTTTTTCACCAAATGAAATAGGGAAAAAAAAATGAAATAAGGGAGATAAAGCTTTTTTTTCATGTGTGTTATGACTGTTTGTACTGAAGCATTTGTTTATTTGAAAACTTTGACTCTTTTACACAATTGAAGCTTTGTCACCATAAGGAATAGCTCAGAATTTTCAGGCAGTAATTTGTAATTAAAAACATGTTTCTGTGTCTGTCCACAAAGCCTCCTGTAACAGCATTTTAGAGAGGAACATTGGTAGCCTGGAGTCAGCTTTGTTCCAAGCTGTGCGTCATCTAACACTGTTGCTTTTGGGCGTGAAGCTTCACTAGATAGGATCTCATCTCAGTTGCCAGTCGCCATGCTGTTCCAGAAGGAAGTGGTCCTGCTATCATAGAATCATAGAATCATAGAATAGTAAGGGTTGGAAAGGACCTCAAGATCATCGAGTTCCAACCCCCCTGCCATGGGCAGGGACACCTCCCACTAAACCATGCCATCCAAGGTTATGTCCAACCTCACCTTGAACGCCGCCAGGGATGAAGCATCCACAACTTCCCTGGGCAACCCATTCCAGGGCCCCACCACCCTCACAGTAAAGAATTTCTTCCTCATATCCAATCTAAACCTCCCCTGTTTAAGTTTAAACCCATTACCCCTTGTCCTCTCACCACAGTCCCTCATGAAGAGTCCCTCCCCAGCATCCCTATAGGCCCCCTTCAGATATTAGAAGGCTGCTATGAGGTCTCCACGCAGCCTTCTCTTCTCCAGGCTGAACAGCCCCAATTTTCTCAGCCTATCTTCATACGAGAGGTGCTCCAGTCCCCTGATCATCCTCGTGGCCCTCCTCTGCACTTGTTCTAACAGTTCCATGTCCTTTTTATGTTGAGGACACCAGAACTGCACACAATACTCCAAGTGAGGTCTCACGAGAGCAGAGTAAAGGGGCAGGATCACCTCCCTCGACCTGCTGGTCACGCTCCTTTTGATGCAGCCCAGGATACGGTTGGCTTTCTGGGCTGCAAGCGCACACTGCTGGCTCATGTTCATTGTTTCATCAACCCACACCCCCAAGTCCTTCTCCACAGGGCTGCTCTGAATCCATTCTCTTTTCCATGTTTCCATGTCTACACATGTTTTCCTGATAACGCTTTCCCACTCTTTCCATTGTGCTGCTTAATTTGTGTTCGTTTAATCTACTAATTATCTGTTGCATATGTTAAACCAGCAGAAAATCTGCCCTGCCAAAGAGAATGGTCTTGTTTTTTCTGTAATCTTGTTGAGTAAGTAAAGCTGTTAATGTGGACTTGTCTTGACTGAGTATAAAAATTATCAAAGACCAGACTTAATGGGGGCTTGGTGTCCCTTTTGGGTATTAATAGTATTAAAGGTATTCAGTGCTTTATACATAACCCATTGTATCTTAATAATAAAGGATCCCATACAGTTCTAATACAGTTCCTGTGACTGATGGCAATGTGCACAATCATTAGGATTCACTGGTATGGGAGTTCCTCTGAAACCTGGCACTCAAAAATAAACGACTAAGTGTTGAGACTTCATGCCAGATTCCTGGTTTGAGAAAAAAGTTTTTTTCTGGCTACTTTGACGTCTTCATGTCTTCGTTCCTATTTGTGTGTAAAGCTGATAGATACTTCTACTGTACATTTTTGCACTGGAACTTTACTATCATTCCCATGTTAAAATTCAGTCTTGCATCTCAGTGTTCTGAGTAAAACCTGAGAAAATGTTCTAGTCACTTAAAATTTTCCCTTGGTAGTGTGTGTGTTTCGTATTTTAAAAATTGAATTGGGATTGCGCTGTGCCATGTACCTTCACCCTCCTGTCTGTACATGAATGGCACAGTTTTGGAGCCAGTTGGAGCAGACATATAACTTAACTGGCAGCATCATTCTTTCTGGTGTTGGACTATGCAAACTTGTAGCTTTACTGTTTCATCCTGTATGTAGAATCATAGAATCATAGAATAGTTAGGGTTGGAAAGGACCTCAAGATCATCGAGTTCCAACCCCCCTGCCATGGGCAGGGACACCTCCCACTAAACCATGCCATCCAAGGCTATGTCCAGCCCCACCTTGAACACCGCCAGGGATGAAGCATTCACAACTTCCCTGGGCAACCCATTCCAGTGCCTCACCACCCTTACAGTAAAGAATTTCTTCCTCATATCCAATCTAAACTTCCCCTGTTTAAGTTTAAACCCATTACCCCTTGTCCTCTCACCACAGTCCCTAATGAAGAGTCCCTTCCCAGCATTCCTATAGGCCCCCTACAGGTATTGGAAGGCTGCTATGAGGTCTCCATGCAGCCTTCTCTTCTCCAGGCTGAACAGCCCCAATTGTAAACAGGCAAGAATGATGAGTTCTATGAAACTTTCAAAAGGACAATGTCAGAAGGCTGCCTTTTGGAGCCAGTCATGCGTCAGTCTTACCTTCTGTGCATAAGTTCCCCAGCACACTGATTCTTGGGCTAAAATAATAAACTTTTTTCCTAGTAACTTCAGAATCAAATAGGGAAAATTATTTTTGTGCAATGAAGTAACACTTCTGCCCTACCATAAAGGGCAGTAGTTAAAAGGCTTTGCCTTTAATGTAACTTTTTTTCATGTTCTTTTCAGATGGAGATCTTATAACAATTTTTGATAGCTCAGATCTTTCCTTTGCAATTCAATGCAGTAGGATACTTAAACTGACATTGTTTGGTAAGTATGGAAGCTTGTCTCTTCTTTTAATAATGTTTATTAAAATTCTGGCAGTGGACTTCACTAGAAGGTACTAAAACCCTTCAGCTTTCACCTTAGAAAAATGAAATCAGTAAATTATAAATACTTTCTTAGTACATGATATTCATTTCTCTGTTTCATATGACATCTGAACTTAGGGAAACAAACTCTTTCTCTTTATAAGCTTGCTTTAAGTATGTTGTACACATATTTTATATATATATATATATGCACACACACACAAATGTGGTGTTTTTTTCTTAATGTTATTTTCCCTGTTAACCCCACTCTAGCTTTTGTGATGTTTTCTTCACAGGTGCATGTGAAATCTACGATAATGGTCATTCTGCAGTGTTACGAGTACACTGCTAAAAACTAACATTAATTGCTTAAAGCTGAATAGACTTCAACATTTATCCATCAGCCTTTGTATAAAATAATCCTTAATTTTCAAGCTACTATTGGTAAATTAGTATGTAGTTCCAAGGAATGGCAAGCAGCTATTAACCTTGGATGCTGACCTTATTCATGAACTGCAGCAGTTGTGTGTACTTTGCATTAATTCTAAAGGCACTTGCTAAAGGGACAGCTTTCCACAACCAAGTATGATATTTGTATTGTGCAGGGTATGTTCCTGAAAATGAGGAAACAATGCAGAAGACTTTACTCTGCAGTTCTGGTATTGTGGATTATGCTGAACTGAGATAATATTAAAGGAACAGTAAACTCCAGAATGAGTTCAGTCTGTGTTGACTAAACTTTAAAGTTTGTCACTTTAAACTCCACGGAGGATGATGATACTACAAGCAAGTAAAAGTTGGGATTTTTTTTTTTTTTTTAACTGAATTTCACAATATTACTGCAGACTTAAATTTATCTAATTGCTGTTTTGCAGTGAATGGACAACCAAGACCCTTAGAATCTAATCAGGTGAAATACCTGCGTCGAGAGCTGATAGAACTTCGCAATAAAGTTAATCGTTTACTGGACTGTTTAGAGCCACCAGCTGAACCGGGGCTTTCCACTAACCTGCCTGACAGTGGTAGGCAGCCTGGCAAAGCATTGTTTGGTTTGATTTGCAGAGTTGGGTGCTATTTAACGAAGTTTAAAATGAAGTCTTGAATATTGACTGTGATCATTTGCAATTGTGTGATGGTTCAGAACATAATTTTTAATGCTTTCTATTTGAGAGACAGAATTTTTATGCAAATTACTGGAGTAAAGCACTAAGCTAATGTGGGAATAAAACTAAAGTCTTGAGTTTCTATGCCATGTATGAAAATGCTGTAACTAACACTTGTGAGTCACAACAACATTTTGAGAGGGCTTTGAGCTGAATTAATAGTTGTTTGTTGCTGAAGAGTTCTTGCTCCCATCTTAGCACTCCCACTGCTTACTCTGGGCTAGCTCTGGTGCTTATCTTGTCATGTTGCTGAGAGAGTTTGATTCACTAAAACAGTAAAAAGTGAATTCAGCAAAAATTATATCTACTTTCTTTGCCAAGTTAGGAAATTGAATCCACACATTTTGAGCTCAGACCAGCATCAGAGCTGTCTTAGGGTAAGCAGCACAAGTGTGCAGGTAGGGATGGGAAAGGATTATAGGGGGAGGGCAGAATGGGAAAGGATTCTCCCAGTTATGAGGCACTGATTTCCTAGCTTAGGGCTGTTGTACTGTAAAAACTGTACCTCTGTGTGCTTAGATACAGATTCTGGGTAATCTGGGCACAGAAAAAAATGGCACAAAGTCATGGAGTACAACATTCTGAGTAAAGAGGCAAACCAAAAACTCCAACCTTTCTTTTAGGAAACACTGCTTTTGTATTTTAGAGTGTAAACAAAGCTAGCCAGTCCAAACCCTGTCTGCACTTGTTTTTAAGAAAAATGTGGCACCCTACTACGTAAGGGGTTTCTGAGCGCTTCACTGTTAGGTGTACAATTGCAAAATGGTAAACTCTGTCAGTTTAGGAAGAATTCAGGGAGAAGGGGATAGAAGAAGAAAAGCTGCTATAATAAACTGGAACCTATACAATAAGTTATCTTCATTTTGAATTCTCTGTAAGCAGGACATACCACAACAATATGTTTGAAGCAGGAGCCTTGTATCTTTGAATTGAGGGTATAGATACTGATACTCTGCAGTGTCAGTGTATCTTCAAGTAACTGTGTAATGAAACTTAAACTCTCTGATTCATCACAGTTTGAGATACAGCGCTGATTCATCACTATTATATTAACATAAGCATTTCAAAAGCTAAAATATTCCCTCACCCTGAAACAATGCAATTCAAAGTTGCTGTAGTACAGTGCATACATATGATTGTATTTCAGATCTTGGGAATTCATAACGGGGCATTTTGTTTTGTAGATGCTGTAGATGGGAGGGAAGAAAAGCCTGCTGCTGCTGACTCTAGTGTTAAGCCATCTACTCAGGTCATAGCAGCAAGCATGTCTGCATTTGATCCGCTGAAGAACCAGGATGAAATCAGCAAGAATGTCATGTCAGCATTTGGCTTGACAGATGATCAGGTGTCAGGTAAGGATATGTCTTACAAAAAGGAAAGCAAAACCTGTTTGTAATCCGTGACTCAAATCTTGATTTGTAACAAAGCATTTTATTTTGGATATATTAAACTGTCTTCTGTATTCGCTATTTCTTTTCAGAATTCCAAAATTTGGTATGTTAAGGTGTTGTAACTGTGTTTACTAACTTTTGTATCAAAATGTTGAAATGTTGCTTTTGCTTTTAGCAGTGTGTTTTAGCTTGAAGTAGAAAATAGCTTACTTATTTTACTAAAAAAATATAAATAATTATTTAAATCTACTTTGTAAACTAATTTAATTGGTATCTGCCAGTGATAGGAAAACACTGCTCTGCTTTCGGTTTGACCTTACAGTTCATGTTCTTGCCTTGTGTTTTGCTGTGTGGGTCAGTTGGAATGTTTTGTATGACCCTGCTCTTCTCTGTTCCATTTCAAAAGTAAATAGTGTTAACTTTTTTACTGTTAACAAAAAGGAATAATATAGTTGTCTGAGCTGTATTTATTCTTGAAGAGCTGCATGGCTGCTGGGCCTACCTAGTAGTAGAATACTAAACATAGAAAAACAGACAGTGTCCCATACATCCTTGTGTCTAACTTGGAGAGACATCAGTTTGATTAGGTGGACACTCGGTGGATAAAGAACTGTCTGGATGGCCGCATGCAAAGAGTTGTGCTTAATGGCTCAGTGTCCAGCTGGAGACCAGTAGCGAGTGGTGTCCCTTCGGGATTGGTGTTGGGACCAGTCTTGTTCAACATCTTTGTGGGTGACATGGACAGTGGGATTGAGTGCGCCCTCAGCAAGTTTGCTGATGACACCAAGCTGTGTGGTTCGGTTGATACGTTGGAGGGAAGGAATGCCATCCAGAGAGACCTCGACACGCTTGTGAGGTGGGCTGATGCCAACCTGATGAAGTTTAACCATGCCAAGTGCAAGGTCCTGCACCAGGGTCGGAGCAATGCCAGGCACAGCTACAGGTTGGGCAGAGAAGAGATTTCAGAGCAGCCCTGTGGAGAAGGACTTTGGGGTGTTGGTTGATGAAACAATGAACATGAGCCAGCAGTGTGCGCTCACAGCCCAGAAAGCCAAGCGTATCCTGGGCTGCATCAAAAGGAGCATGACCAGCAGGTTGAGGGAGGTGATCCTGCCCCTCTACTTTGCTCTTGTGAGACCTCACTTGGAGTATTGTGTGCAGTTCTGGTGTCCTCAACATAAAAAGGACATGGAACTGTCAGAACAAATGCAGAGGAGGGCCATGCGGACAATCAGGGGACTGGAGCACCTCCCGTATGAAGATAGGCTGAGAAAGTTGTGTCTGTTGAGCCTGGAGAAGAGAAGGCTGCGTGGAGACCTCATAGCAGCCTTCCAATATCTAAGGGAGCCTTTAGGGATGCTGGGGAGAGACTCTTCATTAGGGAGTGTGGTGATAGGACAAGGGGTAATGGGTTCAAAGTTAAACAGGGGAAGTTTAGGTTAGATATGAGGAAGAAATGCTTTGCTGTGAGGGTTTTGAGGCCCTGGAATGGGTTGCCCAGGGAAGTTGTGAATGCTCCATTGCTGGCAGTGTTCATGGCTGGGTTGGACATAGCCTTGGATGGCATGGTTTAGTGTGAGGTGTCCCTGGCCATGGCAGGGGGGTTGGAACTAGATGATCTTGAGGTCCTTTCCAACCCTAAGTATTCTATGATTCTATGGTTATACTAAACTGAATGCAGTCAACTTCAGACAGGATAACTGAAGTTAAAAAAACAATGTAGAATATAATTCAGAGTGATGTGGAATATAGAGAAGTGATTTTTCACAGAATCTGTGGGTCTGGCAAAGTTCAGTGTCACATTGAAACCTGAAGATAAAACTGCTTTTAGCTAACAGGATATGCTGTGTACTGTCAACTTTAGAGCAAGTAAATTGTATGTGATGTATGAAGTAATGATGCAGGTGGGCAAAGGAATAACAACTGGAGCTTGTTTCTGCAGTGTAGCTGCCTTGGCAAAAGTGTGTGGTGGTAGGATAGGATCTGCACTGTGATTGCAACTGCAGGATCCAAAGTTGTACCCAGAGACAGAGTGGCTGTCTTTCAGGTTGGGGGACTGCTCTGTGAATCAGGCCTATTGCATGATCGGTTCCTCCATGGCACATTTTTTATATTGTTACAAGAAGTTATTTCACAAACCAGGTAAAGGTTTGATGGTTTTTGAAAACTTACTCTGGGTTATCTCTGAACAATGAAGTGATGGAGTAGAGGATGCAGTACAACTAGAGTAAAACTGGGGCTTACTGTTGAAGGAGTGGTTTTTGTCTTGGTACAAAGCCTCGGTGCCACTTCATGCTTCGACCACAGCTTCAGTGGTACTTCAGTGTTTATATTTCTCCATAAATTTTTCTGATTGAGTGGGCTTGACCATGCTTTGAATGTACAAAGAACTTCACAGGATCAAGCAGGATATAAGAAATTCCCATTCTAAAGCTATAATCCTGCAGTTATGTGTATAAAGGCAAAACCAGAAGTAGGCAGATTTGATTCCTTTTCTCCCTAATAAGGGTACTGTGAAAACACAATTAATGGCTTGTTGGATGTGTATTTATATTGTGTAGATATAATGTTCTTGAAAGTGAACTTGCAGCAATTCTAATGCTTGTGCTTAACTTTGGGCATGTATTTTAAGGTAGTGTCTCATAGGTAGCATTCATGTAGCTAGGAGCCGGGAAGATCCCTGTGGACCACAGTAAAACTCTAGTGCATTTGAACAGTTTCACACAGCCTTTCACCTTTGCTCCAAATTAGAAAGAATAGGTATGTAGGTGCATGTGCTGTCCAAACATAGCAAGTCTTCAGTGGACATATGCAAGGTTAATGCTTGAAGCAGTGGAAGAAGCATGTTATGGAGGGGTTTATCCCACAAATGGGTCACGTTCCTTGGAAGGATGAAATTTGAGTTGCCTAGAGACAGGTTGAAAATTCCCCCCCATGTATTCACAGGAGAGTTTAGGTGTTGCAAATATGTGCAGATCTAGCTTGGGTGTGACTCTCCGATGGAAATCTATGGAAAACGGAAAAAAAAAAGTTAAAAGCTTTGCAAAGGAATGGTCTTGTACAGGAGTTTTAATTCAGACTGTTAGTTTGACATACTGTATGTTGTCCTTGCTTCTCTAGGACCACCCAGTGCCCCTGCAGAAGAGAGATCGGGGACACCGGACAGCATTGCTTCCTCCTCTTCTGCAGCCCACCCGCCTGGGGTTCAGGCACAGCAGCCACCCTACCCTGGCACACAGCCACAGACTGGTCAGGTGGAAGGTGAGAAGCATGTTTTCAGCTGTGTAAAACATGAATGTTGGTGTCTGAATCTGAGGGATCAGCAGTTACAACTTCGTATTAGCAGCCCAAAGTCAATACCAAACTACAAAATCGTCTGTTCCAATAGGCAGAAAAGCTTTTTTCCTGAAGTGCTGTTCAGCATAGAAACAGCAGATGGAGCAATAGCTTTATGTAAAGGTAGGTGATGTAAGGTGAAGAGGATTTTCATGGTAGTGTTTTCTACTTGTATCTGTGCTCACTTTATGGTAAGTCAGATTTATATAGGCTGCACGATACAGCTGAAGATCATAGTTCCTGTCATGCTCTGTGTTGAATCAAGATTTTACTCAGCTAACAGTTTGTTGGCTTGTCTTCTGTTAATTAAAAATGTTGTTTACTTTTCAATTCTGTCTATCAAACCAGAGCCACTGTTTCATTGCTTCTTTATTATGTGCAGCTCTGTGCTAGTCGGGTTAAAGCTTATGACTGTCTCATTGCTTTATAGTTTTTCTGTGTAACCCTTGAGAGCCTCAGCTGGCTCTCCTTTAAGGCTTAACTCTTTTAAGTTAAGGCTTAACTCCTTTAAATCTTAACTCTGGTGTGCAGATTCCTTTGTACTATGCCCTTTCACACATTTTTTTTCTTGTAAAAATAAACCTATTCAGAGGTTTGCTGTGTTTGGGCATCATTGTTCAACTGATCTTTTTGAAGAGCACTGAGTGTTCAGGTCTGCATAGTTTTGGAGGAAACTGTCTGTGGAATCATAGAATCATAGAATAGTTAGGGTTGGAAAGGACCTTAAGATCGTCTAGTTCCAACCCCCCTGCCATGGGCAGGGACACCTCCCACTAAACCATGCCATCCAAGGCTATGTCCATTTCTACCTCAGTATGAAGTACAATGTAAAGTTGTTTCTGTGCTAGTGTAGAAACAAGTTGCAGCCCTTTGATGCTTTCTGTACTGACATAACGCTGAGACACTTTTGAGAGGCTTTACTGAGGAGGGTCACAGTATCTACAGTCACTTGGAATGTGTTGGCTGAAGGGCACCATAACATTCCCTGCCCATGGCAGGGGGGTTGGAACTAGATGATCTTAAGGTCCTTTCCAACCCTAACTATTCTATGAGTCTATGATTCTGATGTTGCAGAGCATTTGAACACTTCTTAGTTACGGATAATATTTAAGCAGGCGTGAATGCTGTTGGTTTCAATAAAGCTTATAAAATACGTATTTTGCTGCTTTCAGCTTTGGGTGTTGCTTTTTGTTTTTTGCATTTTAATTTTTTTTTTCTTGCTTCCGTAAGAATTATTCAGGTGATATGAAGAAACATGATAGAATCATGGAATAGTTAGGGTTGGGAAGGACCTTAAGATCGTCTAGTTCCACCCCCCCTGCCATGGGCAGGGACACCTCCCACTAAACCATGCCACCCAAGGCTTTGTCAAACCCTGCCTTGAACACCGCCAGGGATGAAGCATTCACAACTTCCCTGGGCAACCCATTCCAGTGCCTCACCACCCTTACAGTAAAGAATTTCTTCCTCATATCCAATCTAAACTTCCCCTGTTTAAGTTTGAACCCAGTACCCCTTGTTCTACCACTACATCAAGAGGCATCTTTGTAGCTTAAAAATACAGTTCTTCTGTCAGTAACGAGGAAACTTAATATTCAAAAAAATATATGCCCTCAGTTACTGAACTTGCATTTTATGGATTTAGTCTTTTTACTTCTGTACAGTAACGTACGAGGTTTTAAGTGTTGATGTTAAACTAGACTGAAGCAAATGAAATGCTCAAAAGCACTACCAGCACAAGGTTGGAATGCTGACTGGCTGCTAACATCAGGGAAGGGAAAAAATACTTGTTTCAGCAAAACTCACTGTACCTGGGAAAGAAGTTGTCTAGGCTCATGTTTCAATGTCTTTGCCCAAGTCCTTTTTTATTTTTAGGTAAAAGTACAACCGCAATAATTGTGAAGGTTTTGGTCTTCAGCTTATGCAGTTCTTATTATTGCAACTTAATATGTTAAGTATTGATTAGATTCACTCTGTGAGTAAAATAGGTTCAGTTCTTGAAGAGATCAGAAGTCATTATTGCGCTTTGTTCATCAGCAATACTAGTGGCAGTGCTTATGCTGTGCCTTTACGCACATGCTAAATAGTGATCTTTTACCAAAGGTGGGTAGTATGGGTGTAATTACCAACCTAAAGTTTGATTTTCAATTAACTAAGTTGCTTTTACCCAAAGTGTTCAAAGACTTTACTTTGAAACAGGTAGTAGCTTTCCATATTTCACTGTCTGATAGCACCTTAGTCCAGTGGTAATTTGGAGAGCTGTGCTGTCCCATGAGAACCAGTGCAGACCCATGGCCCAGACAGATCTTTGGCTAAGTTTTGATGGATAGTTTTCAGCAGAATGGTCTGGTTTTCAACAAAGCATGCTCTTGTTATAAACTAGTTTTAAAATGCTAGTTCTGAAAAAAACCCCAAATACCCCAAGCTGTGCTTCTGCCCCATCTTCCCAGTATTTGCTGAGGAAACTTCAAGGGGAAAAAAGAGGCTTATGAAAGGTGGATGCAAGAACAGGTGGCCTGGGAAGAATAAAGGGATGTTGTCTGGGAAGCTAGGGAGCAGGTTAGGAAAGCTGAGGCCCAGTTAGAATTGAACTTGGCTAGGGATGGGATATGAAAGATAACAGGAAGGGATTCTGTAGTTACATTACAAATAAAAGACAGACTAAGGACAACGTGGGCCCTCTCTGGAAGCTATCAGGAGAACTGGCTACCCTGGATTTGGAGAAGGCTGAGGTTCTTAATGACTTCTTTGCCTCAGTCTTCACTGGCAAATGCTCTGACCACACCACCAAAGTCTTGGAAGGGGAGACGCAGGGACAGTGAGAATGAAGACCCTAGGCCCACTGTAGGAGAGGATCTGGTTCGAGACCATCTTAAGAACCTGAATGTGCACAAGTGCATGGGACCTGATCAAATCCATCAGAAGGAATGTTCTGAAGGAGCTGGCAAATTAAGTTGCTAAGCCACTGTCCACTATATTCGAAAAATCATGGCAGTCAGGTGAAGTTCCCGATGACTGGAAAAAGGGAAATTTAACCCCCATTTTCAAGAAGGGGAAAATGGATGAGCTGGGGAACTACAGACCAGTCAGTCTCACCTCTGTGCCTGACAAAATCTTGGAGCAGATTCCCGTGGAAGGCATGCTAAGGCACATGAAAACCAACAAGGTGGTTGGTGACAGCCAGCATGGCTTCACTAAGGGGAAATCCTGCCTGACCAATCTGGTGGCCTTCTATGAAGGGGCTACGGAACTGATGGACGGGGGTAGAGCAGTTGATGTCATCTATCTGGACTTGTATAAAGCCTTTGACACTGTCTCACATGACATCCTTCTCTCTAAGTTGGAGAGACATCAATTTGATAGGTGGACCACTCGGTGGATAAAGAACTGGCTGGATGGCCGCACGCAAAGAGTTGTGCTCAATGGCTCAATGTCCAGCTGGAGACCAGTAACGAGTGGTGTCCCCCAGGGATCGGTGTTGGGACCGGTCTTGTTCAACATCTTTGTGGGTGACATGGACAGTGGGATTGAGTGTGCCCTCAGCAAGTTTGCTGATGACACCAAGCTGTGTGGTTCGGTTGATATGTTGGAGGGAAGGAATGCCATCCAGAGAGACCTCGACACGCTTGTGAGGTGGGCTGATGCCAACCTGATGAAGTTTAACCATGCCAAGTGCAAGGTCCTGCACCAGGGTCGGAGCAATGCCAGGCACAGCTACAGGTTGGGCAGAGAAGAGATTCAGAGCAGCCCTGTGGAGAAGGACTTTGGGGTGTTGGTTGATGAAACAATGAACATGAGCTGGCAGTGTGCGCTCACAGCCCAGAAAGCCAAGCGTATCCTGGGCTGCATCAAAAGGAGCATGACCAGCAGGTTGAGGGAGGTGATCCTGCCCCTCTACTTTGCTCTTGTGAGACCTCACTTGGAGTATTGTGTGCAGTTCTGGTGTCCTCAACATAAAAAGGACATGGAACTGTTTGAATAAGTCCAGAGGAGGGCCACGAGGATGATCAGGGGACTGAAGCACCTCCCGTATGAAGATAGGCTGAGAAAGTTGTGTCTGTTGAGCCTGGAGAAGAGAAGGCTGCGTGGAGACCTCATAGCAGCCTTCCAATATCTGAAGGGAGCCTTTAGGGATGCTGGGGAGAGACTCTTCATTAGGGACTGTAGTGATAGGACAAGGGGTATGGGTTCAGACTTAAACAGGGGAAGTTTAGACTGGATATGAGGAAGAAATTCTTTACTGTAAGGGTGGTGAGGCACTTGAATGGGTTGCCCAGGGAAGTTGTGAATGCTCCATTGCTGGCAGTGTTCATGGCTGGGTTGGACATAGCCTTGGATGGCATGGTTTAGTGTGAGGTGTCCCTGGCCATGGCAGGGGGGTTGGAACTAGATGATCTTAAGGTCCTTTCCAACCCTAAGTATTCTATTTTATGATTCTGTGATTCTGTTTTGAGGATGTAAGTAAAATGGTGATGCCCATCATGCGACAATCACTTCGGTTATACCAGGTATTATTTTTTAATGGCATTTTTTGCAAATAGATGGTACTGAAAAAGACATTTCAGCGAAGTGCTGTCTCATTTGGCATGCCTGTGCTTTTGTACCACTAAATCCACTCACTGAACAGAACCAGTTCTGTACAGATGTGAATGCTTTTTTTGTCTTTGCTTAAAATGTTGCGAAGTTCGTTCTTGTAAGCACTTCATGATCTTCTAGGGAAGAGTATATTGTGTGAATACACCTATTTGTCTTTTTTGTTGAATCAGGCTAAAATGTCTGTTTCAGTGCTCAGGAACTATGGTAAATGCTGGCAGATCCTCGACTGCAGTAAGTGCTGCTAAGTACAAAACCAGACACTGATGCTGTAGCTCATCTTGGCTTCAGAGTAGAAATCCAGTGAGAGGGAAAACTGTGTGTTTAAGCACCAGCTGGATCCCTGACTGCCTTCATGGGTGTGACAACGACACTGGGACACTTCTCTGGTCCTCACTAAAGCTTCTAACCTGGTGAAGACTGGCAGCCTTCTCAGCTTTGAAAAAACTCCCTGCAGGACAGGGAGTTAGAGCGAGGCTGTCTTTCACAGCCCTTTACTGGGAGTCTCCAGCAGGTGCCTGTGTGGTCATTGCCTTAGCCTGCAGGTAACTTGAGACAGGCAGCCGCTTGCTGCTTCTCCCAGAGCATCCTCTTCACAGCTGAGTTTAAGAAACAGAAAACATTCTTTCCGAGTCTCTCATTCTTAATTATCAAGCTAACAGGCTGAAATTCTTTCAAGCCTTGTGTTTAGCACTCTCTTCATTACACAATAACTGCATACCACATAATATTTTGATCACTTTAGTGTGTATGTAAGGTACCATTGCTTTCAAGCTGCGAGTAAGGCAGTGAAAATAAGAAATATGGAGTTCTTTTAAAGCAGTGTGCGCAAGGTCTGGGAGGACTTGGAGCAGAGCCGAGTTGCATTTGTCTTGGTGCAGTTTAGACAATAGGCTTTACAGTGTATTTATACCCATGCTGCTTTTTGCAGAATAAACAGCAGTGCAGTAACACTTGAAGTTGCTAGAGTAACAGTGAAGTTTCCATGCCTGCTCCAGCTCAGTGAAGCTTTAGTTGTGTGTTCTGTGACTGTGCCTATTAACCAAATTGAAAAAAGGCAGAAGCATAAAGCCTGAAAAAGGCCTGTAGGTGAAGTCTGAACAAATATTCTGCCTCTTCTTGCCAAGAAATTGGGAACAGTGAATTTAGGAAAACTTCACACTAAATTGGAATACCCAAGCTTAAGAATGATCTTATTTCTGCTTTAGGGTATATGCCCTGGCTCTCTTTAAGAAAACTTGGCTTATAGCAAGTCAGATACTAAGAGACCAGTGACTTGTCTGGAAGATGTGGTCAGAATAAATAATGTACCACTCTGCTTGTAGTGCTTGGATGCAGAAATGGTCTTAAAAACCTCATATAAACAGAAAATCCTAGGACATGTTAAACTTTTGAAGTACTTCAATTTACCATGCAAGTTCTGGAGCAGTTATCAAGATGCTCAAAGATTCCTCCTCTGTTACCTACCAGAGTAGCACTGATTAAGTTGCATGTCTTCTGGCATCTTCTGAACATGTGAAATGGTCTCATGTGCTGAATTAGAACTATTTATTCAGTTGGAGATAGACAAGCAACATTTAATCTTTAAAACAGCATGGTTCAGAAACTAAAATCTGTAGATAGATTTCAGTTTGGTAACTGCTTCAGCTAACACTCAGGTGGAACACATATTCAAACTTCATCCACCATGTTCAGGTTTCTTGAAAAGACATTTTTACATGTTGTAAGAGGGTTTGTTTCTGTGATTTTGAATTGTTAGGATGTTGCTCATTGTGTGTTTATAACATACCTAGGGTGCTGGCCTTCAACCAAATACGTTTTTAATCTGTAGGTCAGATGTATCAGCAGTATCAACAGCCTGGTTACCCTGCTCAGCAGCCGCAGGCGCAGGCTCAGCCTCAGCAGCAATATGGTATGCAGTACCCAGGTAAGCAGCTTGCTCAGTTCCTGAGCCTGTGGGGCAGGTCAGGGTGCTGAGCAGCCACAGTACCCATGGTTCTGATGGGAACTGGCACAATTCAGAAATCACTAGAAGAGAACACTGTAGGTGTCTCTGTTTTTAATATACAGCTTGAGTTGCGGTGTCTTGATCCTACTTGGTTGTGACCCAAAGCAGACTTCATTATTAATCAGCAGAATGTGTTGTTAGAAAGGTAGGCAAAATTACTCACCTGAAGTACGAGCTATTGTCAGGATAAACTTCTGCAGTCTTGGGATTCTGGCAAGTGACTGAAATATCCCAATTTAGCTAACTTAAATACCATAGGTATGTAAAGATGGCCGTTATTTCTTGCATCTAGAATGATCTTCATGTACAAAATTTAGTGGGGTGAACACTGATTATAGCTGTCATTAACTCCTTAGCTATTATAAGTACTGTAAATTTCTGAGAAACTTTCAGATGATAGCCTTTTTAGTTGTTGATTTTGCTGATGCCTCAGGTAAAGGTGCCAGTAGACTTTCAACAGCAGTACTAAAAACTTTTAGTACACTGGTGGTTTAGGTACAGTCAAATATGAAATTTTTGAATTTATTTATGAAGAAATTCCATTTCTTCACAGAGAAATATATTCACTTATTTTGGATAGAAGAACCCTAGAAAACTTGGAACTGAAGGTTTAGGCCCCCGCCCATGTTCCTGTGCACTGTGTGAGAGCTGGTTGATTTGGGTCTCTAAATAATACGTTGTTCTCTGCAGATTTCTTGCCCTCTGCCCCCCATGTATGATTAGAAGACAGTGACAGACTTTGTGAAGTGTAATTAAGAAGTAACAAGCCTGTTGGAAGTAGAAGGGTCTGTCTGACGTTCTTTAGGCTTAAAAACTGAGGGGGTAGTTTCCATCTGGTTTCTAGTCATATCCTACCATCACCTAATCTATTCTTTTACTGGAGAAGTTCCTGTGAAAGCTGTAGTGCAGGGTGAGGTTCTGCATTCTAATCTACGTCATCCTCACCTGAGAATGAAACACCACCACAACTGATCTTGGTGCCTCTGCTTCTCATAACTTAGTTCACAATTAACCTGATCTTTCAGAAACAGCCTTTTTCACTTTGGAGGACCTAGCGACAGCAGCCTTTGAAGACCTTGCCTCAAAGGGTTTCTTGTTTGTTTTGCTGTTGTTCCCATGCGTATTGTCTCCTTTGAAACCCCCGTCCCCTGAGATTCCCACTCTTGTACATCTACCAGGCAACAAAGTGGCAATTTACTCATGGTAGTAAAACCATACCCTTCAGAGGTTTGTCTCATGAGTAAATGTTGATCTGGGTTTCAAGGTGAGTTTATTTACTCCAGTGCATTGTTCAATCCTTACTCTTTCTGTTTAGGGCTGTGCGCTCTTAATAATTCGTGTGTCTGGTGTTTAATGCTGACAGGATTCCAGTTACTGGAGAGGTTTCATTGCAAGTAGCTGCAGGTGTGTTTCATGGTGGATAAAAGTAGCTGTTTCTTCATAAAAGGAGCTGTGTCATTTTGAAGCTTTCAATAAGGGAAATTTACTCTGGGAAGCTGCTTTTATACATAAAAATCAAGTTTGGGACTTGGTGGACATGTTTAAATGGAAGTTCTGTGCTGAAGTATTCTGTTCTGCACAGCTTTCTCATATTGAGCTCTAAACTGAAAACACTAGTGATTTGATCAAAGGCATGACTTAAATTTACACCCTGACAATATTTTCATGACAGAGTAGTTTTGAGTTTTTATTTGGGGGAAAGGTTGCATTTTGCCTCATTTGCTAATGACAACTTTTATTTTTCATGTGATGTGATGGTAAAATACTGTTTCTTGGGTTTTTGATTTCTTGTCAGTCATGAGAAAACCCATTTCGTAGTGACTGTTTTCAGTGTTGCTGTGCTGCCAGGGTAGGGTCCCGACAACCAGGCAGTGTGCTTATGTGAAAGGCAGGAACAATTGCAGTTGCTTCTTGGTTTGCCTTCCCTGTGCTTCCTGCGTTGTTTTGTGTTTGTCACTGTAAACAAGTGGAAAACAAAAGCTCTTTCTGCGAGTACCGCGGTTCACCGCCCTCTCACCGCTTTGCTCTTTGCCTTTCCAGCAGGCTACAGCCAGCCGCAGCCTCCCTCGCAGCAAGCCCAGCAGTTCCCGGCCTACACCCAGCCCGCGGCCCCGGCCGCGGCTCCGGCCCCGGCCACTGCCGCTTTCCAGGGCCCGGCGCAGCAGGTGCCGGCGGCGGCGCCGGCAGCGCAGTTCGCGGGGGGTGGTTACCCGCCGCAGGCATACGGCTCCGCACCTCCCGCACAGTCCAGCCCTTACGGCGGCGGCGGCCCCGGCTCCCAGGCGGCGGGCGGCACCTACCAGCCGCGGCCCGGCTTCAGCCCCTCGCCAAGTGGGCCCAATCCCTATGCCCGCAGCCGGCCGCCCTTCGGCCCCCAGGGTTATGCCCAGCCTGGACCTGGCTATCGGTAAGGAGGTACTGGCCTGAGCACCTGTGACTCCATCCTGAGGGACTCCAGGTGTTTTAACTGAAGTTCCAAAACTGTAACGAGGCAAAACTGTAGCTGTTAATTCAGTTCTGCTGGGGGAGGGGAATGACCAAACCAATCTTTCCTGCTTCAAATTGTACCTGCTTCCTTGTTTAACTTGGGGCTGGGTGGTTTTGGGGAAACACTTCCTAAGTGTCTGTAAAGTGACTGACATTGTAGCTTGCCTTTTGTGAAGGACAGGAACGGTAGCCCACTTACCAGGCTTGGTTTTACTAATACCATGATGTACTAAATTAGATTGATTCTGGAGGTAAAACTAGGTGTATTATAAATTGTAATGCTCACATGGAAAACTAATAAAAACCCTGACTCTGTTAAATGCCTGGTCTTGATTTGAGAACTGAGAATGCTGAACACGGTAACTGGGTGCATGGTGGGTCTGCAGCCACCAAGGTGAAGATCAGCGATGCTCAGGTTGGTGGGAGAAGAGATAAGAGTTTTAGGTGTGTAAATGGAGAGTGTGTCCATAGAGCCTGCTCTTGCAAAGGCTACACAGCAGTAGGTGGTTTTGCTCTGTCTGCTGTTGCTAACTGCCGCGTAGCCCTTGTACCAAATGAGTAGGAACCAATGCACATCTTAAAGCCCCTTATCAGTTTTGCTTTTAACAGGAGCGGGAGGAGAACTGCTTTACTGCTTGAAAATTTAGGCCAAATGCATACTTTTAAAACAGAACTCTTAAAAATGAACTACTTTCCGCAGGTTCTTTGCCACCCAGAAAAATTTGAGAATGCCATTCTAGTGACTTCATTCTGAGCCAAGAAAAAGCAGATCAAGAGCTGTAGCAAGTTCAGTGGCGCATGTGACAGCAGAGGGCAAAGCATTCTCCCTGCTAACATTTTCCATCTTATGGATTCTAGGAATACATAAAACTAAACAGGGAATCTAAAAACCAAAACTGCAGTAAGCTGCTTGAACTCTCATAAAGACAACTTGGGAATTAAGGAGTGAATATATTTCTTCCCTTCAGGACCTCCCTGTTCCCCTGTAAGCTGCACCTCCTGCTGTTTGTGCTCTCCTCAGCCCTAATGCCTCAGGGGCTGGTCACACCAGTCCAGAACAAACTGCTTGCTGAAGTAAGCAGCATTTGCCACTGGAGCTAGTATTTCTTTTCATGGAAAACACTGAAGAAAACCACTTGATTAAAAAAATCTTTATTTAGGAGTACAGTGTACCTGCAATGTACTTTATAAGGCATTTTCTATAAATGACTATTTCTACTATATATATATATATATGGCTGTTCCTGTTCATATTTTTTTCAATACTTTTGTAATGTAGTGAATAACACCTTTAAAAAAACCTACATCTCTTCAGTTCATAAATGGCCAAGCAGTACAAGTAGCTTTGGGAGACGTTTTAATTAACTGTAAGGCAGTTTTAAAGTTCAGTTATCACTATTTCCCTTTTGTCCCCAATGAACACTTTTTTGTTTTAAATAAACCCTATTATGCTGTAACAGTAGCTTATTATTTTCCCATTTCATTTCTCTTTCCAAGCCCCCTGTAAGTACACCTCCAAACGCTACATTCCTATGAAAAGCCGGAGCCTTGAGGGGCAGTTCCATGTTTGTCACTCCCTGTCCATATCCATAGGCACTTGCCTGCTTTCAGGTAGCCCAACCACCCACTGCAGTCCAGCTCTTCAGCAAGGGGCTGAATGTGCTCTGCTGCTGGAGCTGGAGCCTTCGGAAAACCCACTAACCTGATGATGCAAAGCTGCATGTAGAGCAACCTCCCTCCATGTGCTGACAGGAGTATAAACTGTACAGGTAAGGAGACAGCTGAATCAAGTTTACTGGTTGCATGATATTAACAATTGTAGCATCTTCTCTATTTGTGACTGATTGATCCGGACAGGGAGCTTATGGCACTTGTGTTGTAGAAGACCAATGAATACTTAAGGACTAAAGGACATTGCATTCCATGACCAACTCTGCCATAACTGTGTCTTAAACATTTATTGCAACATTGTGATAAATAATATACACACCATATCTTTTAAAATACCATATAAATCATACCTCAGGAATAGGGAGCCAGCTTCCCTACACAGTATCCTACAACATGGCCCTAGCCTGGTTGCAATTTATTTTTTAAATCTAAAAACAGGTCTGTAAAATTGGGTAACTACAGTAAGCAGCCTATGCTAGTACACAATTAATGTAGTATTGGCATTAGACTCGTATAAACCATTGCACATCAGCAAACACACTGCAGTGCCAGGTGTACTGAGGACATTGCCATCTCTGAGCCCATGCTGGGCAGTTGGGCGGGTGGCAAGTGCTAGGCCTTGTCTCCACGTTCACCTTGCATCTACCATTTTCCAGGGATTGATGTTCCGCACTCGTACCAGCGAACATAGTTAATGTTGGTCTCCCCGCCGATTTTTCCAAATTTGACAGGTTCCTGACGGACGGCCCTGAAGAATCCTACAACAGAGAACAGGGTTGGGTTTGCGTAGAGCCTTCACGTGGCACCTTCCTTTGATTACCCTGTGATGTCCATGTGCAGCTCAAGGGCTACACTATGCCCTGAGCTGTTAGCTTGCCTGCCACACACAGCACTGTACTGCCCCTGCACTGAGAGCACGCTGGCATTTTCCACCCAACTAACACACGCAGAAGCCCTTGGGATGGCTGCAGTGCAGGAGAGGTGAAGCCTCCCTCCCTCTGAGGACCCAGCACTCACCCATGAGTGGTGCTAGCAGGGCCGGGCCAGGACTCCCACCTTAGTTCCCCCTTGGCTGGCAGCTGCTGAGGGATTCTCTAACCAAGAGATGGTTCCTTCTCACAAAGTTACAATGATTAAATGGCTCCCACTGCAGCAGCCTTGACATTGCAGTAAACCTAAATAAAACCTGACAGCTGGGGGTATTTCACACTGTTGCCCCATCCCCAGGTGAAAGAAAGACTACATGTTCCAGCTGTTCCATATGACAATTCACATGCTTGCCATTAGTGCTGAACTTAACCTGGTCATCGGGAATGTGTGTGTGGCTAAAGCATGCACCTGTGCTCACACACACAAAAATGACTATTCTGCCACTAATACGCAACAGTAGTCATGATTCACCTTGCACTTTGGGCAAATGGGTGTAGTTAATTCCAGTTTGAACAGAACTCATCTTGCTGCAGCCAGGGAGGAACCTCACAACAACAGGCTATCTGTTCTTTCCTCTGTCCAGTTCATTGACTAGAAGACAAACTATGACAGAGGTGGGGGCGTCTGTTGGTTGAGTGTTTTGTTGGGTTTTTCGCTTAGGTTTTGTTTTTCTTTGTCTCTACAAAATGAATGTAGCTGATGAATCCACTCAATAAATCCAGTCGCAGAAGACAAATCAGTTTTAAATGTCTGGCACAGATTCACTTCAATTAAAAAAACAGCTTAAAAGACATTTTAGATTGGATTCAGGCAATCCCTTGCAACAAACAAAACACCTTTACGGGCAACACTGATAGGGAAAGGAAAAGCAAAGCCGTCTTAAATAAAAAAAAAAACAACTCCCAAAGTAAAAAATCCCATCAGCAAACCCCCTTCAGCTCATTCACCTAACTGTCTTCGGGAAAATTTATGAGAGATTTTGGCACTTCAGTCTCCCTCATCTAAGTCGGCACACTCCTGTACTTCCTTAAGGTGCTTTATAAATCATAGAATCATGGAATCAACTGGGTGGAAAAGTCCTTTAAGATCATAAATTCCAACCATTACCCCAGCACTGCCAAGTCCACCACTAAGCCATGTCACTGAGGGCTTCATCTAAAGGTTTTTTGAACACTTTCAGGGACAGTGATTCCACCACTGCCCTGGGCAGCCTGTTCCAATGCCTGAGCACACTCTCAGTGAACAGATTTTTCCTGATATCCAATCTAAACCTCTCCTGGTGCAGCTTGAGGCCATTACCTCTTGTCCTGTCTCTTGTTACTTAGGAAAAGAGACCAGCCACCTCCTTGCTCTATTCTCTTTTCAGGTAGGTTTAGAGACCAATAAGGTCCCCTCCGAGCCTCCTTTTGTACAGACTAAAGAAACCCAGATCCTTCAGCAGTTGCTCATAAGACTTGAAGCACCACCTTCAGAAAGGTTTGGACAGCACAATGATACCATACCAAAAACTGTTCTGCTATCTTCCTTTGTAAAATAAACCCTGGCCCACTCAGCTGTGCGCATCAATGCTGCCTGTTTGCCTGCCCCTCAAGCGTATGGAACCCCTCACAGCAGCATTCCTGCCAGCAAGCAAGGCAGGCGCTCAGCTGACAGAAGGACAATCTTCTCATGGTCTAGGCTCAGCAACGTGTGAGCCACAGCCATAAGCATAGGGCAGACTGCATTTAGGACATCCAGCCCTATGCTCAGTCAGACCAGACTGGAATTCTAGGCACTCAGTTCAAATGAATGCATAGAGAATTACTACAGGATGAATTATGTTTTCCAGTAATAACCTTTTGGTGTCTCATTAGGACTAAACAAAGCTGTTTAATGCCCAGCTGCTGATTTACTGCACTTTAAATCAACCTTGCTAGCTTGAACATAGCACTTCATGCCTCTCTGCAAACACAAATTTGTGGTTGGGTTTAAGTATGTAACACCAACTGTAAATAATCTGTTGGCATGTTTGAGACAGGCAGGAGGCTGTTTACTACCTGACGGAACCTGAGTCATAATCGTCTTTTAATAAGTTATTTTTCATCTTCAAAAGCCTCTCTGTTCTGCCTGCAAAGCCAGTCCTCCCTTTACATCACCAACCCTGGCAGTGGGCATTGCATCTGTCGCAGGAAAAAGAAATCTGCAAACAAAGGAATTGCCAAGGTTTGCTACAGAGAGAGGCATAAGGAATTACCATCTTTGACTGGCAGATCTTCTTGCTGTCCTGTCCTTCCATCTAAGAATGAGTCTACAAACTGGCAGTGATCTTCTCCATGGCCCCGCTGGTCTCCTATGTTATAAAATTTTCCTGAAAACAAACAAGCAGCAACGTTCAGTGAGGGCTATTTCCAACAACCATTGGAGGCCACAGGCTGTGCAATTTGCTCCGTGGGGAAGCCAAGATGAATGCTACGATTCTTTTCCTCCCAGGATCTGTAGCTGTAATTTGAATATTATGCACATACTTCAAGTACAGTGCTCTTGGCTACAGAGAAAAGTGCCCCATTCCGGGCCAAAACCTATACCTGAATGCATTTTTTCCCCACCTTACATTTCATACAGTAAGCGAAATTCTGGTATTACCTAGAACCTCATCCTGATACTGCCAAAAATAAGGTAAGTTTTGCTAGTGATTTCAATGTAAGGCAGATTTGGTTCCCTGTCAGGGAGCCCCCAGTACCTTCAAAGATGTTTTTGTGTCACCTCATAACACAACCAAGGCTGTTTTATAAATCATCACATTTTTACAACATGTGTGTGCAAGTGATAGCCATTAAGAAATAGATGACCCCAGTATAGTAACTGCTTATCCAGAGCATGAAGTGTGCCCCTGTATTTATTTGCAGGATTGCTTAACTTGACTGCAACTGAGTGGAAAACAAGGTCTCAAATGCCCCATAGAGCATGTGCTGACATTGTGGGCTGTGCTTACCCTGTTAACAAGAGGAGTCACAGCGAAAGAGTTCTGACAGGGAGGTGTTTTTACTTACTGGTTTGGTTTGCTGGACATTAGTAATAACTTAGTTCAGAAGATGGAGGAATTGATGTTACACTCTCTTCCCAAGCCCTGGCAGGAAACACTTTAAGATAAACGTACCTTTTTCTCTAAACTCCTTTCGTAGCACTTGTTCTTACTATGTTCAACCTTTGGCTGTGAGGTTGAAAGGAAAGGTGAGAGCCTTTAGATACAGGCTCAGTACTCAAGTATGAGCTAAGCAGAGAGTCCAGTTAAATGCTGGGTGTCTAGAATCTCTGCCAGTCTGTCCATTTGAGGGGTGGTGAGATGGCTTATTTTACTGCTCCCTAAGGTGCAATTAATAAAGGAGCAGCCTACCAATAAACACTCTTTTTCTCATATTTTTGTGATCTGATCAGTGCTTTGCCAACAATCCTCACCTCCATCTGATGGTGTCTGTGCACACTGTTCTTCCCTAGCTTTAGAGAATTATTTATGACTATCCAGTTCTGGCTGCAGGCATGTTTTTTTCCATAGGAGAACTGGTCAGAGGGAGTTCCTTTCAGCAATTCTTTGGTCTGAAATGAAGAACATTTAGGCTGCCCAAAATAGCATTTTTTTTTCCATGGCTGTTGAAGGTCACACTTATAATTTATATTTTTTCCTCCCCTCAATAAATACTTTTTTCTTTAGGTGGCCTGCTTTTCTGGAATGCCTGCACTGACTGCTCTGGAGGACTGTTAAATGAGGTCAGCAGCAGATAGAACAGTTTATAGAACAGTCCTGGCATGTGTAGCTTCAGTTTTTCTTCATGAGACTGAATAAACCAGATGTTTTTATGGCTAAAACAAGAACCATAACTTTCAGATATGCACACACTCTCCCAGTCCACAGTGTAACCTATGCATAATTCCAACAATTGCTATACATAAATTAGCAGTGTTCTCAGTGACTATTAAATTCTTACTGCCCAACTCTTTCCATAATAAACAAACACACTTAAAAACATTTGGCTGACAAATGACTGGATTCATCTTTTTCATCTGGGGATAGCAATTTCAGCATAAATTAAATTCTTCTTTTTTTCCAGTGTTCCCGTTTGGGTAGTCTTATGAAAATTAGTTACCATCTTTGTTTTATACATTATGAATTCTGCAACTCTAGACATAGACGTTCATGCTAAACCAGTATGCAGTGATATGGCTGTTGGCTGCCTTGTACAACAGCATCTGCGCAACGTACCCAAAGTTCAAGGTCACTGTGCTGCTTAAACAGCAAAGCTCCAGAAGGTATTTTCAGTGTATGGTGGAACTGTGGACCTTAGCGCAGCCCCTCATTGCTGGCTGGCGCTGGCAAGATTTCATCCCCTGGCCGTGGGGGCATGGTGAGATGAGGCGTGACAGCGAAGCACTTCTGAACAGAGTCTAGCTTCAAGCTGGAAACTTCCTCACTCACATGCAGGGGCCCATGCCATGGCAGTCTCACTTAGGAAATGCGAGGGGAAACGGCTTTCCTTCATCATAAATATTTCAGTTCTTTCAAATATTGTGACAACTGGTCAGCACTGGTTGTAACAACTGAAGTGCAAGAACCAGGCTTAGCAAGTATAACAAATACAACGTGGCTACCATCATCTTTCTCCAGCGAAGTTAAATCACCACCCTTCCAGCAAGAACAAAAACAATCTAATGAAAATGGGCTCCTGGTACATTAAACTTTCCTTCTAAGAGTGAAGTAGCTTTCACTGCAATGTTAACTCACTCGATTTAGGGCTAAAATTGGGTCCTGCTAGATAAGCACTGCTTCTTCCTCCACTGACTGGTTTTGTGATACGCTATGCCTCATTGCCAGTGTTTGTCATTTGATCACCATTGGTTAGTACAGCAACAGTTGAATGAATGATCTCTCTGTTCAAAACAGTCTCTTTTATTCTCATAACTGCCAAGGTATTGTTTATGCATGAGGTATTGTACTTGCTTTCCTTTCTTGTCTGCTCATGGGAGCACAGTAGCAGGTGCAAGGCCGTACAGCTTAAAATTGTATTGTCATGGGCTGCCCTACGCTCTCCTGCTCTTTTCTTTCCATGTTCCTGTGTACAGAGAGCAGAGTCCTGCTCCTGTGAAGTGCTGAGCTCCAAGATGGGGCAACTTTGGGTTACAAAGCCACAGTTTCTCCTGGTTAATGTGATTCAAAGTAATTAACATACTGCCTCTAACTTGCACTCAAAAGATATTTCCTGTGCACAGTTATACATACTCCTCCTACTCTGGCTGACATACTATTGTTGTTGCAATAGAGTTGCCTATGCAGCTCTGACAAAAGACTGAAGAAAGCCAGGATCTTGGGATGGATTGTCAGAAGCTAACATATTTCTAAATATAGCTTGTACAATCTACATGAGACACAAAGTTCTGCTGAACTATCACCTACTCTGAAAAACACTTTATAGGCTGTCTCCCCAGTTTATATACAGCATATGTCACTTAATTCAGGTCTTAAAGACATTACACTCCAGTTGCTTCAGGCACTGAAGAAAACTTGTGAAGATAAGGCCAGAAGGCTGCTGTTAGTAATACAACAGAAGGCGGCAGACGGGTGGAGCAAAGAGGAGAGACCTTGTAAGCAAAACTAGGGAATGTGATAACAAAATAAAAACGTCAACACAGGTAAATAAACCCTTGTTGACCAGAGTTGCAGCTATTTATTTATAAGTAATGAAGTAACCATATGTTTCTCAAATGGGATAGGAATGACTGAGTTCAGTCCTGGTCTCAAATGAGGCCCTAATCCTCTAATTAAGAACCACTCCAGGCTACCCTTTAAACACAAATTTGGCACCTTCACAATACATGCTATTCACTGGCAGAGATGTGATCTATTTCAGTTTTCTGTATGACCGCTGGAATACTAACAGGTACTCAGATGAATAAAATCAAATGGTCGTCACAGAGAAGTAACTCTAGAGTCTGAAAATTTGGTATCAAACACATCAACGATTACTGAGCACAAGCAACTACTGTGCTCAGTAGTCTGCCTATGTACCTGATTTAATACACATGATCACACTTCAACAGAGCTGGTCTATGTTAAACCTCTTAGTTCTGGAACCATGATATTTTTAAGATAAGTGGACAACACTGATTTGAATGTCTCTTACCTGTAAGTGAATCACTGAGGTATATCTTGTATCTCAAAGAGTTACACAGCTGCACACCTACAAACTTCTTATACCAAGTCCTCTTCACGTATTGTTTCCCTTTGCATTCTGAATAGGTGTCTGAATTGAATGGGATTTCAGTCCAGATAGCATCCTTTCCCACTGCAGGAGAAGAAAAAAAGAGGCTGAAGTATGATGCTGCACACAAAATTATGTACAACAAATGCATTCAAATAAATAGAATGAGAAACCTTGACGGAGCAGAATGCACCATGGCACCAGTCACCTGTGTTTTGAACATGGAAGGTTGTTCAGGGAAGCACCAAAGGCTGCAGATATGACTGAGGCATGAACCACTGCTGCTCTTTGTGTGTGGTGCCAGTTTGGAATTAGCTCATACTAGGACCTTGTTAGGGGGACAGTGTCTGTGTGTTGGCAAAACTCTCATTTACAAGGTGTGTGATACAGTCAGTGTTTTTCAGTGCGTTCAAGCCAGGACAGCCAACTCGCAGCAAACTGTATGTGATTTAGCAAAAATACACATAAAAATTAGTGTCATGATGTACATGGAAAGAAATGGGTGTCTCAGCGCTTGTAGAAGTGATGCCCATTACAAATGCAAAAAGCAGCCCAATATACTTGAGCGATCAAAAGGTCCCACTAGACAGTGAGAGCCTCTTCTAAGTGTTCTAAAGCAGAGCTGGATCAAGCCTTCAGAAGTAGAAAAGTTTTCTAAAGCACAATGGCAGACAAATAGCATCCTCTGAGTTGTGCTGTTAACTCACTTAAAAAGCATGGAGTATCTTACTCATTTTACAGTGCTTTCTTTGGCCTTAGCGACAAGGCTGAGAAAATACAAGGCTGTCCTTGGCTCATTTGTTTACATTGGTTTGAAGCCATCCCAGCTGCCATGGAAGCACCACATCACGTTGATTGTGTTCTGCTCAGGTAAACAAGCAGCCTGGCATGAATTCCTTACCAGGGGTATGGGTGGGAAGAGTGAAATCATGTGTGAATGCTTCTTGATTCCATCACTCATTTAATTGGTGCAGTGCAGCCACCCCCCTAGTAAAATTATGTTATCTCATTTCTGACAAACTTCCTGATCAGAAGACACTATACTATACATAAAAGGCTTACTTGAAATTGGCTCGCTCACTCTTGGGTCCGCTGGGGGAAGAAAACAAACATTCAATCAGGCACTGTAAAACGAGCTTTCCCAGTATTTCAATGGAAAAGCATTGGTAAGTGTTTTTCTACAGCTGACCTAAGCTGTAATTTGTGAAACAGAAAGAGTTTTGGAAGAAAAGTTGATTTTTGTACCAAATTAAATTAAAATGAATATATTTTTATGTGAAACTACAGTATCAATGGGCTTTTAAAAATTTCACCTATGAGACAATACCAGTCAAACACAGTTCTAGTAAAAACAAGAGCTTAAACCCATAACCAGCAAAACCCAATTCTACTGCACCTTTTTTAAAATTTCAGTTCCAAAACTTAAAATACAAAAAGGACCCCTCTGTAATACTTGCCTCACAAAACTTGGCTATGAAAGCCCAAAAGTGAGAAATAGATGTGTGCAATTAAGAAAAAATGAATCTGACCGCATAATTCGTCCAAGCTAAATAGGAGACAGAACATAAGCCTTGTCATTCATGAAAACTACACTTGGCACAAACATTTTTTCAGTTTGAACAATTTAGGATTACAAAGAGCGCATTCACAATTTTTAAGTATGTGTGGCATAGTCTGAACTCCTCAATGACTAATCCCTTGCTCAGCCACACCTCCCATCATCAGTGGACTAGATGAGGACTAGATCTACCACTAGATGAGGACTATTATATTACTACACCTGGCTCAAAATGCAGGCTGAAATAAAGGCTAAATCTGTTTTGTGTTTTATATGGTCCTTAAGTACTATCAACCCATAAACACTTCTACACAAAAGATGGTATCATGCTTATATAACGTCAACAAGTCAACTCTAGTTAGCCTCACTGGGATCTGGAACAGAGAAAGCAAAGGCTGTCTCCAATTCTCACCTCTGAGTCAGATAGGACTTAACTTGGGAACCACCTATGGTCAAAACAGGCTTGTATACACCTTTTCAACAGTTTCACAGGTGAGTAAACAGGATGGAAGGGGACATACTGGAACATCAGCTTTTCCCAAGTGCTATTTCTCAATCCTTATTTTAGCCAGAAGACATCACTATTATACAGCTGCCTTATTGAACAGGTAGCAAAGGTGCCCATAAACACACCAGCCCAAAGAAAAACCTTATGTTCCCCATCCAGAAGTCATTAATGAGTTTGATAGATACAAAAAGGTCAGGATATTAATCTTAAATGACTGAGTCTTCTCTAAGGAATTAGGTTTCTTCATAGAGAAACAACAAACTGTGCTCTTATTTGTTTCTCCTGCAGTCTGGTCATCTTACACCCTTACACAATACAACCCTGATCTCAGCTGACCTTCCAGGTACTACTGTAACATGTTCAGTAGTAAAAAGCCAGTCTGAAGATAGTGAAGAGCAAGACCAAATGCACAAAATGAAGCAAGAGAGCCTTTCATATATCTCCCAAACTTGAATACTAGAGCCATTGTCAGACCTTTGGAAGTTCTCACCTGATTCAGTACTGAATGCCACAACATTACTACTTGGACCTTCACCAAGAGGGTTTTTAGGTTTCACGTGGAATTCATAACTGGGGAATGAAATAGAAGATATGATAATTTTGCAAACCAAGCATTCTTTCAGTCTCTGGAGCAAGCAAACTGCCAACACACATTTTGGTTCTACTCGCCTCTGTGAGAAGAACAAAAAGGCCTCATTTCTTGCTCTGAAAACATTGAAATAGGCTTTGTCCTCACTGTATAAGGCCTCTCTGGACACATAATTTACCAGTCCTTTTGATAATTGTTTTCATACATAATATTAACATTGGAGTCAGTGCACCACTGGTTTAAGCCGCTCTTCTCTCACGCATGCAGTTTCAGCTCTGGCAAAAGGAGCAGCTCAGGTGAGGTCAGAAACAATCTGATAAGCAGAGATTGAATAAAGCACATTGTTGTTACTTGTTTGCTTTTTTCTTAATTCATAAGAACACAAACCTCCAATTCAGTGCCTCTCAGGCCCACCAACAGTGATAGACAGGGCCAGCAGTGAAACGGCATGACTTCCAGGATAGGAGTTCAGCCAAGGCAAAGATCCAATGGCTTGAATATACATTAATAGTAAATACATGAAGTAATGAGAGATTTTGTGCGGCACCTCTTTCTTATCTCTTTGTAGTCATGTCACACACCAGTCTGTACTGTAGATATCTCATAATCTCTTTTCATCACAAGTCAAACACAGTGCTATGACAAAGGAATAGTATGAAGAAGAAAATCCAAGCCAGGCTTCACTGATTAAGCTTCTCCCATGTCTTAATACTTTATTACAGTCATGGACAATCAAGACAAGACAACTTTCTACTGCAGCTCGGCTGAAATTTACGCTATCAATTAGAAGCTCTAGGTGAACAGCTATTTACAGACAGTTTCAAAGCTAAAAAATGTCACACAGAAGACATCAGACAGGTGAGGCAGAAAAGAGAGTTACACTGGACACAGCTAACATCTTGCATCAAGGGCAGACCTGGAAACAGACTGTTTCCCCTTCCTCCCAGCAGACACTAACCACAGCCAGCTGTTTCTCAGCTCTCCTGGCTGCAGGCTGGCAGCCCCTGGGATTTTCTCACTACTCAGCAATGGCTCAGTGCCTCCCTGTAGGACCTGCATGCCTTCTGTGCCAAAGCACCCCAATGAGTAAAATGTATACACACCCAGTTAACAGTACACTCTTCATGCCTTCCCAAAGAGCTGTAAGCTGTCCCACTCATGCCACTTGTAGAGACTTTTCATCTACTTCGAGTGAGTACATGGTGAACATCTCTTAACACAGACTGTTTATTCATCAGTGAGAGAGATCCATAGGACACAAGTCATGAGGATGGTAGGCCTGTAAAATGGGCCCCGACTTACAGACTAAACACAGAGCAAAATGAGAATCCCAGAAGTGTGCAATTAAATATCCAACTCGTGACTCATGAAGGATTCCTTACCAATGATAATTTAGTCGCTCATGACTATAACAGCATTGTAATGTATTGCTGAAACTGTTTCCAAACAGCAATTTTCTAAAGAAAAAAAACATACTGCTCTCTGCACACGGTTGGAAATTTGTAAACTCCATTTGCAAGTCCTTGCAAGAGACAGAATAATTCAATCCAAACTTTGGATTACCTCTCATTGCTTCTTGCCTTCTGCAAAATGTGAATGGCTAGCTAATTAACCTCAGTGGACTAATCATGCAGTACCAAGCAACTGTTTTCCATCCACAGTTCTTCTAAGACAATATTTAACCTTGAAATTGCTTACATAAGCAATTGCCTTTATTTCTAAGGTTTTCTTTAAAGGGAAATACTTACAAAATTTGGTATGCTGAACAGATGCATTGTGGATGATTCATGGATATTTCTAAGTGAAAGATGGGCTTATTTTGAGCTTTTAAAAGTCTATTTGGAGTAATCTTACTATTTATTCAAATGTGCCATAAGACCACTTAGAGCAACTCAGATTACTGTGGAAGGGGGCCATTAAATAAATAATAAGCTCTAGACAAAAAAACTTCTTAATGATTGACTTGTTTAAACAAATACATGTTTTTAAAAATTGGATTTGAGCCATTAATATCCACATGCAGTACAGTAACTGTTTTGGTCAAGCGGTATTCTCATCTGTCAGGAAAGGTCATTGTACAGAGCACTGTAGCAGAGCAGCTGGAGATTCCTCATGAAGAATCAATGAAGCATAAGTAAAGATTTGCTAATACGCTGGGTGTTTTAAAGTAATAAAGAGGATACATTTTGGGCAGTGTTCAAATTAATGCATGCCTAGAGATAAAAGACACCAAAGAAGTTTTCCTGCTTCCCACAGTTGGGAAAATTATGGTAAGACTGAAATAAAGAACTCTACACACAGAGATTATAGTTCATGTAAACAAAATTGGAGAAAAGGAAAGTAATAAAGAAATGTCCAAATTTTAGCTTCATGGTTTAGGGGAGCTTCTTATTAATAATTTTAAATATGAATTTTTTTAAAACTAAAATTTATAAAATTTTATAGTTTCATGGTAGGTATTTTTTACAGATGCCCAATCATCATGGGCTCCTTTCCTCTGCCAAATTCAATCCTGAAACAATAGCAATGGCTACAACTGTACAAGAACAACAAACAACCACTTTTGGAGATGAAGAGAAGTAACTAGTTGAGTGAAAACTGAAAAGGAGAGAAAGGAAAAGTTAGAATGGGGTCACAATTTGATAGAGTTTACAGATCTAACTGTAATTTTAAAGCCATTGTGTGGTTCTCTTAATAAAAAAACATTTACAGTCTCCCTTTTTGTGTGTCAGGTGAAATATCTGAAAAATAAAAATAAAATGGTAGAAAAGGATACCTGCTTCCATATTATGCACTTCTATACAAACCACAAGAGAGGAGAAAAAATGCTTATAGATTCATGACAGTATGTAGGGCAAAGCTAATAAAAGGAAATAGGAAAGCTATATAATGATTATCCCATGTCTATGTCTTACCAGACTTATTCACAGGAACCTGCAGTCTATATTGTATCTTTACATATGTGTGCCTATGATGACAAAAACTCTGCTACCCTCTAACACCTAGAAGATTGCTATCTTACAAAGTTTGGAGACTAGGCCTCCCAAATACTCCCAGACTGCATAAGACAATAAAAGTCCTTGTGCAGATTAAATGGACTTGACTTCCGGTATTACTGTGCAGAGCGTATTTTTCCATCTTAGGGAATCACTATTCCACATGGAACTTTGGCAGACACAGCTGCTCCAGCATTTTTCAAAGCATGCAAAAGGAGAAGACTGAAGATTGCAGAACTGAAAATAGGTGAAGAGAGACTTTCACCATAATAGGAGGACTGGAGCAGTTGAGTACAGTCCTGGGATTTCAGGTCATTGCTGGGGAGATGCTGGTGATTAGATGACAATATCACACAGGGCTGTCTCAATGTACACATTGAGCTTCTCTGTTTCTGCAGTGTGTTTGTATAGCAGCATGATCTAACGTAGAAAATAAAACTAGATTTAAGAAACAGGAGGGATGGAATGAAGGAGGGAGTGCTGAGCTTTTTTGAAGAGTCCTTCTCTTAATCAAGTTGGAAGAAGGGCTGAGAGAAATAGGAAATGCTTACCCATGATCCTGTCATCAACAGCAGTTTAGTACAAAAATCTGTTACTACTGTAATAACAAGTACAAAAAGCTCCATCATTTTTCTGCCACTTTGCACTTTTCTGCATTGCAACTTTCACTGTCGTGCCCATCTCTTAACTGTTAACAAAAGCTAAGCTCTTCGCATCAGTAGATTTTTTTCCTTGTATCTGATTAGCGCAGTTTAGATGCTAACTGCAATATAAACCAATACTAGATAATGGCAATAACAGCATGAGCTGTTATTGTGAATTATTTATCCATATGGTATGAATTATTGTGTATAAGTGCACAAAAAGCTTATTCAGTAAGGGCTGAAGACTTACTTGATATGGCCTTTGAGTAAACCACAGCAACATTCTCTTTTTCTGCTTCATACCTTTTGTAAGAAGTATAAAAAAAATTTTGAAGGAAATAATCTACACACATTATAATGGCAGTTAGGTACATGCATATCCTACACATTTCACATGTACTGCACAGTTCTGGTTGGTTGGCTGGATTATTTGGTTTTGTTTTCTGGGGATCTTGGATTTTATTTTTTTAAAAATATTTTTTGTTATTTCTATTCCTTAACAGACCTCATGGCTGAAAATATACTTTGCCTCGGGACACAATCTAACCCAAAAATCCAAAAGAGACCACTCAAAATTATTTTTAAAAGGAGAAAAGGATTTGAAATCACCAAACTGCTCAACCAGGCAAAGGGTCAGTATCTAAAGGGAGGTTTTACAAAGCTGTGCAATGCAAGAATCACAGCCCTTTTATTCCTTATTAATACTTCTTTTCTATAAAAAGCTACACCAGCAGGCTGGTGGGACACATCCTCTAATGGCTAACTGAACTTGGCACATCTCTGACTGCAGTTTTGGTATTTTTCTTTACTACATTCCAATTACTGCCAACACAAACATGAATGAGAGCTGTTTTCAAAGCTATTCAGACTCTTTTTTGAAGGCTTTTATAGAAATCAGTGCTGCAAATCTTCCTGGACACTAGTGGTATGTGCCATGAGCTGAACTGCTCTTGAACAAGCCACCAGAATGAAAGAGGAAGTGTACACCTAACAAAAAAAGTGTTTCAAGATAGGACAGGGATACAGAATTAAAAACTACATATTTTGTCAAAAAAAAAAAAAAAACCAGGAGAAATAACACAAAAAGTTAAAATGATACTATAGCAGACAACTGGAAGACTTAAAAAAAACCCCAAAATATCATTTTTCAGGAGTTAGAAAACTCCAAAACTAGTGTAAAAAAGCCCCAACTTAAAATTCCTTTGGAAATAGGAAAATAGAATTGGAAGCAAAAAAATAACATCTGCATTTAATATTCTATTCTAGGAAAGGTCCATGAAAAAAGTGCAGGACAGTGAAACTGATTTCAGTGAACGAGAGGATGGAGACGAGCACCATTATTGTTACACAGGAGACAGAGTGAAGAAAACAAAACCCACAGGAAACCCATTTCTATCTCAGGCCACTAAAGGTTTATTAGAAACAAGCACTTTAAGGAGGGAAATACTGAAAATTGTGGATAATGACCTTACCTTAGAATCATAGAATCACAGAATAGTTAGGGTTGCAAAGGACCTTAAGATCATCTAGTTCCAACCCCCTTGCCATGCGGGTCCTGAAGGAGCTGGCAAATGAAGTTGCTAAGCCACTGTCCATCATATTTGAAAAATCATGGCAGTCAGGTGAAGTTCCCGATGACTGGAAAAAGGGAAATATAACCCCCATTTTTAAGAAGGGGAAAATGGATGAGCCAGGAAATTACAGACCAGTCAGTCTCACCTGTGTGCCTGGCAAAATCTTGGAGCGGATTCTCCTGGAAGGCATGCTAAGGTACATGAAAACCAACAAGGTGGTTGGTGACAGCCAGCATGGCTTCACTAAGGGGAAATCCTGCCTGACCAATCTGGTGACCTTCTATGAAGGGGCTACGGAACTGATGGACAGGGGTAGAGCAGTTGATGTCATCTACCTGGACTTGTGTAAAGCCTTTGACACTGTCTCACATGACATCCTTCTCTCTAAGTTGGAGAGACATCAATTTGATAGATGGACCACTCGGTGGATAAAGAACTGGCTGGATGGCTGCATGCAAAGAGTAGTGCTCAGTGGCTCAATGTCCAGCTGGAGACCAGTAACGAGTGGTGTCCCTCAGGGATTGGTGTTGGGACCGGTCTTGTTCAACATTGTGAGCGATATGGACAGTGGGATTGAGTGCGCCCTCAGCAAGTTTGCCGATGACACCAAGCTGTGTGGTTCGGTTGATACATTGGAGGGAAGGAATGCCATCCAGAGGGACCTTGACATGCTTGTGAGGTGGGCTGATGCCAATCTGATGAAGTTTAACCATGCCAAGTGCAAGGTCCTACACCTGGGTCGGAGCAATGCCAGGCACAGCTACAGGTTGGGCGGGGAGGAGATTCAGAGCAGCCCTGTGGAGAAGGACTTGGGGGTGTGGGTTGATGAAAAAATGAACATGAGCCGGCAGTGTGCGCTTGCAGCCCAGAAAGCCAACCGTATCCTGGGCTGCATCAAAGGGAGTGTGACCAGCAGGTCGAGGGAAGTGATCCTGCCCCTTTCCTCTGCTCTCGTGAGACCTCACTTGGAGTATTGTGTGCAGTTCTGGTGTCCTCAACATAAAAAGGACATGGAACTGTTAGAACAAGTGCAGAGGAGGGCCACGAGGATGATCAGGGGACTGGAGCACCTCCTGTATGAAGATAGGCAGAGAAAGTTGTGTCTGTTCAGCCTGGAGAAGAGAAGGCTGCGTGGAGACCTCCTAGCAGCCTTCCAATACCTGAAGGGGGCCTATAGGGATGCTGGGGAGGGACTCTTCTTTAGGGACTGTGGTGAGAGGACAAGGGGTAATGGGTTTAAACTTAAACAGGGGAAGTTTAGATTGGGTATGAGGAAGAAATTCTTTACTGTAAGGGTGGTGGGGCCCTGGAATGGGTTGCCCAGGGAAGTTGTGAATACTTCATCCCTGGTGGCGTTCAAGATGGGGTTGGACATAGCCTTGGATGGCATGGTTTAGTGGGAGGTGTCCCTGGCCATGGCAGGGGGGTTGGAACTCGATGATCTTGAGGTCCTTTCCAACCCTAACTATTCTATGATTCTATGATTCTATGACAGGGACACCTCTCACTAAACCATGCCACCCAAGGCTCACACAAGGAAAGTCTAACTTGACTATTATAATGGGAGAAGTTACTGCAATGCTTTCTTTTTAAGGGCAGCTTTTAATGTAAAACTAAGGATATATAAAGAGCACAGAGTCCTGAATACGCCAACGAAACCAGGAGTTCCACTGTGAGCAGTGTGAGCATCATTGTGAGGAAACTCAAAAACAAGAGACCTGTATGATGAATGAGATGGATTATTATAGGTCTCACTCCTCAAATGACCGCTTGGAAGCAAGATTGTAATTGACCAAAATGATCAGTCTTGTAGTTTGGCTTTGACTATTTTCTAAGTGGAATAAATAGTATATTTTCCCCCAAAACTGTGACAGAATCTCCATGTGAAGAATGAAAAATTAAATTGACAGATTTATTCATAATGGTGCATCCGTTTCTCCCATTTTGCTTTGCTAAGAAATCATAGAATCATAGAATCATAGAATAGTTAGGGTTGGAAAGGACCTCAAGATCATCGAGTTCCAGCCCCCCTGCCATGGGCAGGGACACCTCCCACTAAACCATGCCATCCAAGGCTATGTCCAACCCCATCTTGAACGCCACCAGGGATGAAGTATTCACAACTTCTCTGGGCAACCCATTCCAGTGCCTCACCACCCTCACAGTAAAGAATTTCTTCCTCAGATCCAATCTAAACTTCCCTGTTTAAGTTTAAACCCATTACCCCTTGTCCTCTCACCACAGTCCCTAAAGAAGAGTCCCTCCCCAGCATCCCTATAGGCCCCCTTCAGGTATTGGAAGGCTGCTAGGAGGTCTCCACGCAGCCTTCTCTTCTCCAGGCTGAACAGCCCCAATTTTCTCAGCGTATCTTCATACGAGAGGTGCTCCAGTCCCCTGATCATCCTCGTGGCCCTCCTCTGCACTTGTTCTAACAGTTCCATGTCCTTTTTATGTTGAGGACACCAGAACTGCACACAATACTTCAAGTGAGGTCTCACGAGAGCAGAGGAAAGGGGCAGGACCACCTCCCTCGACCTGCTGGTCATGCTCCTTTTGATGCAGCCCAGGATACGGTTGGCTTTCTGCGCTGCGAGGGCACACTGCCGGCTCATGTTCATTTTTTCATCAACCCACACCCCCAAGTCCTTCTCCACAGGGCTGCTCTGAATCTCCTCCCCGCCCAACCTGTAGCTGTGCCTGGGATTGCTCCGACCCAGGTGTAGGACCTTGCACTTGGCATGGTTAAACTTCATCAGATTGGCATCAGCCCACCTCACAAGCGTGTTAAGGTCCCTCTGGATGGCATTCCTCAATGGCATTTGTATTAAAATACAAACCCAACTTGTCCTGCATTAAAGAAAATGGGCAAAATTGAGATTTACAAGATCAGAAGCTACCCATAAAATACTGTGATACAATAATTTATGTTGGAAGGTACTTATGAAGGTCATCTGGTCCAGGCCCCTTTTCATGCTTATTTTAAAGCTACATTAGGTTGCTCAGGGTCAATGAACAAGCACAGTAATTACAGACATTCGCTGCTTGAATGAGAGTAAAAACTGAGTACCTCAGTGCTTGGTTCAAACTAAGTACAAGAAAGGAGGATGAATGGAATTTAACTATTTCACTCATTTAACAAGAGAAGGACTAATTGAAGACTGAAGATGGCAAAAACAGCAGAAAAACTGGTGTGTGTTTAAGTGTGCTATTGAAAAGAGGGCTGAGTGAAATGTGACCTGGATCCACTCAAAACTTCTTAGATAATAAAGGGAAGGTAACAAAAGCTAACTACATCACAAAGTTGTAACCAACAGCTGTGAATATGTGATTATTAGATCACAGCAGTGAGTCTGTAATAGAAATGCTTAAGCAGAAGATGTTCATAAAACAAGAAAAATTTTGCCTTGTCAGGCACCAGTTATATCCAATATATATCCATCCTATAAGGAAAAATCCTTTAATAGATGTGATGTTGTCAACTGTCAGGCATGCCTTACTATGAGAGAATAACATGGATACAGTGTGCCTTTTCTTGGGGAAAAAACCCATAGGGATCTCAGCACTCCAACAAAATCAAGATGTACAGGAGCCTTAAGAACCTTAAAAAAAAAAACCCAGATTTGTTGCAAAGCAGCTGACTGTGTCCCACTTTTAAAGGGTGTATGTCCTTACAGACAGTTTTTCAGGTCACTACATTCTTCTCACAGTCTTGATGCCTTGCAGTCGTCACCAAGAACTTGATGCTAGCATATATACTGTAAGACAATCAATATATATATATGACCAACTGCCATAATGTATATAACCTTATTAGTTTAAAAGTAATCCTCACAACTTGTATGCCTATTAAAGTCCATTTTCATTTCCGTATTAGCATGGTATGTGTCTGTTAAAACCAAATACTTGATAACTGTACTGAATGTCAGAACTCCTTTTCTTTTTCAGCCAGTGCATTTTTAATGGATCTAGTCACCTTTCAGACAGCTAAATGGACACTTAGAATACTACATGATAATCCTCTGATTCAGAGAAATTTGTGCTCATTAACATTTATCTCTGTACTTAGTGACAGCTGCAGTCATACATGCAATTTTTCATGACAGACTGTAAGAGACTCTCATTGCTGCCTCCCTAACACTGTCCAAATTTCTGAAATGGAATTCTGAATCTGGCCATTAGCTTCTAATCTTTCAAAGCTGCCTTGTCAAAAGACCAGCTCAAAGGAATATGAATGTCTGCCTTACTGCAGAGCTTCCCAGAGGTGTAGTAGTATGATCAATTTGAAAAAAAAATGTAAAAAGAAAAGCAAACAAGCATCATGATCTAGTAGGTGCAGATGTGCCGTTTTCCCCTGCTGCTCCTTCTGCCCTCTTCACACTGAGGAGTTGTTTTCTTGCTTCCCTCTTGCTGGATGTGGGTAATTAACTCTTTCGCTTTTGGGCCAGGCTAATATATCCTACCTGATTTACCTCAACAGGATGATAGACCTTGGACAACCTGACTGCAGACTGTCTTTGTCATGTACTGCTTCTCAACAGCATACATCCAGAGAATTACAGACTTGAACTATCTTGCTGCTATAGGATCTTTCTGGTTTGAATTTACCCATGGAGACTCAGATACCACATTTAAAAATATTTTTATTCATTTAGAAAAGTCTCTGCTTAGGTCTGTCTGTTTTAGATCCATCGTGAACTGTCTTCAGTTCTGGATGCACTGAACCTTCAGAGAAGCATAAGTATTCACACAGCCTCGTTGATGGCTTCAGGAAAGCTGGAAAAAGTAGACTCAAATTCAGCTTGTCAGCTTCTCCAAGGTGCTTGAAGGCCAAGAAGCTCTTCCCCAGTTAATCCACCTTCTGCTACGGAGCATCTCTCTTTCCATGTACTTGTTGGTAGTTTTGCAAATGTTGATCATTTTCCGAAAGGGATTTATTTTCTCTTCGAAGTTTCTTTTCCAGCTCCACCTCTTCTACAGCTCTTTCCTTTAAGGCTAGTTATGAAAAAGCCTGCTTCCCAGTCTTAATCTCCTATTTGATGAACTTATGGACATTTCAGAGACCCAATTAATTCACTGATCTGTGTTTTATTGTCTCTTTAACTACTATTTTCAGTCAGTTTTGTCCGCAGGTCAATTTTCTTCATCTATTGAGGAATTGGCTACTGACAGACAGGAGATTTTATTATGCTATTCCTTGCAACACTGATACTGTCTACATGATACCAGCTGTCTTCGTAACTTTCTTATTTTACACTAATTTAGTGTGCCAACAAACCTGGATTCAAATGGTAACAGCAGCCTTCTCTCGTGCTGCTGCCAAAGCTTTCAAGGTGTCCTCAAAATTAAGAAACACACATTTCGAAATGGGAGTTGAACTGAATAGAGCCACTCTGAGAAGGATTTTATGTCCTTTAAATCCTGTGAGACTCAAAGGACATGCACCACTGCAATTTCTGTCAAAGATTTTCAATTTAGGTCAATAGTCTCCTGAATCCAGACAGACTTTCACTGTCTTTCCCTTTTGAGGTTGGGGAGGGGAGGAATAATAGCTTTTACAGCTTAAGTCAGTCTCCACCAGTCAGTAGTGATCTCATATCTAGCTTTGAAAATCCTTGCTGCTAAAGACAGCTTTTCTACATGGTTTCCACTGTCTTTGGTCTGGTTTTGCTTACCAAAACCCAACAGTTCTCACATATGATTGATGGAATTGTTACTAAATAAAGTTAAAAACCATCTCATCTGCTTTTTCCTTCCTTATGACCCTTCCAGTGGTTCTAGCTAGGTCTGCCTGACTTCATCTTGCTTCCTTTCTGAACAAACAGCAGTCTAAATAAACTTTTCTCTCAATATCTAGGCCTTTTCTTTGCTTCCATGTTTTTTCTACACTTAACCAAATTCATCCCATTTCTGTTACCATATGTGACACAGAGTTTGAGTGTGTAATGGAAGAGAAACTCACTAATAACACACAGTTATTATCAAGGATGCAACTGCATTATTTTAAAGCGTTATTCAAAACTAACATGAAAACACAAGCAGTATAGCCTGGCAAGTTTAGCAGCACCTACAGCAGTTTGTGTTCACTACTCCGGAATTCTATTGTTTTAAAATAAATTTCTTCTAAGCTTTTTCGGCTGATTGAGGAAACTGATGCTTGGTCTTCTATTGTATTGCCAACATATCCTAGTTGTCTCTTAACAAGACAGAACAACCTAGCTTCGGTTCACCCTTTCACAAAGACATGCCTGTAAGAAGTAAGAGAGATATTCTTGATGCAATACACGGAAATGATAACCCTTCTTATGAGTTTTGGAGTCTGTCAAAGGACCTCTTTTTGGGTATCAGTTTCCTCAAGCCTTTTTTTCCCAATTCTCTTCCCTTCCCCTCCACTTTCTGCAACAGTTCCTCATTCCTTAAGTATATGAGCTAAGAACCAACACCCCAGATTAAACCACACATTGCCTAAAAATAGAGTTTCAAGTTGGGTTCTATGCAGAATTTTGTGCTGTGTTACCAACTGTTACCAATTTAAGGACAGTAATAGAAATGGGCAATTTATCTGAAACAGAAAAATCGAGTCACCAAAGCCAAATGGATGATTTTACAGAAAGAAAAATGTGCCATTCATTAGCTTTCTGATGCAATCAATAAGCAACACAAAGAACAAGTGGTTTCTTCCCATATCTGAATTTTACCACAAAAACAGAAGAATAATTTTTTAAGAGATACTTTTTTTAAAAGAATTATAATATTTATTTGGACTGCATGAGATGTACGCCATCAATTGGAATTCACTGACCCATTTTTAACTTTCCAGGTGTTTCAAGTCACTGAAAGAAAACTACATATACAGCACAAGTGCATCTTTCATTTCCATGTGCCATGCATAGACAAACTTTGTACAGTGCCCAACTTGGCATTGCAGTATTTGAATGAACATCTCTAAATAAGCAAGCAGATCAAGCCATTTGTGCAAAATATCCTTAAACCCCGGAAAGAGACAACTGTACATATAAATCTTTATCTCACATATGAGGTTAATATTTCTTGTGTTCACCTTATTTCTTTAGCTGCCAAATTCGAGAGGTATTTTGATAAAAAGCAGTACATTTTCTTACACTGGACTGTTAATCCAATGTCTTTCTGATAGATCAGGTCACTTCTGCAGTTTGTCCAGACCATACTCTCGGAAATTTCCTAAAGATTCCTCAAACGTGTATTATCTGTTAATTTACAAGAAAGGAAACCAAAGTATACCTTTTTCCTATCAGAACAGGAGCAAAACCAATTTGGTCTTACATATGTATGGATTTTCAATTGAATTGGCAGACAGCTTACAGTCAAAAGTACTTGGATTAACTTAGAAAATGATTTTATTTAATTACCTTGTGTCAGGTTTTAGGTTTTCCACAGTAGAATGAGTTTGATTTGTAGTGATAATCGATTTCTCCTTTTCACCATCAGTTGCTCCATTTTCAGTTGACACGACCTCATACTCTGGAAAAATACAGTACAGAAAAATGTGCTTAAATAACAGATTGCTTGAACTTCTTAATTGTTCTCTCTTTTCTCATCTGATTTCCACTCCTACTGTCTAATAGGCTGTAAAGACAACTTGGGTGAATCAGTCTAGACATTACTATGCTAAAATTGTTAGGAAGGAGAGATCCAGTTCCAGATTGCCAGTTGCCTGGCCCCTCATCCTTCCTTATATTTCAGTTATGGGATGGAAGGTATTCAACCTCTCACCTATGCCCAAAGGTACACTAGTGACAAAATTCCAAACACAAATAAGTATTCTGCAGTTTGAATAAAAAAGTATCAAAAATAAAAGTAGAGTTTCTAAATGCTTAAAACTTTATTAAGACCTAATCAAGATCTAATATTTTAAAGATTTCCAAAGGAAACTGCACATCTAACTTGGATTGTGCACTTAGGGAATCTGTCAGTTCAGAATGAAATAATTTTGCATAAATATATTTCTGTATTTATATGATTTATAGAGTCTAGCTACTTTGTTTTCATCTCAGTGGGATGTATCATCAAGCACAAGCCATGCGCTAAACAGGGGATTAACAACAGATGTTTGGGAAGAAGGTAACCCTTCAGTCATAGCCCTGTCCGAGATACAGTCTCTAGCAGCAACCTTTGTCCCAGTTCATAACAACCTCTTCTAATAAACACACTGAGTATTTTGCTTATTTTCCTCTCTTGGTTAAGAAATTCACATCTCCAGTGACTTCCTTTCCCCTTCTTAAAACTGGTTTATAATACAAAGTGTAGCTTTACTAATTGTAAGCTTGCAATGGAGAATGTTTTCAAAGAACATTTGCAATGAGCATTTAGATCTGCAGCACAATAAATAAAGCAGGTATTGGTATTACATTGAGAGTGCAAAGGCAGAGACCATCTGTCAACAAAACCTCTAGAAAACTACTCTCCTGATTTTTTCTAATCATACTACTACCAATTTTTGAGCTCTTAGTTAAATGCTAGCAAGCTGTAGGTTTGTTTTTTTTTTTCTCTTTTTCCTAAAATTTCCAGTTCTCTGTACAAGGAGATCCATTTGTTGTCAACACAGATAAAACACCTGCAATAGGATTCAGCATTAAAAAGGCAAAAAATAGCCTCTCTTAATTGTTGCTGGACTCTCAGATCCTCACTCTTAGTAAGTGTAGCAGATGTGTATGTTAATGAGCATACACACAAAAACTGAGCTGATCTTGATGTCAGTTGTGCAACTATAGTTTTCTTTACACTCTTCTATGCAAAAAGCAGCCATCAAAACCACTGGAGTAAATTATGTAAGACAACACAATTAAGTGGAAGTGCAAAGCAGCCTTACAAAATTATTCTCTACTATTCCAAGCTTCTAGATCACAACAATTCAACCTGAGCAATTATATACATGCATGCACATATGAATTTCAGATTTACCGCAGTAGTTTCAAAAGGGACTTCTACACTGCATCTTTTTATCTTTACCTTGTAGTAGACTCAGTTATCTAGAGCGTATACAGAGCAATATAAAACTTCAAAACTGGGTTTAAGTTACATCAGAAAATTAATACGGAGGAAGGAATTACTGCCAATACTGAAGATTTCAAAATTTCCATGTTCAGAAGTCCTCCCCCACAGCAATCACCCATGAACTACAAAAGATCAACCACTGCTTTTTAAAAACAAACTCATAGATTTGCAGGAATGGGTGTCTCAAATGGAGAGGGTGAGGTGGGTAAGTAGGGGGCTTTTACTTTAGGCTGTTTTTTCAAGTGGGATCCCAGTGTAATGATCAAAGACATAAGCATTAATAGTTAGTATCCATTTTATATGTATTTTGTAAAACATATCTGGATTCTCTCTCTGTGTATTTCCTTTTGGAAACAAACACCTTTTCCTGTATAGCTTCCAAGGGCTGAGTAAACGATGGGAAAAAAACACCAAACTATGCAAAAGCCTTTATTTGCCCTAGTTAAGCCTCATTTGAGAAATTATATTCACTAGGAAACATGGAAGGGAATGTGGGATTATCCACTACCTTAGGTACATCCAGATAGATAGAGAATGAGTAGGAAACTTCATAGGAATTCTATTTTTCTGTGTTCTACCTGCCCCAAGTCAATATGTCATGTGAATTTTTTAATTCACTAAAATTGGAAAACACAGCACATGTGAATGGACATGCAAACACGCGCATGCACACACACAAAGCACTGTCGAGCACGTCTAGTACCTGCATGTTACTCAGTGTGTGAGTCTTGGTGCACAAGTCAACAAACATTTCTGTGGCTGCACAAGAGTAGCAGGGAACCAGCAAAATAGTTTCTGCTCCTGACCTTTGCAGCCTTTATGAAAACAAGTATGCAAGCTTGATCACTGTTTGTTTTTAGGAATACCAATACAATGAAACCCCTTGAAGATAGCTGAAAGTCAGGCAAAGTAACCAACAAATGACGTTCTCTGTTTCCACAGTTCTATCTGAAACAGTGCATTAAAAAAAAATAAATGTGATGCCTAAATCAGATGATTGAGAAAACATGTATAAACTACAAAAATAAAAGGAGATGACAGAAAACTTGATTTAAGCCTGTCTAACCAAGTAATGTCATACTGGTGCCAATATGAAGTAATCACTGTTTTCAGAAAATGGGATTCAATGCCTTCTCTTGAATTCACAAAATGTCCTTAGATGAATCTTTAACAGAGTAATTTTTTGAAGTTAAAATGAAGGAGGCAAGCTCAATAAGTTTATTTATAAACCACAGAGTTCAAGCATTTGTATTACTCATTGAAGTTAAAAACAATGAAGATAGTATTATGGGAAAGCTGTTACACCTAGATAGGAAGACAGATAGATTGAAAACTAAAGTTTATCTCATTGAAGCAAAATGAATATTAGTCACATATCCTGCAGAAGGTTTTAATCTTTTCTGGTATGGGGAAGAGTATGCCACATGTCTCAGTTATCACAGAATACCCTTACAGAAGAGAAGAAACTTCATGGAAAGTTAACTTTTACAAATGCTGATTGCAAATGAACAGAGAAAAGGTTTCTACTGTGCATATTGCTTGCTCCATGTTTCACAACACATATTAGAACAGAAAATGAATAGTATCAGAAGGCAATTAGGCCTTGCTTTCATCATTAGATGATGTGTGCCGACAGTTTTACCAGCTATAGCAAAGATGCTTTTCTATTTTTGTAATACAAATGGTTGTGCTGCGGTGGGTTCATTAACATGCTCAAGAAAAACTGCAGGTCTACTTCCAAGAAAACATGCAGACTAAATGGTGTTATCTAATCTAACCAAGCTAAGGACTGGTCTGTGGAGGAGACAACAGCAGCAGAAAGGCTTTTACCTGAACGAAAAGAAGCGTTGCAGAACTGCCTGGAATATGAAGTGTTCACAGAAAGCCTTTACTCAGCCTAATTCTAAGGTCAGCAGTAAGCTCACATTTCCTTTTCTTCTATGATGAAGCACATCGTGGAAGACAAGCCAATTAATCATTCTGTTTTATTGTTGGTACTTTTAGTCGCCCACAGTCTCTTTTTATGCCCCTTTTAATCCACCAGAAATGCTAAATTTCTTCCTCTTTCACAGAAGTAAAAAAAAGCAAGTTAATTTCTGTTTTGAGTGTCCCTTTGGTTTTGTATTTATTATTTTTCAAAAAGAAAGAATAGAGGCTAAACCTAGTAAGTCAAGGAAGGACTAATTTGGGGAAGAGAGTAGCCTTGCTTGTGACAGTCACCTAATTATATCCCTGCGCTGAAATCTCTCATGACATGCATATACAACATCTGAAAAAATCCCACTTACTTACATGCTAAAGTGAATGGCTAAAATTAAGTCTTAGTCCTCACAGTTCCTAGTCTTTTCTGTTCTATTCCCCTGTAAAGCAACACAGCCAAATCCACTTGGTCATGGCTGTGATAAGCCAGCAGTTTTGCTAATTGAAGTTCTATGTCCAGCGTAAAAGAAAAAACCAAAAAGCCCGTTTTCCTAACAGACCAGAAGAACCACAATTTTGAGTTGTTAATTTTGGTAAACTTGTGCTGAGACATAGAAGATGACAGAAAAATAATGAATGGTCATCTTGCATGCTTACTGGTCTAAGTACCGATTCCTGCATGACTCACAAGGTTTTATTCTTAATACAAAACATTTCTTTGGAAATGAAAAAAAAACAGATTATTTTAACATAGAGAACTTGGTGACCCTATGGTGAGTACTGCAAGTATTATACTGGCAGAGTTCTACTGACTTACTAGATGGATGTAAGGTTTCATTGTTTCTGTCCCACTGATCAAAATATCCTCAAGTCATGAAAGATGTGTATGTCTACATGATGTGTATGCATTTATGTAATAAAGACTACTGTCACATTCCTAGAACTTCTTGACTAGATCTTACCAGATTCTGTACACGGAGAAGCCAGAGAAGATACTATAGCATCAAGAGAGAGTCATACTACTTAAGTATCTTATGGTGTCATCACTGACACTAATGATATAGTTGTGAAAATCTTGTTTTAATCTAGTAACACTGTCTTACCCACACTGGAGTTTACAGTAGCTCAAAATAAAGGCACTGGGACTCCCTTGGGATTAAAATACCATTTAAATGGTATAAAACCACTGTCAAAGTATAAATAAGCTGGAAGTACTGTATTTGATACAATGGAGGAAAAAAATAAAACCAACCAGTAACAGTGTCATTGTCTGGTTTCTCCCAGTCCAATATGACGAAAGTTGGACAGCCCTCAACAGTTACCACTGTGAGGTTTGTTGGAGGATTTTGCGGAGGACGAGTAGGTTCTTCCTTGCTGTTAGCTTCCTCTTGTGGAAAATGTTCAAGAGAGCTTGTGATTGAGCAAGGCACATCATCATCTTTCTTCATGTACTTGACATGGGGGGCTAAGAGCAACAGGAAAGAGCTGTTATTCAATACAAGGTGTTTTTACAAAATGCCAATGCCATTTTTCACTTCCGGCACAACTTCCATCTTGTGGTATAGATTTTTACTTGGTGCTCCAGGTCAAACATAAATGTTTAAGAATGAAAATCAAATATTCAATATTAAGCTGCTTGTTGGTTGTATTTTTTTTTGCTATACCTGGAATGTGCATTGCTTTCACCCCCTTCTCATTGGCACCACTGATGAATTATCACTCTGAAGTGATTAGTGGCTGATATGTACTGTTTGAAAGAATTAATTTCAGTCATAAAATGAGACAATTAATTATTAATATTCTCTAGTAAAATGATACTACAATTCCATTTGAAGCTTTTGAGTGCTATGCTAATAAAAAGATGTTAATGCCCATCATCACTTCATTTCACCAGAAACAGTAACAAATTTAGTCCAGAGTCATCCCATCATTAAACTTGCAATTTTTAAAGTAACTGTCAAAATCTTAAACATTTTCTGCGGTACAGGATCAAAACTTGAAAGAAACTTTGAGGGAAACCTTGTTCTCAGCATTCAATATAGGAAGACTACTGAAGACAAACACATTAGTTCAAAAATTGAAACTTCCACTGTAAGCAATACACTCTTGTAAGAAAGATGGATAGTCTTCAGAAATGCAGTATCTATTACCAGACAAAAAAAAAACAAAAACAAAAAAAAAAAAACAAAAAAAAAAAACACAAAAAACAAACAAACAAACAAACAAAAAAAAAACAAAAAAAAAAAAACAAAAAAAAAAACCAACAAAAAAAACCCTGAAAAATCTTTTAGTACCAAAGCACTTCTTCCTGTCATCTCACCTCTAGGTTACTAAAACAGCAATAACTTTATCACCTAGTCTACTATATATTATAATTTCAGACTATCTGAATACGCACAGCCTGGAATGAGAGGTGAGGTATATATGGTGAGTAGACATCTCTTACGGTAAGTCGCACTGGGATTGCTTGCAAGTCCACAGGATGATTTTTGTTTGGTTTGGTGGAATGTGAACAGAGTGCAGTTGTACTACTGCTAGTGTACAGGAAGAGCCACAACATGTTTGGGGGCAAGACTGTAAACTAGGAGGTGGTAGCAGGGAAGAAAGCAGAAGTAAAATTTAGTCAAGAATATGCTGATGGTCTGCACTACAGACCTTTCATCTGACACTAAAGTGAAAGAGGATCAAATGATGTTTTGGCCTTAAATAACCAAACAAGCTAATTTTGATGCAAGATAGGTCAGCCTTCATATATTCCCCGAAATAAAAATACCATAGGTATTAAAATCCTACCTTGGTACCTTGGTTTGCCTGACGAATCTGTTTCTGATGTAGGACTTGAGCTGAAGACAGTTGCATCAACTGTGGGAAACACAGTTATAATTTAATTTGCAATAAATAAGACTTTTCAGCGTTAGAACAGTATCATTTCACAGTTCATTTTGGATTTTGCATCATGGTAAAGCTATTCCATGGTAGACCTTTGCAGCCAGATCTGTCTTTTCCTTTTGAGGACTCCATTTTGACTGTGATGCCAAGTAAACACCATACTTACCTGCTAGTATAAAGATAGCCATAATCAACCACAGACTTACTGACTGCTGCTGGATTCAGTTTATGTGGTATATGAAAAATGCTCTTTTGACCTTTTAAAAAGGACCTTTTTGCACTGGAGTGGCTGTTCAGCTGGAAGCTTGTTTCATGTTCACAGGTTATATCGTACCGTTATGTTGGCAGGTGAACTTCTCCAAAAATAGCAATGAGGAAATCACGAATTCTGTCTCCAGAGTGTACAACTTCTACGAAATTTGAAGGAAACTGAAGGCAAATACGCTGGTGAACAGAAATGTCCTTTCCAACCCTAACTATTCTACGATTCATGATACCAGTGTTGTATTAAGTAGCTGTTATACTGAACGTTACATATATATATATATAATGAACAGCCCAAACATTACAATGGACTTCAACAGACAAATCACAATACGTTCACAAGCGTTCTTCATAAATTTAGTACCCTTTAGTGAGAACTAAGAGTCACAGTAAGTTCACAATCATTATAAGGAGACAAGAATTTCTGTATTACTATAAGTCCAGGAAAACTAGAAACAGCATAATTTATGAGAATACACCTAGAGCTGCATATCTTAGCTCAAAAATTTTAAGCACACCCTCCACGAAACCCATTCCAGTATGCCACTTCGAGGAGATTTAGGTCTAAATTTGTAAAGTTGCAAATTTATGAAGAGCAAGTTAGCAACTAACCATTATGTTTACACCATCACATATTTTTTCTTCTTAAATGGTGGCAGTTTGATCAGATAGCTAGGAGGATATCATGACCATGTCGAGCACTATCAGTCACTGTCAAATAACAATTTGAACTTATGATCTGTGCAAAAAGAAATGTCTAGGAAGAAAGTGCCTTCTTTATTCACTTCACAGGTTTAAAGTAGCCACTAAATAGTATTGAAAGCTTATTAAGCATATATTGATTTCTACGAAGATGGAAGGGTGATCATGCTCTTATTTACCAAGGTGTGTATCAGGAGACAGCCAGGTGAACTCAGTTAAGTTAGAAAAGTTGCGAAGTGGCATAAAGGAAATGAGATTCACCCCAGACAGAACATTTCTTATATTAAATGTACAGTGCATAAATACATTTATGGAAAGGAAACAAAGGAAAACATGAAAACTTTCATGTAAATGAAAAAAAAAAAAAAGAAGAAATAAAAATAAAAGAAACCAGAACTGCGTTAATATGCTTACCATAATAGTCTGGAGTTGCAAAAGCTGTTGGTGTCTTATATGACATTCCTGTCCTCACAGGTGTTGTTGGTCCAGCAGGTTTAGCTATAGTGACAGAAAGAGGAACTTGTAGCAACTAGATGATCTTAAGGTCCTTTCCAGCCCTAATCATTCTATGGTCTATGGTAAAGGATGCATTGATTGTTTTCAAAATGGCTGTAAAAGACAAGAACTACATTCATAAAACATGCACATACCCCCAGATAACCACTGCATGACTGTGAAATCATAATCATAATGTAGGTACCTTCCCTGCATATATGATACAGAAGGATGGTAACTGAAGACAGAACTCTGGTGAGCCAAGTCTAAAACAACAAAAATCCCTATTGTCCATTATTTTTTTTATAAAATGAAAATTTATTAAAATTCTCATAAAAAAGAGTCTCTCCTAATTTTCTCATTAAAGTTGAAATTTATTAGGATTCTCACTAGAGTCCAGTTTCACAAAGGTTCTGGAACTCTCTTGTACCCCTTTTTCCATCCAGGAGGCTTTTAATGTTGGCATAGAAACCTTCCCATAATACTCACCCACTGCATTAGTAAGAAAGATACAAATAAAAAATTAATCACAACGTTAATGAGAAAAAGAAACAAGATTGAATTATGAAAGGGAAAATCCAAGAAGAACATTGAGGTAAATTTTTCCTGTTAGCACTGTGGAACAGTCTCTCCAGTGAACAGAAAGAAACTCAATTATGATATTTAAAACTAAGCTGAATAAAATACTAGTGAACACAGGGAGAAAGGGAAATCTGCCACTAGCCCCACAAGGAAGAACTAGATCATCTAACCAATTTATTCCATCTTGAATGCCTAGGAAGGTATAATACACATAACCTGATCCCTAGTGTATGGAAAAAGGGTGAAATTTCAAAACACTGGTAAATTAGTTAGACACTTAATGGAGAAAATTAGCATATACCCTATTAAAAGCAAAATCAGGTGTATCAATCAACATTATTTTTAATGCTACAGCTTAGGACTGACAATATCTTATGTTTTGTTGTAGCTATTACTAAGGAAACACCATTGAACAAGAGCAAGTATAGACATGACATTTCAATCTTGGCTCTGCTGTTGAGTAAATATACAGTTTGTTTTATCCAGCTTGAAAATACTTGCGTCTAATCTGCCGCAAAAAATATTAAGGAATTATTTAGGCCTTTAGTGCCTTAATAGCATACAAGAACCCAAATGAAACAAACCCAAAAAAGCCAACAAGAAATACAGCAGAGTCGAGACCTTTATATTACCAGTGAACTGCAGAGAGAAATATGAAGAGGGAAGCATTTCTCATGATGCCAAGCATAATGAGATAGTAGTTTCTGACTACCTGAAATAATGTTAGCCTAAGAATTCTTATATAGAATCCACAGACAAAACATACATTAGGATACTAAGTATCAGCTTCAGGATAAAATTAAAAAATATAGGAAATGTGAAGGTTTCAGTGTGCTCTTATACTGATACCAAGTGTAGAAATACTGTAGCATAGGAATGAAGTTAAACTCTGCACATGAAATAACTCAGCTTGCCCTGCCTCCTATGCAGTTAGTTTTCTGGGTGCCTATTAGCTCGTTATTTGTAGCAGTTAATGGATGTGTCATATATATGGAACAGAATTTCTTTACAAATAACCAGATGGGAGCATGCATTGAAGCATAACAGTTAATATCTCCCATTTGACATGCACATTAAATAACTTCAAATGCTATTAGTAAACATGAGACGTTCTTAAGGTTGATCTTCTTAAAGGATGACTTGCATTATGCTACTTTGCTTTCAGCTCCCTTACTAGGGATGATTTCAACGTAACTAGGTTAGGAAAACGAAAGGAAAACAGAGTTTATGTATGAAGACAAAAGACACAAGACCTGTATGTTCCAGAAGACTAATTTCTACAGATACCCCAGATTAAAGGAAAATAATCTATACTATAAAATTTTCCTATACCCTGCTAGTCACTTCAGTAATCTCTCACACGTAATACGATATTTACGCTGAAAAGGCTGAGATACCTTTCATCCCTGGTTTACCAGTCACAGTGTTTGGAGGCAGAGGTTTTCTTCGCATTTGTGTAGGCTTGACAGGAGGAGGCATAGGAGGATGCTGAGGGCCAGGTGATGTGGTTACTAAATGACAAGACAATATTATCATTTAACCTCAAATTTCATAAAATCACAAACCCATTGCAAGTTATATTCTGGCTTCTCAAACAGTGTTTCATGTCTGATTTACTATCAGAAGCGGAGAGGTGAGGTTAGAAGCTGCTGTACAGGTTATATTTTCAGCCTTAAATTCTTCGGAAAGTGTGTGCCATAGAGTGTTAAATCAAGCTTACACTGAAATTACATAGCTGCTTTGGGATTTTGTACAAGTGTTTCAGCACCTCATTTCTGTGTAGTTTATTTCTGTCAGCAGTAATTTTTTGGCAGACAAGAAGATACTTCTTCTCACAATAAATACCATCTCACTGTACTCAGAAACACCTTCAGTATCCTACTCACAAGATTTCTGATCTTTTGTACTTTCTAACAGACAAAACTGGTCATGCTCAGCTTGAAACAAAAGATGTAGCAAAAGGGAAATTGTCATTAAGGACAGTTTATCTTGTGCTGTACAAAAGTGAAAAACGAGGAAATTACTGTCACTTCATGCACTGATATAGATAAAGACCATTACTAGTGGAAACTCCTGGAGCCCTCAACTAAGTGGTTTCAGTGTGCACATCCAGCCAATATCTGTTAAATTTATCTGGCAAAGTCCCTTGACAGTGAGGAGGAAAGGAGAATCTAAACCTGAAGGGAGAACCTTAGCCTCTTTATTCATACTTACAAAACATATAATTGCCTGTATTTTCCAGGCAATTAAGAAGGATTTTATTATACAAAGGAAAGGCAAAGATTTTTCTTCCATTATTCACCTTTGCACTTCTGAAGAAAAGGAGATATGTGCAACACATTTATGTAACAAAAGATTTCTTGTACCTTACAGGGGAAAATCCTGAAGAATAATACAATTCTTATAATGCTGCCAGTGTCAATAAATACGCAAGTTGCCTGATACTGAGTTACTGGCTACACAGAGTACTTTGGGTGCTACGTGTCGGACCTTAGTTTAAAAAAATAGCATGACTGCGGACAAGAAGAGAGCAGATTTGAAGACTCACTGGGAGAGCCTTTTTAGAAATACTTAGAATATACAAACAGGAAGATGTCCATCTTTTCATGTTCCCTTTTCCTTTTGGACTTCTGTAGTCACTTCTAAACAATTTTTTTTTTATTTTTAATCCCTAAGATCCAGACAGGAAACAATATTTATTTCAGGAAGATGTAATGGTTTTGAAAAGAGCATTTATAGGTTTCATATTCATTCTTAATCCCCAGAGGGAGATGAAAAAAATATGCCTAAAGACCTAAAAAGGGATAATGAATTTTTGCATATACTACTACATGGCGGTATCCAAGTAATTTTCCCTTTGACCATAGAAGACAGCATTGTCTAAGATATTTGCTGAGTGAAAACATGCAAGTATTTACTCATCAGTGTTTTCTAAATAATCTTCTGAACAACACAACCGCAATAGTTACATGTAAGCCAAAACATCTGAGCCAAAATATCACATTCAGTGGACTGTGTCATACTTGAATCTACTATACGGCACTCTGGAAAAACAATAATCACTACTCTTCCCTTTTACAAATTCCACAATGATTTGGGTAATGGTCTGAAATGATACCAGATCTAATTGATAATGTGTGGAGACTCAGCTTGTTACCTAGGATGCACAAGAGAATTTAGGGATTTTATGATAGTGTAGATTCTTGCAAGGGCTGGTAAACTATTAGGATTTATTTAACGTTGGGGAGTTCTTTGTGGATTGGGAAGGTATTTCCTTGACTCTACCCCTCTTCATGAAAAAGGAGTGCATGCAATCTCTTAGCACAGAGGTGTCTTAACACATCAAGCTTAATTCTTCTGTGCTGTAAACTACCTTTCAAATTTCTTTTAAGTGGCATAAGTGTGGGTAAAACCAAAAAGACGTTCTTTACAGCCAATTTTTAAGACAGCAAAAAAGCACAGCTAAAGCAAGCTCTATTATTGGTGACGCTTATGAAACAATGAAATTCTTATATATGAGGTTTTTTGCATGTTTGTATGTATGTCTGTGTGTATACATGTGGTATACAAAAACTACAACTTTTCAGCTGAAATAAAATTTTTAAGAAGCTGACTAGGAAAAAGTGAAACACAAAATGTCTATTTTTAAGGCCTCTTTGTGGAAGCTGTTTGCCAGTAAAAATATATTGATTGATTTGAAAATATAGCTGCAAGACTTGATAGAAAACTAAAACTGACAAGCCTTGTATAGCACATGTAAAAAACCCTGTAACTTGTTATTATAACAACTGGATTGTTGTGTTTGTTTTTTTTTTTTGCCTAATTTTCCCAACAATCCTGACATGACATCCTTGTTTCTAAATTGGAGAGACATCAATTTGATAGGTGAACCACTTGGTGGATAAAGAACTGGCTGGATGGCAGCATGCAAAGAGTAGTGCTCAATGGTTCAATGTCCAGCTGAAGACCAGTAACGAGTGGTGTCCCCCAGGGATCAGTGTTGGGACCGGTCTTGTTCAACATCTTTGTGGGTGACACGGACAGTGGGATTGAGTGCGCCCTCGGCAAGTTTGCCGATGACACCAAGCTGTGTGGTTCGGTTGATATGTTGGAGGGAAGGAATGCCATCCAAAGGGACCTTGACACACTTGTGAGGTGAGCAGATGCCAACCTGATGAAGTTTAACCATGGCAAGTGCAAGGTCCTACACCAGGGTCGGAGCAATGCCAGGCACAGCTACAGGTTGGGCAGAGAACAGGTTCAGAGCAGCCCTGTGGAGAAGGACTTGGGGGTATTGGTTGACGAGAAAATGAGCATGAGCCGGTAGTGTGCACTTGCAGCCCAGAAAGCCAACCGTATCCTGGGCTGCATCAAAAGGAGCGTGACCAGCAGGTCGAGGGAGGTGATTCTGCCCCTCTACTCTGCTCTCGTGAGACCTCACTTGGAGAATTGTTTACAGTTCTGGTGTCCTCAATATAAAAAGGACATGGAACTGTTGGAAGAAGTCCAGAGGAGGGCCACGAGGATGATCAGGGGACTGGAGCACCTCCCGTATGAAGATAGGCTGAAAAAGTTGGTTCTGCTCAGCCTGGAGAAGGGAAGGCTGCGTGGAGACCTCATAGCAGCCTTCCAGTATCTGAAGGGGTTCTGTAAGGGTGCTGAGAAGGGCTCTTCATTAGGGACTGTAGTGACAGGAGGAGGGGTAATGGGTTTAAGTTTAAACAGGGGAAGTTTAGATTCTATGATTGTATGGTATTCAACAAAACTTCCTCATAAACAGGAAGACAAATTGGTTATGCATTTCCTTATTCTCCCTTTGCTACATAGAGACTATTAGTTAGAAAAAAGTCAATGCTTACAGTATTCTGGGTGTCATAAGGATATAACACTGCTGGTCGTAGTTTTTAATACATGGTATATGTTGGTGACTAAGTAGTGACCATGAAATATTCTTACTTTTATCTTTTTCAGTAGCATCCTGAAGTCATAGAATCATAGAATAGTTAGGGTTGGAAACAACCTGAAGATCACCTAGTTCCAACCCCCCTGCCATGGCCAGGAACACCTCACACTAAACCATGCCACCCAAGGCATGGGTGCCTTGAACTCTACCAGGGATGAAGCATTCACAACTTCCCTGGGCAGCCCATTCCAGTGCCTCACCACCCCTACAGTAAAGAATTTCTTCCTCAGATCCAATCTAAACTTCCCCTGTTTAAGTTTGAACCCGTTACCCCTTGTCCTATCACTATAGTCCCTCATGAAGAGTCCCTCCCCAGCATCCCTATAGGCCCCCTTCAGATACTGGAAGGCTGCTATGAGGTCTCCACGCAGCCTTCTCTTCTCCTGGCTGAACAGACACAACTTTCTCAGCCTATCTTCATACGGGAGTCAAGGGAAGGTGTATTGATGAGAATGAATAACAGTTTCTCTTTTTAATTTAGGTGCTTTTTGTGTAGGAATGGCCATGTTTTTATTCTTTCATAACTGTTAAAGTTTGCTATATTGTCTTCTTTTATTAACCTTACCAGAAATTGCCTTTTCCCAGGTATCAATATATTCCAAAGGTTTTTGTAAATCAATGCCAATTTGTCTGGCAATATCCTCAGGTGAATGTGCATAATCTGGAAATAAAAGGAAATGAAATAAATATCTACAGTGCAGTGTACCAAGTCACAGACTACTGATACATTCTATATGTTCAAACTCCATGTAACATTAAGTGCAAAACTAGCATGTATGACCCACCTATGTTTTCCAGATTACTTACTGATATCCGTTATCTTCCTATTCAAGTAAATAGAAAGTGATACAGGTTAAGAAAGTGTGCAATTAAATTTTTAACATTACTTGCAAAAAGTCTGCTTAAAAAGAGAACATTAGTAAGATTAAAGGAGAACAGATCAGTTAAACCAAGACTGCATGTGGAAAGATGGGTACAGAGAACATTCTATTTTTTCAGAATACAGAATAAAATACCCATTGATACTTGCAAAGGGCAAAGTTCTTCTTCTTCCATAAATAAGATCTTCAGTTTTCCTCCATTTTTAATGACTAGAGCAATTCTGAACCACACATACATTGTATTTGGAGTACTGGAGGCAAAGTGTACATAAAATTAAGTTTGTGTATGAAAGAAAGTTCTACTTAAATGTTACATAAACACATTTTAAAAATACTGAAGTAAATGGCATTAAAAAGATCAACACAACTACTGCTGGTACAGAACAACTGTCTCTCATGCTGATATTTATAGAACAGTCAAACTGTTACATTGGTATGCTTTCCCTATATAAAATATTTACTTTATAAAAACTCTATATATGCTGGAGTGAGAAGATGCATTGCAATTTCATCATGGTGGCAGGGGGGTAGGGGAGGAATATCACTCCTTCCTCTGACATATGAAACCCCCCCTGAAAATGAATATTTTAAGAAAACACCAACCAAACCAAACCTCAAATTTAAATTAATTATCAAATTCCAACCTGATCTAAACCCTTCAACAACAGATTTTACAGGTTTATAATCTGGTGGTCTGTTTCTTTTGAGATTAAATTAGTATTTTAACATCACAAAGCAAATAATTTTTCAGTTATTTTACTATTTGACCATTCTTGCTAAGCATACCTTAGGAATCCACAGTCCATAGTATGGACACATTAAATGTTTTACTCAAGACTGAAGTAATGAAACTTGTAGTAAACTGGGAGCAGGATGCAGGTCACCTAATCCCTGACACCAGAGTTTCTGAACACATCATATGGTTTTACGTAACTGCAAATTATCTTCCGGTAACTGAAGTGGTTAATTAGCTCTTCAGATATACTAAGTACCAGAGTGCTAATCAGTGTTTCGCATGGTGTTTGAGGAACAAGAGGCATGAGAAGACCAGCATCAGCTTTAAAAAGAAAAAAATTACCTTGTACACCACAGATCATAGTCAGAGTATTTAGTTTCATTAGCTTCATCTTACAATAAACGCATCAACAAAATGTAGTAGCACGTGGACTAAATCGCACTAAATCACCCGAGTATTTTTACAACTCCAATCTAGTTTAGGCCGATCTTAGTGTCGATAGAAAAGCCTATCTCTAGCCTGCTCCTTACAATCTAATTAAGAACCACAATCTTTTCTGAGTTAAATCAGCCAGGAATGAACAAAATATTGCACACATTCTAGATTAAAAAAGTAATTAGCCATCTCTCTCCCCCTTTTTTCTCCCCTCCCAAACTGGCAATGCTGTTCTGTCATTAGTAAAGTAGTAATGAAAAATTCATCAAAGTTTCATGGAAACTGTTGCTCAAGCCACAACACTTCCCTGTTGACAAAAAATCTCCTTTTTGAATGATTCATGCACTTTGAAGTTACATAAAATTTTGTGTTTTCACTGAAGGTCCCTCCTCTATCAAACAGCTTGCTACATTTGTCATAATATTTGCCTTATGCTAGCAAACATAATTTGCTTATTATAAGCATTTTGGCTTACCACATTCATCTAAGCTTTTAACAATACTGAAAATACATGTATTACTTGCATGTGTGTTTTTGTCTTCTTTTACTTCAATCTTTTTTCCTGAAAACATTCATAGATGTCTCGAGCACCTTAAAACTAACTACTGCATCTTTAATAGCAGGCATACAGTTAGAAGGGTGGGTCATTTTAAGGGAAGAACTGGAAAAAGTGCCTTTGATAAAGCAAATTGAAATACTTTAAATCTTGAGTTTCTCTAGAACTTGGCTATACAGTCACACTTTCAAAAATAAAAAGAAAATCTAGCACTAAGTTAATGGCTTTATGACTACAATGAAAACCAACCTCTCTTTCACAAGGGAAATGGAAAGGTTGCTCCAAACAAAAAAGTTTGTTTGCTGATGGTTGTCTGGAAGCTTAATAGATCAGGAGCAGTTTTTAAATGCTTAGGATTAAATAAAAAAAATAACTAAGTTACACACACTAAGAGAGATATAAAAAGCCGTCTCAATAAAATGAACCAAATAAAATGTCTAAGACATGGTTGAAAACTAGAAGGAATGTTAGTTATGAGGAGGCAATTGCTGCCTCTTTCCCACAGTCAAGTTTACCATCTGGCACTATAGTTAGCCAGGAGACTAAAAAGCCTGCCAGGAAACCAGTCACAATCCCATGTGCTGCCGCTGGAAAAAACAAATTCCACTGCTTATCATCTGGGCCTTGCAGCTGCCAAGCGTACTCTGCATGGGGTGAAACATCTTTGCACAATCAGGAAGAACTGGAGTACATTTTACAGCAGTGCCAGCCCAGCAAGGAGCTGGTCTTGAAACAGGTGTCCATGGCTCTTCAGTAAATGTGCTTCTCTTCAGAGAAAGAAAAAAATGAAGTAATGTCTAAAAGTAAGTCTGAAGGCATACTGTTCCTTAAAGTCCAATAAAGGCATCTGATCAGATGTTAAGGGTTCTGATAAGCTAACCATAGAATATAAGATATCATTTTCATAATGGAAGAAATCAATTTCCCTACACAGAAAAATCATCCGGATACTTTAAAATGTTAAAATATTTATAAGATATCATTCACTGAAAAAGAAGCAAGATTTAGGTTAGCAGAGTTAGTGGAGCTCTCTTTTACAAGTCTCTTCTGCAGACTCAGGAATTCTGTTTGCAATATGTAATTGCACATTGCTTGAGAGAGATACAGGTGATTTAATCGGTAACCTGAACTCCCTCATTTTGTGAAAAGGTTTTTATGAGCAGAGAGTCCTGTAGGCTCAGACACTGAATTTGTCACAAAACTGTGATGCACCTGCTTTATAAAAGACTTGGGATTCCACTTATTGATCACCAAGGAAAGTAGACTGGGAAATTGTGAAAAGCTGCAGTCCTCTCTCAATGTCATGAATGTATAAAATTCATTGGCGATTTGCCTACACTGCTGAGAAGGAAGGTGCAGACTCACAGAGAGCTATGCTGTGTCAGGAGGGTTGGAAGAGCAATGGAAAATATTGCTTGAAGTATCATTTTTCAGAAGAATTCTAAAAGGCACTTACTCGCCTTTTAGTATACATAGTATGCACAGCAAGGCAGTAGTCTTGTGATGATCTTTGACATGATCTACCACAATGAAGCTCTAGATCCTCCTGGCAATTTGCACTACTATAAAGACATGGAAATAATGAGAACTAGTGGGCACTCCAACAGGAGCATTTGAAACAAAACTGCTTAAAACAATACTTTAGCAGTCACCTAAAAAAGCATTAAGCACAATAAACTACATTTAGGAATTTATAGGTCTATTATTATGCTTATACTGCTGATTTACTTATAATGATTTTTTTCCCCTTCTTTTTAATCTACAAATTCCTCTGCAAAGGTTACTAGTATATGGGAAAAGGGAAAAGCATAATATATTGTTTAACATATATGTGTATTTGTGCATGATTTCATAGAGTGCTTTCAAAAGCCACCTACTCCTGGAGACCTGTGTGAATTCTGCCTATTTTGGTTATCAGACATTAGAAAGCTCACTTATAAGCAGACTGCCAACACAATAAAAGAATAAGACTTTCTAACCCACAACTACTGACACAGGTCATTTAATACTGTCTCTGATATCCTCAAATTTGATGGGCTCATTTTATTTACCAGAAGGACTATGAAAGGTCAAACAGCACATGCCCCCAATGAAGGCATCCACTCTGTATGCAATAGTGAAGAGTATGTCATGTTCTAAACAGGCTATTTTGAATTCAATTTAAATATTCAACTTTAAATATACAACCTCTTTTGAGGTTTTGCATTTCTAAAAACATGGTGGGCTTCTCAGAAATATATACAGGAATGAATAGTTCAAATCATACTAAAGTCAACATCATGTATTATATCACCAGAGATACACTGGAAGAAGTACAGAGAAACATTGTATGGATAAAAAAGGAATGTTTAAAGTAGACTGTACATTGTTCAGGTTATCCTAACCTATCTAGCACAGAACAACAATATGGGATAGTAGCACTGTTAGTAGTCAGGGAACAGCCAAAAGTTTGCTTTGAATATGCATTTCATTTTTTGATATTATTTTTTAAGCCTGCATCATTGATGAAAAATCCCAAAATCCTTTATTTAATTAACCTTTGTCTGTATTAAAAAAGGTAGTATTTGTATTGACAGAATAAATTAATGCTTTATTAAATAAAATTTATGGATTAATTACAAATTTGCACCAAAAACATTATTTTGATTGGATAAAAAAATCAAGTACAATTGAAAAAGAATGAATGATTTTTTTTCAACAAACAAGCCAGTATTCTGAATAAATCTTTGTGTTTAGGGGTGTATGCTATCTCTGTGTGTAAGGACATTTAAATTGAAGCGTTAGCTCTCACCCTCCTCTATCATCCACCAACCTGGAAATTTCTTCGTGCTGAAGTATTTAAGCCTGAATACTGCACAGTCCAAATATAGCAGCCCGAATATGAGTAGGTCTAACATGAACATACCATGTGCATAGCTAGTAGCTAGCAAGATAACTGGCCTTAAGGCTTTCTTACCAAATCTTCTGTCTTGGACTTGAGCAACTGGGCAACCCTTTTCAACAAAGTGTTTTCCCATATTTACGTGAAGTACTCCCAAGGAATTAATTTCAGTAATCAAACACAATAAAATATTTTGAGGGTTCAACATGATTTAAAGTTCATGTCTTTTACTGGCAAGTTAAAAACCACTCAGAACTGCAGCTCTACCTGTTGTTGGCACAATCCACTTTGGCAGTCCAGGTGCTTTTGTTCTAGCTGGTGCTAGTGTGGTTCTGCTAAGAGCTGTGAGAGAGTTTAAAAAAGAAAATAAGTTTAATGAGAAGAAAACCCAACACACTTTCATGCAATACCAGCAATTCCACATTAGAGAAGGAAAAACAACATTTGGTTTCTTTTCTTTTTCTGATTTGGAAAGGCTTTAACTCTAGACTGATTAATCGAAAGAAAAATACTTTTTTTTTTTTTTCCTCAGTAACACTCAAAATTCTACTGAGAATAGGTGAAATTAATTAACTAATTAATTAATCTCCACCTCATCCTAAATTGAATAAACAATTATTACCTGGTCTGGTCTGTGATTTATCAGATGGCTTTGGTCTTGCAGAAGTGAGACTTGTTTTATGCGGTGCTAAAAGAAATAGTGTTCAGTTTAAATATTATGTGTCAACAGAACATCAATACTGCAGTGTAATTTGCCAGAAAAGGCCCATGCACCAGTGCGATACAGCAAAATGGATGCATGAGAATTGTATGAGTTCCAATCTAAAATGCACACTGAAAATTCTAGTTTCTTTAGTGGTCAGATGACTCCATCATGCAGCCTGACCAGTTACATTCATGTTTAGGCTTAGGAAAAGGTATATAATATTTACAGCCAGTTACCCAACTGTACATGGACACAAAGTTAGCTCTGCAAGGTATCCATGGCCTTAAGACATTTAATTAGGTTCTGTAAAAGGCAATCAAACAAAAAAACCTCAAAATAAAACACCAAACCAAACCTTCCCTTGATCAAATATTCAGATAAAAACATAACACATTGAAAACTGAGAAAACAACTGGAAGTATTCAGTGCAGACAATGCCTAAGGCTGCTGAAACACAGTGTCATCGTCAAGGTTAAAATCAGAAGTGTTCAGACTTTTCTTATTGTCACCTTTCACTTGCCAAATAATTCTGACAATGTAGTTGTTACAGAATTTGTGTGAATCACACTGAAAGCTGAAAGCATAAGCAGTAATCACTGACATCTTGTGCCAAATTATCAACCTCTGTAAGTCAATTTTTTAAATAAATTGAGCTGGCTATTTGATTTCAAATCTAATAACCACTCTGTACCCAACACTTAATGCAGTGTCAGAGAAAATACTTATGCAGGAAAAAACATATTACTCATTTTCGACACTTAAATTTGGTAAAAGCTTTACAGATTAAGATTTACTGTTTCATAAAGCAAAAGGCAAAAATCAGTTTTATCTATGTTTACAACACTATACATCTGAGGATCCAATACACAGCAATAATACTGTTTCAATCTTCGTATCATTTTTGATGCAATACTGATTAAACCTTGATTTTCAGAGCAATGAATAAAACTTGCACTTGATAAGGGGAAAGATGAATTTTCATTTTGTATATTTGAAATAGTTTAAAGGTAATAATGAACAGATCATTAAACCTTAAACTGTTCTGATTTTACTCAAGATTTACAGACTCTCAAGATAACAACTTAAGAAAGTCTTAAAAATTACCTGTACTGAAGTGTGGAATTTCAGTTGCTAAAGCAGTTTTGGCCTTGGGTGAAATCTGGTATGTTTCACTGGGAGCTGAAAGTGGAGATACCGTTGTTTACCATATGCAAATTATTTCCTTTTAAACATGAGACACCACAGGGGGAAAGGGAAAAACTGTCTTTGTTCAGACAAAAGAATCAGTGCTAGAAACCTGGCTGAAAATCCCTCTTCTACACAAATAAAAGACTTTTCAAGACTGGGAAGACATAGTTAGACAAAATTAAAAAAGGTGACCTGGTAATGCCTTTACATATAACTCTTCAGCTTTGTACATGAAGTACTTATTTCTAGAAAGAATTGTATGAAAGAAGAAATGGCTGGAAAATTAAAACAAGCAACATTTTGTACATGCAGTGGAATGTGACTAACAAGTGAACACAACATGAAGATATATTAAGGTGTTTCTGTTGATTAAAGCGTAAATATAGACACATAGCGAAAGCAGAGGAACTCAAGTTTTATGAAAAATAGACTGACATTATACTCTCATTACCCAAAGTCATTTTGGACCCATCAACAACATGAACTGTTACAAGGTTAATCGATCCCAGGTGTGTTGCTCTTGGGGCTACAAGAAATAGAACATTGCTCTGTGAGAAATTAAATTGAAAATGTTGGATTTCATTAAGGATCTGTGTTCTTTATTTCCTAAAGAGCTATCGCCACATCTACTAAGACAATTTTAACAGATGTGAGACAGACACATGTTCTGATTAGGCTGGATATATTTTCATGATGACAGCCACGCAGTGCAACTATTTTGCTGGCCTCCCCCCCAGCTTCAGTAGAAATGCTCTGAAGGTGGAGTTCTGACAGTCTTTGGTCTTTCTCACTCTGGTTATATTAATTTTCACTTCCTAAAAAATATCTAAAAGCTTATAGTAGTGGTTTTAACCTTCAGATTTTCTTTTACTCAAATATGATTGAATTTATTGAAAGATATCTAAGTTACTGTATTAAAAGGAGAGACTGGCAGGCAAAGGCAGACACTACACATCTCTTTCTCTTTCAGAAATAAGGCTAAAATAAGGAAGCTGGAAAGAAACCTACTTACTGGCATAAACAGCAGTAGCTCAATAGTGCCATTTGTTTTTAACCAACTTTCTTAACAGTAATTTTCCATATGCATTGTTATAATGATTTAAAAGTCAAAGAATAAACCTATAAATTCTGTTTTCTAAAATTCTTTACCTAAAACTAATTTTTTAGTGGTACCAAAACATGACACTTGTCAGCTATGACATGACTGGATTATAACTATGCATCCCTAAATCTGCTGTAGTTACTGCAAAAAACATTGATAAAAGTGCATCTACCTTGGAGTAAGATTCTGGCACCCAAGTTTCAAAAGTACTTGAGAAATTGAAGCAAATGCATATAGAGTAATAAAATCCTCCAAAAGAAAAAAACACAGCAAAGCTGGCTACGACAGAGTATTTTTATTAAAATTAATCTAATCATCGCATTTTTCAAGGCTACTACCCACTAATTAAAGAAAACCAACCAACTTCTGCTCCTCATAGAAATAGATGCAATTCATGGGCATTTTCTTTGATGTAATTTATTAACATACTCTGAGCTGAACAGTGATGTTAATTTCTGTCCACAAATCATGGATGTCACATGACTTCTGTACTGAGTGACAGAAGACAGTGTAACTGAAGCAGTGCCACAATAAGACTTTTAAAGTTAAAAGCTTCAAATTACCAGGTTTAGTCTGCGGTACTTCTGGCCCAACAGATGTTCTGGGTTTGGAAGGAATGAGCAGTGTTTCTTTTGGAGCTGAAAGAAAAGGAAAAAGATTATTATTGCATTTTTCAGGAGTCATGATCCAATGTCATATTTAGCCCGCAGTGAATTTATGCCTCAAATGCCTGAAAAAAAGACAAACACAATTCCGTGGCTTTCTGGAACCTGAAATTAAATGACTACCCAAACCACAGAAAAGTCCTAGCACAGTGCTGTAGGATAAATTGAGTTAGAGGCTGAAATTCTTGCTCTAAAAGAAAAATTAGACCACTGAATTTGGTTAGAGATTTGACAAATACAATCTTCTGACCAGACATGCGCTGTAGGCTATTTCCGCTTTACTTCTAGGATAGAACTGAGACTCATCTGCATTAAGAAACATGCACATGTGCAAGCAGAATGAAGTATAAGTGGAATGATGTTTCACAAAGTACCACACTGGAGCATGTTTTCTAGGGATTTCTTCACTGAAAAATTAACAATACCTGTGTCTTAAAATAAAGGAAACTTATTTACCCATTGTTGCCCTTGAATGCTCGGTGGTAGTAGAAGATTTTGCAGTAATTGGTTGTGGAGTTGTCTGATGTATTGCTGTTAAGGAGAGAATGTAAAGAATCTTAGAATTTTAAACTGTAATAGAAATAAAGTAGAAATGCTACTTCAGAAATGCATTATTTCTAAAACTTTAAAAATGCCCCAAACAAAAGTGTAGAAGAATACTTTAAAAATCAGCTGCCGACAGATATTGTTAACTTCTATACATTCATTCTGTAACAAAAATGGAAAGAGTCTCAGCCCCCTGTAACTATTTTAAAGACTTACTTTCTTTCAGGATAGCACACAATATCAGCTGTCAATTGTACAAGCACATTGCAAAGGAGTTCTACTGAGTTTTATGGATGGAAACTGAAAAAGTGCTCATAGAGTTGCATCTCTGATTACTAGGAAATAATCAGAGAGAACATGGTCTATCCAGCCACTGAAATTTGTCAGCATTCACATTACTACATTTTAGTCATCATTTGCTGTATTTAATAGAAAGGAGGAAAACCACTTTCGATGCATACTAGAAATCGTCCTGTTATTTTTAGTGCAGTTTCAGCATATTTTAGATTCAGTGTAATGCCTTCGTTTGAGCACGAAGCCAGCTATGAACAATTCCATTGAAAAGAACAAAACCAGAGGCTAAGGGAAGGAATTACTAAATACAAACACACAAAATTAAAGGAAGGATTCCATTACCAGGTTTAGTGTGTGGCACTCTTGGTTTTTCAGATGTTTTTGGTTTGGTATGAATGAACTGTTTTTTAGTTGGAGCTGAAATAAAAACGAACAACACTCATAGCAATAATTGAAACTCAAGCTTCTTTCATAGCACACAAGGAACGTAAACATGATCTGATCTGTAAGAAGGCAAATTATGTAAGGGTAAAGCTGAAAATCACACAGCTGGAATTCCTGGAAAGAAAGGGAAACAAGTTAAATGGCCACTGACACAGACTTCATTATATGCAAATTTGTAGCTTTGGACAAAGCAGTGAATAATATAGTCATGAACAGCATACAGTGATGGAACGAAAATAGACAGTTGCATCTTACATCTCCCACATCTGCCATACATGAGTATCTGAGGACAGGATCTGCCCTTCAGTGAATCCTTAGTATCAGACATGATTTATGAATTAAACCCTTTGCTTTTATGTGGGACCTATTCAATGCTGTTGTCTTCATACTGTTCAGTTAAAATTGTTGCCATGTAGGAATCATTTACTGGAAAAAGTTATCTTGGCACTAGGTAGTCTGATCTACACCAGTGGAAATGATCTTCAAAATATCTGCCCTAGCCTGTGCATTCTTCACCCTCCTAGCTCTGATGAACCATTTTCCTCACATGAATATTGTATCAGGTAGCCCCAGATACATACAACAGAGCACGTAAACTTCATAAAGCTATGCAGAGATATCAAATGAATATTAACCTAAGTATTTCATGCATACAGGGGATGTATATTGAAATAGAAACACAAAAGTTTTTTCATTTCCTATTCCTCAGAAAGAAAAGGCATACTTCAAAGATTACTGAATGCCTATTAATACTTCATTAGTGATACCATTTCGTTCTCAGAGAACTGCGGTCAGCACTGGCTTCTGAAACCAGTGATAGAGAACTGATTAACAGATATTGCTCAAGCAATACTCCTGCTGCCCAATAGTGCTTGGATTTATTGATTTTTATTCGGTCCACATCTAACATTTAAGAATAAAGAATTCTCAGCTAATGTTTCACATAATTTAGCAAGTTTTCCCAATGTGGATGACTAGAAGTTAGCAGAGAAGATGGCTTTAAGAACTAGCATTTGATTTGGAGGGTCACATATCTAGTCCATTTTGGTATACGTTATGCTATGGTTGATAACTTATAATTTCCTTGCAGTGAAGAAGAAAAGTATTTTAGGATGACAGTATCCATACCTTATGTGCAGAAGTTACAGGATTCACTACATACTCTTCAAATAAAGTCTCCTTTTACTGCAAAATATGTAACATCTTAAAGAATTACACCATCCTGATTGGAAAGGCTATGAGACGAGGAAAAGAACCTTCAAAAGTAAATGAGCTCATGCATTATTACCCTTGTGAAGACCAGAGGGCAAGCAAGTATCTGGAAGCAGAGCAAAACTTCATCATTAATTTTTAATGCATGTTAACAAGCTCTCCCTAAGAAGATCTTCTTTAACAAGAAAATAGATTATTATTTATGAAATCCACATTATTACCCAATGTTGTCTTTGTTCTTTCAGGAATGTGAGGAATCATAGTAGTATCTAGTTCATGGAAGGCTGGAATGGTTTCTGTTGGAAGAAATGTTGATAATGCTCAGAATAATAAAGACTCTCCCTTTCCCTCCCACCCCTTCAAAAAAACAGTTCAGCACTATGCTATATACACCAGAAAAGGGATATTTTAAAACAGCAATGAGCATTTACCCTCAGAGATTAATGGCTACAGTGAGTTCAGGTTTTTTGTTTGTTTGGGGTTTTATTTTATAGATATTTAAAAAACAAGAATAAGAGCCCTTTGGTGAAATCAGTGATTATCTTATACAGTTCAGTCACATTTATGGTGGGCAGCCTCCTAACTCTAATACAACTGAAGGGAATCCTTAGTCTGATCTGGATGAAAATATGCATATAAAGGAAAACGACTGCAACAGCTTTAAGAGGCTTCCGTCACAACAAGTTCAAAACATGGTGCAAACAACTGAAGTCTGTTGCACGGATACAGGCTGTGGATAACTTTTTATCATTGATTTAAATATATAGGTCACTACCATTTATTCTTCTGGTAACATTGACATAAAATAGAAAAAAATTATAATCTTGAATTGTTGCAGTTTACATCAATGATATGAGTTAACTGCAGCATTGCAGAATTCTTTTTAAGCTACACAGATACCCAGGTAATGGCAAATGCAATATTGATAACTCCCCCCACTACCCTCCTGAATGTGTTCAATTATCTACTGCAGCTTGACAAAAAAATCTGATAATTTACCAGGCTTCCTGTGTGGAGCATCTGGGATGGGATCTGCTTTAGGTTTAAAGGGAGCATGTTGTGATACTTGAGGAGCTGAAAGAAAAGTCCTGTTTTAAGGGTTTATAGTCTTCAGATATAGATTTATTTCACAAACACTGCATGTCTCGTGCTTGCAAAGAAAAACAAGATCCTTACGTGAGTCTGAAAAATTGAGTGTCAGATGCATACAGGAATTTCAAAAGAAAAGAAAATCCTGAATTAAAACATGGGTAGAAAATTGATCAAGTAAGCAAAATCTGGATTCAACCAACAGAGCCTGAAAGAACACAGACAACTACAGTGGATATGTTTCCATGTATGTCAGAGCTCACAACTGCAATACCCATGACATGCTTGTCTCCTACAAGTGTCAAAGAATCACAGTGTGTATGAGAATGAAAGAAACTTACTGTGAAGATAACAAAACAGCTAGGAATCTTTCAATATCTAGAACACAGTAAAATTCAGATGGCACGTGAAAAACAGACTAGTAATATATAATTGGTCCAAGGAGCAGCAGGGAAAAAACAATGACCAGCCCAAGGTAACATCTTCACCTGTTGCTGTCTTTTATTGTTCAATTGTATATACAGTAGGTGCCAAAACTTCATAAGAACAAGAACATACACAGAATTAGCAACAAGTACATGCAAAAGGGTAAAAATACTCCCCTTTACATAACTGACTTCAAATTGGAACACATACCTAAATTTATTTTTAAAAATTATTATTTATTGGTGGAATTAGTGAATATATACTCACTCAAAAGGAAGGTTCAACTGATGCTTTCACAACCATCAGGAGTTACAGAGGTTTGGTGGCTCAGTACCAATCTATAATAATCCCTATTAAGTATATACTTTTAAGGGTCAAATTCCATTACCAAGGCACACAAACATTAAAGTGGTTTGATGTAGATATTTAGAGTCATACACGAATGACCTCAAATATGGTTTTCTCTAAGAACTTTTGATTGGTACAGAAGATGAAATTTCTTCCAAGAACATTCTTACAATGCTTGCATGTTGTCTACCATGATATGCAGATTATTCATCAGTGACAGCTGTCATGTGATTGAAAAGCATACACAACTCCTCAAAACTCAGCCTTTAAAAATACAAATCAGCTCTATCTTCCTTTAAACATGTGATCATTAGAAAACCTATTTGTCTGTAATAAGAAGAGATGTTAATCAACACTTGATTCATTGAGGAAAGACAACCCAAAATAAACCCTGAATTTTCAAACACAACAAAACAACAGCATGTTTACCAGTTTTTGTGTGTGTTATGACCGGACCTGGTGATGCTTTAGGCTTGGAAGAGACTCGCCGACTTTCTTTCAGACCTGTAGATGTGCAAAGTTTTGAACATGTAACTGAGAATAACAATTCAATATAACCCTTTTGATTTTCCTGACAGAAGATTCATTTTCGGCCAAAAATTTTTTTTGGAAAGTATTTCCATTTGAAAGTAATCACAGATCTCCTGACAATGCTCATGCAGAGACTAAAGACAAAGTAACTGTTACAGTGCAGTGTTGGATTAGCTCTCCACTCCTTTCAGCTCCATCACACAGAGTTTTCTACAGAGTAAACTGCTGTAGTTCTAACACTTACCCTTGTTGCACTTCTGAAGTGTTTCATATGACAAAAATCCGTTGCTTATTTCACTCAGCTGTGCATTAAAAAAAAAACAAACTCCAGCAAAGAAGAAATGTGGAAATTTACCACTAATTTTCAAATGGATGGAAGTATTTCCAAAGTTTAGGCAACAGGAAAGTAGCATTATTCTACACTAGTAAAGAAGTAACTGGAAAATATAAATACTTCTGTCACATTTTGTGGAAATTAAGACACTAATTTTCTGATGTGCAAAGGCTCAAGATGACTGTTAACCCTCATTTTCCTACCATTCCCTACGAGTTATTGACATGTATAATATTTAGCAGATCATCTTGTTCCATGACAGCTATATAGCAAAAACGATAATGACAGTAAGCCACAGCATATGCAGTAATTACCTGTGTACTTTCAGAGAACTAGCAAATTTTGATGATTTTCAAACTGATAAAACTTTCATGCAGTAAAAGGCAAATATATTGATAAGCTTACTTGCTCTAGTTGGAGGAACACGCGGACTGGGTGATGTTTTAGGTTTAGAAGTCCCATGATGTATATCTTTAGGACCTGAAAGAAAGAAATTGGGTTACACCATGCTAAAATTTTCTGAAGTATCAGTGTCCACTACCACCCATATCAGTTAAAAAAAGAAAAAAGAAAACAAACAAACAAAAAACCATCAAACCAGATAAAAAATTTAAACCAAAGATATTCTACGGAAGCGAAGCAGAAGAGAAGAGCTTTTTTAAATAAAATTGGTCTATAGAGAAAAAAGATAACTTTCTGAGGCATATTATCAACTAAGCATGTGACAGAATTACTAGCTCTATTTAGAGAAGAGGACTTAAAATAACAGAAGAAAACAAGCAGCTTCAGATACAAAAACACTACTAGGCTGTAATGGAGGTTGTACTGGAATGATTCACAGTACCAGATTCAAATGATAAAAATGCCTTAGTCAAAGGGATCTGCCTCAAGGAATCATATGACCCAAAGATCACTGACGCTATTCTTTTTCGGCAGTGGAATTGAGGTTTGAGTGAAAGAGAATTATTTTTCAGTCCTCTATGAAGGACTAAATATCATTTAGTAAAACTGGAGGGGAAAGGAAGTAGAGAAAGAAAATTTGCAACATGCATCTCTGCTCACCTAAACCATATGACTAACAAGATCAGTGCCACCTCTACTATATGACTGTGAACATGCAAGTTAGAATCCTGCTCTAATCTGCCCTCTGCCTCTTACCATTAAATACTGAAGGAGATTATCCTGTGTTATGTGCATAATAACTTGAAAGGAAAGGATCCTCCTCAACTGTTTTGTAGAAAATAAGAAAAGAGACAGAGAATCTTGACTGATAAATTATTAAGGCTCACACAAAGAAAGGTGACAAATTTTTGCAGGTCTACTCTTAATGATTTCTGTTAAAAAGGAAATACAACATAACTGTTCAAGTAAGAAAATATCATTACCTACTGTTGACTTTGGTTTCTCAGTTCTCAATGTGATTGGTTCCAGAACTGCATTAGTGTGATAAAAAAAAAAAAAAAACAAAAACAAAAAAAAAAAAAACAAAAAAACCAAAAAGCAACAAAAGCAAGTATTACCAAAAATAATCAAAACAATGACTACTTCTACAATGATCATACAACCATCCTGCTACAGCCAATGACAGACTGTCACTCCTCTCTGAAACTCAACACCTGTCAGTATTATACTCCTCAGAATTGCCTCCAGTTCAAGGCAACAGCTGTAATAGAGAACAGGGCCCAAATATCCATCTGAAGCTTTTATAATAAACCACAAAGAAATTGTGGGTGTTTTTTCACCTTCAACTGTGCACTTTCCTGACTTATTTCAAGGTTTTGACTCAAGCAATAGGCACAGATTTACTGGGGGAAAAAGGAAACTTGTCATTTTTCTGCCCACTTCTCCAGCAGCACTATCTAATACTGCATATACTTTGGACGCCTGTACTGGGTCTGGTTGGGATGGAGTTTACTTTCTTCACAGCAGCTCCTGTGGTACTCTGTTTTGGATTCATGAATGTTGATAACACAGCAATGTTTCAGCTATTGCTGAATAGCGCTTGTTACAGCGCCAAGGACTTTGTTTTTAACTCTACCCTCAAGCAAGTAGACTACAGGCGGTAAAGATGCTAGGAGGGGACACAGGAGGGATAGCCGAAACAAATTGACCAAATGAATATTTCATCTCACATAAAGTCATGCTTAACAGCAAAATTTTCCAAAGGGCCTGCTTCTCCTAGAGTGACACTGGTCTGCTGGTGGGATGTAGCGTGTGGTTACCTTTGTATTGCTTTGGTTCTCTCTCACTTTATCCTTGTTGAATCTCTCTTTATCTTGAACTATGATTTATTTTTTTTTTAATTCTGCTTTGCTCTTCTGATTCTCTCCCCCAACACACTGCAAGGTGGAATGATCAAGGGGCTTGTGGGCTAATGACTGGAGTCAACCCACCACACTATCTCATACAGCTGTTATTGTGAGTTGTGCAACTCTCTTCCTTCATCTTTAATTAGCTCAGGGTTGTATAATGCTCTCTACCAAGCTGTGTAAGCAACATTATAGGAAATATTACACATTCTTAAATCTCTTAACATCATAAGGGAGGTGCAAAAGTGAACTGAAAAGTATAAATGAACAACTCTGCCTGATACAGAAAAAACAAGTATGCATTTTGAGAAATACAGAAAAAATCCTTCCTCTTTGCAATGACACACCTCCTCCTCACCTTCACTTTTCCCAAACCCAAATTCACACAGAAAAGACCTATTTTTATTGACAACTGCACAGAAAATGCCCACTGTTGCAGTGACTTGGTTGATTATAAATCCCCTGAGTGTATATGCTTCAACATATACACCCAAGGGATACATGTTGATCTGAAGCTCCACAGTAGAGTAAGACACACATATAAGTTTAATAAGAAAAAGAAACAGTGCACTTACCAGGTTTGGTTTGTGGCATCTCTGAGCTTGGTGATATTCTAGGTGTGGAGGGAAAATACTGTGTTTCTTTTGGAACTGAAATTTAAAAAAAAAAAAAAAAAACTATTAAAATCTTTCAAGAACTGAGACTAACAAGGCATAATATTGAAGAAGAATACATGCCTCTGGAACTCTCTGGAAACACAAAAAGCTTGTATGAGTAATGAAGAAGTATGAATGTCTGGTACACAGAAAAATAGTGCTGATGGAGAACCTCTGTGGCAGGGTAACATAAAGCAAGGCCAGTATGGATGGACCAATTTAAAAGATGAAGCAGCACAGGACAGAAACTCAGTACAGAGACATGTAGTCAAAGGAAGATTGTTGCACTTCCATCCACTTTACAGAACACATTTGTGTAAGAAAAACCAAACAAGATAATTATGAATTGTTAGTGTAAAATCACACACAGCCCCGCTCCCCAACCTAAAGACTAAATTTAATAGCAAAAAGTTATGACAGTGGAGCACAATGAAGATGTATTTGTGATGATCGGTGTATACTGAGAAAAAAGCTAAATGTGATGGTCTCTGTAGGTGAAACTGTTACCTATTGCTGGTTTTAGTTGATCAGTTCTAAGTGTTGCAGATTTCAGGACTGTATCAGAAATAAAACATAAAAGCTATTACAAAATGGAAGTAACTGCATTTACAATTAGCATTACTTGTTCAATAACTGTATTTTGAATTATATACTATGTACACTGCCTCATACAAAAACCATTATACTACATGAAGTCTCTGAGAAAGTAGTGTAAGCTGAAACATAATGTGAATGTATTTCTCCCATGGGCTTCAATGAGATATCCAATATATATCACTCCCTTATTCACATGGCTTTTTAAGGACACAAATCTCTTCCCTTTGTTGTGTATTTCAAATGCAATTTATACATACAATTGGAATCAGAGACCACTTGCTTGTTTACTGGATCCTATATTATTAAAGAGCATTACAGTGTATTGCATTGCATGAGCTTACACTTCAGCTACAAACTGGTATGTATCTAAAATTAAACTGGCTGTTTAAGGGGTATAAGGATTTAAAGTTTATGCTATTTTCTTGCATTTCCCTCATTATAAGCAGAGGCATAATAGAAATGGTACCCCTCTCTGTATCAATTCTTCTGCATGGATGACAATTAACAAATCTTTTAAGACAATTACAAGGTAAGCGGATGATGCTGTAAAAAAAGTTCTGTGTACTATAGATTATGACAGAATAAGGATTTTGACCATTTTCTGCATGAAGAAATCATAGCAAATACATAACATCAGATTTCAAAAATATTGCTTTATGTACAATTTACAGATCTTCAGTAAAGTGATTATAATTTTTTTCACATTTACCAAAAGACAACTTACATTGATATTCAATACCCTTGTAATTTTCTGTTGACATTACCTGCACTCACGTTTAATGACACAGAAGAAAAATCCATTTTTTTTAATACAGCATAAATGATAATGAATGCTAAAAAATACCAATACTTATAAATAAATAGTAGCTATTTACCAAGTAATTTACTTGCTCATGCAGGAAATAATAATGCAATGGAAGTAAGTAATTATGACTTAAAAGGAAAATGTATTTATTCTAACAAAACAAAGCAGTGTGAGAAAGAACTGTACCACCTAAGTAGCCATAATACATACTTCAATTGCTAGGTATTTCCTTTAGTTACCACTGTAATCTGAGTTTAACAACAATATTCTCTTTCTTCTGCCATGAAGTAGCAGAGATTTATTCTTCTGCATAATAAAAATATCTTGTGGATGCTACTACTCCTGAAAACTGCAAGTAAATCACTGAACACAGAGTAGAACAGAACCCCGTTACGTTTTAACCATCTCAGTTACCTAAACAGCTGCTCAAGAAACATATTTCAATCCAATATAAACTGTATTAGAAATAATAACACAAAGCAGTTTACCATCTTTGGCTTGTGGGATTTGAGTTTTGGGTGAAGTTTTAGGCTTAGAAGGAATATGCTGAGTCTCCTTTGGAGCTGGAAGAGAAAATGTGGGTAACAAGTTGCTCAAATTGAACAGCAATTAGTATCTGGTATCATGTTGAACATAGAAACCTCACACCTGCAACAGAGAAAAAATGGTTCTCCATAGAAAAGTAGGAAAGTCAGCTAACACTCTCCATGTGTTTATAGCAATCTAAACAAGAGAGTGGAATTTCAGTCATTTTTGAAGCTTAGGTTTAATTTTTTAAAAGGAGAAGCTGGGACAAGCACAGAGAAGCAGAATTATAAGAAAGATTATCCAGAGCTGCCAGCATCACTTTCTTGAAAAAAAAAAAAAAGAGACGAAAGAGACATTCCGACTCTGAAGAGAGCAATACACCTAACTGCCATGAATGTCAAGCAAGAGAATTACCTAGAAGAAAAATGAATTTTAATGAAACAGTCGTAAGGCATAAGGTGATTAACTTCAGTGATGTTTTCTGTGATGAAAAAAGCAAATATGACAGCTTGCCAAGGAAACATCATTACCTATTGTTGACCTTGGTGGCTCAATTCTAAGTGTAATAGGTTCCAAGACTGCAACAGAAACAGTGTGAGAAGGTAAGCATGGAAGAACTAAAAAAAAACTTTAAAATTACTCCACTGGGAAGTATAAAAGCAGGTGCTAATACTATACCACAGTGACACAGATCTTCAAATTAACTTTTTAAAACCATGGACAATTGAACTTCCTAATAATACAAGTTCAATAGAAGAACATAATAGCACAAGCTTGATGGCAACAGAAGCAAAAAATGTTAATAGAAATCAGTATATTCTAGAAAAAACAAGGGAAGAGATCACACATCTTAAAGGGAGCAAGGGATGCTTGATGTACAAAAATGGAAGGTATCCTCAAACTGAGGTCAGCTACTCCTTGAAGGCCTCATGCTGACCATGACAAAACAGTTAAAATTTTCTATTTTCAGGTTGCCTTTGAAAAAGCAGTGAGTACTTAAAAAGAAAAAAATACTTAAGACATTCAGAATGAAAATAAATGCCTGCAAATTGTTTTCTGAAGCAATTTGATTTCTCGTTGTATAAATATTATCCCAAAATAATTAATGACTTCCTTCTCCCTCCTCCAGGAAAAACAAGTTGACATTTTAATTTTTTTTTACTTTCTGCACAAATAGCAAGCCTCAAAGTAGACAATTACAAAAGAAGTACCCTATCAGATTTAGCTTGAGGGCTATGGTTTTAGCCGATGATTTGGACTTCAAATGTGTGGACTGTGATTTTGGACACTGGGTTGTAAAAACCATAATTTAAGCTGAAATTAAATGATGTGCCATAGAAGAATCACATTTGCATTTAGCAATAAATAAAGTCTAGGAAGTTACCATCAGGACATATCGATGAATAAAGTCAGAGAAAAAATGATGCTACGGGTTTGATGCATGATGTGTTAGTGGTTATGGGCAAAACAAGCAGAGGGAGGCATTGAAGAAAGGGATAATCAAAAAGTTGGATGCTCTTCTGCAGCAAAATTAGGTTGGAAAATTTTAACCAAAAGCCAAAGAAAAGAGAGCTGAGAAATGATGCTTAGAAAACATTATTGTCTAATGTTGATCTTGGCAAATCAAGGTCATTGGAAGAGTTTTGAGAGTCATTTATGAAGTAGAACTTAGATTTACTGTTTCTAAATGCAGTGATTTGTTGCTAATTAACCAAAACAAATTGATTTTATTTAATCAACTAATTTCAACACTTCAAGCACAGACTTAAAGCCATCTTTGTCCAGAAAGGTATCATATGTGTAATTAGCTTCATCCAGGTTTTAAAAGAGCAAAGCTATACCTCTTAAAACATCTTGAAGCACTTCTCAGAGTACAGTCTGCACAGTAAATACAAACAGTGACTCAACTGAATTAGATATAATATTTCAAGAATCACTACAAATGACATCTTTGTTCTTAGTCTGCATTAAAACACATACTTATTAAACACATCACCAAATATATACTCCCATACCAAAAAAGGTAACTATCATGTATTATTTTATATAAACTTTCCTCCTCACTAAAACTAGAAACACATTATTTTTTTCATGAATTGAACACAGGTTTCCATGGATCAAATGAAAAGATGAAATATTTTCCACAAATTTGAGAAATTATTAAAGAAATACTCATTTATGTGCAACAAAGCACTTTCCCTTCTGCAGAAATTGTCCAGCAATTTGTACTTGAAATGAGATTTTTAGATATTTTTTTTATATTTCATAAAATCTTTATTATTGTAATAATTCTTACACTTTCTACTTCTAACGTAATTGAAGCTTCTAAACAGATATCTTTGAAGTGATACCCTGTCATTTAGAAGGCAGTATCTCCATGCTAGAGACATGGAAAAATAATAAAGCACCAAGGGTATATTTCCATTGCTGGGTTTGGACCACATATGAATAAGCAAGATGCCTACAGGAAATGGTGCTTTCAAATGCACATATTATCAAACCAGTGAAAAGAAGAATGATGAAAGATGACTTGTAAACATTACCCTCTGCAGTCTTTGGATGTTTATTTGTGTAGGGACTCCTAGTAGTAACTGACACCGGAATAGCTGCTGCTGGAATAAAGAGAATCTTCTTGAGCAAAGTACAGGCATCGGTATCTATTTCTCAACTTCTAGTATGCCTCAGCTGCTCTCATTTCCCAATTAAAATCTGCCTCCTCCCCATTATTCAAATGTAAATGCTGAGAAAGTAATGTATTTACTGAATGCTTTTAAGCAACAGTAGCTACCCTGCGAGGCTTTTGTTGCTCTTTGAAAATAAAAGGTGCATTTATGCTAAAGGAACACCACTGGCAGAGGAGCTCCGCAGGTCTTCATCTTGTTTTCCTGACAATCTTTTTTTATTCTTTATGGCTGTAGACCACTAAAAAGAAAGAGTACCAGAGAAATCCATTTTCTTTGGTAAAACTTTCTATTATTTTTCCCGAATTTCTTCCCCAGTAAAGGTTAGATGTGAAATATTTCAGGTGAAAATCCTAAAGAGATTCTCAAAGTCTCTGCTACTGTTTTTTTTCAGTCCATTTAAAATATTTACATTTGATGTAGACTTTTCAAGATTAAAAGGTAGAGCTGGAAGGTGGATTTCTCAGAGTGATGATGAGAGGAGAATAACATTGGGAGAAAATAAAATGACTTTCAATTCCTTTGACCCTTCTGAAAGTAGAGCACCTAACTATAACTCGCAGACAATGTAAGAGAAATTTGACATAACAGTTACTCTTGATAGCATTGAACAACTTATCAGATTACTGACTTATAAGCACTGAGAAGCCAGGTAACCTGGACTTTGAAGGGCAGAAAATAGTAAGACAGACATACACCAAGTTATCAAGCAGAGTTTTCATAGGCTGAGAATGTATGGCTCTCTGGTATGACTATTTCTGAAGATGCATGTTTAGAACTCCCTCCAGGATCCTCATAGTCCTGGCAAGGGAGAGAAGATTGTAAAAGGAAAAACTAAAACTACATATATGCACTGATCTATCTAACATTATGCTGTTTTTAGTACTGTGCTAAGACTGTGGAAGTTTACAGTCATTAGTAAGTCAACGATCAAGTACGAATTTGGCACATATTTTTCATTATTTAGATTCACTGTTAAGGAAAGGTGACAATCACTGTTATGATACAAGTTTAGAATTTAAACTGAACTCCCAAGTGGTCCTGAAATACAGAGGAGACCCTTGCTCTTTGACCATTTTGCCACCTATCCAAACTCAAGGTTATTCCCATACACTGCATATTTTGAGCCTCGATAATTTCTGAACAGGAATATAATCATTTTTCCAATCAAACAAATGTCAAATGCACAAATATTACAGGAAGATCATTACAAGCTTAATTATGATTAAAAAATGTTTCTTGATTCCATCTGACCAATCAGTGAAACCACCAATAGTGAAAGGACAAACAAGAGGAATCTGTACAAATACAGAATCATGCTACCTTCTTCATAGAAACTCGTTATATAGTCATTCAGTGTGGTAACATCAACATACAGTGTTTATCTTGGCAGTCCAAAAAAATGTATGCAACAGTTTCCAAATGAGGGTTCTTTTTCCTTTTTTTTTTTTTTTTTTCCTCTGCTGTTTCAGAAAACAACATGCAGGATTTGAATCTGTATTCAGACATAGACATCTACAGCACAGTAATCATTCTTGTAAAACAATACTGGATTTCCTACAGTAAAAATGTTGTAGAAGTTGTAATCACTACTAAAAACTAATTTTACACACTGTTTGAGACTGTTCCAGGTCATAAGAACCATTTAGTTACGAGCTCCACAAGGAATTATTTGGTCTGAAGAGAGTAATTCTCTTTATACGCAAAGAAACTTTACAGAGAATCTGGAAAGAATTTACCAATATTGTCTGATCCTTTCCAGGATTGAGTAATACATTCTTACAATATACAATTATGCATTTTTAAGATTTCTAGTTTCATTATAGACCAATGTACACTAGAAATATTTTTGTAACTGCATTCACATATTCTTCAGGTCCAGAAAGTTCTAGGTGTCTTTTATCTCAGATATACATCATAGATCAAATTTAGCCCCAGTGCAAAGGTGCAATTTCATTTGTTTTCATAAAATATGCCTTTACTAAATTCCAGAGCAGAAATCACTCACTCTTATTTGCACAGTTTCAGGTATGTCTATATATGCATTAATGATCACTGAATCAATACAAATCTTATTGTTCTAGTAAGATGCTAAAACCATCAACAAAGCAGAAGAATTTGCATTTTCTGGACTCTGCTGTACTAAGTTAGAAAACTTGTTATTTAGAAATGAAAAGCAGGAAAACAATTTGTTTCAATGCCAGGCCATGCAACTTGGTGATTTGGGCTATAAAAGTTAAAAGCTTTCTGGCTTTGCTTCAGATTTTTTTGGTTCAATACAAAAATAATACTCGTCAAGGACCACAGCTCCCTTGGTGCCCATCTTTCTGATGGCTAATGCTGAGCTTCACAGAGAATAAACTAAAACTGAGGTATCTTACTTAAGTGATATATTATAACAAATGTCTGCTATGGAAGTTACCAGGTTTAATTCGTGGCTTTTTGGGTCTGCCAGATGGTCTACGCTTAGATGCAGAAGGTTTGAGCTTTGCTTCTTTAGGAGCTGAAAGAAATACACTGGATTACAACATTATCCTTTCTGATGTATCACATGAAAATCACATTCTTCATGGCTGAAATGAAGCAACAGATGGCTACTGGGAACAAATGCAAATGGTGAAATCAGACTTGCTAAGAAGGCTTCTCAAAAATCTTCCTAAGACTTCACTACCACACAGCTAATCCCTGCTTGTTCTTTGCTGTAGTAGTCAGTAATTAAATTTAAAATACACAATTTTAGCTTTCAATCACATCAAAATGTTCCTCTCATTAAGTTAGCAATTCATTATTGCAAGACGCCTAACAGGTAAAATAATAATGCTGTTTATTCTTTTGGACTCTGGGTTGGTTTTAAGCATTTGAAAGACATATGTAGAAAAGTAAGCAAAAATATCCTGAATTTTCAACACTGTAAAGAAATTAGTGGTAGTTAGCTGGAAAAACATGGACTGCAAAGAACAGTGGCCAACAGCTACAAAACCATGTATTTACCTAGTGTTGTTTTTGGTTTTTCAACAGTCTGAGAAGCTTTAGGCTCCAAAAGTGATGGTTTAGGGGCTAGAAAAGAAAAATTCAAGTATGACCAAACAGATCAGTAGCCTTATCATCAGTAAACTTTAGCATTACAAGGGTTCAGGGTGTGTGTTTTTAAACTGGCTAGATAAGCATGCAAGTAAATCCTGCTCTTACACATAATACCCTTTACTCCTTTTAGGTTTGTTTCCTATGGAATTACACACTGTATGGTTGTGGCTATGTGTGAGAGCCTGCTTCTGAGGCTCCTTCCCCATACTTATGTCCTCAGGGCATTTTCAGTCCATTGTTTCATTCAGTCAACAGATGAGGGCTCTGACTGAAGAAAAGACTGCAGTCCAAAAGAAATACCAGAGAATCTACACCAAAGAGAAAACTTCTAAATGCCAAAATCTTGCTGAGATGAGAACAAAAATATTTTAGTATTGCTCTAGTAATGCATACCATAATATTTACCGATCCAGTACCTGAATCACTAAAGGACACAAATCCAGCTCCCTTTATTCCAAAAAAGGAGAAAATTAGTAGAGATATCTATTGTTTGATCAAAAAGCAGAAAAGGAAAAGAATACATGACACGCTGATAACGTTCCCATGGTCCAAGAATGAATCTCATGTATATGAAAGTTTTCCCTTCTCCTATGAGAAAGCTCTCCTATTTCCACTAAAATGGCAATCCTTTCAATTGAGCTCCCTGCAGGAGGACTAACTGATCATTAGTAGTACTTTACTTCAATCAACAAACTTCTGTGACTAGTAGAGATGACATCTTTGCCATAGTATGCCTGTGTGAAAGGGCAAGATGGGGACTGGCAAAAGAGATTATAGAAATAATAATCACATATATTCTTTATACACGTGACATAAAAAAATACTTCTGTGCCACCCAGTAGTATTTTTCCCTTCAAGTCCTTTAAGAAGGTTAAAAAAACAGAGAACTTATCCATATTTTTATCACTGGACCCAAATGAGAAAAACAGATGAGCTTATCTCTCATTCCTCTTGTCAGATGACCATCAAATGACTGGTTTTAGAATGCTGAGTTAGTCAAGATGCACAGATCCTGCCCCTTTTAGGAAGTTCCGCTTTGATATTTGTAGTGAATATATCTCTCTGCATACTAACTTATAAAAATGGTGTGAAAAATTACCAGGTTTCACAAGCTGCACTTCTGGGGTAGCAGACGGTTTCAGTTTAGAAGGAATAAGCTGTACTTCTTTTGGAGCTGAAAGAAAGAGCTCAGATGGCAATCAAGAACGGTTTAACAAGGATTACCCACAACAAACACTACCTGCCATAAGTTTATACTGAAGAAAAGACGACTTAGTATGGAATGTCAAAGACACCTGATTAAATCAGTGCCGAATGGAGATGATATTGAAATGCCGTGCATTGATCAGAAATAGATCCTATGCCTCCAAAACAACGAAAATTTCTGCAATGAAAGCTCTACATGTCCCAGACAAAGACAGTGCATGAGTGTGCATGAATGTAAAAGAAATAGAACATTTAATAATGGGACGATGGTGTTTTTCGTGCAAGAGGCAAGTTTTACTTCCCTGAGGACAGTAAAACCATACTGAACTATGTTCTCATTCAGAGATATGTCAAGAACAACAAGTCTAATGACAATGGAAGAACAAAACTCTATAACCAGGAAGAAGAATGATTATGCATGTGAAATGATATGCTAGAAGAAGTGCATTCATATGGATGAACTGCTCAAAACAAACACAGAGCTTTTCACTAAAAAAACAACATTACCTAATGTTAACCTTGGCCATTGAAAAGGAAGAGAAGTTTTAGGTGTGAAAGATTCCAGAATGGATTCACTTGTTGCTGTTGGAGAAAATAGTGACAGTCATAAGAGAGCAAAGAGGCAATGGAAGAAACTCTTCCTTCATAAGCAAAACCAAATTTGTTTCTACAAGAACAATAAATATTTCGACTATGTTTGGACACATCATTTTAGTATGCGTTAGACAGAAATTTTGTCTTTTGAACTCCACAGAGCTTCAGTGACTATAAAACATCGTATTTGTGATGTGTAGAAATGCTGGATGTTCATTTCCTCCTGCCTTCACTGCAACTGGTCCGATCTCAACCACTGCCAAGTAAGATTTTAAGTTGAGCATCTGAAAATTTTGAGGTTTTGTCCATCACTTAAGGGAGATGGTATGGTGTAAATTGTAAGAATTTAATAAAAAGAATGTAGAACAATCAAATATCAGATATTAAAAACAAAAAAGTTTGGAGTAGAAAGCTGACAAGTGATACAACTGTGGTTTCAGTCCAAAACCATTGAGCATCTGCAACTGTTAACCAATTTCATGCTTTGTATCCTTTCAATATCTAATTTCGCTCTTTCATATTCATAAGAAGGCTACAGCAGCAGGATGCAGCCGACAGCAGACATGGAAGTATTTTCATCAGCATTACTAGACAATAAATATTGTTTCCTTAATTATCTGTGGCATAGTTTTCAAAATACTGAAGGAGAACTATGTGACTATGAGTTACCATATGCATCGTGTTAAAAAGCACCAATTTAAACCATTAACAGAAATCTAAATCCAAATTTTAGGTGTTAGCGTCTTATCCAAATGTGCACTGAAAGCAAGGATTACCAGTGAACTCACTTCAGTGAGTTTAAGAGCACGGTTTGAGCTACTGAATTAAGAATGAGCTGAAGATTATTGTACCTGGTCTAGCATCTGCCATTTTGAGCTTACTAGGTGTCACTGGCTTGAAAGAACAGCTGAATACCATTGAAAGCTTTAAAAATCCCAGGTTACAGTACCTGTGATTACTAGTTCTACACATAGGTTCTTTGTTTTAGAAAAAAAGTAAAATGTTACAGGTTATAACATATTTAAATTTGCAGTGAAGAGGTCAACCCACAGTAAGTATGCCTTACCTTGACAATGGAGCGGTACTGTTTAGAGGGGGAGCTGACAAATAAAACAGAAGTGTAACCCAACCAAAGCTAGTGATACTTTAGATAGCATGGTCCACATAGTTTAAAGCTTAAGCCCAGAAAATTTAAAGGTAAAAGAACTTCTAACACCATGCCTGTAAGAATGAAGTGCTTCAAAAAAGGCAGAAAAAAACCCTACAAAACCTAAAAAACACTGCAAATATATTTCTACAAAGAAGACTGTCTTAATTCTCCTCAATACTTTGTTTTCTGTTAAGATTTCTTAGTGAATTTTAATGTAGTATAATATGAGTACATGCACACATAGAAAACAATGGTAAAATAAAAAAAAACAAACTCCACTGCACAGTAAGAAATACTAAGAAAGAAGCTAACTATGCTGGCATAAACAACAGTATACAAATATGCGTATCCATCAGAGTGTAACAATTTAGCTTGAAAGAAAAAAAACAAGCAATTTTAAGATTTGTATCACACTTAAGGCATAATAATAATTAGAAAAAATAAAATTTTGTTTCATTTAAGCATACTCAGAATAGCCCTGGTGGCATTCTGAGAGACAAATGTAAGATCAGAAACACTATCAGGTGTGTTTCTCAGCAGTAAGCACAAGTTGTCATGTAAAAAAGAGTACTTTTTCTATACTGATGCTCATGACTCAAGCAGAAAACAAGTATGGCAGATGATCAAAATATCTGGGATGAACAGAATTACCAATATTGCTACCAAAAGACCCAAAGTGGTTGAACTGAAAAGCTAATACATTACTATTACCCGTAGTTGTTAGCACATGAGGCGTTCTGGAAAGGGGAGACACAGATTTTTCCAGGTCAGCTGAACTTGTAACTGCAGAAAAAGGTAAATAACCTTGAGAGAGATTCATATTGGCGCAGACATGGGGGGGGGGGGGGGGGTAGCAGGGGGCGGGGGCGGAGGGCGGAAGCTGGAGAAGAGATCAGAAAAAGATTGTTTTACATTGATGTGCAAGATGGCTATGCCATTATACTACAGTTTCAAAAGATTTACAACTTGAAAATAAATGAACAAAACCCCAAAGTTTTGAAAAAGTCATATGTCCCTAACAGACACGACAGGACTCCTAATTGATCTGTGTATGTCTAATGTCAAAACCACTGTGATTTGACTTCACCTGCAAAAGAGACCTACCTATTTAAATTACAGGCTAATATGAATTGCTACAACCAGCTATTCCTATTGCCAACACTTTGTTTGTTTCAGCTGAACAGATGTTAATACTTTGAGTTATAGGTTTTACTATCCTACTACACATTATGTAATTTAAAATAAATTGTGGTATTTTATATAATTGACATAACACAAATTGACATACATTTTGTAACACAGTGAAGAGCCTGAAAGTGACACAGAAAATTCAAAACAATACTACTGAAACATTGACTGTCAGGTTTAGGATAATTTTCCTTCACATATTTTGCACATTAATATCTTGGCTGTGAATACAAATTTAATCTTAGATATATATGAACCCAGTAAGAAAAGTTCCAAGGTGAAATAATAACATAACTTGAACAAAAAACTTAGTAACACAGAAAACCACAAAATGATGTGCATAGTATTACAAACAAAATATTTCCCAGTGTAAAACATCCCAGTCAAGAATATGTCTTCATAACTGATAATGACTCTATATAACTGGTGGATTTTATAGTTGACAGATTAAAACCACCCAAACCAATATTGATTCCTGTGGGTTTTATATTTGATCCTGTGACACAGAATGTCATCATGTAGTTGTACAGCCTAACTACCAACACTGCAGACAGCACCAAGCAACCAGAGCAAACAGCATGTAACTGTAACATTCTTGACACACAAACAAATTCTAAGCTATGGAGGAAACAAACACAATTTACCAGTCTTTATTTTTGATATTGCTGCAGATATAAGGGATGGGAAAGTAGTATGATGAGAGTCCAGTGAAGCTGGAAAACAAAACAAACAAAGAAATGATTTTGTCATCATCTGAACCTACAGACTGAACTAATTTCAGGCCACTACTAAGGAACTAGGGACTTGAGACAGGAAAAAATCTCTAGTGCTGATGGAATGGATTTTCTAATGTGAATGTGCAAAGATGCACTGGTGATGCAAATGATAAAGAAGCTGTTGCAAGAAACATGAAGAAATAATCAAAGACATAAGACACCATGATGGAAAAATATGGAAAAAGAACATAAAAAATAACTAAAAAAAGGGGGGAAATGCAAAGAAAGATTGCTTATGCCTTACAGCACAAGATGTTACATACAAAAACTTGGTTTAAAAGCATTATTTAAAAATAGGGGTAACAGAGATGCACTATTTCTGAACACAGAAAATATTCTCTTGCAAAAGAGAAGGCAGAAGAATCCTAAAAGGATTAATATACGTAAAGAACCCCAGCATCATTAGAAAAGACCCTAAAGCACATGACACACAGATAACAAAAATACAAGATTTCTCCAATGCCATTAAAACACACTTCAGAATCAGTTTCTGACTCTTATATGGAGACACCAAGAAACACTGACAGCACATCTCTATGACCCAACAGTGTCTCAGCGGGAAGGATACATTAATAAAGAAGCATACATTAATACAGTTCATTACACTACTAACTTGTGCTTGACTCCAGGCCTGGGGGCTTACCAGCCTGCTCATATCACAGTCTTGTTACCTCATGGGCCAAAAATTACTGCCAAGCCACATGACTGGTCTTGCACACCTGCCAGTATGAAAACAGCTATCGCCATGAGCATCTTCACCTATTGCCATCAACTGCCATAACCAATGCTTAAGTAAATACAGCTTTTCTGTGAACAGCAGTTCTACCTCTACTCTAATGTAGGCCCAAGAGAAACAACAGTCTGGCTAAAAGCACAGCAACAGCTCCTGGGAGAGCACGTCTCATCTGCACTGTGACCAGTTCTGCAAGAAATGAGGCATGGCCAGGCACCAAAGGCTGCTGGAGTTTTGGAGAAACATGCTGTGATTCACTGGAAGCTGAAAAGAGGCATCGTCCTTACAACCTTACATCCCTGATGTGACCCCAAAAGCAGCAGTAGAGCAGAGCGCTCCCACTACCAGGTGATGGCAATGTAGAGGTGTGGGCAGATGACAATGGGCTGCTTTCAAAGTCAGCAGTGAAGCAACCAATGGCTGCATCCTTGGACTTGCAAACTCTGGTGGGCAGCTGAACCACAGAGCTGTCCTCTTGTGCCAACCCAGATAAGCGCAGCCAGGATTTACCCCTTAAGAACGCTGTTGCATTTGAATGTGTCAGAGAAAGGAAGGTCTGCCAGCAAAAAAATGAAGCAAGGCAATGGCAGACAAAGGCAAGGTGCAATAATGTGTTCTCTACGCAAGCGGCCACTCAGTCCCCACGGAAAATGCTTGTCAGAAATGGAGAAGCGTGGGATGAACAACAGAATCACAGAACAAGTGAGGTGAGTGCTTTGGCGAGCCAAGCTGCACCAGCAAGTCTTCGTACTCTCCATGGAAGATGAGACGGATGTCAGGCGTTTTGAGGTGGGAGGCATGATAGGAAGAGACAAAGGGGAAAATGGTAAAAGAAGAGGTTTTGCTAGTTACCCATCACAGTTTGATGCGTTGTCAGGGAGGAAGGAGTGGTGGACTTCAGCCTCGGTCTTCGAGTAGCTAAGATCAAACACAGAAACCACCTTCAGGTCCTCACAGAGGCTGTTGTTGCATGGCTGGTATCAAGACAGAGCTATAAACAAGGAAACGTGGACCTGCTTGGAGCAGGCTTCCACGTCACGGCATCACTCCCCGTAGCTGCATGATGCCATGTTTCAACTGGCATAGGTAGCCTGAGGTAACAGAGGAAACCTAGAAGTGGAATCTCAGAAAAAGCAGTGAAAAGCTTACAAACGGAGCAATTTCTAATCAGGAGCCATAAAGAAACAGCCGCAACATTGACCCAGCCTTTTGGACGCCAAAACATCTGAACTGGCTCACTGCTGCAGAGAAAAGCATTGCCAAAGTAATCAGCGCAGGAAAAGAACCGCTGACTATTTACCCTTCACAGTCCGTGTGGTTTCCAATGAAGCAGGCAAGGTGGGTTTCAGCTCCGGTCTCTGGGTTGCTGCGGTCAGACACAGAAACGACCTTGAGACAGTCACACAGTTTTGCCACAGCAGCACAAGCAGCACCAGTTCACAGCACCCCAGAGGCCCACATTTAGGTCAACACATCCCTTCTCCTTGCAGTACCTTATGACTCAGTGATCAAATCAGCAGGCAATTGTCTTGCTGTGGCTGCAACTAGCATAATACTCTTAAACTCAGTAACTAAATGACTCTCCATCACCAGAAAAATGTCTACATGTCTACTTCACCAATACACTTCTGACACTTTCCTGAAAGATGTTAGAAGACCAGTTGTTGCAGACTGAGCATGGAGCAAAGAGACCCACTTTTGGACTCAGAATTCAAGATGACAGGTGATACATACATCTCAAATGCAAGGAACTTGTTAGAATTTGTAAGGCCCAGTTAGAATTATTAAGGCCCATTTAAAATAAAACTTGGCTTGGGATGTGAAAGATAGCAGGAAGAGGGGTTGGAACAAGATGATCTTAAGGTCCTTTCCAAATCTAACTATTCTATGATTCTATGAATTATATTACAAATAAAAGACAGACCAGGGAAAACATAGGCCCTCTCTGGGAGCAATCAGGAGAACTGGCTACCCTGGATTTGGAGAAGGCTGGGATTCTTAATGACTTCTTTGCCTCAGACTTCACCGGAAAATGCTCTGACCACACCACCAAAGTCTTGGAAGGCAGATGCAGGGACTGTGAGAATGAAGACCCTGGGCCCACTGTAGGAGAGGATCTGGTTCGAGATGACCTTAAGAACCAGAATGTGCACAAGTCCATGGGACCTGATGAAATCCACCCGCGGGTCCTGAAGGAGCTGGCAAATGAAGTTGTTAAGCCACTGACCACTATATTTGAAAAATCATGGCAGTCAGGTGAATTTCCCGATGACTGGAAAAAGGGAAATATAACCCCCATTTTCCAGAAGGAGAAATTGGATGAGCCGGGGAACTACAGACCAGTCAGCCTCACCTCTGTGCCTGGCAAAATCTTGGAGCGGATTCTCCTGGAAGGCATGCTGAGGCACACGAAAAACAACAAGGTGGTTGGTGACAGCCAGCATGGCTCCACTAAGAGGAAATCTTGACTGACCAATCTGGTGGCCTTCTAGGATAGGGCTATGGAACTGATGGACAGGGGCGGAGCAGCTGATGTCATCTACCTGGACTTGTGCAAAGCATTTGGTACTGCCCTGCATGACATAGAATCATAGAATAGGGTTGGAAAGGACCTTAAGATCACCTAGTTCCAACCCCCCTGCCATGGGCAGGGATACCTCCCACTAAACCATACCACCCAAGGCTCTGTCCAAGGGGTAGTAAACAATGCAACCATTTCTGATTGGATTCAAGCATTGCCTGACATAATGTGAGATCCAGAATAGGTAGATATTACGGGCACGGTGAATGCCCCTCAATGTTGGTGTTTTGGCTGGAAGGGACTGCGATGTACCACAGCCATGACATGGTCAGCCCAAGGTGGGTCAGAGTCTCTGTGGTCGGACCGGAAGCGTTATCACAGTTTTACTGATGTCTGACCAAACAGTCCTCTGTTTCGTAATAAGACAGCAAATAATAGTTCATGGTGTTCAGTTGTTAATGGAACTGCATCGATCGCTTACGAAAAGCATTACCTAGTGGTATATTCTCTTTGTGTGATGACAAAGCGTACCTCAGTATTCCATGGAAACCAAGAGGAGGTCCGTGTACATTGGGGTGACTATCGTGGCTTACACACAACATAAATATGATCTTAAATCACACACAATTGCACAGAGGCTGCCAAAAATGAGCAACGCTTGACTCCAATTGTGATGATAATGTAGATCTCTGGAATAGGGGGGAAATCTTTGTAGCTAGCTTCCTCACGCCGGGAGTTGCTGCTGCTAGAGCATTAGTGCAATTAAATAAGCTTGCTTGCTGGTTAGGAAAACAAACTACTGAAAGAGCAAAAATCTTAAGTGCCTTAGCAATAGATGTTAACTCTGTGAGACATGCTACTCTTCAAGATAGAGCAGCCATTGATATTTTTATTGTTAGCACATGGACATGGTTGCCAAGAATTTGATGGAATGTGTTGTATGAACTTATCAGATCACTCTCGTCTCCAAATTGGAGAGACATCAGTTTTATAGATGGACCACTGGGTGGATAAAGAACTGGCTGGATGGCTGCACACAGAGAGTTGTGGTCAATGGCTTAATGTCCAGCTGGAGACCAGTAACGAGTGGTGTCCCCCAGGGATCAGTGTTGAGACCAGTCTTGTTCAGCATCTTCGTGGGTGACATGGACAGTGGGATTGAGTGCGCCCTCAGCAAGTTTGCCAATGACACCAAGCTGTGTGGTTCGGTTGATATGTTGGAGGGAAGGAATGCCATCCAGAGGGACCTTGACACGCTTGTGAGGTGGGCTGATGCCAACCTGATGAAGTTTAACCATGCCAAGTGCAAGGTCCTACATCAAGGTCAGAGCAATGCCAGGCACAGCTACAGGCTGGGCAGGGAAGAGATTGAGAGCAGCCCTGTGGAGAAGGACTTGGGGGTGTTGGTCAATGAGAAACTTAATATGAGCCAGCAGTACACAGTCACAGCCCAGAAAGCCAACCGTATCCTGGTCTGCATCAAAATTCTTCCTTATTCCAGCTCTAAAGCATAAACAGCATATTATCATTTGAACACTCAGTCATAACTGCAACTCTCTTTAAATTTCGATAACTTTGCCACAAGGTTTTTTCTTACTGTTCTTGTCACTAATATTATTATTATTTTGACAAAGAACAGACTATATAAGTCCTCACCATTCCCCTGAAAGCCTTTATCTTTCCACATGTCATATAAAATTTCCCATTCTTTCTTTAGGTTAGCCACTGAATCATAGAAACAACTATGTTTGAAAAGGCCTTTAAGATCATCAGGTCCAAAAATAACATGACTATTCATGAAGCTTGAACTTCATTGTGGAATGAAAGAGGAAAAAATTGTTTATGTCCTGTAAGTAAACTGTGAGACAGCTATACAACATCAATAGCCAGACTAAGAGGTAATGAAACTATACTTCTGATATATTGGAATTTTTCATTCTAGAAAGAATTTTCAAAATAAAAGCTGCATCTACAGACACACAGGAATTAAACGATAAATACTCTTTTCCCCCTGTCCCTGCAAAAAGTAATGGAAAAAAGCATAGGTTCAAACATCAGAATCACGTCATTAGTATGGCAAGCATTTTTGCAAGCCAAAGTGCATTAGCAAACCTAGTATTGCTCAAAGCAGATGAAAATTCTGTCAAGTGATGGCAGGTAAAAGAAAAAAATATAAAATACCATATTTACCCTCCAATGTTCTTTGACTTGCAAGGTAAGGAGTGGTGGATTTCAGCTTTGGTCTCTGGGTAACTAAGATTAAACCAGAAAACTGCCTTCAGATATTACAGATGAACATTCTTTTTTCAAAGCAGTGTCAGTACAGAGCTTTAAATGAATGAAGCCCATATTCCATTCAGCTTTAGCATAAATATTTGCATTCATTGCACTATTATTTTTGTTTTTTAAATGAGAGTGGCCTTGCTGATTTAGTGAGGAATACAAACAGCCTTTTAGTGAACTAGGCCTATAAAGCAGAAAATTAAAAAGGGGGATTGAGAAGCTTAATAATTTAGTAGCTCATTGTCATAATTTATAGAAATGACTGACCACTAACACATTTGGCATTGCCACTAACGGGCAAAAAAAATCAAGTTATTGATTAAAATAATGCTTTTCATATATAAGTATTGCCAAAAAGAAATTATGCTGGAATATTGTTTACCCTTTACTGTCTTCCTGGTTTCCAGTGGAGGAAAAGATGTGAGCTCCAGTACTGGTCTCGGAAGAGCTAATGTTAGAGATGGAAACTATCTTGAGATGTTGCGGCAGTCTCTCTATGACAGCATCACTTTAATCGCATCCAAATAAATCAGTATTTAAATTGTGGCTTATCAGGTATACTTTTCCTAACAAATCATACAGCAATTTTTTGTCACTCTCTATAACCAAAACCCCCAACCACTAGTTGAACACTGTTCCTAGTAGACAATAATGGCAGTCATGATGTTGCAGAGCTGCATTTTAACTGCAGTAAGTAACAGATCCCCCAGCTAATTTTCAGGCACAAAATATTTTCAAACTATTAATTGAGAAGTGGTCAACAAATACATAACCAGAATCCCTGCCTGCTTCAAAGATACTGTCAAGTTTTTGAAATGACCACCTTATTTTAAATCTGAAAAAAACCCTAACCCCCAAAGTAAACCCCAACAATTAACAAGCTCTGATTACTGTATTCTTCACTATCCTTAAAAATCTGAACTTTGGTGTTAAAGTAACATACACCTGGAAAAAAAGAAACGATAGCTTCTCTGCAGAAAGATGCATACAGATGAACTTCAGGATTTTCATCAAGAGCTGAGCCAAATACTCAAAGAAATACTTGTGCCTTCTTATGCAAAATCTGGATGAATCTTTAATGGAACAACAGGAAAATGATCTTTTTACAAGTTGGTATGAAAGACCGGTCTTTTAGCACTTTGTACCAAAAATCATTTATAGCTTCTGATCAAGGAGTGGTAGACACAAAATAGTTCTTTAACAGGCTTGCCATTTAGACTCAGAAGCAAATGTGCTCTCAGAAGAAAAAAAGCAGACAAGTGGCAATGTGATGAAAACTAAAATGTAATCCCACATTACTCACCCATCACTTTTTGTCTAGTTTCCAAAAAGGGTGAGATGTAGACTTGAAGACTAGTTGTTGTGCAAATAAATCATAATATGAAAGTCATAATGAAATAAGCAGTCTCTGCACAAGTGATAACACTGTGGTTTTAAAAGAAAAATGTAAGTCTAGGGTGAAAGTGGTTTTCTTTACTTGAATAACCACATTAGTTTTTAGGTTGAGTAGTTCTGTAGAGCACAATATTAATCAGTCTTCAAGAAAAGAGGCAGAGTTCAAACAAGCTTGAATAACTTTTGCAAGTGAATATTTGCTAGAAACAATAAACAAGTGACCAACTAAACAGCAGGTTTTTAAGAGAGATCATTAAGTTCATTCAAGGACCCACTCCAGAGGAAATAACCTGTAAGCAAGTATTCCATTGCAGGCTTCATTGGGTGGCTGAGCACCCTCACCCTACTTTAGTTGAAAGGTTCTTCTATTTACTCTCTCTCTTCTCTTCCCCTTCCTTCCTCCCTAACATGCACATGCAAAACTAAAACCCAGAATTCCTTAGGTTATTCCAAGGAAGTCCTTTAAATACAAACAACATAACATACTAATGGTTCCCATCTCATACATATTTTAATTAAACATTATTATCATATTTAATTACATTTTTAACTCTCCTTTGAATCTGGGACTTATTTTTGCATGTTTATGTTGAATTCCAGACTAGATCACACACTATTTTCTCAATTCTCCCAAACACTGAAAGTGTTGGGAAATTGACCCTCTGGTTTGAAAAGAGTGCAGTATAACTTTCCTTATTGGCAAAGCATGCAGAATAAATAATTAACTTGGATGTGCTATTATACCAATATATAGAAAGCCATTACTGAAACTTTCTGTTAAGGCACTTGATTGTAAGTTATTGCCCAGTATCAAAGATGCATAATAATAAAAATACTTACTGAAACCTCTGAAGAAAAAATGCACAAAATTTAACGCATGTTCATTTATCGAATTTAAGAATATTTACTTGAATTGAAAAGCTTTGCCATTAACCCACAACTACAGGCAGTTGAAGAGTTACTAAAAGTTTCCTGTAAAATATCCATTTAGTCCACTTTTTACTGCAAAGGAGTTCTAGTAGCAACTTGAAACAGGCTTTGGATGGAATTATTATTGAAAAGAAATTAAATATTTCTTCATGTACAGCCAGTAAAAGCAGAACTGTAAGCACTGATAAAACTATTTGTTCAGTGTCATTTTGTAAGACATTAGTAAGTTTTATCTTATTTTCTGAATGCAGGAAGTAAAAGAATCCTAAAGAATAAATGTTGGCAAGGAAGAACAAGAGAATTATATAATTTAGATTATGATACAAAAAGTGCAATTTAAATGTAAAAAATACCATCTTCCAACCAGTTTAATTTTACTGGAGTCTGGTATAACAGGTTTCAAAAGTGTGTTTGAAAAGCATCTCGTCTACCATAGACGCATCAGCTCAAGATCAAGTTACAAATATTTTCCTTAATTGCAATGTTATACAGTTTAGTTTAAATAGTTGTACACATATGATAAGCAAGCTTTTATTTCTTTTAGCCTTGGACATATGCTGTTGCATTTACTGGCAGCAAAATGTCTACCTTAAATAACTGCTTTAAATATATTCAAATGAAAGGACTTGAGGGTTCATTTTCCAGTATTTTGAAGCCTACATATTCACTATTATTGGTCCTGTTATTTCTATGGGACATACTCAACACTTTCAACCATTAGAACAGTTTCATTGAGGGGTTTAAACAAAACATATTAGCTTTCACTCTTGCTTATATGCAGTATTGCAACTCAAAAAATAAGAACACTACTAGATGTAATAAGACACATCAAAGCCTATTAGCATCAAGCACAGCAATATAGACTTGTAAATATATTGAGAATGTTGACCAAAATTAGAAGAGAGTATTTAGTCTGGTATTCGAGAGAGCAAATGAATTATGACAGTTCTGTAGTTATTCTGATTAATTTTAAACTTAACTAACAATATACCATAAGTAAGATGAAATCTCTGTGAGGATTTCTATTTAAAAATCACATTTTCAAGTATTACCAGATGCAGCTGGTGGCATTTCTTGGACGCCAGATGTTTCAGATCTTGAAGAAATGTGCTGTTTTTCATCAAAAGCTGAAAGTAAACCTGGAGTTAAAATGTGAACTGACTTCAGAGCCACAGTATTTTGACAGCAGCTGCTGGGCAGTTGAAGACAACACCAATGTGAGATCAAGCAAGATGGCAGCAGCTTTAAGGATGAGCTGTGAAATGCGGTGTCACATAAACAACATAAACACTGGAACTGGTGTGAAATGAAGTAGGGCCAATTTTTCTATCTCATGCTAGGTAGAATTATCAATGTTTTTTTTTGGGGGGGTTGGTTGTTTTTTGTGGGTTTATTTGCGTTTTTTTAAGCACTTATGCTTTGAAAGAAAAATGCAACTACCAGAAGAAAATTAAAGGCAACATATGCTAGCAGAGGTCTTTTTGTAGACAATTTAGTCAGTGTGGTAATTTATTTTTCAGGTTTGATTAGACAGAAATGGCCAAGTTGTGGATGGACCGACAAACAAGACTAACATCAAGTAGTTTTCAAAACAACATATCTGAATGAATCTTAGCATTATCCACAGCCAATGGAAGTGATGGCAAGGGATGGAAAAGCTAATGGAATTACATGCTATTTACCTATCATGCTCCCTCTGGTTTCCGTGGAGGGATGAGATGTGAATTTCAGGCCTGGTCCCTGGGTAGCTGACATCAAACATGAAAACACTTTTGAAACACTGAGTGATCACACTATATATGTGTTCTGCAAAACACGAACTGTTGAGATGCTTTAGAATTTTTCCTAAAGCCCGAAACAAAAGAGGCTGAAGAGTAAGTTTTCACAACCAGAAGTCATTAAAAGAAAATATATTGGTGCTTGTCTGAGAAATTATCATATAAGACATCAAGAAAACGTAACAATTTACCGAGTTCCACTTTACTTGGTTGCAAAACTATTTGAAACAGTTACTGTAAAAAAACCTAACCAAACAAATACCATGTTCAGCTTGAACCTGCCAAATCACCCTTTATCACAATAATTATTTATGTAATCATAATTTTGAAGCATAGGATTTTAGGGAAATTACACTACATTACATAGGGTATTGTGAGTGAAATAGTACCGTTTTTTATTTAAATAAATAACTATCCACTGGTGGCTGCTGGTAGTTGCACTGAATTCAGGGAATCTGTTGATAAGGCACTTTTGCATCATCAATCAGGATAAATGACTGGGAGCAGGGCTAAATATTGATGTAAATCAGTAATTATATTATGAATAAATTCCTATTGAAGCAAATTATAATCTGAGTCACCTCTTGAAACTTCCAGAAAAATTACAATTTACGTGTAATATAGAATTACAAAAAAAAAGCTTTAATGCTCCATTATTCTCTCATGAGAATCCTAAAAGCCAACTGTTTCAATGATGTAATCTGAAATGCAGCAATGTTTCACCTTCTTCCTGTAATAATATTAACCCCAAGATAAAGAAATGTAAATTAACAATACAACCAAAGCAGGACATTTCTTGCGAGAATTCCTAATGCTAATAAAATTACATTTTCAAGAAACGTCACAACCAGATTTTGTTGATAGCATTTCTGGGATAGCAAATGTTGTGGTTCTTGAAGAAATAAGCTGTGTTTCATCAGAAGCTGAAAAAAGAATCTGAGTTCTAAAACTTGCAGTGGCATCAAAGCCATTAAAATACTATGCAGAAGCTGTTCTGTAAAAGGAAACAATACAAATAAAAATCCAGACATAAAAAGGATTGAGAGTCAGCTGTAGGATGACTGACAGAACAGCAAACAAGCTGACATCTCCTATGGTATGTGTCCAGCATGAGTTTGATCAGAGTGGTATTCTCGTATCTGTTACATTTCCAAGACACAGAATTTGTATCCTTTGGAAGATCTTAGGTAGAGAAAATTTCAAATATGAACTAAACTTACATAAAATTGCCTACAGTAATACAAAAGTGTGTTCCTCAGTTATTCAGTCACAGTAGAATGTTTTTGACTTGCTTAATAAAAAGAAATAATTGACAGGAAAGTACTGCAAAAAAAACTCAAGAGACATATTTTGCTTAAAGATAATCTGACCACACCACCCAAGTCTTGGAAGGCAGACGTGGGGACGGTGAGGGTGGGGACCCTGGGCCCACTGTGGGGGAGGATCTTGTTCGGGACCACCTTAGGAACCTGAATGTATACAAGTCCATGGGACCTGATGAAATCCATCCAAGGGTCCTGAAGGAGCTGGCAAATGAAGTTGCTAAGCCACTGTCCATCATATTTGAAAAATCATGGCAGTCAGCTGAAGTTCCGGATGACTGGAAAAAGGGAAATATAACCCCCATTTTTAAGAAAGCGAAAATGGATGAGCCAGGGAATTACAGACCAGTCAGCCTCACCTCTGTGCCTGGCAAAATCTTGGAGCGGATTCTCCTGGAAGGCATGCTAAGGCACATGAAAAACAACAAGGTGGTTGGTGACAGCCAGCATGGCTTCACTAAGGGGAAATCCTGCCTGACCAATCTGGTGACCTTCTATGAAGGGGCTACGGAACTGATGGACAGCGGCAGAGCAGTTGATGTCATCTACCTGGACTTGTATAAAGCCTTTGACACTGTCTCACATGACATCCTTGTCTCTAAGTTGGAGAGACATCAATTTGATAGGTGGACCACTCGGTGGATAAAGAACTGGCTGGATGGCCGCACGCAAAGAGTAGTGCTCAGTGGCTCAGTGTCCAGCTGGAGACCAGTAACGAGTGGTGTCCCTCAGGGATCGGTGTTGGGACCGGTCTTGTTCAACATCATTGTTGGTGACATGGACAGTGGGATTGAGTGCGCCCTCAGCAAGTTTGCCAATGACACCAAGCTGTGTGGTTCGGTTGATATGTTGGAGGGAAGGAATGCCATCCAGAGGGACCTTGACACGCTTGTGAGGTGGGCTGATGCCAACCTGATGAAGTTTAACCATGCCAAGTGCAAGGTCCTACACCTGGGTTGGAGCAATCCCAGGCACAGCTACAGGTTGGGCGGGGAGGAGATTGAGAGCAGCCCTGCGGAGAAGGACTTGGGGGTGTGGGTTGATGAAAAAATGAACATGAGCCAGCAGCGTGCGCTTGCAGCCCAGAAAGCCAACCGTATCCTGGGCTGCATCAAAAGGAGTGTGACCAGCAGGTTGAGGGAGGTGATCCTGCCCCTTTACTCTGCTCTCGTGAGACCTCACTTGGAGTATTGTGTGCAGTTCTGGTGTCCTCAACATAAAAAGGACATGGAACTGTTAGAACAAGTGCAGAGGAGGGCCACGAGGATGATCAGGGGACTGGAGCACCTCTCGTATGAAGATAGGCTGAGAAAATTGGGGCTGTTCAGCCTGAAGAAGAGAAGGCTGCGTGGAGACCTCATAGCAGCCTTCCAATATCTGAAGGGGGCCTCTAGGGATGCTGGGGAGGGACTCTTCATGAGGGACTGTGGTGAGAGGACAAGGGGTAATGGGTTTAAACTTAAACAGGGGAGGTTTAGATTGGATCTGAGGAAGAAATTCTTTACTGTGAGGGTGGTGGGGCCCTGGAATGGGCTGCCCAGGGAGGTTGTGGATGCTTCATCCCTGGCGGCATTCAAGGTGGGGTTGGACATAGCCTTGGATGGCATGGTTTAGTGGGAGGTGTCCCTGGCCATGGCAGGGGGGTTGGAACTCGATGATCTTGAGGTCCTTTCCAACCCTTACTATTCTATGATTCTATGGTTCTATAATGACTTCTGGTCTTACACCACTGCCACAAAGCTACATTGGTACAAACAAGATCACTGACAAAGACCACTCTTTAGTGGAAAATGGTTTAAAAATTGCTTGATGTTTTTATGACAATATTTTAATGAAAACAACCACAAAAAAATTTAGATTCTATCAGGTAACTAAGACCACCATTTCCATTAGAAAAATTATGCAGCCAGCATGAAAGAAACATGCTCTATTTCTACAGGTAGTGGTATACAAAAAACTGGAGTAGGTGCTCTTGATGTTAAGAGCACTTATGACTGATTAAAATCAGAGGACATGCAATAAGAAATCTATGTAGCCCGAGTTTTACGAGAGAGTTCTTGATGTGGTAGTTCTGAGAGAACATGCCTGGAGAGCAGTAAAGCCACATTGACTAGCTGCTAAAAATTTTCCATACAGTGAAGATGGTTTGACTGAAATGACCTTGGATAAAATCAAGTTCTCAACTTAGAAAGGATACAAAAATATTGCATTCATGCAGAGGTAGGATAAATGTTAGTACCACCCATGGAGTATTAACATCGCTGCATCATTTTTGTGTTCAGTATGAATACTGCGATAGATAAAAGCTAAGACTTTTCTAAATTTATTTGTGATGAGAAATAAAAAGACCACTGACCAAAGTTTAACAAGTAAGACTAGGGAAAACATGCATAGTGTGTATATATATGTTGTAATAAGCTATTCCCCAGATGACAAAAAACATTAATGATTATTTACCCAATTCCACTTCAATGTTGCCAGGTGTAATAGGTTTGAAAGGTGCTTGAATAGTTACTGTAATAGAGACATGTTTTCATCTGTTAGGATTTTAGATCACATAGCCTTTCACAAATAGGTTGCTAACAAATTCACTTTTTCTGTAGCTGTATTTCCTAATTTGCACTTAACCAATACAGGAACACGTGCAAGAAGCTATCCATTTAGGAAGTCTTGGACTTATTAAAACAAAAAATCAACAGCACTGAGATGGAATGTGCAAATTGAAAGGACAAAAAAATATACATGTATTTTACACCAAAGAATTCAAGGTCTGATTAACCACTGCTTTATGCCTTGGGCAGCTACACAGCCCTGCACACAGTGGATAACCAACCAAACTGATTTCAGAGGAATTCATGCACCTATTCTACTAATAATACATCAACAAAATTAGAGTACAAAAGTGCTAGTGAGTTTAAAACCCAGGCTGGAAATAATATTACATTATTTACAGTATTATTCTACTTTAAACATTCTAATCAGTGAAATATAGACTTACTATTCTTGAAGTTATTTTACAGTTTATACCACTTTATGTGCACTTTTTAACATGCACGCTTAAACGATGAACCATCACAACATGGCATCATCTGCAACCATAGACTTGACAGTTTAGTGTCTGAATAGTAAACAACTGAAGAAACATAAAAATATGTTTGCAAATTTTCATAAAAAGAGGTTAATGTACAAAGATGTGTAAACACACATAAATATGCTGCACAACATGAAATACAATGTCATGAGTAGAATGGAAAAACCTTCTGAGGGTTAGTAGGAATGTAGGACTGAAAATGCGCAAGAACACCGGACAAAGGGAAGCAAAGGGAAAGCAAATTTTCAAGATGATGATACTGAAGCAAATCCAATTTTAAAAAGTGACACAATTAAAACAATGCAGAAACTGATCCAGACAAGATCACCAGACAGGAAAAAGGAAGGAAATACCCTTACATCAGTACCTTTATGAGTTTTATTATAAAAACAAGTATCTAATTTCTCCACCATGAAAACAAGAAAGTTAAGAAAATTCCTTTAAGTAATGCAAGGCAAGGAATGTAAATTCTATGGAAAACGCCATGAAGTGTGCGACACATCTAAGGTGACAGGAGAGCAAGACTGCTACAGACAAAAGTGCCACAATAACATTGCAAGAAACGCAATATTCATTACAATTTTAATTTGCATCCAATTTCAAATCTGGGGCTTACCAGACTGCTCATGCCACAGTTTTGTTACCTCATGGGCCAAAAATTACTGCCAAGCCACATGACTGGTCTTGCACACCTGCCAGTATGAAAACAGCTATCGCCAGAAGCATTTCCACTCATTGCAGTCATCAGCCATATCCAATGCTGAAGTAAATACAGCTTTTCTGTGAACAGCAGTTTAAACTCTACATTTATGCTTCACCCTTACATAGGCCCAAGAGAAACAGCAGTCTGGCTAAAAGCACAGCAACAGCTCCTGGGAGAGCACGTCTCATCTGCACTGTGACCAGTTCTGCAAGAAATGAGGCATGGCCAGGCACCAAAGGCTGCTGGAGTTTTGGAGAAACATGCTGTGATTCACTGGAAGCTGAAAAGAGGCATCGTCCTTACAACCTTACATCCCTGATGTGACCCCAAAAGCAGCAGTAGAGCAGAGCGCTCCCACTACCAGGTGATGGCAATGTAGAGGTGTGGGCAGATGACAATGGGCTGCTTTCAAAGTCAGCAGTGAAGCAACCAATGGCTGCATCCTTGGACTTGCAAACTCTGGTGGGCAGCTGAACCACAGAGCTGTCCTCTTGTGCCAACCCAGATAAGCGCAGCCAGGATTTACCCCTTAAGAACGCTGTTGCATTTGAATGTGTCAGAGAAAGGAAGGTCTGCCAGCAAAAAAATGAAGCAAGGCAATGGCAGACAAAGGCAAGGTGCAATAATGTGTTCTCTACGCAAGCGGCCACTCAGTCCCCACGGAAAATGCTTGTCAGAAATGGAGAAGCGTGGGATGAACAACAGAATCACAGAACAAGTGAGGTGAGTGCTTTGGCGAGCCAAGCTGCACCAGCAAGTCTTCGTACTCTCCATGGAAGATGAGACGGATGTCAGGCATTTTGAGGTGGGAGGCATGATAGGAAGAGACAAAGGGGAAAATGGTAAAAGAAGAGGTTTTGCTAGTTACCCATCACAGTTTGATGCGTTGTCAGGGAGGAAGGAGTGGTGGACTTCAGCCTCGGTCTTCGAGTAGCTAAGATCAAACACAGAAACCACCTTCAGGTCCTCACAGAGGCTGTTGTTGCATGGCTGGTATCAAGACAGAGCTATAAACAAGGAAACGTGGACCTGCTTGGAGCAGGCTTCCACGTCACGGCATCACTCCCCGTAGCTGCATGATGCCATGTTTCAACTGGCATAGGTAGCCTGAGGTAACAGAGGAAACCTAGAAGTGGAATCTCAGAAAAAGCAGTGAAAAGCTTACAAACGGAGCAATTTCTAATCAGGAGCCATAAAGAAACAGCCGCAACATTGACCCAGCCTTTTGGACGCCAAAACATCTGAACTGGCTCACTGCTGCAGAGAAAAGCATTGCCAAAGTAATCAGCGCAGGAAAAGAACCGCTGACTATTTACCCTTCACAGTCCGTGTGGTTTCCAATGAAGCAGGCAAGGTGGGTTTCAGCTCCGGTCTCTGGGTTGCTGCGGTCAGACACAGAAACGACCTTGAGACAGTCACACAGTTTTGCCACAGCAGCACAAGCAGCACCAGTTCACAGCACCCCAGAGGCCCACATTTAGGTCAACACATCCCTTCTCCTTGCAGTACCTTATGACTCAGTGATCAAATCAGCAGGCAATTGTCTTGCTGTGGCTGCAACTAGCATAATACTCTTAAACTCAGTAACTAAATGACTCTCCATCACCAGAAAAATGTCTACATGTCTACTTCACCAATACACTTCTGACACTTTCCTGAAAGATGTTAGAAGACCAGTTGTTGCAGACTGAGCATGGAGCAAAGAGACCCACTTTTGGACTCAGAATTCAAGATGACAGGTGATACATACATCTCAAATGCAAGGAACTCTTATTGTTATTTTTCAGAGAGAAAATGAACAACCTCATACATAAATGGTTATAAAATCGAGTCTGTGCGTACTCATTAGTACTGCACATCTTTGCTCTACCATGGGCTTGACTCCAGATGTAAGGGAGGCAGGACTGTTGAAGACAGTTTTCAAACTGGCACAAAGTTGAAGAAGTTGGTGGTAGTAATGGAAAGGTGCCTAGTGATTTCTGAGGGATTTCTTGATATTGCATCCTTTGGACATTTAAATCCTTCTGTTCCAATCTTTTCTACATTACCCTTTTCTAGCCACATTCGCTAACCAAATCAATAACTGGCATATTCTGTGATTAAAAATTTGTGGGGTATTCTTAAGAACAGCAGCTAAGTCTGTTTCCACCTATGGAGAAGCTTTTGTATCCAATGCAAAAGAACCAGATATGCATAAAAGAACCAGATTTGGCATGCTAGCACTTAACCAGTCCAAATAACAGGCCTCCATAAACATACAAAAAAAAAAAGGACAACCCCACAAGACAATCTAGCAAATAGCTTGCGAACATAAAAAAATGATCTTATCATTCCAACGTTTCATTCTCAGTATCTCAGATGTTGCAGCAGATGTAACTGGTACCTCCCCAGTTACACTTTTACACAGACCAACTTAGAGTAAACTCTTCATTTAGGAAAGCATCATCGTGACTTTGAGAGATCAACTAGATATCAGAACTACAGTGAAGAGAAATATCATTACCAGCTGAGATTGGTGACATTTCTGGCATGCTAGATGTTGTGGATCTTGAAGAAAAAGGCTTCCTTTCACCTAAATCCAGAAAGAATATTTATTAAAAGGCTTAATTGCCTCAGATCTACTATGGATAGCACAGGACTCAGCAGACAAATGCTGCATTGGTAAAACTGCAGCACAGGGAAATTTGCTTGCAAATCAGCTAGGCATTACTATGTTTTATGAACTGTTAAGGGGGTGTGGACTCGACATGGAAGCCATGTGACTGAATTATTCATACTGAAGAGGATCATAGAATGGTTACAGTTGGAAGGGACCGTAAAGATCATCTAGTTCCAACCCCCCTGTCACGATCAGGGACACCTCCCACTAGACCAGCTTGCTTGAAGCCCCATCCAACCTGGCCTTGAACGCTGCCAGGGGTGGGGCAGCCACAGCTTCTCTGGGCAACCTGTTCCAGTGCCTCACCACCCCCACAGTGAAGAACTTCTTAATGTCTAACATAGGAAAAGAATCTTACTACTAGGAAAGAAATCTTAACACTACTTAATAATTTTAGCATAATAAGGATTATAAGTAGTAAGAAAACACCTTTTGATCCAGGAAACAGCCAGAGGGCCAGCCAATATAAAAGCTAGTCAAAACAAACTTTTCACAAGATTACACAAAAACAATCTGTTGAGTGCTTAATTGCCTCTCACAGATAAGTTCTCCCAGCATGAAAAATACCCCAACCAAACCAAACAACAACCCCACTCCTCCCACCCCCAAAGAAAGAAACCAAACTCAAACCCCAAACTGAGAAAGGCAGGACCATGGCTGGGAACTTCAATAATGACAAAACCAAACCCAAGCAACTAAAGGGAATCCACATCTATGACCCCAATCTTCCATCTACAAAGATGAAGGATGAGTACAGATGAGATCTTGGCTAGTGGAAGCAGTAAGTGGGAAGGAGGCCCAGTTAGAATTTGTAAGGCCCAGTAAGAATTACTAAGGCCCAGTTAAAATTAAACTTGGTTTAAGATGTGAAAGATAACAGGAAGAGGGGCTGGAACAAGATGATCTTAAGGTCCTTTCCAACTCTAACTATTCTATGATTCTATGAATTATCTTACAAATAAAAGACAGAATAGGGAAAACATGGGCCTTCTCCGGGAGCTATCAGGAGAACTGGCTATCCTGGATTTGGAGAAGGCTGAGGTTCTTAATGACTTCTTTGCCTCAGTCTTCACCAGAAAATGCTCTGAGCACACCACCAAAGTCTTGGAAGGCAGATGCAGGGACAGTGAGAATGAAGACCCTGGGCCCACTGTAGGAGAGGATCTGGTTCGAGACCATCTTAGGAACCTGAATGTATACAAGTCCATGGGACCTGATGAAACCCATCCGCAGGTATTGAAGGAGCTGGCAAATGAAGTTGCTAAGCCACTGTCCATCATATTTGAAAAATCATGCCAGTCAGGTGAAGTTCCCAACAACTGGAAAAAGGGAAATATAACCCCCATTTTTAAGAAGGGGAAAATGGATGAGCCGGGGAACTACAGACCTGTCAGCCTCACCTCTGTGCCTGGCAAAATCTTGGAGCGGATTCTCCTGGAAGGCATGCTAAGGCACATGAAAAACAACAAGGTGGTTGGTGACAGCCAGCATGGCTTCACTAAGGGAAAATCCTGCCTGACCAATCTGGTGGCCTTCCAGGATGGGGCTATGGAACTGATGGACAGGGGCAGAGCAGTTGATATCATCTACCTGGACTTGTGCAAAGCCTTTGACACTGTCTCCCATGACATCCTTGTCTCTAAGTTGGAGAGACATCAATTTGATAAGTGAATCACTCGGTGGATAAAGAACTGGCTAGATGACCGCACGCAAAGAGTTGTGCACAATGGCTTAATGTCCAGCTGGAGACCAGTAACGAGTGGTGTCCCTCAGGGATCGGTGTTGGGACTGATCTTGTTCAACATCTTTGTGGGTGACATGGAGAGTGGGATTGAGTGCGCCCTCAGCAAGTTTGCTGATGACACCAAGCTGTGTGGTTCAGCTGATACACTGGAGGGAAGGAATGCCATCCAGAGGGACCTTGACACGCTTGTGAGGTGGGCTGATGCCAACCTGATGAAGTTTAACCATGCCAAGTGCAAAGTCCTACACCTGGGTCGGAGCAATCCCAGGCACAGCTACAGGCTGGACAGAGAAGAGATTGAGAGCAGCCCTGCGGAGAAGGACTTGGGGGTGTTGGTCGATGAGAAAATGAACATGAGCCGGCTTCAGTGTGCGCTCACAGCCCAGAAAGCCAACCGTATCCTGGGCTGCATCAAAAGGAGCGTGACCAGCAGGTCAAAGGGGGTGATCCTGCCCCTTTACTCTGCTCTCGTGAGACCTCACTTGGAGTATTGTGTGCAGTTCTGGTGTCCTCAACATAAAAAGGACATGGAACTGTTAGAACAAGTGCAGAGGAGGGCCACGAGGATGATCAGGGACTGGAGCACCTCCCGTATGAAGATAGGCTGAGAAAGTTGTGTCTGTTCAGCCTGGAGAAGAGAAAGCTGCATGGAGACCTCATAGCAGCCTTCCAATATCTGAAGGGAGCCTCTAGGGATGCTGAGGAGGGACTCTTCATTAGGGACTGTAGTGATAGGACAAGGGATAATGGATTCAAACTTAAACAGGGGAAGTTTAGATTGGATCTGAGGAAGAAATTCTTTACTGCGAGGGTGGTGAGGCCCTGGAATGGGCTGCCCAGGGAAGTTGTGAATGCTTCATCCCTGGCGGCGTTCAAGGTGTGGTTGGACATAGCCTTGGATGGCATGGTTTAATGTGAGGTGTCCCTGCCCATGGCAGGGGGGTTGGAACTCGATGATCTTGAGGTCCTTTCCAGCCCTAACTATTCTATGATTCTATGATTCTATGATTTAAAAATCATTGCCTGGAGGTAAGATGCAGTGCAAAAAATTGAACTCTTGAAAACTGTACTGCAATGCCAAGAACCAGTAAGTTATACAGCAGAGAACATAATAAACTATAGTTGCATTACTCAGAGTAAAGTTTTGGGCAAGGAACTGCTTTCCTTCCCCCTTCACCACCTCCTACCCCTTCCCCATTACCCTCACCTTTTCTGCATGTACTTGTTCATATTCAAGCTTGAAAAAATGAAGCATCCTCACATATCAAAGGTTACGGAAAAAACAATTACCTATCTCCAAAGCTGTAATCCAAAGTATAACTTAGTTAGAAATGTTCTGGACTGAGATGTGTTTACTTTCTTATTTCAGCACAATACATGTGAAAAATAACAGCAAAAACTATATGGACATTGAAAAATAGGAAGAAAGAATGAAAACAATTTCATCAGTAAAAAACTGTAACAGTCTTAAGCCTTGCAAATTTTAAATCTTTTCCTGATACACCTATTTTATCAATACTACATTATTTAGGCAGTCTTGCTTTAAACCTGTGCTGTGAGGATGCTGTTACAAGACTTAAAAAACTAACACATAGGGCAACACACATTGTGAGCAATAAGGAATAACTGTCTGAAATCATCAATATGGAAGTAGCACAAACCAACCAAACAGAAGGGTATGGTTCTGAAATAATAAATGTGAAGCTGGAAAACAAAAACAAAAATCATGCTGTATTGTATTGAAGTGGTAAGAACCATCATCCAACAGCACCATATTCTTAAATGAGCTGAAGAAACTTCTAGGCAATATTTAGCACATTGTGTTCTGCAGAAAAATAAGACTCTGAAATGTACAAAAACCAAGTATGACTTGAAAAAAAATTCCAAAACCATGCATAAATGCACAGATACATAAGGCAACGAATTACCAAACTGTCAGCAGAATCACACAAAAAGAAGCTGAACTATAGAGTTAAAAAGAAAAATATAAAGCTGCTCAAAAAAGAACAAATTACAAATAAATATTAGCAAACTGGGGCTGCATGGAATTTTTTGTAGAATTCCAAGAATCAAGAAGGAGGACATATTGGTGCTGAAACTGGAAAAAGATGACAAAGCAGAAACTGTACCAAATGAAACATATGAAGCGTCTGTTGTCAAACATGAGAATGGCTGATAGTTGCAATCAATCTCTCCTTTATTAATGGTTTTCCTTCAAAAATTAATTTCTTCCAAAAACGTATTCATCAGGCATCACACTATTGGCATGCTAATGAAGTGAAATCTTTCCAATTGGCTCTCGTCTTTGGCTTTTTTTCTTCTTTTGGATTACTGTTAGTGGCCCCAAGTAAATAACTAACTGTTACAAACTCATCTATAAAATAAAAGAAACCTGTCACAGAAATTATCAAATGATCAGGTAGCCAGCGTCTGAATCTTCAATGACATGTTTTCATAGTGCTAGTTTTGAAACCTGGGAACTTATAATTGTGCCTATGCTTACATAAAAAGGCTACAGACAGAGCTGCATTTTTAAAAGATGTTGGAATTTCTGCAGTTTCCATTCATTTTTTAGGACTGAGTACTTCAGCAAATCAGGATATTGCACTTATGAAACTCAGGTATGGACAGGCCTATTTAAATTTAGTATTTACTGTAAGTTCGACTGAATTTTAAAGCTACGAATAACAAGCTGTAGCCAAACTACATGTAAACCCCTCCAAACTACTAGTTCAGTATGTCATATAAAATGTTATAAACAAACCTGCTATTTGATACAGCACTTTCATACCTACAGTTACTCTTCATTTACTGAACAAACTGTCAAACTGAACAAACTGTTTAATGAGAGGCACTGTCTCTGAAAATTCCTATCTGTCAAGAGGATTAATCTCATGAGAAATTGTTACCAGATCTGGTTGGTTGCACTTCTGTGGTACAAGATGTTCTGGGTCCTGAAGAAATAGGCTGTGTTTCCTCAAAGGCTGAAAAAAGAATCTGAGCTTAAAATGCTGAGACCTGTGATTTAATGGATTAACATCAAGTAGCTTAGTGAAGGCTGTCCAATTTCAGATGATGCTAATGCAAAGGTAAGCAAGATGGAAGAGGGCCTGAGACACAAGACAAATGTGTCATGACAAGAAGACATGAAGGCTTGCCATACAGACTTTGAGCCCTGAAATTTGACTTCCACATGCCTGAAAGAATTCAAGGAATTTCATCTAATTAAATTTTCTATGATCAGTTGCAGCTATACAAAAAGAAATAAGCTAACAGTGAGATATGACAACACTGTCTTTAAACAGTTTTTAAACCAGTAACAAATATGTTTTTCAGCTGGTTACACAGACACAAGAATGGTGAATAGGCAGCTCTCTGTGAGTGTTGGTAGTCAAGATTCTAATGCAGATTTCAAAATTACCATTTGCAGATCTACGTGATGCTAAGAAAATTGAAAAAAAGTCACGGAACTAATCTGCTGATTACCCATCTCCATCCCTCTGGTTTCTGAAGAAGGTAGAGATACAGATTTCAAGGCTGGGCTCTGAGTAGCTAAGAGCAAACATGAAAAAGAATAAAAAAAGTAATCATGATATCAAGACAGACACTCTTCTTGCAAGTGGTACAAAAATCTTATTTTAACTGCAATGAGCAATTTTTTGTTTGGGTTGAAGGTCTCTTCTTTCTACTAATTTTTACCCTAAACAAGCTTTGGAGTACATTATCTAATAAAGCTGAATCCGTATTACTTAAGAGGTTTCTCTTCACAGAGATGCAGCTCAAACCAAAACACAATATATTTGATCTTCACAGCAGTCACAGGTCTGTATAAACTGCTTGCTATTACACTATGTATAACTATTTTAAAAGGAGGTGTAATGAGAAAAGATAAAAATAGAGAGTGCAATAAAGTCAGTGAAACAATCATGAAAGTAAACAGCATCCTTTATCTGTTATGTTGTAATGGTGACTATTACAAAGACCGTACGGTTACTTCAGTTTGAAGTACAGATAACCTGATGTGTGCTTTTACAAAAACAGTGAATCAAGGTGGAATTGGGCATTCTTATCTAAAGACCACCATGAATGTATTTACACCATGTGCCAGTTTTGCACTACTGTCCTGCTTCTAAGAAACAGATCCTATTCAAATGTGTGTACAGGCCAGTAAGCACCATTCTTTCCTGTAAGCTTATCTGCACCAGTCACTTACGCTTATTTAGGTTACGATATATTCGAAAGAGAAAATTTCCATCTCTGTTTTTAGTAGGTCTTTATGAAGATGAGTTTTTCTGGAAAGCAGTTATATCAGAATTTTAGAAATAAACCTCTCTGAATGCTTGGGATTGAGAAAAACATTCAAATAACTAGGTGTAAGGTTCATTTCTAACACAGACAATATAAATATAACCCAAAACATGAACAGACTTTTACTTCATATATTGGATCTGCTTTCCTATTTACTTTCAATCCAGCTTATCACATTAACAAATATGATCCCAATTTACTACACTGATATAACTGGACTCAGCAGTTGGACCAGATGATCATTGTAGATCCTTCCAACTGAAACTATTCTTTTCTATATCTGTAGAGAAAAAAATACTACCAACGAAAGCTGTATGATTCACAGCTTTTGGCAGAATCTTCCATTGGTGCCTTTACATCCAGGAAGAACTATGAAAGATCTCCCGAAGACACCAGAGCATTAAAGGCATGTTAACAAAGCTATCTTTTCAGAAAGGATTGAATTCAAAATACACCGACCACACAGACAGTTTATGAAACAAAGGAGATGTCTCCCTCTGGTACAATCAAGATAGAAAAACAGAGAAAAAAAAGCCATGAGGGGAACTAGGGCAGAATACAGGTCACACACACTTAATCTTCAGAGATGAAGTTTTGCTTTCTTTGCTGATTTTATGACAGCAGGCCATAAAGGTGTGAAGAGGCAGAATACAGAGAAATCTAATCTATATGAATCCCACCTTTGCGCTCACAAAATATCTTTGACTTCAGCACTGACTTCATTGGTAGCACAGATGCTCCAGCTGACCCAATGGCTGGGCCCAGCTTCACATAATTAAATAACACTTCTGCTAAGTGGAACAATTTGGCAAAAATGGAAGACACAAAAACAAAACTAGAATAAATACTTGAATGAAACAGGTACTGTGAGTCAACCGTTACTATTTTACCTTTACCACTAAGACAAACACAGATTAGGTTATTATGCCCCAGGAGAAAGCAAAAATACTTCTCATCCCTAATAATCTTCAGGTTTTCAGCCACATTTATGGCAAATAGGTTCTGAAATTATTGTATCTCTCTCTCTCTCTCTTCAGTGCTGCCTCTAACTGGATTTGACCAAACTTCTTTCACCACAGTGAAAACAAATATGTATCCCCATCCCCTCAAACACATCTGGAAAAGAGCAGTTAAAAATTGTACCAAATAAAAAAAAAAAATTGGTAAAAGTATTTTCACATTCTTCAGAATTAGGTTCAAATACTCATTTCAAGAAGTAAGGGTTCCTGGAAGTTATTTTAAAATTTGGCAGACTGCAGTAAGTTAAAGTATGCTGTCTGAATAAACCAGCACTATTACATAATAACCTCTTGACTAATGTTGAATGAAATATAAATCCACACTGATTCAAGGTCACTCCAGTTAACTAGTGTAATAGCTATTTATATAGATAGCAGCAATAAGCAGTTTCAGTAGAATGAAACATTTAGGACTAACACAATGACTCAGTGTAGAGAAATAGAGGCCTGTTATATGAGCACAGATCTTGAGAAGGGGCGACATAGGAAACGACATAGAAGAGTACAAGCATGGAATGATAAGGGATGGGGACTAGGAACTGGAGACCCCATGCCATAAACAACTCTGTGATGATCTATTATAAAAACTGCACACCTGAAGCTGGACAAAATTTACTTTGGCTTAACAACAAGAACAGAGAAATAACATCTAACATATGCAAAAGGCAACATATATGCTAAAATGAGATGTAAGGTGTCTCTCAGCAGAGGGGAGAGAGAGAGAGAGAAATCATCAACATGAATGCCATATTCCTCCCAGCACATGACTCCAGATGCTTCTAACTTGCTGAAATATCACCACTCATCACCAACACAAGCATGAATGCGCCAAGCTTAGGACCCAGAGGTGTAGTGGAAGGGTGAGCAAATCACCAGGAAAAAAGGGTAGAAGCTAAGAAGGTTTTGCGTTACTGTTTTAACTATGTTATTGCTATTACTGAGGCTTTCTATATGGAAGTATGTGGAGAGCTATTTGACTGTGAATGGGCATGTGAGCAATCCAGACAATTGCTTGACAATTGTAAGGTAGTGACCCGCAGGTATTGCGGCCTCGCCTGAGGGTTACTAAAGTTCGTGTACGTGCAGAAGCCTTGGGAAAAGTTAGCACGGAAAACTACTGAGAGAGATACGCAGAGGAGGAATGTTAACTGTAACCTTGAAGCATATGCTGTCATAGTTAACCAATCACTAAGCTGTTACTGAGTGGATCCTATTCTGTATTTAGCCGTGTGAACAATACATGTATCCAATTAGACTTGTGTGTGTTAATGATAGACAAGTAGAGTGCCCATATATACTGAGCTATCTGCGCAATAAACTTTGGCACAAGCCTGATCATATTGGTCTGTGTGCTGTGTCCGGGACTTCTGCGTCAACAGAAGTACTCCAACTCATTAATATTCTTTGTTTCAATCTAAGAATCAAATCTAAACTAATGATGAGTTTTGGACTATATAGTCCATTAAGGTGTGTTTTCTCTTTGCCCATAAGATTTTGACCCTAACATTTTGACCCTAACACAGGTAAAACTATTTTGAAAATGGGAGCAGTGCCCTAGTTTCTCAAACATCAGGCCTTTACAAAGTGTTCTGAAGTTCATCACCAAACAATTGATGAATCGAGAAATAAGCAGATTTATGCATTTAAACCTCAACGCCGTCTACAAATTATGTCACTATTTAAACAGAACATACAAGTATTTGGCAAACTACATGAATACCCACAAAACTCATGCTCTCTGTAACAATACTCCAACTGTGAAATACAGTCAGTCTCAGAAGCTCATGGTGTAGGGTACTTAAGAACATTACAAAACTAAGGGTACAGATTTTAGCTAAGTATAAACTGCCATCATCATACTGTAGATACAAGTTACCCCATATTCTCAAAAGATTTTGTTTGGTTGGTTGTTTTTTAAAATGAAGCATTAATCTGGAGCATCCTGTCACAACAATAAAGCAAAACCAGGTTTATAATGAAAGAACAAACCTGCAAATTCTGTGAAGAAAAAGCTAAAGCCTACCACATTTTATATACAGAATATTATTGCAGCTGAAGAATTAAAACCTACTAACCACAGAAACAAAATAATTAGATAATTTTCTGCTGAAGTTTACAAAGAAAGTAATTACCGAGCTCTGTCAATGGACTTTTTGGAGCATCAGAGATTCTGGATCCAGAAGAAAGTGGCTGTATTTCATTAGAAGCTATAATAAAAGAAATAATCAATAATAATTCTTGATTAAGAACATTATAAGGCACAGCATGGGTCTATACTTTGGCTTATAGACCACTCACTCCTGAAACCAATGATATTTAATAAAAAAGAAAAAAAAAGTAGTTCCAACCTAGGAAAAAAATCCACATGGCTTTCTCATTTAAAAAGGTGTATGGAATTTTGGAAAGAAATCATCTTTTCCCTAATCATAATATTAAGATCCATCAATCACAGGGATTTGGTAATGAACATCTGTCAGTAACTATGATCACATAGTTTGAAATTAATCAGTGACCCATCTTGATTAAATTTTGTATTTTAATCTTCAAAAGCATGGCAGAAAAACAAGCAAGGTTCATTATCCTTAGAAAAAAAAATTGATCAAAGTTAGAAAATTTAATTGACCGATGTTTTAGCTTCAGGAGTTACTGAAAATCCACTTGCAACTGTAAAGGAAAAAAGACAAGAGAATATGTAATTAACATGAACCAACAGGATGAAGTTAAAATACGTTTATTGAGAAGCATTAGCAGTCCTCTTCATGGGAAGATCTGTGTTTCAGTCCTGCAAATGCTGATGATCTTTTCCTTTATCGTATATCATCCTGTGTGTATGCCATCTGGGTCTTACAGAAATCTAAACAAAGTTTAAAAAAAATAAAAATACAGCCTCAAGTTTAGATTTGTGTTCAGAATTTTGCATCATTTGGAGATTAAAATACAGGCAACGAAATCAACATTGGAGAATTTAGAATTCTGAATGCAAGAAGTAAGTAGATGCTGCTTCAAATCCGAGAGCTAACAATACTACTATTTCGATCAGAAATCTCTCATTCTGAGACACTCAGAAAAAAATCAGTAAAGCTCTTCTTTCTTCCAGGAACAAGTACAATTATATCATGTCACATGCAATACAAAACTTCACTTTTGCATCACTGTTGATGCTACCTAAATGAACCTGTCAACAGAAGAAAAACAAGGAGGTAATTATTTCAGTTTAATCACCAAGGTTAATTTTACTGATGGAAATTTTATGTGATGTCAATCATACAGACCACATAGACAGAAAGCATTGAATCACCCCATCAAATCTGTTAGCAATAATCGTATGTATAACAGCCACAGTTCAGCCAGAGCTAGATGCAACCTAAATTACATTTCATGTGTGAATTGCTGGAAATGCAAAGGGAACCAGAAATCACTAATTAGGATTTCTTTTGGAGTCAATAAAAGGGGGATGTAGTAGTAGAAAAAGTATGCTGAAGTGGAAAAAAGCATTTAATACACAAACAAGGTAAAAAGCAGCAAAATTAGTTACCCAGTATGTTTTGAGTTTGCACCAATTTGGGTTTAGGCGTCGATTTAAATTCCTCAGGTCCATGTTTTTTCTCAGCCTGAGCTAGAAGAAAGAACCTTTATTTACTTTAGAATCCCTCTAAACTTCTCATTACCTACTGCCCAAAGCCTTTCCTGACTACTGTTTAATGCCACCTGATCAGAGTAATTTCTGCAGCAGCTTGACACCATCATGACTAATGTTTATTTTTGTTTTCAGATGTGAAGTCTATATCATCGGGTTTTTTTGCAGTTTTATATAAGCAAAATAAAATAGAAGACACAAAGAGCAAAACTAAGATCAGAAGCTCACACTGTACTTCTGTTACAGCCTCCCAAATTCATTGATTTACATTGCAAACAAGATCCATTATATCACAAAGTCTAGTTACAAATATTTTCCTTGCTATTCTGGAATTTTAAAAATCCTTTTAATATAAAAGTTATCAGGAAAATAATAAAGATTCACCTGCAATTCCTTAGCTCTTTCAATTTTTGAGTCATAATAAAATTGGCTTTTGACTTTCATTCATTCTTCTAATTCTGCATCTTCAGAGTAAACCATGGGCAGTTTATTAAACGGCCATTAAATGTACCTAAACAGAATTGCTGACCATATTGTAATAAACTGGTGCACAATTATACTCTTCCAGTTGTTTCACACAACATTTAATTCTTGTGGTATGTAAGTCAAGATTATTTCTCTCCATCTTGCTGGCAGTCCCACAGTGTTTAATCAGTCATACAGTACCAACAACCGCAATCTCAGACTATAAAATGACAACTTCTATTGATACGGAAAACAGGATGGTAAGGTCTTAGACTTCAGCCTTGAACATTAAGAGCGTTAATTCCTTCCACAGAGCAAACTGCACAATATTTGGCACATGTTATTGTTTAGAGATCTTTGATACTGATGACCAGCATCAATATAGAACTAAGTTTCAGTATTCATTCAGTTTAATAGAAGAACATTTTCATTTTGAGACACAATAGAAGAGAGTTTTGTTTTTTTTTTTTTTCCCAGCATGGTCTGCATGCTTTTTCCACAATCTACTGAGCATGGTTTAAGCAAGAACTGATCACGTAGGTTTATAAGGTTCTTCTTTCATTTTCTAGAAAACATTCTGTTTTCCACATTCTGCATAGTTACATAAATGCTAATAAGGCTGCAAGTGCTACACTGTTTTCTGCTTTTCAGCTCCACAAAACCTGGAATCTCCACAGACGCTGCCTTGCTGGGAGCAAATTCAGCTTCTACTACATCAGTTACAGTGCTGTTACTTCCACTGCAGTGGAAGGAGTATTTTGTTCTACAGTGAAGTTAAAGCAATTTTTCCTTATGAATCTGTGGAAGAAAATTCATCCAGAAAAGATCCAGAAACAGCTAACGAACCCACACCTCCAAAGTACCTTGGAAGTACTTCAAAAGCTAACATTTCTTATTGGTGAAATGCAACCATTAAAAAAAAAAAAAAAAAAAAAGCAACCGAAAAAGAAAACAACAAAAAACCAAAAACCGCAACAAAACCACCAAAAGCTAATACAGAAAGTTAGAACTCATTATTCTTTGGGTTATTTTTAGAGGTCAGATGGTTTACACACATATAAGGCATGTCTTTTGGCAGCTAAGCTAGCTGAGCAAGCTGAACAAGAAATAGCATGCCTACAATTGGGATAAAAGAAAGCAAGCTCTCCTCTGCTCTGCACAGAACATTGTAGGGATGATATGAAATAACATCAGACATTTTTGTAAAAAAGATACAAGAGGCAGAAAGTTTAGGATTTAAATGTAAATTAAAGAGAGAAATGTTATTCGGTCAACATTTCTTATACAATTTTTCCTCTAACTTCTCTTGGCCTTCTCATTCATGTTCCTCTTTTCCTCCACAACTAGAATTAAGATGTTCTGAGGGAAGCAATAATCTCATTCCTACTCATATCCCACATGAACACAAGGGGATGCCTTCAGGAGCCAGAAGGACAATAGGAGGAGCAGAACTCGGGAAACATGTCAACAAATTAATTATTGCCACTAAACATTAACCCTAGATAACTTTTCATTTCAAGCCTATTCTCTATTTGACAAAGGTATTTTGATAAATTTCTGATATAATCCCTTACATAAACAAATAACTTGCTCTTTCATTAAAAAAAAAATAAATAAATTTATTTAAAATAGTTCTTCCATGTCCTGGACACCTGTGCTGCTATTTCTGTTATTTTACTACAATTTCCCTCTGAAATTAACGAAAAGGCTCACAATTCAACTGAGAGAAAAAAAAGTAGTGGTAGTTTGAGTTATGTTAGACAGCATTTTAAAGATTGAAGGGGGGTGGGTGAGGGGAAGCATTTTGAATTTGTGCTGTTGTGTTACGGATAAATTTGTCCTAAGTGGAAAATATTGGAACAAGCCTGGAAAAAACAAAGCATGAAAGAGCTCACTAACCAGTCTTTCCATGGAAGTGCATGCCAAGGGAGGGGAGGCCTGAAACTGAGAAAATGACGTGATGCCAGGCTGACAAATACACCAAAACCAGTTACTGAACGATGTCACACCACAAAATACTCCCTTTGACAAAGGCCCAGTGGAATACAAGAGTGGCTCAGCTCACTGAACATTTCAGCTCGTTGAAATAATTCAAGCTGCTTTCTTCCCTTCTTGCATGACTGATGACACAGTGTCTGCTACAGCACATGGCTCCTTTTAAAACAGTGTTCCGTTGTCAATTCTGGCACCAGTTCTTAAACCGTTCATAGCAAACAATTGCTATGCCTTAGCATTCAAGTAGTCAAGCCTGGATGAAATATAATGAAGTAGATCCTATTGCTAAACTCAATTAATTGTGCCTATGTATCACTTTGTCTCTCAAACATAACCCTTGCAAAATGCTGGTGCTCAAATTTCTCTATCAAAGTCTGGCGCAAATGCTTAAGTACTCAAGATATTTTTGCATATGTAACGACCTGGCTGAAATTACACTTGAAGAACTTACTTTGTCCTTTAAAGGATTCACTTGTACTTCTCTATTTCCTGCCACTTTTTTTTTTTTTTTTTCCCTTTAACCGAAATACTGTAACCACAATGAACACATTCTTTCATGTAAATAGTGTGGCATACTCTTACATCAGCACTGTGATCAAGAAAGAATGACTGAAAGGAATGGTCACCACAGAAAAAGACATGGAAGCAAAACCACAGAGGAAGCATGGTGAGGAAGAGGAAAATTATTCTAAACATGTCAGTAAACAAATAATGGTATGATAGCAGTGAGAATATATTTAATTGCAACAAATGCTTCTATATCACTTGGCACTGAAAAGACAGTGCTTGCTCAATTATCATGCATAATGAAACACACCAGCAACTTAACAAACATATAATTCTGTGCTTGTGGTTAGAAATACTGCGTGTCAGGTACATAAACATCATTATAGAACACAAAGGAAATGGAATGGACTGATTCTCTCCTCCCCAGGTGATATATCACTTCTGGCATCAAATTTCACACCATTTACCTGATTAACCAGCAAATTCCAGCACAAGGAGTGACATATTTTGATTAGATGAATGCAAGCCTGAGGATTACAATTTTGCAGGAGAGCCAGTTATAAATTATCTTTCGGTTCTCACTTCCACAAAATGGCAAATTCTGTGAAATGTATTTGTAGATTACAGTTACTCAGACAAGGAAATTAATTCAGTAAAATAGCTGCAGAATTTAAGTCCACAAGAGACCACAAACTGTAAACCAAAAAAATTTGGGAAAAAAAAATTCTTTACAGTTTTTTAAAAAGTATCCACAGTTTCAAATTGAGGCAATCTGTTTGTACACAAATGTTCAGAGCCCCCTTTGAGAATAAATTCCTTTGGGAGCATCTTTGTTTTCCTCTTAATAATTAGTATGAACAGAAAAGAGCTAGTCATATAAAGGTTCTGCAGAAAGTAATTGATGGTTAAACCTAGGATTTGGCAAAAACATATCTACTGAATGAAAAAAAAATTTCTGCAAACATTTTCAGAGAAAAAAGAAAAAGATGGATTGTTTAGTCTAAAAGATGGTTGCCAATCATTACATGAGTTTGCTGCATTACTTCATCCCACACTTCTTTTTCTTCCAAATATTCTTTGGGATGGCTTTGTCTACTTGTTTGTTTGCTTTAATTAAAGACTGAGTTGGTCTGATGGCACAAAGTATTTTATCTTTGATATACTTATGAAATAAAATAAACACAGTCATGTTTAAGGGCAGTATCTGTGTGAATTGTGTGATATCAAAGGAATAATGTGCTACACCATTTCAACGATCCAGGAAATACTTTCTAGATGGAATAGCGTAATGCCAGCAAGACAACATAATATGACTAAGCTAAATCAAAGCACACCGTCACTATATTGTGTCCACAAATTCCTTTTTAATTTTAAAGTCTTGCCACTGTTTAAGCCTCCGTTCTCCCTTTCAGCAAAGAAGTTGACAGAAGTCAACTATTGTCTCTAATGACAACATCATCAAGATAGCAAGCATAATGAAGTCTCAGTTACAGGATAAAAGCCAGATTATAAAAAATGAAGGTAGGCATATGACTACTTAAACAATTCTAGAATGTGGGTTAATAAAGTACATAGAGAGTCCCTCTTCATCATTTGACACAAAATAATCTAGTTCTGTCTAATTTTTACTCAGATCACAAATGTTAAACTATAGGGCTATACTTGTCATATGACTTCATAAAGTAGACTATGTTGCACTAACTTGTTTCCTAAGCAAAGGGAGCCAGTTCATGTGAGTTTTAAAATATCACTTCATGGCTTTGAACAGTATATGAAATTAGCATCTGAGTAATGATATTTTTTCAGCCACAGGTAGATGATACAAAACTTCAGTCTTCAAAATTTACAAGTTAAAATACATTTCGCAGTCATATAACCGTGAATATGAGTCTAGGATCAAATTTTATATCCTTTTCCCATGTATGTGAACAGCTTCTGTTTACATTAATAAGACCAGTAAGTCCACAAAGACAGCGTGGTCAAGATTTATGTGTTCAAAACTGAGCTTAAATGGGTCATCACGTTGTTGTCCTCTAAGCCTCTCAGCTTGTTACCGTGATCATTCCATCTTAATGTCACGCATGCATTTTGCACAATCATACTATTTTACCTAATTTGCTTCTTCACATATTTCACGGAAGTTGGAAGTTCAAGGTGCATCACCAGAAAACTCATTTTGCCATGCTTCACAATTTCAAGGTATCCAGAACCCCACAAAGATATGGTTCTAAGTTTTTTTATAAACCTAACAACCTTCCCCTCAAATTCAGATTTTTATTCAGATTTTTATCTACATCTGCCACTCATGGTTACTAATTCAGCTACATTATCCTCCTGCTTTCCCATTACCACCTTTAACTGCAGATTGAGCAACACAAAGATGAACTTAATTTTAGGTAATATATTTGGAAAAAGTATTCCACAGTTTCTAAAAACAGAATTTTCATTACCTGGGAGGGACTCTGGAGAGATTTCTTGAACTGCTGGTGTTTTGGATTCAGCAGGCCACACTTGAGTTTCATTCTTACCTAAAGCGACAAAACATAAGACAGTAATTGCAGATCTGCTCTGTTCTACTACAGATTTATTTTTGTCCTACTTCAGTTTGCCAAAGTAAAGTGAAATAAACAAAGTGGAAAGATGAAAACCTTTAGGAATCAACGAACTTCTACTGTACAGTCAGTACAAACATCTATCTAGGAATGTTAAACACATGCTTTTTTGAATTTGTTTTGTTCATTAAAAGGTTCCTTAAAAAAAATTTACAGCATGGAATTTAATGCCTTATGAATCGTTACTTTCATAGTGCAAACTAGTTCTCAACATTTTTCATTTTCTAGTATTTCAAGCATTAATAGCAAAAATGCTTTTCAAAATTCAAAGATGTAATATAGCTTTAAGCATTATAAAGAATAGTCAAATAAATTTTCAAATACAATGAAATTTTCACACTAGTCATGCCCTTATTTTCCTTTACATTACTTCTAAAAATTACAGTAGTATGAAAATAGCTTATTTCGACAGATGGAAAGATATTCCAGCAGTGCATATAAGGAAAATTAATTAATTTTGACTTGAATAATACACTTGTGGGTTTTTTTCCACGAGGACTAAGGCAAAACACTTTGTGGTATATTTTTCTGGACTACTACTCTTTTAAAAAAGCTAGTAAGATTTTTACTAGTTTTCATAGAGAAAAAGACAACAAAAACACAAACTTTAAGAATTCAATCAGCATGATATTCTTCGACGCATTATTTTGACTTTTCTAAATGATACAGAATTAGAGTAGCTGCAGTGCCAGTAAACTATAATTTGTCATAACTCTGCACACAGATAAGCCTTATTGCATGTTATTGTAGACATATATCATTCCCAGACATCAGTGAAAGGTATCTGTATACATTTGGACAGTATGTCTTCTTGTCAATTATATTATACATTTAAACTCTTTCTCAGAGTGCTTTTGCTTTACAAGCAATGATGCTTCCCTATTTTACACTCCTTTGAAATCCAGTAGTTATTTGTGTGTATACCAATGTACTTCACATTCTCTAGTAAGGAGCACATATTAAACAGAACAAAACATCATCTGTCTGCTCTGTTTATTTTCACAAAGGTGTCTGTGTAAACTACCATAAACAGTAGCTCCAAATTGGCATTGCACCAGCTATCTATTTTCTACATATCTGAGCATTCAAATTTAGAAGTCCAAGTTCTACAGTCAGCCTGCTGTGGAAGTTTGACATCTCTAGGTCAACTGAAGTTACCTTTGTCTTTTTCCCCATCTTTTGCTCATAGTCATGTTCTGCCATTTTTACCTTGCATACTTCTGAACCTTATGACCTATCTGAAAATGCAGTATTGTTTTCCTGCACAATATTATTTCTATTTCTTACTCAAACACATTCAAATATTTTCCTACTATCTAACTCTACCCTCACATGTACACTGTATCTTAACAGGAACAAGCACTGCTGTTTAATCACGGCAAGGCAAGCCAGCCTGAGAATGCGCCATGGCCATCAATGGAGCAGCAGAATAAATTAAACAAAGCAGAAATAAGAAAGGAAAAAAAAAATAAAATCTGACTCAGTTGTTTGGAGTTCAAATTAAGTATTAAGCCAAGCCAAAAGTCACCAGCTCCAGAACTCTACTCTGTGAAAGAGGTACAGGTGGCATTATTAAGGTTTGTGATGGTAGTTGTATGCTAGTTTGCAGATCTTAAGCAAAAGCCTCAATTAAGCTTGTTCTTGTGGGTTTCACGCATATTCAAAAGATCCACATGAAACCTGTACTGGAATGTTCTAATTTCTGGTTATCATTTTTCATTGATTCAATTACAGATAATAAATAAGAGTCTCTTCATGAAACAATTTCTCACATGTACTCAAGCCAGGCCTCGTATAATTAAAATTCACTGAAAATCTGGTCTTTCAAATGGACACACAGACTTCCATTTTAAAGACACATATTGAAAGATAAAACCTAGGAAAAAAAAATAAAAATAGGATAGACTGTAAAACAAAACAAACCCCCTGAAGTCCACAAAAATAACTAGTTTCCTCCTCTTGTCCATGGATCAAAGCTACTTCATATTATTTTAAATGGCTGTGAAATACCTTAAAAACCCATTCAGATGTTTTAAAATAAGTAGATTTCTATGAATTGTTATAAGTGCAAGCTACTCATTAATTAGACAAATAGAAAAAAATAAGGTAAAGGAGGAAAAAGAAGGACTTTTCTTTTTGCACATATGATCTCACTTTATTACACTTCTGATACTGCTTGTGAACAATGCAAGATCAGTTCATTTCTGCTTACCCATTTTTTTTGTGGATGCTTGAGGTTTGTCATCTATTGGCAGGAGAGGGGGAAGTTTCTGCTGAGTTTCATTGAGACCCGGAACAATAAGATGCACTACACAGAAAGATGAGTGTCATTAATTCCAGAAGGGATGAAAAATAAAGTCTACCCTCTGAGATAGGTGAGCAAGTACTACTGAACCACTGGGAGCCTAGTCTGAGTATCTGCGACATTAGTTAGTCTTATTCAGTAATTATTAATCCTATTTGGTGCTATTTCCCCTGTATATCACTCACTGTATTACCATTTCACAATTAATCAGAATTGAAAACATTCAATCCTGGAGTATGCAACCCTGGAATTCTGCTGTATAACAGATGCTTGGACATTTTGTCTGGTGGGTCTGGAAGACGCAACACCAAACATGGTTAGCAAGTATCTGAGTCATAGAAATACGCTAAAACTCTCACAAAGAAAACTTAAGCCAAAGTTATGCAGTTCTATAAAGTATGCCTTTATATATAAAGGACTAAACACTTTCCTGAATCCAGGAATAAATTGGTCACGAGGAATATGATGCTGTGAGCCTTTCCTATCTACTTCAGGCATACCAGTAGTTCACCACACTAAGCGCTATGATAGTCATTTCCTTATGATAGCCTTTTCCCTATTTTTTCCCTATCTGCTCTTGCAGGTCAAACACAAACAGAAAGCATGAAACTGAATATCTTCAGAGAAACAGTTATGGCCGAGATCTAACATTAAGCTCTAGTTACGAGGAAAGTTACAATACACATAACTATAACCTAGTATATCAGTAGAGGTTTGTCTGTATGCTATCATAGTAGCTTAAAACCAAAAAGAAATAAAAAGAAGAACCCCTCATCCCAGTAAGATCTTTGCCACAGAACTTTACTTAAGTATGAAAGAACTTCATATCTTAAACAATGATAATATCTTCTTTTAAATACTATGACAATGAAATGATTCCATTTCCCTTAGGCTACGTCATCCTTGAACCACCTGTACCACCATAAGATATAACAAATACTGTCTGAATCAGCTGCAAAATACCTTTTGATATGCAAGGAAAGAACTATCAAGATAAAGAAAATTAAAAGTATTTACACAGCTCTAATTCTCACCCAAAGATGAGGAAAATAATAAAAATATCTTCTAGTCACCTAATATTGCTCCTGGGAGCGAAGAACTATCTGAAGTTTTTGACTGCGTCCGATTTTGAATAACTGTGGAGACAACATAGGGTATTAGAAGATAAATTTTAAAAACAAAAAAAAAGAAGCAAAACCACACCTGCGACAAGCTTCAGCATTCCAAAAATCTTCCCTCAACTTAATAACTGGAGATGAGGACACCATCTTAATCATGTCTGCATTTACATTGAGTTTAAGGGACTTCAAACTGTTTTTCCTCTACATCACCTCTTAACTGTGCACCTCTCTTTCCCCTAGCGTATCAGGTTTATATCCTTGCTGAAAAATGACATTCTATGCTTATATTAATATAGGGCCAGCTCCAGGCCATCTCATTACCCTGCCATTCACAAGTCTTCAAAAAAAGATGCATGTATGCCAGTACAGTCATATTTTAGTGGTAATACTGTATTTTGCCTTCACTCCACCCTCCAGTGTTTTCCTTTTCCTGAACTGCCAACTACCTTCAAAGACAATTTGTTTGATTTTATTAATTAAAATTATTCTCTGTACAGTTTCTGTTACCAAGTTTTAATTGCAGTTTAGTTTCTACCAGCTATCTTTCAGTACTTAATTTTCAAAGATAACTACTATACTACCTCTCCCTACTTGAGAAACAAGCATTTCTAAAGGGGAATATGTATAAGTCTACTGTAGATATCTCCACCAGGGAAAGGAGAAGAAGGGAGTCTAAGTCAATGACTTAGCTGAACATACCTACAAAAAAGTTGGTAGCATGAAACTTATCCATACTGCTGCTCTTCACACTTACCAAGTTTGCATATCAGGAAGATCAACATACCTGGAGAATCCAGTTGAAAGATCAGCACTGATCTATACCCATTTAATGACCCCATGAAGTCATTGTTTATAATGCAATGTAGTAGCTCACTTTATTAATAGAGCTAGGTAACAGCTTAATAGTACTTGTAATTAAAGGATATAGTAGTTTGTAGTGTTCTACCTATTCTAAAAGGAAACTTTCATGACATTCCATCCAAGTCAGAGGTTCAGAGGTTTGGTTTTGTTTTTTTTTTAATTTTAATGTTAAGTTACTCTTGCACAGCATAAGAATCAAATAATAAAAAAAAAAACAACAACACAAATTTACCTTGTTTGATTATTGTGACAGGGACCAACCTCTTATTATCACGCAGTTTAAGCTGAGAGAAGAGGAAAGAAAAAAAAGCCTTGGGATAACTGCCAGAATTGAACTTTCTTAGTAATAAAAACAGAGGGCACCAATCCAATACCATGCCTGTCCCAAGTTAACACTGGATATGGCTCTTGTCCTGATCACTATTGCTTCAATTCCCATGGGCTAGTATAGTAATATAGCATTTTTATCTCCTCATTTTTCAGCTTGAGATGTTTTGCTTCACAAAACCAGTGTTTGACAGCTTAGGAATCCTGAATCCTGCTTTCTTTTAAGAATCTCTTAAGCACTCACTGGGAAATAGACCAGAAGACTTTGAAATGCTGAAAATTTAACTCAACAAGACATCTGGAACATATGCATATACAAATTTAGTCACAAAATATATATATATATTCTCAGTAATATATATTTAGAACACAAACTATTCCAGAAACAGGTGTATATTTGTAAACTATCAGCACTCTAGGGTGTTCAAAGGAGATTAACTCAAAGTAATTTTATTCGGTGAAATTATTTTCAAGGTATAATTGGCCAGCCACCCATATTCTCACATTTTTATGCTAAATACTTGGACTTTTCTGCTGCTCACTTGTCTTTGACCCAGATTACTTTCTGCTTAAGTGTGGATCTTTTCCAGCATTTAATACCACAAACATAAGAAGCACACGAATGGACCCCACGTTTATTAAAAGGAAGAAAACCGCTGATCCAAAAGACGGCTGCCCTGGATTTAGAGAAGGCAGAGGTTCTTAATGACTTCTTTGCCTCAGACTTCACCGGAAAATGCCCTGACCATACCACCCAAGTCTTGGAAGGAAGACACAAGGACTGTGGGAATGAAGACCCTGGGCCCACTGTAGGAGAGCATCTGGTTCGAGACCATCTTAGGAACTTGAATGTACACAAGTCCATGGGACCAGATGAAATCCATCCGCGGGTCCTGAAGGAGCTGGCAAATGAAGTTGCTAAGCCACTGTCCACTATATTTGAAAAATCATGGCAGCAGGTGAAGCTCCTAAAGACTGGAAAAAGGGAAATATAACCCCCATTTTCAAGAAGGGGAAAATGGATGAGCCAGGAAATTACAGACCAGTCAGTCTCACCTCTGTGCCTGGCAAAATCTTGGAGCGGATTCTCCTGGAAGGCATGCTAAGGCACATGAAAAACAACAAGGTGGTTGGTGACACCCAGCATGGCTTCACTAAGGGGAAATCATGCCTGACCAATCTGGTGACCTTCTAGGATGGGGCTATGGAACTGATGGACAGGGGCAGAGCAGTTGATGTCATCTACCTGGACTTGTGTAAAGCCTTTGACACTGTCTCCCATGACATCCTTGTCTCTAAGTTGGAGAGACATCAATTTGATAGATGGACCACTTGGTGGATAAGGAACTGGCTGGATGGCCGCACGCAAAGAGTTGTGCACAATGGCTTAATGTCCAGCTGGAAACCACTAACGAGTGGTGTCCCTGAGGGATCGGTGTTGGGACCGGTCTTGTTCAACACCTTTGTGGGTGACATGGAGAGTGGGATTGAGTGTGCCCTCAGCAAGTTTGACGAAGACACCAAGCTGTGTGGTTCGGTTGATACATTGGAGGGAAGGAATGCCATCCAGAGGGACCTTGACACGCTTGTGAGGTGGGCTGATGCCAACCTGATGAAGTTTGACCATGACAAGTGCAAGGTCCTACATCAAGGTCGGAGCAATCCCAGGCACAGCTACAGGTTGGGCAGAGAAGAGATTGAGAGCAGCCCTGCGGAGAAGGACTTGGGGGTGTTGGTCGATGAAAAAAAGAACATGAGGCGGCTTCAGTGTGCGCTTGCAGCCCAGAAAGCCAACCGTATCCTGGGCTGCATCAAAAGGAGCGTGACCAGCAGGTTGAAGGAGGTGATCCTGCCCCTCTACTCTGCTCTTGTGAGACCTCACATGGAGTATTGTGCGCAGTTCTGGTGTCCTCAACATAAAAAGGACATGGAACTGTTAGAACAAGTGCAGAGGAGGGCCCCGAGAATGATCAGGGGACTGGAGCACCTCCCGTATGAAGATAGGCTGAGAAAGTTGTGTCTGTTCAGCCTGGAGAAGAGAAAGCTGCATGGAGACCTCATAGCAGCTTTCCAATATCTGAAGGGGGCCTATAGGGATGCTGGGGAGCGACTCTTCATTAGGGACTGTAGTGATAGGACAAGGGGTAACGAGTTCAAACTTAAACAGGGGAAGTTTAGGTTCGATATGAGGAAGAAATTCTTTACTGTGAGGGTGGTGAGGCCCTGGAATGGGTTACCCAGGGAAGTTGTGAATGCTTCATTGTTGACGGTGTTCAAGGCTGGGTTGGTCATAGCCTTGGACGCATGGTTTAGTGGGAGGTGTCCTTGCCCATGGCAGTGGGGTTGGAGGTTATGGTCCTTTCCAACCCGCTCTATTCTGTGATTCCATGATTCTATGATTATGTATCACTATTCACTACCACACATGGGTACTTGGAACAACTTCTGAAAGCTTTATAATATACGTGGGCTATGAGAAGAGGTAGGCTGTAATGACAGCAATACAAAACTGATAAATACAATTAAAATGGATTTTTTTTTTCCAGTTCTACCTGAGTTACAAGAATGAAAGGAACTCAGACAATTACTCTTCTGTGTTAAATGTACACCACTAATGTCAGAATTAGTTAATGTTAATTTTGGATTTCATGACATCTGGTCTATCTCATGTGAAAGAACACTTCCATGAAAATTAAGCATTTGAAGACAAAGCTTTAATTATTTACCTAAGGTTTACTATTGTTGCTCTATTCTAAATATATATATATATATATATATAAAATGCTTTGAAAACAATGGCTGGGTACACACCAGACACATTGCAAAGTCTAAGAAGCTGGAAGAAAGCAAATCTCAACAAATAGGATGGCCCTTTCCTCAGGGAAATGGAGAGAGGCTGCTTATTCTGTGGAAGGCATTACTTTCTGCTGCCTAATAATGGTTTCACATTGGCATGAACGTGATATGAAATTAACTGGAGGTTTCAATCACTGACATTAATGAAGGATAAAAATAATCTTCCTTTTATATTAGTTATTTTTCCTTTGTTTATTAACAAAGTTAATTTCTATTGTGCCTTCAAGTGGAAAAAAGTGTGCTGCAGATGATCAGCTTTAGAAGTAACCCTGCTTTTCATATGACTGAGAAGAGTGATGAAATGCATTTATCAGAAGGAGGTGTTCATTTTACTGCATTTATCATCAGAAGCCCTACAACCAATATACAAATCGAATCAAATAAACAGCTCTCAAGCTGTAGTGACATGAAATCCATTTCCACAGCTGATATTATTACACTGCTCACTTGCATGGATCTGCAACTGTTGCTCTTGGAATCTACCAATGTTTCATCAGTCCTCTCCTTTCAGTCTGCAAAAAGTGCCTATTTTAGATATTTCTATGTCTAATAAAATCTACCACTTGGACAAACAATTTCAGAAACATCAGCATGTCATTTGTAGGAATAACACTATTATATATTATACAATTACATTATTATCCAGACAGATAACATAAAGTATATAGGCATTAGGAACATTAGTTATTAAAATTAGTGTGGCATCTCTATGAATGAAGATAGATGACAAGTAAGGTATTTCTTACTTTCAAAGGAAAATTAGGGATGTAAATTATACCATAAATCAGGCATCTTAACTTCTGACCATAATCCTATGGTATAATATAAAGGACTGAAGCTCTCTGACATGCTCGCAAATGGCATATGGCAACATTAAGAGATACTTGTTCTTTCTGCCTCTCATATCCAAATATCCACAAATAAATGGCATACACATAAGAGAATCCTCAAGGAAGCATTATGATCAACCCGGACTGATTAAGTTTTTGAAGAGCAGGCATGTTTTCTTCTTGAGTTTTACAACTGATAGAAGCTATGAGGCCTGCTTTTTGGCTGGGGAAAAAAAAAAAAGACATATTCAAGAGGACTCCACCTTTCAAACTGACATTATGAAATTACAGAAACCTAATCAGACAGAACAGGAAACAAATTTCTACTGCATTCTCCCCACCCTACCACCACCCATTATTTAGGGGAAAAAGAATGACCAACTCTAGAACTCTGCTTTTCTTCCCTTCTCTCACTAGCTGTAAGCTTACACAGCCCCAGGAGCTTAGTCAAAGGATGAACCTGCCAAAAGAAACACAGGCTGATATGTGACCAATGTTGAAAGGGCAGAATGACTAGATAGATCTGTAATGTTGCTTTAATAAACACCCTTTAAAAATGTCCCTTCACAGAGAAGAGTTCAGACCATGTTCATAGGAGCCAGTTGTGTCTCTGAAGCAAAATAAGACACAAACAAAGCTAGGCCTAAATAGCACTCATGCTGGCTTTGCACTTATGATGTGATTGCACCCCTGCAACATACCCCACCTAATACTGTGGAAACTGAAGTAATAATGTAACTTAAGAGCTGACCAGCGTCTGTTTCCCAGCCTCAGTTTTGTGGCTTTTTGTACCACTAAAGTGAGAGGGATAAGAGAATTTTTAGAATAATCCCTGAAACGTTTTCATATTTCTGTGGAGGGTGGTAAAGCAGTACTGTTCTGGAGCTAAGCCCTGTAAAGCTAGCTAAAAAGACTAGATGTTGGCTCCAGTCCTCCTCTTATGCTTAAGCTGTGCAAATATTTGGAAAACTGTTTCAGCTTACTTTCTCAGGACTTCTCCTGCATAAATAGAATCCCTGCTTCCACAGAAGCAGCATAACAGAGTGAGCGTCCGGTCACACAGGGTTTGCTAAGAAGAATAAAGGAACTCAGCTTGCACTCTGTATGTCAGAATGAATTTACCTGGTCTTGGGATGTTGTGTGTAACTTTAAATATGTTAATGGGACCAGTGGGAAGAACGGTAAAGTTGATTTTATCACCAACATAATGAGATGAGCACCTTCTTGAATAAATAATCAATTGGCTTCATATTACTTACAGATAAAAGACGTCGTCTTGAACGTGAGACATGACCGTGCTACCAATAACCTAAGCATTATGCTGCTCTAACTCTGTATGCAATGCTATAATCAAAGTATTACTGTCCTAAATGAATGCCTAATTATTTCTACAACAAAATGCATGTAATGAGCTGTGATTTGATTCATGAAGGAATTACAGGTGTGATAATTAAAGACCATTTACAATATTGCAAAATATGAAGAAAGAACAGTGAGAAACCACACAGGACCATTGCCTACCAATAAAACATTTGGAAAATTAGGCAGAAGGGAATTGTGAAGAATGGATTGTTCCCTCATAACAATCATCACTCATGAGTCAACCCTTTAAAATGTCTGAAGTAACAATGATTTCTAAAACTTTCCTCAGGAAGTCATCCCATAGTCTAGTCAGGGACAGTACCTCAAAAATAAAGCAAAACAACAACAAAGAAACAAAACAAAGCAAAACACAGAAGATTAGCTGGTGAAATTTGCACTCTGATGAAAACTTAAGGAAAGGAAATAAGAAACATTAACCTCCTAGTAGAGGCAATAATGCTCAAAAGTTATGAATGTCTCTTGTTCACTGTACTAAAACTAGTCCACTAGCAGGTTCAATGGACATATGGATGCTACATTTCTGCTGCAGCTCTTGGAAGCGAAAAGTATCTGCATGTGCGAATCCACAAACCCACCCATGATTGCTTGACACCTGTTCTGTCAAATGCCAAATGTGGGGGGAAAAAAAAAGTAAACCAAAAAGGAGGAAATTAATAAATATTGATATTTATGTATTTATTTACAATAATCTTTGAACTCTTTGATGAAACAGTTAAAAATTCTACTTTGCCACTTGCAAGGATGTAATGAACTGCCTACCACTTTTGATAAGCACATTAAATTGCCCCTTCTAGCTTCCTGTGGTTCTGCAGTTTCCTCACATGTAAGAACCAAGAGTGAATTCAATAGGATTTCAGAAGATCTGAGTATTCACAAGATTACTCTATGAAATAACAGCACTATCTTATCACAAAATGAACTGACCACCACAAATACCAAAGGTTAACAAACCTGACTAGTACAAAGTGATAAGCAAATTTTTATGTTTAGGATTCGCACACAGAAAACCATCAGTTCCATGTTTGTTAAACTGGAATCAGGATATGTCATCACCTTGGCTAAAGTTCTCAATCATTTAAGCAATTCACACATATAAACATTTCTCCATAAAGTTGCCTAGTTTTAGATTTAATAGGATTTTTATTTTTTTTTTAATATTGGCAATCCATGGCCAAAATGTCTTTCTCACTTTAACAGAGAAGCAAACATTTCACCATACAAACTACAAACATGGTATAAAATAAAAAGACCATTTTTCATACCTGTGTCTGGGAATTAGGTACCAACTTGTACACATTCTGCAGCTGTCCATTTACTTTTTTGCCTGATTTGACAGAAAAATAATTACACAGAATTATTACTTTTTATTTTGTCCAAAGCAAAGCAAACCAAATTTATTCACCTTTTTCAATAGCTAAGAAAGTTAGGAGGGTTAAATACAATGTATAAAAACACACTGTGCAAGAATTTTGTTTGGTCCCATTTCTCCAGATTAATTAAATCACCTGCAAAAACTCCTTTTCACATTTTGACAGAGAGGAAATTAAATGTATTCTTGTTGTTCTACAGCAGGAAGTAGGAGAACTGAAGTCGTCATTGGGCCCTACTAAGGAAAACTCAGAGGTGCCTAAGAGGATTCTTCAATAAAATTAATGTAACCACAACACTAATACGCAAGGAAGAAACTTGAGAGGGGAATTTCTGCATTCCAGCTCTCAGGCTGGTACTAGGACTGGCTAAAAGCAGCATGTTTTAAAGTCTCCAATAGCCTTGTGCTCTTTAAGTGCTCTTCTAAAAGAAATACAGATTTATCACTGGCAGTGCAGTGCAGGCATATCACTTCTCTTTGGGTCCGACAGGATTTCCTTTATCTCAGGATATAAACAAAGTAACCCACAGATTTAATACCTGAAATTTTTCTCTTATACTTTTACACCCAGCTTCTTAGTATTAGAAACTTCTTGTAATGCAGATGCAGGAGAAACAGTCCCTCCCAGCACCTCTTATAGTCTAATATGATACTTCACACTTCATCTACATCTTCCACCTTTACACCTTATTGCTCCTATTGCCAACAGGCATGTAAAGATGAGTCAAGTTAAACATTACTGTATTTCTTCATAATTCCATCCAAAACAAATAAACATTAGGAAAAAATCAACTATAAAGAAATATCAATTGAAACACATTTAAGTTGGCAAGCTATCCTGAAAAATCAGTCTTTCAAAGTGCTTGATACTTCTCAGGAACTATTTGCTCAACAACAAGGGAAAGCTGACAAAAGTTTCACACTGATTTAATGAGAAAATCACGCTAAGATGGTCAGAAATAATATACTTTCATTTCCTTTGATAATTTTTGGTTAAGTAAATGTTGAATCTTTGCCATGCCTTTTATGTCTTCCTTGAATAATGAATTAAACCCAGATTCTCCTCCCAATTCTTCCCAACATGTTTAGTATATAACAAAAATTTGGCCTGTGGAGTCAATAAATACAAGAACATGCAAGAGGAATTTCAGTTTATAGTCATTTATATATTCGACAGTAAGGAAAGCAAATCTATAGTGAAGGATGCGCAGTTTAGGTTGAAATGCTCCTTAATATATGAAAAAAACTTGAATTGCTACATGACAGTAGTTAAAACAGGTTAAAAAGTAGATATTTTTGCTCTTCAGTAACATCCTATGCAGAATGATGGCTACAAACGCATAATAAATGTTCACTCTTTGTTTACTGCCTGCACCTTCTTTATCTACCTACTATGCACTGACATTATGAAAGGCTTGAATCTGAAAGCTGCTTACAACTTTCTGATTAGAAAGTAATTTATCAGTACAATAGAATGAAGAATTACAGGGTAATAGTAAGCTCCTTGGATTTAGTTGCTTCAGAAGTATCCGCCAAATACACAAGCCTACATTCTAGTAAAAAGAAATCTCATCTACATAGAATATGAACTCTTACCAGAAAGTATCTTTCAACCAAACCTAATCTGTCTCCATAACTTACAAGAACCATTCTTCTAGCCTATTAAAAATGTATAGTCTGTAAAAAATAGCATTTAGAAATACATTCTATACAAACAGCAGGTCTGTTGATACCAGTGGACATTTCAATTAGTCTTGAACACTGTATTAAACTATAAACACAATGAAATCTTCACTGCCTCCTATTTTATATGCTCAAATATATTCTAGCACTTGTTCTACAGATTACTTTAAAATATTTAAATATAGGAAAACAAGTCATTTAGTAAGCCCTCTTTAGAGCTATACAGCAGAGTTCCTTCTTGTGAGGCAGTTATGGGAAAAGACTACCATGCTTCTCCACATTAAGTTCATGGTTTAACAATGACATTATTCTGAACTGCCAAAAACGACTCTATGAGTATCGAGCAGGTACTTCAAAGTTACAGCTTTCTAATTTGTGAAGAAGGCCTGCAAAGTTCTTCATTAGGGAGTATGAGGGCTTTGGCAGTGTTACAAGCTCTTATCTGTTATCTTCAAGTATATTGAGCTGTGTAACTTGCCTACAACTTGAAAATGGAAACTTCATATGAATAACGGTCTCATGAGAATTCCCATTTTTCACGTTTTGAGTCAAGCTAGAAGTACCAGCCACAGGTGTCTGCAGCATCTTCTGATCAACATCCTACTCATAAATACCTTTATGTAAATGCCTGAGGAAAATAAATGAAATCAGACAGTGTCTGTGAAGACACCTCTTCCTCTCATTAAAAGGAGGAAGCTGCCTATTTCCCCCAAAGATAGCATTGGTTCTTCCAGCAGTACATGCTGTTTCAAGGGTTTATTTGGTGTCAGTTTGCCTGCATTGTCTCAGGACTTTGGAGAAAAAGCTTAAAATATGACTGAGAGAACAGCCAGAGATGCTGTACACAGCTTACATGAAAACCCAAATAAAAACATACATGACAGTGCACATTTCAAACTCAATTTACGTAATTCTGTGACTGAAAATTATCTTAAAATGCAACTTTCCAGCAAAGCAATAAAGGCCCCAAGAACAACTCTTCGAAGAGTAGCTGGCAGTTTTTCGAACAAAATATTTCTGGTTATACCAATTCCTAAAGAATTTATTAGGGATATAAGAAAAAGCATTTAAACTTGATCAATAGCTTATACTGCAGTAGAGGAAAAAATACTGTCAAACTGAGTAGCTGTTTGATTAATTAACGTCAAATACTTACTAGACAGAACTGTCTTATGATTTAAAGTCTTGCTCCAAATACTATCTTCTAGGTTGTCTTTAACTCCAAATTCATAAAGCGTGTTTGGCTTCAGGTTGTCCACCACTGTCTCTGTAACTGGGCAAAGCTGAAAAACCCATTTCTTGTCTTTACCCTTTTCTCTGTAGCGAACTGTATAGAACCTGCTCAACAGAAAAAAAAAAAAAAAGAAAAAAATAGTATTCTGCACAAAGATACTCATTACAACCATTTTTGTTAGGAATTACTAAAACAGTTTTTACCCACCATTGCTCTTGTTCTTTCTGGACCCTTATGGTTATCAAATATCAGAAAAGCCAGCATACTTTCCCTGCAAACGCAGCACCAGCCCAATCATCTTGTAGATATATGTATGTTCCCCATGATACAAGCCCCAACAATATGACTGTTATACAAAGAGCAAAAGAACAGTCTCCTTATTCACAAACAACCATGTGTGTGAGGTTCTGACCACAAATTGCAAGCTCATTTTGCAAGCAGTTCATTTGATTCTGACATAATGCAGAACTGCATTATTAATTATATTATGGTGGATGAAGTACTCTATGGACAGATAGGAACAGCCTCAAGCCCATAGGCCCTTGCTCTTATGGGGGACTTCAACCACCCTGATATCTGTTGGAGGGACGGTACGGCCCAGCACAAGCAATCCAGGAGGTTCCTTGATTGTGTGGAAGACAACATCCTTCCGCAACTAATAGAGGAGCTGACAAGGAGAGGTGTCATGCTTGATCTCATCCTCACCAACAGGGAAGGGCTCCTTGGAAATGCGATGCTCCAGGGCAACCTTGGTTGCAGCGATCATGAGATGGTTGAATTTGAGATCCTCAGGACAGTGAGAAGAGTGCGCAGAAAGTTCACTGCCCTGAACATCGAGAGAGCAGACTTTGGCCTCTTCAGGAACCTGCTTAGTAAGTATTCCATGGGATATAACCCTAGAGGGCAGGGGGGCCCAAGGCTGTTGGCTGATATTCAAGGATCACCTGCTGCAAGCTCAGGAGTGATGCATCCCAACTAGAAGGAAGTTCTGCAAGAGGGCGAGGAGACCTGCTCAGGAAAATTTGAAGGAAAAAAGAGTCTTATAAAAGGTGGAAGTAAGGACAGGAAGTCTGAGAAGAATAGAAGGAGGTTGGAGGGACCAGGTTAGGAAAGCTAAGGCCCACTTAGAATTAAACTTGGCCAGGGATGCTAAAGATAACAGGAAGGGATTCTATAAGTACATAGCGACAAAAAGGCACACTAGGGACAATGTGGGTCCTCTCTGGAAGCTATCGGGAGAACTGGCTTCCCTGGATTTAGAGAAGGCTGAGGTGCTTAATGACTTCTTTGCCTCAGACTTCACCGGAAAATGCCCTGACCATACCACCCAAGTCTTGGAAGGCAGATGCAGGGACTGTGAGAATGAAGATGCTAGGCCCACTGTAGAAGAGCATCTGGTTCGAGACCATCTTAGGAACTTGAATGTACACAAGTCCATGGGACCTGATGAAATCCATCCGCGGGTCCTGAAGGAGCTGGCAAATGAAGTTGCTAAGCCACTGTCCACTATATTTGAAAAATCATGGCAGCAGGTGAAGTTCCTAAAGACTGGAAAAAGGGAAATATAACCCCCATTTTCAAGAAGGGGAAAATGGATGAGCCGGGGAATTACAGACCAGTCAGTCTCACCTCTGTGCCTGGCAAAATCTTGGAGCAGATTCCTGTGGAAGGCATGCCAAGGCACATGAAAAACAACAAGGTGGTTGGTGACACCCAGCATGGCTTCACTAAGGGGAAATCATGCCTGACCAATCTGGTGACCTTCTAGGATGGGGCTACGGAAGTGATGGACAGGGGCAGAGCAGTTGATGTCATCTACCTGGACTTGTGTAAAGCCTTTGACACTGTCCCACATGACATCCTTGTCTCTAAGTTGGAGAGACATCAATTTGATAGGTGGACCACTCGGTGGATAAAGAACTGGCTGGATGGCCGCACGCAAAGAGTTGTGCACAATGGCTCAATGTCCAGCTGGAAACCAGTAACGAGTGGTGTCCCTCAGGGATCGGTGTTGGGACTGATCTTGTTCAACATCTTTGTGGGTGACATGGAGAGTGGGATTGAGTGCGCCCTCAGCAAGTTTGACGAAGACACCAAGCTGTGTGGTTCGGTTGATACATTGGAGGGAAGGAATGCCATCCAGAGGGACCTTGACACGCTTGTGAGGTGGGCTGATTCCAACCTGATGAAGTTTAACCATGCCAAGTGCAAGGTCCTACACCTGGGTCAGAGCAATGCCAGGCACAGCTACAGGTCGGGCAGAGAAGAGGTTGAGAGCAGCCCTGCGGAGAAGGACTTGGGGGTGTTGGTCGATGAAAAAATGAACATGAGCCGGCTTCAGTGTGCGCTCACAGCCCAGAAAGCCAACCGTATCCTGGTCTGCATCAAAAGGAGCGTGACCAGCAGGTTGAAGGAGGTGATCCTGCCCCTCTACTCTGCTCTTGTGAGACCTCACATGGAGTATTGTGTGCAGTTCTGGTGTCCTCAACATAAAAAGGACATGGAACTGTCAGAACAAGTGCAGAGGAGGGACACGAGGACAACAAGTGGCAATCATGGAAAATATTTTCATACACAAAAATTCACTTTGTTTGCATATTTAATCTCATAATAGTCGAATTTCTTTTCTTGGCACCAAAAATACAGGTTCTCCTGGTTTAGTTGCTACAATTCAACTCATTCAGGTGTTTTACCAGGTTTTGAAATTAATGTTTATCTTGGTTTACATAACTCTTTCCATCAGCTATACTACTTTGCATTCAAAACAAGCTATAATCTAACCCAAAACTTGGAAATGTTAGAAATATAACAAGTAGTGACTATCTGCTCTCATCTTATTGATTCCTGGGCTACCAAGTAACAATTGGCATCCTTATTTCAGTGGGCTGTGATCTATTCACATTTCAGATGCCTATCAGTTGGACTGACAAAGAATCTTTAACAAGAAGTTATTAGTAGCCTCAAAATGAAAATTTCTTCCCCTTTATCCTCTTAATCTGTTCTTACATAGTCACACAGACATTAACAGACAAGAAAAACTTACTTGAAATCTCTCTCACTATCTTGCAAAGGATTTAACATTAATAAGCAAATCCACCTGCAACATAAATGCACCTTGCTAGACCTCATACAGTCTATTGGTAAGGGGTTTAGAATAGGTAGAGAGAGCTATGATGAAAATGTGAAGCACGAGCAGAAAAAGCTTCCTTCTCAGCTTGCCCAAAAGAGGAAATTTTGTTTGTTTTCATTTTCATCCTTAGATTTTCCTACCTGCTTTAGTTGAATGGGACATAAATAAAGTGATTGTATGTGATGGAAAGAAACCAGTGTACTGATCCATTTTGGTTATTGAACAGTCTGAATAAATAGATGGATCTGAAATTATGAGGAAAAAAACCTGGCCAAAATTTGCCCATAATGAATAGGCTTTTAAGTGGCTACTCCCACTTGCTTCTACTGTTGAAAATATTGTGTTTCACTGTCTCCACAACTGCAACTTCCTTCTCCCTGTTTGACTGGATTTTTTTGTTTGAATCAAATAACTGAATTTAATTAATGAATTAAAATACAGAGAACACCTGCATATCAAAATATATCTTTCATTACAATTCAAGACTATTAAAAATCTGACAAGATGTGCCGTGCTATGCCATTAGAAATAGAAACATATAGCAGAGAAGGAATGTGCTCTCAACTCCAATATTTCCAAGCCCATAAAAACCTCAGCAAGTGTGTAACAATTTCAACGGAAGTTTGTCACCAATACTAAAAACACTGACTGTGATGATAGAATTTCCTTAACAATTTCAATAAAAGCAACCAAAATGAAGTTCCATTTAACAACTTGCAAGTCACAACAGTTTGGGTATTAATAATATCCAAATTGTAAACAACATGCACTTTTGGGGAAATACATTCATTTGTTTATTGAGTATGAATACAGAAATGCCAAGTTTTGTCATCAAAGAATAACAATTCATTGTTAAACTTGGCCGACAAGCTGCCAAAGAAAGCGCAATTTCAGTGCCTGCCTAAGAACATTCTAATGGTTAAATTCTTTTGTCATGTAAATTGCTTCCTTCTTCAAATCTTCCTTTCAGAAAAAAACACAATATCAACCAATCAATACATATAACTGAAAACATGAGAAAGTAGTAAAATCTAGTTACTGCTTGCATATTGCTGCTAATAGAAGCAAAATTCTATGATGGATAAGCAAAACATTAAGTTTTCATGACACTGCCTTGATAAAAATTCCACTGCAATATTTCCAATTTAACCAAATCTCTTCTTAGCCAGATTCCCAGAAAATGCTTGTACAGGCAAATATTTGGGCACAAAAATTAGATACTGGAAATCTTATAAAGCAGATGGTTTCATGAGATTTCCAGATTAGTTCAGTTTGTATAAATATCATGGGTTTACTTGGAACCATATCCAAACCAGAACTCCAAACAATTAAATCATGACTATTTTAGTCACACATCACAGTAAACAAACAATTAAGCCTTGGAGATGAAATAACATTCCTGTTCTGTGATTTTGTGTTGCCATAGATAAAAGATTATAAAATTAATTTCACTTTAGTGCACAGGAATGTAAACAGACATATACACGTACGTATTTATTTGTTTATAGTTAGACTTCATTAGAAGCACAGTATCCATTTAGTGTTAGAAAGTACTAAAAGATATTGTTCCAACTACGATTCTTCATATACTGAGTGTTTTGCAAATTGGCATATTAAATTAATTATACCATTTTCTTTTTATTGCCAAGTTTACTTTAAAGTAATGTATAAAAAGATGGAAAGAATTACATCACTGATGGCTATCAGTTAAGTCTCTAAAACATTAATTTAGTTTTCACTTTTACGTGATCTCTAACATTCATTTTTTTCACTTCTATTTTTTAGTAGAACAACTGAAATGAATAGTTAGAAGTTCTGAAGAATAAGATGCTGGCCACCAACAGATCTTTCCATGTTTAAGCAAGATTTTTAGCATATACTCCCACAGCAGTAATTCAAAAGCATCTGAAACTCAGTTATCTGCTGCAGTGGATTTTCCTTAAGGAATTCTGTTAAGTTTAAAGTACCTTTTCTATGACATTTGCAACAGATAGATAGTGTGATTAATTTGGCAGCTGCACAGTGAAAAACATTTGTGGACAGGCACAAAAGGAGATGCATGTACATACCTTTCTGAATTTAGGATTTAAAAAGCCCTACTAGTGTGCCGTGCAGTATACAGAGTAAATACAGATTCTTCAGTCTTCCTTCTCTACTTTTCTTGCTTTTTTTTTTTTTTTTTAAACCTCAGTAATTAATTAAAACACCAAATCTGTACTACTTGCAAATATTAGGATATAAGGAAATTTTAATCATGGGCAAACAAAATTAAACAGTATAAATGCAAATTTGTCAAAGTTCTTAACTGAGATGTATTTCATGAAAAAACAAACCTTCTGGTTTTAACTTTCATATTTATTTGGAAGCATGTTTTTTCTTCTATACAATCCACTTGATAGAGTAAAGTATAGTATTCTCTCAACAAACCCTGTTTTTGTCTTGCATGGAAAAAATATCTTGTGCTCCTTCCCCTAACTCTCCCTCCTAAAGAACTGAAAGTCTGCTTCTTCAACACCCTGCTCTGTTTTGGGATCTGTAGAATTACTCTAACCTAAGCAAAGCCTCCCAAAAGCTTATACAGCAGTCTATACTCTCTTTTTCAGACCTAAATGGACAGTAAGCAGCCACAGTATGTTTATTATGAAAGCTCTGTCCACTACTGGCTGTTTGAACATTGAAAGAAAGAGAAGAAAGAATTTAATCTACTGCCTCGGAAATATAAAAAAGAGGAATGCGACTGTGCAGCAGGTTATTAGCTACCACATACCAGCACCAGAAAATAGAAGATGTGGAGAAAGCTAACTACACATTGGTGGAGCCTTTCTGGTATTACGTAATTTTCATCAGCTACATAAAACTAATCCCTTGAAGTTTTCTGTTGGTCTTTTTGTTTTGTTTTGTTTTGTTTTGTTCTGTGCTCTAGTGCTAAGGCTCTGACCAGGGATTATAGCCACTTCAAGGAGGCTTTAAAATTTCACACAAATAGCAGTATTTATCTTTGCTTCCACAAAGAATTAGGGTTTGGGGTTATTTTCAGCAAATACATAGCACTCTATTGGCTTATGCCCTTAATCTCTAGAGAGTTAAGCAATCAAAGAATGGTTTGTTAGAAAATGGGATGGCAACTTTTTCTTCATTGGATTTTTGTGTAAAGTACTTCATAGGTACAGAATAATACAGAAATTACACGTTACTTACTTATCCAATAATTAAGCAGTAATTTGACTGAAGCAATAAAAGATACCATTGCTTTTTGAGAACATGGCACCTTTTATTCAAAACTTATTTCCTCACAAAACCAGATCTTCTAAGGAATACACCTCTGAGGTCAGATTCTCACTAGACAAAATCGTGGCCAGCATATCCATGCTGTTCCATGTGGTTTCAATTATCTGAGTCAGCAACATATTAAACTAGCTTACATTATGCAAGATTTGTACCAAAGCCTAATGTCCATCCAGAGATGGTAGAATCTGAGGCTGAGAACAGTGACTCCATTTTAGGTCCTGCAGATTTACAAATCTAATGCTTGGTGGGATATTAACTGAAATAAGTGGTCATACATGCCACATACTGTCAATGTCAAAGATTATAGGTCATGGCTATACAACAGTCTTAAGGATGATTAACAGTACATTTCAACACGTCACAGTAAGGAGAACATGCCAGATGAAAAAGGATCAAGTGGACTGCCTCTGCAATAGATACAAATGTTGATGAATCTCTTATCTGACTTCAAGTCTTGTACTCTTCTTATCATAATCTACATTTGCCGTTGAGTTAAATGTTATCAATGGGAGTTTCATTATAAATACCAAAGTAAGCAGATTCATGCCTAAATTAGACAGACACAAATTAGGAAAAAAAAAATTAGATGGCAAAAAAAAAAAGAAAATGTTCTCAATAACGCAAAGATACTTTAGAAAAACAAAAGATGATAGTTGCAAACCAGATGCAGATGTACCCCTAACATGGGTGCACAAAGTTTCTTCTTGGTTTTACAAAACACTGCTGAGTTGAATGGAGCTTCACATAATATAAATGAAGACAAAAGAAATCTCTTCTGACATGAAAGAAAGAATACAAAGAACACCGAATGACAGAGCAGGGAAACATCTGTATTAACAATTTCAATAATGGCAGCGGATTAATTTTACTCATCTGCCAAGAATTGCCTGAAATGTAATGGTGTGCTGAGAAGCTACCCAGCACTACGACTTCTCTTGAGGCTACTACTTGGTGAGTCTTCCTGAGCTTCACATATATTGTACCACTCATTAAATAAATTACAGCAACACAAAAAATATTATAGTAGAAGAGATCTTCTTTTAATTAAAATAGAAAATTAATGAAAGCTGCACTGTATCAGCACCAGGAAAGCAGTGTAGTGATAAGACCAAATACAGGAAATAAAAGTCAAATAGCATTAAAACAAGGAACAGTACAACAGAAGACTTACTTTACTTCTATTTGGCCAACATTAAACCAATAAATTTCCTATGATTTAACAAAGTTTCTTTCAATTGATTCAGACACAAACAAAGGTAGAGCCAAGGGTATTGGTTTAAGAAGACAAGGAAAAATTTGTGAAACTAATTTAAGTAAATGAGAAAACTTACTTCATGTTCAGAATATTGCTTCCAACTTTTTAATTTCCACTGTCAAACTTTTTTCAGCCACACCACATAAGTACACTGATTTAAATTATGATCATAATAAAAAAAGGTTTTCAGTTATGTTACCTGTCACTAGCACAGTTAGTAGTTGCTGTCCAGTCATGCTGAGGGTTGACTAGGATGCCCCAGGAGAGAAATACGGAGGTTGGGGTGAGAGTGCCAACTACCAGCTGCAGAGGCTTTTGATTCTTGGTCCGACCTATATAAGAAACATATAGTTCCAACTAAAAGTTAGTTTCTTTCTCCTGCATTATGTAGGGGAAAATTTTTGCAGTATGCTTATTGTAAGAATAAGCTATATGCAGATTAAGTTTGAAGCTCCAGCTGTCTTGGACTGCATCGCAGAACACGTTGCACAAAGTTTAGGGCATCAGGAAGTCTTCTCTTTGAATGTGACAGAAATAGTAACTTCTTGGCAGGATTCTTAGTAGCACTGAAATTACTTCCACAGGTAAGTCATGCTTTTTACAGCATTCTTCATCATGGGTAAAATTGAACCTACAAAAATTCTTTTCCTTTTAAGTCTGGGCAGATCAGAATTAATGCCTGGATCTAGGGGTGTTTTTTCTTTTAGCCACCTACTACACTGAAAATGTTCAGCTTTTGCACGATACTTAAATTTACCTTTGCCTTGTATGAAGTAGCACAACTCATACAGAGAAAGAACTTTCTTTAAAGAAAGTGTAAAAGCTAACATTTGGAAATGATGAAATCATCTAGAGGAACTATTTTGAACTTGTAGTTTGTGGACTGCTACAAGCCCAAGGAGAATCTTTGGAAGATGATTAATTAAAGGAAATTCCTATATTCTTCACAACACATTAGGTACCTCAAAAATCTAAAGTATCTGTACCACCGCAAAATGTCCAGATGACCACAAATTCCCGAAAAGTTTATAAGCCACTGATCTAAGGCTTATATTTTTTACTTTTGTGAAACAGATCTGACTTTCTTTTCATGTCTTTTGAACCCTAGTATCTTTTCATTTAACAAGCCCAGTGAAAGTCTGATTTGTACTTTTAACCAATGCGTAAGTGTGCATTTAGAAATGTTAATCATGGGGGTTTTTACTTTATACTGATGATGAGTATGTTGACATAAACCCCACCCCCCAAACAAAACCAAAAAAGCACTCTCTACCTTTGAAATACTGTGGAACATTGGAAATTTCGAGAAGAGCAAATGCCCAAAGAATTTTCTTGTTTTCTGGACTAGTTCCTATACTGTTTCTCCATTTTTAAAGAAAAACTAAAACCAAACAGCTTGGTCATTCAGTAAACTGTCTGGCAAATCTGTTATCTATAGCGAAATCCCTTTCTTGATCACTTGTTGAGGAAACATGGAAAATATGTGAGCTTTAAGGAAAATAAAACCTAAGCTCTCATGTAACTTGAAATTGTACTGGCTTTTGGGAGGACCTATATATGATTTTGATTATGACTTATTACGCCATTAGTTCCCAGTTAGATACTGCAATGATTTATGCACTGTAAAACTTGGTGATCGTCTATGATGATCTGTATAGATACAAAATATACAACTGCTCTGCATTAATCATAGTATGAACTAGAGTGTCTCTTCCAGAAGTGCAAGCAGTTTTCATTTGTAAATTTAAAATTGCAGCAACTCAGAATCTACCACAATTCTTGGTGATTTTCCCAGTGTAACTATTCTCACTACTAAAAAGACCTGCTGTATATGTAGCTAGCATTAAAGCAACAGCTGTTCTTGCATCTTTATCTGCTGGACTTAAAAGTCAATTATCTGAATCCTGTTCCACAAATCAGTTTCTGTCAGCTGAGGATACAAAGATTAATAACATCCAAATAGTGTATGGGACGGGGAGGGAAAGGGAAGGTTTGTTTTGTTTTGTTGTGTTTTGTTTTGTTTTGTTTTGTTTTGTTTTGTTTGCTTGGGTTTTGTGTTATATATGTGTATGTATATATACATATATGCACATGTATATGTATGTGCATATATACATATATATATGTTGCATCTGAAAACTAATTCACCTTTCAAAATCTTTCCAGACATACAGTTTTGCATCTGGCCAAGAGCAAGAAATTAATTCCAAGCAGTTACCGGGAACTAGAGAAAGGTCATCTAGCCCGAGCCCCATGCAATGAGCAGGGACATCTTCAAATAGATCAGGTTGCTCAGAGCCCTATCCATCCTGATCTTGAATATTTCAAGGGCTGGGGCATTTGCAGACTCTGGGTAGCCTCTTCCAGTGTTTCACCACCCCCACAGAAAAAAAAAAAATTCTTCCTTTTATCTAGTCTGAATCTCCTCTCTTCAAGTTTAAAAGCATTTCCCGTTGTCCTACTGCAACAGGCCCTGCTAAATACTATAATCATATACACATATCTGTTTATTCTTTGCAACAGTCCAGTGATACTGACAGTCATCTCCATATTAAATTAAGGAATTAAAATCTAACAATTTTAATGACATGATTGAGATAATACAGAAAGTCTTAGGAACAGATGAGAATCAAATGCAGATTTCTACCCTGTTATGTACAGTTTAAACTAGAAACATCCCACTCTCCTTAACTCAATGCATCAGAAAACTTAGTAGTAATATTGACTTACAGATACATACATATACATGTATACACACACCCACAAACACACACACCCAGACACACACACATTACCATTTTCCAATGAGAAACAAAGAGCATTAACATGTCGATGGATGAAGAAATCCTCACTGGTAGCTTAGCAAGACTAGTACACCAGATCACTGTATGCAAAACTTTTTCTTTTTTTGCATGCACTTGTGACCTCCTTAAACATCAGAAATTAGTATTCTAAATTCAGTTCTTATTTGTAATAACTTTTTACTAGAACAATCTTTAGGTACCTGTTCATATTTTGAACATCACATGTTTGACTAATTACTGACTAGGAAATACTGTCCTACATTTTACCTTCCTGCTTATGGAATTTGTGCATCCCAGTCAAGCACCTACAGTTACTAACACCTTTTCAGAGAAACCCAGTAAAAGATTCTTTTTTTCTTCAACTACTTTAAGAAAGATGTGCAGTAATGGTAAAATACCTGAACAAGATTTCTTGTTATTTGAAACACGTGCTGGTCTTACTGAAACCAAATACCGTGGCTCAGCATCTGTAAATGAAGAAAGCAGCAATTAGTACAGATATGCTATTTATTTAAGAAATGGATTAACCTGTAAATAAGAAGTCCATTATTCAGTCAATGCTTGACACGTTATCCAGTCTTTGTGATTTCCAGGCATGTTTGCTTTAAGCTTATTGGCCAATCGTTCAGAAATACTCTAGCATTAGGAAAGCTAATACACCCATGCACAAAAGATTTGGCAATTTTTTTTGACTGGGACACAACAAACAGGTGAGCATGGCCGGACACATGTAACACTTACTTCAACTCAAACATTACGTGGAAAGTGAATGGAATGAAAACCCAGATGAAGAGGAAGACATCACGGAATCACAGAACAGTTTGGGTTGGAAAAGACGTTAAGATCACCTAGTTCCAATCCTCTGCCCTGGACAGGGACACCTCACCCTAGACCATGTTGCCCAAGGCTCTGTCCAACCTGGCCTTGAACACTGTCAGGAATGGAGCATTTACCACTTCTTTGAGCAACCTGATCCAGCGCTTCACCACCCTCACAGTAAAATGATACCAAATTAGAAAAGCAAAACATGCAAAGTAATAAGAGGGCAAAGCCAAAAGAGTACAACCAGAGATATCTAATCTTCTGACAGGAGCTGGAGGAACTTCTCCTGCAATATTTTCTATATTCTGTTTCAAGCTATACACCTCAGATTTCCTGTTGTAAGGTTGTCAGTAAGCAGGTTCTCAGTAAAAAGCTGCTGTATTGTAAAAAAAATGAATAATATTTTAGGTGTGCATACACCAATAGAGCAATACTAAATAATTCAAAATTTTCATGACTGTCTGGTCACAGGAAACACCACAATGTCAGATATGTTTAACGCAGTCTCCAAATTGGTTACTGGCTTATTTTATAGTTAGGTTTACATACTTCTTCCAGTGACAGCTTAGGAGATTAATTAAACTATTAGACGCTTTGACAGTTTTGAATACTCTTTATGAAAGCAAATTTATTACTAACATTTAAGAGCAAGGGACTTATGTTTGTGTAAAACCCACTAAGGGCTGTGACTTTGACTGGCATCTCTGGGTACTGTTATACTAGAAATAATGAAGTCTGCAACAGGACAGCAACAATTTAAGTGATTTTCTTATATAATAAATTAATCTCAGAGATGAATTGCATTTTTCAGACTTTCTGACATTTACACTTCTTTTAATTTTACCCCTATTCATTTTCTCCCTATGCATTTTCTCCCACAAAAAATGAACCTTTGCAAAATTGTTTCAAAATTAATAAAAATAATTTAAATTATTATATCTATCTTAACTCTTGTCCAAATGTATTTGTGCCACTTCCCATAAGAGGTTCAACTGCTTCACTTCAAAAAGCTAACAGAAATTACTGTATTACACAGCATGGAAAAAAAAAAAAAAAAAGCCAAAACAAAACCAACCCTTTCAAAGAAGAATTTTTGCATTTAAATTCATTCTCATGGGAATGGCCTCAGTTTCTTCTAAAGTACACAAGAACTGCAGCCATTCTAAAGGATGCAGAGTCATCGCTAGCTGAGTGTCAGCTGTGAATCAGCTTGGAAAATTTCTGGCGATACTAGTCTTCATAGGAAATAATGAAATGAAGTAAACGGAGTTTTATATGAACTCTTAAAACATTTCAGAGGCATTGAACATCGAATGCAGTTTGGATAACTCGAGCGCATTGTGGTAAGAGGTCACAACCTCAGATGCATTCTTATTTCTGGCAATGAAAGGCATATAACTTCACCCTGCAGCTTAAAATAAGAAACATTTTGATTAAAACAATGTTGAGATGGTGATTTTAGTTTGGGGAATTCATCTTTAGAAAGATCTTAGGCTTGACATCAGATGTCAGAGATTTCTGCCCTTCTGAACTATTTAAAACCCAGCTCTATCCTCACTGAAGAAAGAGCAACACTACAAGTTATAAGAGCTTCCAGAGATATATCCATGGGCAGAATTTGTCTCACCATATATTTATCAAAGCTACTTTAGCTACATTTTTTTCTAAGAAAAGATTACTCTGTGTAAAATTCTTATGTCTAGTTTAGACACATAAATTTTCATCTGTATCTATGGATGAGAGATTGGATTTCCTGTCTATCTCAGTGTAACAGATACCTTGAAGTCTACCAATTAAACAGAACCACTGAGAAATCATTCTTTTTTTTTATTAAATTCAGAAGCCCACTGAGATTTCACACTGTTTGGTCCTCTTGCTAAGAAATGCATGCATTGATCATTACCACAACATAAAAATCACTGGATGTTACCACAACTCAGTTAATTTTCAGGGGCTTAAAACATTGCCTTACCCATGTATTAAACTTTATCAAGCTGCAAGAACTATTTTCCTGTGCTCCTTTATGATGCCTATATATATGCATAATCGTCTCTATGGATCCATGTCTATAACAAGCAGGAATCTTGGGGAGAGGTAATAAAGGAGGAGAAAAAGGAAATGTTGTTACATACCGAAACCTAAATAAAATCATAATTTAGCTTGTGCTACTTCATCTTAATGCTTTAAGGGATAAATTAAACTGACTGCTGAAATAAAAGGCAGCAGAAAGGTGACCATTCCGACCCATAAAAATATGAGGTTCTGACTGTGTGTCATTATGATTCACAGAACATATCAACTATTTACACTGAAATATATTTAGAGAAGTGCATTTCTAAAATAAAATTATGACCTAAGTAAAAGCAGATCAAACCACAGAGTACAGATGCTGTTAACAGCTATTTCCTATTTTGTATGAAGAATGTTTTGTAAGAAAATGATAATTACGTAATTAAGGTTAACGTTCAAATACCACAAATTCAGATTCTGCTCCCTAAAATCATTTCAACATATGTCAGTATAAAACAGAGATACATGATATAGATGCAAGATTGTTGTAGTTTAAGCCTCTATAACTCACGCAGTCGCACTCTCACTCACTCCCCACTCATTCTTCCCCCAGTCCCAGGGGGATGGGGAGGAGAATCAAAAGAATGCAACTCCCACAGGTTGAGATAAGAACAGTTTCGTAACAAAGGTATAACACAAACCACTACTGCTACCACCAATAATAATAATGACAAGAGAAAATACAAGGGAAAAGAATACAACTGCTCACCACCTACACCCAGCCCGACCAAACAGTGCACCCCCACACCCTTCCGGATCTCTGCTTTCCATTTTTACATCCTGGGCATGACGTGCTGTGGTATAGAATACCTCTCTTCGGACATTTTGGGTCAGGTGTCCTGTCTCTGCTTCCTCCCAGCTTCCCCTCCTCCCTGGCAAAGCATGAGGCTCAGAGGGTCCTTGGCCAGACCAAAACGTTATAAGCAGTAACTGAAAACACTGGTGTTACCAGCACTGTTACCAGGCTAAAAGTCAAAAACACAGCACTGCATCAGCTACCGAGAAGGAGAAAAATGACTGCTACTGCTGAACCCAGGACAAAGATACAGATCTTTCTCTCATATTTTAAGGATCTAGAATTTCATAAATAAAGGATCCTTACAGAACAATAAGAACTTTGACAAGTTGAGTTTGAAATATATTTGCAAATTGGCTTTGAAAATCTTAGCAGTTCCTTGCTCCTTAGCACATTCTTGAAGGCCTGCTACTGTAAGGCTAACCTGTTACTGCCTAGTCCCCTTTATTACAGTTGGAATGACAAATGTAATGTATAAGAGCTCTTTCAGCTGGCACACAACTATTGTTTAATAAATCCACTGAAGCTGCAGGTCAGAAATAAAGACAAATACTGACAATCTTCAATTCTTTAGCCACAAAGTACTACAGGAAAATTACCAGATTTACCAGAAAAGTGCCAGTCTACAAATCCATGACTAATTCTTAGTGCTATAATTCCTCAAACATAGGGTTTTTTGACAGTTCAATGAGAGGTGCCAATATAATATGGGAATTGCTTTTCCGAGGTTAAATACCCGCAGCTGACTAAAGCAATGCCACTTTGGACCAAAGAACAACACTCCTGCAGGCACACAGACCTAATCAAATGGTCTTTGAAGCATAAGGGAAGACTAGTCACACCCTGAGGCTCTAGTAATTGTAATGCAATAGTATTTCTTTCTATAGCACTTGATACATGCAGTAGACACAACCACGTGCATTCAGTATATATTCTCACACCCTTTCTACCCACTTCTCAAAAATATTAGAAACATTTAGTCATCTTGTTTTAGCTTTTAAACATCAAGGCTACTACAGCTCAATGAACTGCCACCAATTAGATGAAATATTTTTCCTAACTCCTTCAATACTCAGAATTTTCTTTTTACCTGGACAGAGGAAAACACAGACTACATTTCACACACATATGTCTACAACTTACCACAGAAGAAACATTCCAAAGACTGAAAAGTCACACGGAAGTAAGCCAGTATTTTGGTGTCATTATAAAAGAAAAAAAGACTAAGATTCTGTAATGTTAATTATAAAAACTTATTTAAAAAGTTTTTATTACCCATCTTAACAGCTTCAGGTGACAACCAGAACATAACAAAAATACATTTCATCGACTCATCAACCTAATGTAGGAGTACTTCAATATGCAATGAACTAGGCTATCAAATCAGCAGCAGAAGGCAACTAATATGCACTGCGAAATGCTAGCAATTTCTGCTTATGTTCAAGCATACTGTTTTAATTCGGTTTGATTTAGTTCAGCTAACACAGAAATGCAATTGAAATCAAAAGAACAACGGACTAATGAAATTACAATAAATCTTAAAGAAAGGTGTTTTCTCCTTCCCTCAGAATTCAATAGACCAGCAGATTCAGAAATCAAAACAAAGGATTTTTTATTTTCAGGCTACAATTCCCTATGCTGAATTTAGGGATTGCTAAAGACTTACTGCAGGATGCTGTTAAGGGCAAAGGCCAACGGTGGAAAAAGTAAAGTATCATAATTACTGTAGTGTAACAAGCATGGGAAAAAGTACAGAAGGCGGACATAAGGGGCTGTTGCGAATTAATGTGCTGCTGGTCAGTACACTTAGCTAGCTAAAAGTGCAGCTGCTGATCTCTTCCAGATCCTTCAGTCCATTAGGCTCAACTAACATTAGCCATAAGAATCTGGGCTTTTGGTAAGTTATTAGGAAACAAAATATTTCTGAATTAATGTTCACATTATTTGGCATCTTGAAAACCACGCGGTTAGCACACCTGCAGATTTCTGGACGACTGGAAAAAGGGAAATATAACCCCCATTTTCAAGAAGGAGAAAATAGATAACCCAGGGAAATACAGACCAGTCAGTCTCACCTCTGTGCCTGGCAAAATCTTGGAGCAGATTCCTGTGGAAGGCATGCTGAGGCACATGGAAAACAACAAGGTGCTTGGTGACAGCCAGCATGGCTTCACTAAGGAGAAATCCTGCCTGACCAATCTGGTGGCCTTCTAGGATGGGGCTACGGAACTGATGGACAGGGGTAGAGCAGTTGATGTCATCTACCTGGACTTGTGTAAAGCCTTTGACACTGTCCCACATGACATCCTTGTCTCTAAGTTGGAGAGACATCAATTTGATAGGTGGACCACTCGGTGGATAAAGAACTGGCTGGATGGCCGCACGCAAAGAGTTGTGCACAATGGCTCAATGTCCAGCTGGAGACCAGTAACGAGTGGTGTCCCTCAGGGATCAGTGTTGGAACCGGTCTTGTTCAACATCTGTGTGGGTGACATGGAGAGTGGGATTGAGTGCGCCCTCAGCAAGTTTGCTGATGACACCAAGCTGTGTGGTTCGGTTGATATGCTGGAGGGAAGGAATGCCATCCAGAGGGACCTTGACACGCTTGTGAGGTGGGCTGATGCCAACTTGATGAAGTTTAACCATGCCAAGTGCAAGGTCCTACACCTGGGTCGGAGCAATGCCAGGCACAGCTACAGGTTGGGCAGAGAAGAGATTGAGAGCAGCCCTGTGGAGAAGGACTTGGGGGTGTGGGTTGATGAAAAAATGAACATGAGCCAGCAGTGTGCGCTTGCAGCCCAGAAAGCCAACCGTATCCTGGGCTGCATCAAAAGGAGCGTGACCAGCAGGTCAAAGAAGGTGATCCTGCCCCTCTACTCTGCTCTCATGAGACCTCACTTGGAGTATTGTGTGCAGTTCTGGTGTCCTCAACATAAAAAGGATATGGAACTGTTGGAACAAGTGCAGAGGAGGGCCACGAGGATGATCAGGGGACTGGAGCACCTCCCGTATGAAGATAGGCTGAGAAAGTTGGGGCTGTTCAGCCTGGAGAAGAGAAGGCTGCGTGGAGACCTCATAGCAGCCTTCCAATATCTGAAGGGGGCCTCTAGGGCTGCTGGGGAGGGAGTCTTCATGAGGGACTGTAGTGATAGGACAAGGGGTAACGAGTTCAAACTTAAACAGGGTAAGTTTAGGTTCGATATGAGGAAGAAATTCTTTACTGTGAGGGTGGTGAGGCCCTGGAATGGGCTGCCCAGGGGAGTTGTGAATGCTCCACGCCTGGCAGTGTTCAAGGCTGGGTTGGACAGAGCCTTGGCTGGCATGATTAAGTGTGAGGTGTCCCTGGTCATGGCAGGGGGGTTGGAACTCGATGATCTTGAGGTCCTTTCCAACCCTAACTATTCTATGGCTCTATGATTCTATGATTAGATATAAGAAACTGCACAGCAAGGTGTTTTAGCTAAGCACTGCTCTAGCACACATCCCTAAAATATAATTTTTAGAATGTTTGCAGGGTGGAGCTAGAATTCTTGCATATATATATATGCACACACATATATATATATGCACACACATATATATATGTATATATATATATGCAATAATTCACCCATCACTTATTATGGTTGTTTTAAAGCAGGATTGCCAATACATTCTCTTCTTACACTGTACTATCTGGATCAGGTAAAGGAAAGGCAAAAGCATGGTCAAACTCAGAACTGGTTTTAGAAACAGAAAAGGAAATTAGTGTTATTGACTCTGCTACTGCATTGCTGTTGATTCTTACAAAATTTTCCCTTCTACACCAATTTTTGGGATTTCTCCAACAGTATCAACAAATTCAAGGAGGCTAACTTGCAATCTTCCTAACCAAGCTAGAAAAAAACTAGCACAAATTTCTCAAGGAAATACTCTTTCTTTATGAGTCATGAAGACTGCACAGATTTAGATAAACGTTTACATCAAACTCACAATTTTGGGTGGGTTCATTCACCTTATTTTTACTCCAGCTGAATTTACACTTTGATACGTTTTGACACACTCTGAATACCTTCCACAATCAATAACAATGTTGCTTACTGTCATGTAAAGGCATAAAGTACATTAAGCACAAAACACATCTTCTATCCTGAGAGAGGCATACTTCTTTGAACCAAACTTTGATGCTGCTTCATAATTGTCATTTGCCCTTCACTGTGATTCGAATTCATCTATCTAGCAATGCACAAAGCTCTTCAAGAGTTTGTTGCCAGCACGAGGTCATTACAAGTTCAGGAAATACAATTGAATCCTATTCTGTTTGTTCATGCCCTCAGCAGGCAGTTCCCAGTTTATGGATAATGTTACACATCTCTGGCTCGGTTATTCTATTAGTTACAAAAGAAACAAACCCCAAATATTTTAAGAAAAAAATCACTGCAAGGAGGTGCTGAATATTTAGATAGATGAAATGTAGGAGGATGTCATACTTTCTACAAAGCCATATATCTCTGCTAGAGATCCTAGAAAAGATCACTTCCTCATTAATTTATTTTGAAAAATTTGCCCACATACACATGTAATTTCATAAATTCATAAATCTGCTGACTTCATGTTTATTATTAACAAGGTCATAAGAGGTGTGTAACCCAGCAGAAAAACATGACAATGAATTTTATCTTAATCAACAGTGACAAGTTTGGGAATATGAAAGTCATGGGCTTTAGATATATCTGGTTTTGTGTATATTATGTCATCTATTAAAAAACGTAAGTTAGGCATTGCTTCATTCTCCATACTCCAGTTCCAACTGGGGACAGTTATCTCAAACAGAATACTGACTATGCTTCTCCATTAACAAAACCAGGCATTGCTAAATCAAGCAAATATCTGCAATGCACTTCATTCTGCTATGTGCACCTATGCTTTTTGTTAGAAAGGATAAAGGACATTTTAAAGGATTGATGCATTTTAGGGAAGGAATCATGACTTACATGCAAAATCTGTATTTTTTCTTACATTGGCCTAACTACTAAATTAATTAATGAAATAATGTTTTTTCTTTGAGTAGGTTCTACAATTGCCTGCTTATCTGTACCATTTGCACTTACAAATCTTCATGGAATAGACAATTTTAACCGTAACAGAATCACAGAATCACAGAATAGTAAGGGCTGGAAAGGACCTCAAGATCATCGAGTTCCAACCCCCCCGCCATGGGCAGGGACACCTCCCACTAAACCATGCCATCCAAGGCTCTGTCCAACCCCACCTTGAATGCCACCAGGGATGAAGCATTCACAACTTCCCTGGGCAACCCATTCCAGGGCCCCACCACCCTCACAGTAAAGAATTTCTTCCTCAGATCCAATCTAAACCTCCCCTGTTTAAGTTTAAACCCATTACCCCTTGTCCTCTCACCACAGTCCCTAATGAAGAGTCCCTCCCCAGCATCCCTATAGGCCCCCTTCAGGTATTGGAAGGCTGCTATGAGGTCTCCATGCAGCCTTCTCTTCTCCAGGCTCAACAGACACAACTTTCTCAGCCTATCTTTATACGAGAGGTGCTCCAGTCCCCTGATCATTTTCGTGGCCCTCCTCTGGACTTGTTCTAACACTTCCATGTCCTTTTTATGTTGAGGACACCAGAACTGCACACAATACTCCAAGTGAGGTCTCACGAGAGCAGAGTAAAGGGGCAGGATCACCTCCCTCAACCTGCTGGTCACACTCCTTTTGATGCAGCCCAGGATACGGTTGGCTTTCTGGGCTGCAAGCGCACACTGCTGGCTCATGTTCATTTTTTCATCAACCCACACCCCAAGTCCTTCTCCGCAGGGCTGCTCTCAATCTCCTCCCCGCCCAACCTGTAGCTGTGCCTGGCATTGCTCCGACCCAGGTGGAGGACTTTGCATTTAGCATGGTTGAACTTCATCAAGTTGGTATCAGCCCACCTCACAAGCGTGTCAAGGTCCCTCTGGATGGCATTCCTTCCCTCCAATGTATCAACCGAACCACACAGCTTGGTGTCATCGGCAAACTTGCTGAGGGCGCACTCAATCCCACTCTCCATGTCACCCACAAAGATGTTGAACAAGACCAGTCCCAACACAGATCCCTGGGGGACACCACTCGTTACCGGTCTCCAGCTGGACACTGAGCCATTGAGCACTACTCTTTGTGTGAGGCCATCCAGCCAGTTCTTTATCCACCGAGTGGTCCACCTATCAAATTGATGTCTCTCCAACTTAGAGACAAGGATGTCATGTGGGACAGTGTCAAAGGCTTTACACAAGTCCAGGTAGATGACATCAACTGCTCTGCCCCTGTCCATCAGTTCCGTAGCCCCTTCATAGAAGGTCACCAGATTGGTCAGGCAGGATTTCTCCTTAGTGAAGCCATGCTGGCTGTCACCAAGCACCTTGTTGGTTTTCATGTGCCTTAGCATGCCTTCCAGGAGAATCCGCTCCAAGATTTTGCCAGGCACAGAGGTGAGACTGACTGGTCTGTAATTCCCTGGGTTATCTATTTTCTCCTTCTTAAAAATGGGGGTTATATTTCCCTTTTTCCAGTCATCGGGAACTTCAGCTGACTGCCATGATTTTTCAAATATGATGGACAGTGGCTTAGCAACTTCATTTGCCAGCTCCTTCAGGACCCGTGGATGGATTTCATCCGGTCCCGTTGACTTGTATACATTCAGGTTCCTAAGGTGGTCCCGAACAAGATCCTCCCCCACAGTGGGCCCACGGTCCCCACCCTCACCGTCCCCGCGTCTGCCTTCCAAGACTTGGGTGGTGTGGACAGAGCATTTGCCCGTAAAGACTGAGGCAAAGAAGTCATTAAGAACTTCAGCCTTCTCCAAATCCAGGGTAGCCAGTTCTCCCAATAGCTTCTGGAGAGGGCCCACGGTGTCCCTAACCTGTCTCTTATCGGCAATGTACCTATAAAATCCCTTCCTGTTATCCTTAACATCCCTAGCCAAGTTTAATTCTAAGTGGGCCTTAGCTTTCCTAACCTGGTCCCTAGCTTCCCGGACAACATCCCTGTATTCTCCCCATCTATTTTTGTCAAGATACTGAGATTCTCCTGAATCTAGTCACTCGCTTATGAGGTTACAGTCTAAAGCAAAGTTTCTTAATCCAGTGGGAAAACATACCTTTTAGTAACAAACAAATGCTAAATCCTAAAAATTGGATTAGCCAAAGCATGAGAGGATCAAGGAGTTCTCAGGGTGAGTGTGAGTATTTTTGTGTAAATCTAGTTGATCTGATTGTGGAAAAATGTATGGAACTCACTGAAGACCTTTCGCAAAGTGACCATTGGTATTTGATTCACTAGAATATCTACAACATGGAACACACAATTTTTAGTGTGACATTTCAAAAATATATTGGTTTAATACAAAGATATCATGCATAGGAGATGTCCTCGGAGTACAAAGATAACGCAAGATTTTTCAACAATTAGGGGGTTTTGAATCTTTGGAAAGAATATTGAGAGCATTTCTATTGTTCCTCCACAGTACCTTGTTTTTCTAACATCCACATGAAGTGTGTGCTGAGCCGAGTTCTCTGGCAGCCAGAATAAAACTTAACCATTGTTCCTTACACTACAAACCATCCTGCAATTCCTCCAGTTTGTGTCAGCAAGTCAGTCACTGAAACTGGGGGTGGGGGGGGGTGGGGGGTGGTGCGCTAGCAATCACCACTGTCTTCTCTTCACCTCTGCCACCAAAGTCACTTTGAAACAGAGCCAAAAGCAAACAGATATATCTTGGTTTAGCTCATATTCTTTACACACCTGGCAAGTACAGTAAAAGCTGCATTTTAATGTGGTGATTAATATTAATGAAATGTGAAAGATGATGCACTCTCTGTTAAAAAACCACAAAGAAACCCTGAGCAACAAGTCACCAAAAACAAGAATCAAGAAACCCAAAGGTTTATATTCTTACTCTCACTCCGTAAGTCATGACAACAATAGCATGCAAAGCAAATATGCCTTACCAAGTTCTGTTACGTAGTTTTTTCCTTCCAAAGGTAAAGGAATGTATTGATTAGAAAAGAAACTGCTTCCATAACCCAGGACAAAACCTTCTAGTTTGGTGTTTTGACTTGGTCGAAGATACCTCATGCAAACGGTGTCATCTGTTGCATTGATCTGAACTTTCAGACTCTGCATTTTCACTAGGGAAGAAGTGAAAAAAAGAGAAGATCAGAAATGTATTATCTTGCAATCATATAATCAGAAATGAACTATGACAATATAACAATATAGGGCTGTTGAATTTGCTAGTTGCAAGCAACTGAACAATTGCTTAAACATGGATTCTTCTGGAAGCTCAGTGTATTGAAAAAAAGAAAACTAATAGTCATGTAAAATCGTGGTTTTCAATACATATATTTTTTCATTAGTTTAGTATTATCATTAGGTGCAACATCTTTTATAATTGCAGTAGTAGAGAAGGAGAAGTGCATGAAGTAACTGGAAAAAAAATGCAAGTATTTTTTCCTTTCAGTCTTTAAATGTGAGTCTTATAGTAAACTTAGCTAGTCATAGGAGCCATATGCAAAAAAACTGTCAAGTTTTTTTTTGTTATTAGTAAAAGACATAGATTTTTAACACAGCTGAATTAGGGAAGAGGATAAGTAGTAACTAGATCTAAATTAAAATGCTACAATTTTTTTTTTCCCCTCCCACATTGGGCTGAAATGTAATTTTCTAGTTGGAATTACAGCAGGACACCTCACTAGCATATATACTTTGCTCAAAATTACCAAGAAACCTTTTTTAAATATTCACTTTCATGCTTTCAATGGGACCAGCACGTAAAGCAAGAAACGTCTTGTATATCCATCCAGAAAAATTTTTCTTAGAACAACACAGAATGACTTCACGATAGATTAATCCATTTTTTAGGCTACAAGAAGGTGTTTTGTCTGGTCTTGTTGGGGTAAGGGAGAATGAGATTTCCTTCCTTGTACATACAATTTTAATATTCCCTTGTCTCCTGATTTTGGCAGTTGTCACTGTTAGGCTTATCATATTTTCAGAACTGTTAAACACCAATTATTAAAAAAAAGAAGTAATGACTTTCCACCAAACTTGTAACACTAGGTGGAACTCGATGATCTTAAGGTCCTTTCCAACTCTAACTATTCTACGATTATGTGAATTAGTGGGACAGTGATAACTAAAGCAACACAAAGCTTTCAAAAAGAGCAGCAAGGATTACAAAAAAAAAAAAAAAAAGCAACTAAATAAAGTCATCTTGTCAATTTTATCCAGTGCTGTTTCTAATAAGTGAGGTTCTGTAGCAATTTTGGGCATGGATATTCCCAAATCAGTATACCTCCAGCTGGTGAGCATTGGTGGTGTAGCGGTTAGCATAGCTGCCTACGGCCACACACCCTGCCATTCATGGCTGTCCAGCCTCGGGGAAAATCTCCTGGTCCTCCTATATCACCGTCTAACCCTAGACAAGGCCCAAACCGAACTCTCCTTAACTTTCAAGATCAGATGAAATGGTCGTGGGTAAAACACACTCTGTATGTGTGCCAACATGGTGATTCCGATCACAATCAGCAGGCAGGTCTCAAGGGTACCTAAAGGCCATTCAAAACCTTCAGAACTCTCAAAATGATGCTGTAAACGGTCTGATGGGGGGGCTGGGAGCGTAAGGGAATGTCTCCTTCACGGGTTGACCACCAAGGAGGGGACAAAAGATGTGTAATTGCTAAACACTTCTATTATATACCTCCCAAAGTATAGAGCTGGTGACCGCACTGGGAACACAAGCCAGATATGAGACAAGAGCGATGGTATATTGAAAATGTGGGATCTGAGCATGATGCGAATTGTATGGAATAAGGGGTGGATACTGTCCTGGGTTCAGCAGTAGCAGACATTTTTCTCCTTCTTAGTAGCTGGTGTGGTGCTGTGTTTTTGACTTTCAGCCTGGGAACAGTGCTCATAACACCGATGTTTTCAGTTGCTGCTCAGTAATGTTTAGTCTGACCAAGGACTTTCTGAGTCTCATGCTCTGCCAGGGAGGAGGGGAAGCTGGGATAAAGTAGAGACAGGACACCTGACCCAAACTAGCCAAAGAGGTATTCAATACCACAGCACGTCATGCCCAGTATACAAACTGGGGGCAGTTCCCCGGAAGGGTTAGATCACTGCTCGCGTCAGGCTGGGTATTGATCGGTGGGTGGTGAGCGGTTATATTCTCTTCCCTTGTTATTTCCCTTATCATTATTATTATTGGTGGCAGGAGCAGTGGTATGTGTTATACCTTAGTTACTGGACTGTTCTTATCTCAACCTGTGGGAGTTACATTCTTTCGATTCTCCTCCCCATCCCTCTGGGAGAGGGGGGGATGAAAGTGAGGGAGTGAGAGAGCGGCTTCGTGGTTCTGGGTTGCCAGCTGGGCTTAAATCACGACAGCAAGGTAGGAGAGGCAGCTACACTGAAGCACCTACCACTAGTGCTACACCAAAAGCTCTCTACTGAAGTTAGAAGAGCCCAAGTTTACTGGGAACCATAGCTGTTGTGTGAGAGCACTTGGGATCCAGGAAGTGAAAGGCTATGTAGGAGACAAAACCAAAGAATAATGAGGACAGAAGGAAGCCAGCAAGCAGAGAAAGTGTTCTCTGTCATGGCAGAACTATCACTGTGTAGTAGTGGACTCTTTATAGTTAATACAAACTGTCTATGGATTCTTTCTAGGGAATAACCTCTCTCCCCAAATCAGGTCAGTGTGCTGCATAGTCACGAATCCAGATATTCTTCCTGCCAAAAGATCAGTACTCCAACATCCTCCCAGAAGCCCTTGCACTCTTCCAGCGCCCCACTTTTGTGCCCATCTACACACAGTATATTACCTATCAACGTGCTATAAAAATACAAACACTAAAGGCAATCAACCCTCTTTTTTTATAGATGAGTACATTATAAATAAATAGTTCTTAAAGAATAAAAAAAAAAAAAAAACCAGCAGTTAAAATGTTCCAGACTCAAGGAGTTCACATGATCACATGAGTTCAAAGGAGATCTGGACCCTTATCAACAAATTCAAGCATTTCCCAAGTGTAAAAGGAAAAGCCAGTTTAGTGCAGGAGACCGTAACTCCACTATGTTGGTCTGAATTAAAAACAAATGAAAAAGTCTCCCAAGAAAATATATAAAAAATTGCAATTCATGTTAAGACCTACGAGGAAGGCCCACATGGTCTCTTGTACTCCCTGGAGCAGCCAAGAGGAGTACACAGCAGTAGAGTGGCCTCTGCTGCCAGACGAGGAGACCTTCACCCTGTGTGCTCCAAAAACACCAGTTTAGTCAAGACAGGGCCAGCCTGAAGCAGTAGAAGTGTAAACGACTTTGCATAAATTTGTTTGGAAAATGAGAGCTGCTCTCAGAAACACATTTGCAAAACAGATTTTGCTTGTGCTCTGAACAACTAACAGGGAAAGCAGATATTCCGATTCTGAGTAATATCTCTATCTTGGCCACCATTCAGGCAAGCATTCATTAAATATGATTGAAAGGGCAAGGGAAGTCACAGGAATTCAACTGCTATGATTCTGTAAAGAACTGGCTGGATGGCCGCATGCAAAGAACTCTGCTCAATGGCACAATGTCCAGCTGGAGATCAGTAACGAGTGGTGTCCCTCAGGGATCGGTGCTGGGACCGGTCTTGCCCAACGTCTTTGTTGGTGACATGGAGAGTGGGATTGAGTGCACCCTCAGCAAGTTTGATGAAGACACCAAGCTGTATGGTTTGGTTGATACATTGGAGGGAAAGAATGCCATCCAGAGAGACCTTGACACGCTTGTGAGGTGGGCAGATGCCAACCTGATGAAATTCAACCATGCCAAGTGCAAGGTCCTACACCTGGGTCGGAGCAATGCCAGGCACAGCTACAGGTTGGGCGGGGAGGAGATTGAGAGCAGCCCTGCAGAGAAGGACTTGGGGGTGTGGGTCGATGAAAAAATGAACATGAGCCGGCAGTGTGCGCTTGCAGCCCAGAAAGCCAACCGTATCCTGGGCTGCATCAAAAGGAGCGTGACCAGCAGGTCGAGGGAGGTGATCCTGCCCCTCTACTCTGCTCTTGTGAGACCTCACTTGGAGTATTGTGTGCAGTTTTGGTGTCCTCAACATAAAAAGGGCATGGAACTATTGGAACAAGTGCAGAGGAGGGCCACGAGGATGATAAGAGGACTGGAGCACCTCCCTTATGAAGATAGGCTGAGAAAGTTGTGACTGTTCAGACTGGAGAAGAGAAGGCTGCGTGGATACCTCATAGCAGCCTTCCAATATCTGAAGGGGGCCTATAAGGATGCTGGGGAGGGGCTCTTCATGAGGGCCTGTAGTGATAGGACAAAGGGTAACGGGTTCAAACTTAAACAGGGTAAGTTTAGGTTCGATATGAGGAAGAAATTCTTTACTGTGAGGGTGGTGAGGCCCTGGAATGGGTTTCCCAGTGAAGTTGTGAATGCTTCATCCCTGGCAGTGTTGAAGGCTGGGTTGGACAGAGCCTTGGATGGCATGGTTTAGTGTGAGGTGTCCCTGGCCATGGCAGGGGGGTTGGAACTAGATAATCTTAAGGTCCTTTCCAACCCTAACTATTCTATGATTTTATGATAAGAATGCATTAGATTTTTAGAAAGTGACTTTGTCATATTGTCATTTTAGAATACATTTACTCCCCTGTCTCCTTGATGAAAGAGATGAATGATAAACTAAACACCTAATTCCAGCATAAGGAGATTCTGAAAACACCTTACAAACAGAAAAGAACAATTGCAAGCACAGAGCAAGGCAAGGGTAAATCTTCCTAGTGCATATTCACTTCTATTAGCTTTTGGCACGTTACTGAAACTCTGGTCTAAAGTATTTGCATATGTAGCATAATTCTTACACATAAAGGCCATCTCCAAATGCAAGTCTCTGAGACCCGTAGGTACCTCTGAAAATCAGTCTTTCCCTTTATGCTTGCCAATAGAAATTCCACACTGATCTGCAAGTATTCTCTTCAACAAAAATCAATTGATGGCCAAAACCAGCAGGACAAACGGCACACAGCATACCTGAACTAAAAGCACTACACTGAGTTCATTAGATCACTCTATTTCTCTCTTCAACTTCAGAAGATATGTCAACAGCTGGCTGATAATGTGTCAGCTAGTAGTTATCACATTCAGAAGCAACCCTGAGGTGTTGATACAGCAACAAATTTACAGAATGAAGCACAAATGAAAAAGTCACCATGTTTTGTTCTGAAATAAATTTCTTGGCAACTTAAATTTAGAGCTATCCCTTCATATGCTTAACTGAAGGCTCAGCAAAACCAGTACTGGGACAAAGTATTACTTTCACTTATTCTATGATTCTACTGATGTGCTTTAAGTGTGTATGGTATCATATGATCAAATACTGTCCTACTTTTTTTTTTTACCTGTAAAGTGAAAAGCCTTGAACTCTGCCCACACGACTAGAGGGTGAATACAGCTGTACTGTATTACAGTAAATATGGCTTTGTCACCAGAATTCCTTTTGCCTTACATTGAAATTGTTTGTTTTTCACCATTTCAAAGATTTTTAGAGGGCATGAAGGCAAGAGCCAGCATTGCCTCCCAGAGCGCTAGACAAATTAAGCATGCCTTAAGAAAATTTATAGAATCATAGAATAGTTAGGGTTGGAAAGGACCTTAAGATCATCTAGTTCCAACCCCCCTGCCATGGCCAGTGACACCTCACACTAAACCATGCCATCCAAGGCTCTGTCCAACCCAGCCTTGAACACTGCCAGGCATGGAGCATTCACAACTCCCCTGGGCAACCCATTCCAGGGCCTCACCACCCTGACAGTAAAGAATTTCTTCCTCATATGCAATCTAAACTTCCCCTGTTTAAGTTTTAGCAACATCTATTTGGGAGCACCACTTCTCAACATTCAAATCGCTCACAGCGGCACTTTCATTTTCCAAATCCAATGCCATTGTACCACAAGCCAAAATTTCAATGATAATCTAACACTATGCAACTTTTGGTTTTGCTATTTCATGTTTTTGTATTTACTTTGGCTCCCAAACATGGAGAAACATTGGTTGTTTGGCTCAAAAACCAAATACAGCTTAAAATGCAAAACATTTAAAAACAGTTCTGTTTCTATGCAGTAGAATAAACAAGACACACTTCTAAGACAGCCACAATCACAAAATAATTTAGGGTGGAAGGAACTTCTGGAAATCATTTAGTCCAATCCCCTGCTTGAAGCAGACCTAATCAGATCAGGTTGCTCAGGGTTATGTCTAGCCAAGACTTGAACACCTCTAAAGACAGAGATTCTGTAATGCTTTTGGGTAACCTGTTCCAGTATTTCTCATCTTTGCGGTTTAAAGAACAAATTCCCATTTTCCAACTTGTGCTCAGTGTCATATTGTTGTGCACTTTTGCTGAAAATCTGCCTCCATGTATCCTGCTGTCAGGTAGCTATAGTCAATGTTAGATCATCTTTCTCATCACAGATTACATAAAACACCAACTAGCTACAAAATACACATTAATTAGCACTCCGAACAAAGAAAACAGGTGCCATATAGACCATACCCTTAAAAAGGGCAACAAAGAAAGGGCAACAAAGAATACCTTATTAAGACAGCATAACCTAAAAGCATTGCGCAGTTTTGTCATTCATTTACAGCTGAAATTTCCCAATTGAATCTTTATTTTTCAAAATATTTGCATACCTACACTGTGTACACAAATCTAACATTACTTCAGAAAAACAGTCTGTCGACATGCAGCAGTTAACTGGCAAAATACATACATGCACACATCTTACATCATACAACACATCTACCTACAAATGTAGCCTAACTCATAAGCTTTCCACTTATAGTCACAGGATCTCTTTGCTCAGACATCTTCCAAGAAAGATGGAACAAAAGCAATGTTACTCTTACCTATGGGCCAACATTTGCTACACTGAGATCCACAGACGCATTTTTACAGATCAGCAGAGAAGTTTCATCAGTACAACTCCCAGTCCAGTCCCAACACTCTCCTTAAGTTATGTTTCTCTGCCCCCAAGGCTATTGATTCTGTTAATTTCAAAGCCATTCTGTTGGTTCAAGGAATCAGCTGAGGAGCAAAAGCAACTGTTTCATATTGAAATGCTACTTTTTTCACTTACGATTGCACTGTTTAATATAGAAATGGTAGATTCTTCTCATTTTGACTATGGCCCTTGATATACAGGGTGAATAAAGCTTGTTATTTTGAGGCTTATTATCAAGGCTTATTACTTTATCAGTAATCTGAAACTGGTAATTGATTCTGCCTTTTTAAGTTTTGAAGTTAGCACTTCTTTTCAACTCCCACTGTAATTGAGTCGATGTCATAGCATGGTAAGCACAACCTGTCCTATAAGTTGCAGTAATTTAAGAGAAGAAAAGATATCATCAAAGAAAGATCTAGACAACATAAATTCAATCTACCCTCTGATGTCTAGTAAGAGAACTGGATATCTCTATGGAGGATCTATGTGTTAAAGAGGTAGCCACCTATGTCAGGAAATACAGAATTTCAATTATATCTTGTGGGAAATGAACCAGAACAAGCTATCACATGCTAACTTCCAGGTCAACAAAACCCCAAAACTCTTTTCATGTAACCTTCCATACCATATTTTCTAGCTTCTCTTGATGCCAAAATACTTTAAGCCACTACAACAGAAACACTTGGCCCATTTACTGCTGTTATAAATACCCAGAGCCAAATTAACAGCAAGAGTAATTTATTGCCTAATTAATGAGAGGTTGTAAGCAAAGCAGCGCTGGGTGCGTGGGGAGTCTCCGCTCCACCAACACGCACACCTCAGGCACATACCAATTGTTCTTTTAAACAATCAAGGTATACATATTCACTGTGGTTTCACAATATGTAAATTGTCTCCCGTCTCTCATGTTAATTAGTTTCGCAATATTGTCCCTCCTGGTGGTCTCGGGCAGGGGTCTCTTGATGAAGTTCTGACTATGTACTTTCCACCTCACTGACTCGGTGCAAGCGCAGTCCATTTCTTCCCATCTTCCATCTTTTTAGACAGGTTAATACAATCCTCCCGGATGTTCGTTATTCTCTTAGACAATGTGTAGGATATTGTGATCTGACATTTACAAACTACTACTTGTTTTAGGATTGACCAAGCATTTATGTGATCTGACATTTACAAACTATCACTTGTTTTAGGATTGTTCAAGCCTTGCATTTCAGCATTATTCAATCAGTAAGCACAGACAATCATCATCTTTATCAGCAAATGGGTAGTTACATTTATTGCAATTCCCCCCTTTTTCTTTTTTATTCCCCAATTTGCTGATCCAACTTTTGAACAGCTTCCCTTGCAGTAGATAGTATAGTAACATTCTCTAATTCAATATTCAATTGTTCTTCATCTTGTTCAGTTAAAATTGCATATTGCTGTCTTAAAAACATAAGTCGTGCTGTTTCAATTCTATTTTTTTTACAAGACTAATTATCTTATTCAAGATACATGGCCCAAAAGTGAGAATTAACAGCAATACGATTAGTGGCCCTACTATTGTAGACACCAATGTGGTTATCTAAGGTGATTGATTGAACCATATTTCAAACCAGCTTTGTTGGGTTTCTCTTTCTCTCTTTCTTTGTAATATCCCTTCCCGTAACTTAGTCATAGAGTCCCGGACCACTCCCGTATGGTCCGCATAAAAACAACATTCTTCTCCTAAAGCAACATATAATTCTCCTTGTTATAAAAAGACTAAATCAAGTCCTCTTCTATTTTGCAATACAACTTCAGAGAGGGAGGTTAATGATTTTTCCAGATACGATATAGATTTTTCAATTCGTTCCAAATCTTCATAAACCTTTATTCTGTTGTATTAGAGAGGTAACTCCTGTGGCTGTTCCAGTAGCTCCGAGTCCAATCATAGAATCATAGAATAGTAAGGGTTGGAAAGGACCTCAAGATCATCGAGTTCCAACCCCCCTGCCATGGACAGGGACACCTCACACTAAACCATGCCATCCAAGGCTATGTCCAACCCCACCTTGAACGCCGCCAGGGATGAAGCATCCACAACCTCCCTGGGCAACCCATTCCAGTGCCTCACCACCCTCACAGTAAAGAATTTCTTCCTCAGATCCAATCTAAACTTCCCCTGTTTAAGTTTAAACCCATTACCCCTTGTCCTCTCACCACAGTCCCTAATGAAGAGTCCCTCCCCAGCACCCCTATAGGCCCCCTTCAGGTATTGGAAGGCTGCTATGAGGTCTCCACGCAGCCTTCTCTTCTCCAGGCTGAACAACCCCAATTTTCTCATCCTATCTTCATACGGGAGGTGCTCCAGTCCCCTGATCATCCTCGTGGCCCTCCTCTGGTTATCACAATTATCTGTATGCAAAATTCCTTACTTTCATAGGGATAGACATGGTATCAATCCACTTTTTGAACACATCCACCAACCTCCTTCTCTGGGTATTGCCCACTTATTATTTTCTTTGTTTAGTCTTAACACTTGAATTCCACATAATATCTTTTTATCATCAGGAATTATCCCAATACACATCCCCTGACTTCTTATATGCTGCATAGTGAGTCCAATTCTTCTTTTTTCCCATTTACATTGGGAAGGATTGTTTTCATTACTAAAATTAAAAGTCATATTAAGTCCTGAGTTCCCTGGTTGCAGAACTTGGAGAATTAGATATTTATAATTACTAACTAAACGTGATTGCATCGAAGTTTCCGTTGTGCTACTTGAAGGAGGTGTACACCCAAGGGGTCCCTACATTGTTGTCAGGAACTTATCTTTATGTGGAGGGGTCCAAGCAAAAGCAATTATAACACATTCCCAATATGCACAATAATATTCGTTAGGATAATTACAATATCCTTTTCCTGGATTAGAGGCTGGACAAAAGTAATAAGTTTTCTGACCTATACATGGTTGTATAGGTGCCAACTGGCAAAGTGGAACCGAAAAACTGGGTGATCCAGCCGTAATATTTTGGCCAATCATAATTTGGTCTTTCCATCTCACAAGGGTCCATTTGAAAGGTTGATGATTCTGAGTTCCGAATATCCTTTCAAGGTAAATTAGGATCAAGAGAATTGGAACTTTACTCATTTTATAGATGTTGCGGATTTTTCTTTGGTTAATCACTTGGTACCAGAAATTACAGCTCCACAATAGTACCTCTCTGTCTTCCTTTGTCTACTCCTTTGCAGGAAGCAACAAGGTATTGTCTCTTCTCGACAGCAGTGGTGTTCTTCAGGAGCTTCTGGCATTTTAACTCCTCTCTGACATAACATCTACCATGAGCTTTTTATGCCAAATCTTGATCCACTTATCAATTTCCGAGTATAGGGTCTCTGTAGAGATGGGAAGTCTTTATAGAGCGGGGGGGTCCCTATTAGGGACAGCTGAGCTTTCTGTATTAAAGTTCTAGCTTCTAATGTGCCAATTAACTTTTAAAAACGCTGGTATTTCCACCTATTTTGTTGTTGAGCCCGCTTCCAGGCAAATTTTATAACACGCTGTCTTAAAACTTTATATCAATCTGTTTCATATATTTTCCAAGTTTCAGGTACTAACAACTCTTATCTACAGAACAGTTTACAAATCTCTGTCTTTGCCTGTTGTTCCTTAGTAGGTATTGGGTTATTTCAACATTGTATACAATAAGGCTGTCTTTTAAATAAAATACAAGACTATTTTCTATTACAATTGAAACATCAACAAACAACTCAACATAAATGTCTAGACATAGGGTAACAATGCCAATACATCCATAAGATTTCAAAAATTGGTCACATAGTGCCTTAGGTCTCCAGTGGGTCTGTTCATGTAGCTTTTGCTTTAGTATTTTCTAGCAGCTGCTGTGCATTTTTATGCTCTAATGTCTGTTTTATAAGTGATAAATCCATATAATACAAGGTGTAATTTCTTATTAGCAACTGACTATTAAGTATAGGTGGTTTTATACACAAAATCACAACCTCTAATAATAATTACTTCACAAGCACACGTATTCAAACTGTTATTTTTCAGTTGCCCCCAAGTAAGGTTTTGCAATCATTCTTCTTTCTCTTTCTCTGTCTCATTCTGCTTGGGGTATTCATGGTCACCCCCTATAGCCGAGGTATCAGGTTCTTTTACTCGTCTGTCCAGTTCATGGCAAGGCTTGACAAACTTTGCAGGCAGCCGCCATGGACCTGTAGGTAGGAGGACACAAATATACCCTCTCCCCCCAGGTTATCAGTTCTTGAGAAGTAAGACAGGTTAAAGTGATCCCTTAAAGCAGAGGCATTCTGATAAAAAGGAATGTTAAGTAGGCAGTTGCAGAAGCAAACTGCACAGTGTTAACAGTCAAGGAGTCTGCCGGGTCATTACCCATCTTTTTTTTTTCTCTCTCTCTCTCTGCCACCCTGATGCTGCTTGGGTGGAGGCTGATAAAGCTTGTGGTTGCATTACCCCTCTCTCTTTATCAGTTAGTAGTTTGTGTTTCAAGTCTTTGATTCATTCCCAGGTTATCTTAAACACACTAAGTAAGACTTCCCTGTGCCCAGTGTTGCAGGCTTCCCCAGGTCTCGTTTGTGGTGTCTCTACAAACTGCTCCAATATTTCAATAAATCCAGAGGTTTTATGCCTTTCATTTTCCTTCCTATCTCTGCCACCCTAATGCTGTTTGGGTGGAGGTTGGTAAAGCTTGGATTTTCCCCGAAGTTACCTTAAACACTAAGCAGGACTGCTCGGCAGAAGCTATAAACGCTTGCCTGCCCAGCAGCAGGTACAGCTGCCAGCCTCCTGAGCAGCAGTCATAAATCTCTGCCAGCACTTTTGTATTAACCCTTTTTTGCCCAAAATGTTAATCTGCTACCTGTTAAAAACTTTTACATGAACCCAATAACAAAAAATACACAAAACACTGTCTGCCCTCAACAGACACACATACACACACATTCATGGGATCCCACAAACACACTCCACAGAATTACAATATTTGACACACAAAATACAGACAATCATTACTTCCACTTCATGGTCCCACATACAAAATATAATGCAACGACCCTGTGAAAACAATCAGGAAACCAGCTCTGAGCAGCATCATCGCAGTGCAAGGTGGCAGGCTCAATCTCAGTGGACGTCCCCGCAGGGGCTCTGCCTCCCTCACATTGCATGAGGCTTGGGCTTTTACACTGACCAAAATGCACACTCATTCTAATGCAGGTGGCCAGCCTACATCGGAAGAAGTGGCCAACAATATCTATAAAGGTCTGCAAGGATCGATAAAAACACAGACATACTTATATTTGTCAACTTTTAGTACATGAACATCACAGAGAGGCTATAAGCACACAATACATCTGCATACACTACCTCATCCCATCTTCCTTGCCACCCCAAATTTTTACACAATAATATCATTTTACTCTTCCCTTTTTGAGAAGGCCATGAGCCCCAATATTCATTCATCAGCCCTAAAGCGCTATCAGGTGGTATGTCTGGTAATTTTTTACAACTTTTACAACTTCCCTGGAAGTCTTTCCCTTGATTACAAGCTCGACTTTTATTTTGACCCCTTTAATTATCCGATTGGCTAAAATAAAAAAAATAAAAAATAAAATCGGAGAATTTTGTGGCAATTCCCCCCCCCCCCCCCCCCCCCCCCGCCTTGGTCCGGGAATTTGTGGCAATTCCCCTAGCCCTTAGTTGCCAGTAAGAGTGTCTTACGAGGGGACTAGGACCACCAATTACCCACTCGCGTCAGGGATGATTCAAATCCCAACTCTAGTAAAAGTCACTTCTGTTCTTCACCGGCCAAGTCCCTCGCGGGAGATTGGAACCGTGGTTAGAAGACCTCTGCACTCGCTTCGGAGCTTTGCCCTGATTCACCTCGGACTTTCGTTCCGACGTGTTTCAGAACTTTGCTCCATCTCATTCACACTCTCACATTCACAAGCAACCGAATCCCACCCCACCGAACGGAGTATGACTTTTTCCTGGTCTTACTCACGACTCTCCGTGGTCGCACACCTCTCCTGGGTCGTCGTTTGGGTCTCGTGCACAAGAATAACGGGTGACTTAGACTGCAGTTTCCTTCCCCATCTAGGAGCTCCAATTCCTTTGCTTATTACCTCTCTTTTTGTCCATTGATATCTGGAAGCCAATCCCGGTTCGTATTCCCCCGAGCCTCAGCAACAGGCTGTGGGGCGCCTCTTGGGGAGACCCGACCCAGGTGGTCTCTCAGATATCACGTCGGGGTCACCAAATTGTTATAAATACCCAGAGCCAAATTAACAGCAAGAGTAATTTATTGCCTAATTAATGAGAGGTTGTAAGCAAAGCAGCGCTGGGTGCGTGGGGAGTCTCCGCTCCACCAACACGCACACCTCAGGCACATACCAATTGTTCTTTTAAACAATCAAGGTATACATATTCACTGTGGTTTCACAATATGTAAATTGTCTCCCGTCTCTCATGTTAATTAGTTTCGCAATATTGTCCCGCATGCGCACTATCTCCTGGTGGTCTCGGGCAGGGGTCTCTTGATGAAGTTCTGACTATGTACTTTCCACCTCACTGACTCAGTGCAAGCGCAGTCCATTTCTTCCCATCTTCCATCTTTTTAGACAGGTTAATACAATCCTCCCGGATGTTCGTTATTCTCTTAGACAATGTGTAGGATATTGTGATCTGACATTTACAAACTACTACTTGTTTTAGGATTGACCAAGCATTTATGTGATCTGACATTTACAAACTATCACTTGTTTTAGGATTGTTCAAGCCTTGCATTTCAGCATTATTCAATCAGTAAGCACAGACAATCATCATCTTTATCAGCAAATTGGTAGTTACATTTATTACACTTCTGAACTGCAGTTCAGAACTGAGTTAATATGCTGTAGCTTGCTATTAAGTCAGGATCAGTAAGTACAAGGCAGATATAAAGATGAAGTTGCCAGCAATTCTATGTATCTACCTAAAGCAATGTACAAAAAAGTATTCATTAGTTTGCTGTCATCTCTTTCATCTGATGTTTTCCGATCATTCAAGCACTTCTTTCTGTGTTCTACTTCCATCTTTTCACAGTCTCTCTCTCAAGGTTCCTAACAGTGGATGAAATGAGGCCTAATTTCTTTTATTTATTGGACTAAGTACAGTAGCTATCTATTTTTAGGGTACAAAGCTGAAAATTTTTACATATTTAAACTCAGCATACCACTTCAATGGTCCAATCACCACTTCCAGCTTAATTCTGCAGCTCATTTCCTGTTGTTTATTAAAATGATGAACAAAATTGAAAATAAGCAAGAAAACTGTTGTTTGAGAATAACCAAGTCTGCAGCTCTGATGGTAAAGAGAACAGGAGTTCTTTGGGCATGGTTTGAATAAACTGTCCCTGGCTGCTGTCATAAGATATTGCTTTCTTTTTAATCTTAGAAAATCCCACTCCTTTCTTTACTCAGACATTCAACTGCGAAACATTTAACTTAAATAAAGTCTGCATTAATGAATTTAGATAAAATTCAACATTTTGAAGGACAGAGACAGAACAAAGCTTATCCATTATTTTCAATGTATAGCAATCTCTGAAACTCCTTCAAGTTGAAACATTTTTTATAGATGATCCTTTTCACATCAATAGAACCCAAACCAAAAAAAAAGAAGGGGGTCATTATTTTCCCATGAAAAAGAAATCTTACTAATAAAAGGAACCTCAACCCCATATTCTAATTTACATTATGGCCACTGTCGTGGTTTAAGCCCAGCTGTAACTCTGAAAAAACACGTTGTCACTCGCTCACTGCCCCCCCACCTCCTCCTCCCCACTCTCCACTGGGGAGGAGAATCAAAAGAACGCAACTCCCATGGGTTGAGATAAGAACAGTCCAGTAACTAAGGTATAAAACAAAACCACTGCTGCTACCACCAATAATAATAATAATGATAGGGGAAATAACAAGGGAAGGGAATACAACCGCTCACCACCTGCCGGTTGATACCCAGCCCGACCGAGCAGTGATCTAACCCTTCCAGGGAACTGCCCCCACTTATATACTGGGCAGGATGTGCTGTGGTATGAATACCTCTTTGATCAGTTTGGGTCAGGTGTCCTGTCTCTGCTTCCTCCCACTCCCCCTCCTCCCTGGCAGAGCAGGAGACTCAGAAAGTCCTTGGTCAGACTAAACATTACTGAGCAGCAACTGAAAACATCGGTGTTATCAACACTGTTCCCAGGCTGAAAGTCAAAACCACAGCACTGCCCCAGCTACTAAGAAGGAGAAAAATGACTGCTACTGCTGAACCCAGGACACAGACGGAATGTGAAATTAATATAGCTCTGCCAGATCCCTAATTTTGCCTTTGGAAATGGACAAGGGAAAACAGAAAGCTGAGCTGGAGAGATGTTGTTCAGCGTGTGATACTGAAAGAATGATATTTAAAGATAAAAAAAAAAAAAACCAACCAAAACAGAGTAATCAGGAAGATAGGTTGGGGGATTATGCATCACAGGTACCTCCGAGTGGACCACTCCCTTCATCTGCCCCATCAGTTATTGATAAGAAGGAAGAGGTTGCTGTCACTGGCCACAGAGCAGAAGGACTTGAGAATGTTAAAGAAGTGTGGAGAGCGCATAGGAATCGGGAATAGGTAGAGAAGAAAGAGCTGAGTCATGCTCTAGGCACGGCTCCAGTGGCTGCTCTGGGACAAGTAGAAACTGGTGGAGGGACTAATGTGAGAGGACGAGGCAGAGGTAGAGGAGAAATGTCAGGCAGTGGTGAGAGATGGAATTCTCTTGTGGGAAGGGATCAGTGTGCATACTGTAAGGAGTTTGGACGTTGGAAGTGAGACTGCCCTGTGGGGAGTGCCATGGGGTGGCTCCAGTGACTGAATTCGAACTAGACTGATGGGGACCTGAGGAATCTACCCTAGCAGATCCACTGATGAAATTAAAACTAGGGACTAGAGGAAATAAAGTGGAATTTTTATGTGGATACAGGAGCAACTTATTCGTTGTTAAATCAGAGGGAAAAGAATTTGTTACAGATGTGGGAGCTACTGGCCACCAAGAAAAAAAAAACAAACATTCTTTCTGAAACCTTCAGAGTACAAATTGGGAAAACAAATAGGAATGCATAAATTTTTATAAATGCCAAATTCTCCAAAATCTTTATTAGGGCGAGAAGGAGCATTTAAAGAAGGCAAAAACACAGCACTGCACCAGCTACTAAGAAGGAGAAAAAATAACTGCTACTGCTGAACCAAGGGCAGCCACTTATTTGCAGGAGGAAAAAGCTTGATTACGATCTCCAGGGCATTGTTCCCTTGGTTTCTTTCTCAGAGCTAGTTGTTGTTTTCTTCCAGGCTGGCTTAGAATGTCTTTTTCTGGGCTGATGCAACTCTACCTGAATAGAGCTGATGACACTGTGACTGCATCTCGCCCAAAAGAGCTGGTCTTCCTGATCATGGCTCCTTCTCCTGTCCAAGAACATAGGTCCAAGGCAACTCCACCCAGGCTGCACTATGAAAAAAAGCTATAACTTGGCCAAAGAAACAGACATATTCTGCTTAAAGAGATACAATAAAGGCATGTAGAAGACTCTGGGGCACAAGAAAAGTCTCCAAGTTTTCTAGGCCTAATTCCCTTTTAAGCTTTCAAAGAGCACCATGTAATGCAAACACCAAAAGAGAAATGTGGTCTTCAGATATGACTGCATACAGGGTAGTCATATTTTAGGGATGATCAGCTGAATAAAACTATGGATTTTGTTTAACAACAGCTCCTCAATAGGAAATGCTCAACAAGATACTAAGGACTTAAGCAGGTAAGGAATTCAGATGCCGTTGGTCTGGCTCGGTCTACAAATTACAAATATATTGAAATGATCAGCATTAAAGACTGTGGACCTTAAAGCAATGAGTTTCTTAAGATTATGTGCACTAGCAGGCAGTGCCTAACACTACACCCATTACGTTTTCAATGGCAGGCAGTGTTCGGCATCACCACACCCTCAATCCACTTCTAATCTATAAATATCAATGAATTTTTGAAGAATCAAAAAATCAAAGGCATAATGAAAAACAGTACTTGGAGCTACAACTGCAACTGCTTCTGAGAGAAGGGTGAACAAATTTTCCAAGGCCAGACTGTGTCTGGCCAATCCTGCTGCCTTCTGTAATGCAATTACTGGCTTTGAGTACAGGCGAAAAGCGGTGAATATGATTTAGTTGGACTTTGACACTATCTCCACATATATCCTTCCAGCCAAACTGGAGATATGGAGACTGGATGGGTAGATGACAAGAGAGATGGAACACTGGGATGAAAGAACAGCAGTTAGTGGTTAAAAGTCTGAAGTCTTCAGCGATAAGTCATTCTGGTTCTTGAGCAATTTTCACAGTAATTCCTAAACTCATTCTGGTGAAGGAGAATGTTTTGTGATTTGTGTACACTTGAGAGAAACTTTGGCAAATAAAAGAAGATGAATTGTACAGTATGATGGAACTTGATGATCTTGAGGTCCTTTCCAACCCTAACTATTCTATGATTCTATGATTATATGATTCTATGATCTGCTTTCAAGTTGAAGGGAAAAAAAAACTATACTGTGACACCCATTCAGAAATAGTTACCAATCAATCTACCTTCTGCAATTGGCAAGGTGGACACTGCTGCACACTACACTTCACACACCAGTGAGTTTGAATGGTTTGTTCCTCTGTCAAGATTTAATATTAAAATAAACATACCCATGCCCATCTCGTGAGAACCACAGTTCAGTCTGTGATTTAGTTCACAAGTTCTCAGAAGATCAAATAAAATTATCTAAAATAACATATCCTTGAACAGAAACAAGTATTTCATCAGAAGGTAACATAATAATCTATTTCTTGCAGAAACATCTAGAAACAGAAAAAAACAGTCTGCCCATCACATTGATGCTATATGTGCAGGCACCATGCCCATGACAGCACAAGACATTTATCAATTCTTAAATATACACAAGCTTATGAGAAAGTACTTAGTACCTTACTACTGCCTAATGCGATTTAATTTCTATTTATGAATCCCCCATTACACTGTGTGTAGTTGAAATAATATGCAACAAAAGATAAAAACTGAACAGGATCATCCCTTCTCCAAAGTCGTGATGGTTTTTTACTTCCCATATTGCAATCATTTTATGATCACACAAAGTAGCCAAGTTCTCTGCTCAAAATCACCTTCTAACACCCAAGACATAGAGGACTTCAAATAGTGCAAGGATCAACAGTTTTGGATGTGCATCTGGCAGTGGTACTTACAATATTCTGTGTTTTAACTTTGGAGTATGTTCCCCACTTTTCAGAGGCAGAGAGCTGATAAAGCAATTAAATATCTGAAGCACACGTAAGAATTCTTAGGTGGTGCTGTATATCACATGCTAAACTCAGACAGAATAAGCAAACTTAATCAGTTAACAAAACCAGCAGTCACGTATGAAATGCTGTTATGCTTTGAGAACGGCAATTTGGGCTTGTCAATGTATTTAAGTCTATCAGTAAAGATTTTAACCAGTTTTTCCTATTTGGTTTAGAAAGCTATAGACACAAACAAAAACAAAAACCAAAAGAAAGAGAATTGCTCAGTGTTTCCAACAGAACACCCAAAATAAAGTGGTTTTACCTAGTTCTTGGTCTCCCTACTGAACATCCTCACACATGTCTATGGCACTAGCTGGAGACAGACTAGCCCTATAACGGTTGACTCCAAGTGCATATAGTTTTTCCAGGTATAAAATGTATCTCATCTTGCACCATTAGATGAGATGGATCTCAAGACTGATCATCTGTCTTCTCAAGAAAAAAAAAAAAGTAATCAAGTAAGAAAAATCACTGGTGACCCTTTTCATCTTCTATATTGCCCCACACTGTGAACTGGAAGAGATCAAAGGACAGCTTCCACAGTTCAAGCAAATGTCTGAAAAAAGAAGCAACAGACATTCAGTAAGTCTTCAATTAAAGAGTGTGAAAACAGAAACCACTAAGAAGATAAATACTTGATGATTTTAGGAAGCAATATCAAATTCCAAAATTTGGCAGAAATTCTTTGTTCCAGCACTGTGAACAACGTGTGAAGCAGAGGCATTGTTCACTTGTCTTCAGAAAGCTAAAAGATGAAATTGCTTTAAAACAACAGATTAGAAGAAAAAAATGGAAACAAATGTATTTATAGTAAGTATACAACATGTAAAATAATAGCCATGTATGTCATTAAGGAGTACTAAGATCAACCCCAAATACTTACTCTTGCTGCTAAAGAAGTGTTTCATCTGTTCTCCCATCTGTTTCCTTCCTACCCAGGGTATGGCAGACAATATAGAGTTTATGTTTTCTGACTATATATCCAAATTCTATATCCATTACATCACCTGCTCCATTTCAACACATTGCCTTTTATCTACAGAGATGAAAGCAAGTGGTGGGGAATAATCTCAATTTCTAACACATCTTTTTATGCCCATATTTAGTTTAAGAATTCTCCATCCAGTGTTTTATTAAAAGAAAATGAAAAATGCCAATAAAGAAAACTATCAGCTACATAAAAGCAAGGCTTATGTTAACTCTGGGGCATGTGTACCTATACACAGACTCATCGGCTAGGCAATCTGTGTACGACTGACTTTGCATTTTTACGCGTACTTCACCCAGGCATGTATACAACTGTTCATGGAGAATTTATGGTATGTAGAAAGTTACGTTTGTCTCATCACTAATCTTGTAACCCAGTGTGCAGTGATAAGATTAATTCCAAAGGAATGTTCTTTGACTTAAGAGAATATTAAGTACATCAACACTGCTTGACAGCTTTACAGAGTTTTAAAATGAGATCATCTTTCCTGTGCCAGTTTTTTTTGACAACTGACAAATGTTTTAACACTACAAAAGCAAATTACTGAGGAAAAAAAACAACAACCAAACCAAACCAAAACAAAAAAAAAAAACAACCCACCCCAAATAACCTAGGAAAGCCAGGTCATGGAAAAAAATCTTCACAATGCCCAATATTTCTATACTGAAATAGAGCATAAATAAGAGTATCAATTTCCTTTCTGTGGTGGAGCATCTGTAATTTTTCTTCAGCCTTAATACTAGAAACAACCTTCCATTCCCTTCAAATGAATATACTAATAGCATCTGATGTCCTTTGCTAATTTCTCTAAGTACTTCCAAGTGGAAAAGAACATAATAAACATCTGTTACATTATTGAGAAACTGCTTTCTAAGAATTCACTACTGCATATTAACAACATACTAACATTTCTACCAACTGCTATTTGACCATGTTACTAGAACTGAGAGAGTACAGGGGGATTGATAAAAGCTTGAAAGACTAAAACAAATAAATTACCAAAAATGAATCCCACAGTGATTTTGTGCTCGCATGCATGCCTCTGCGTGCTAGACAGGCTGTATGAAATTACTCTCATAAATTGCTTACTTGCGTGCAGGTTTAGTCTAAGTATAAATCATTCATTGGAGCAAAAATCACAAAATCTGTCCAAATCCAAAATGAGTTCTTTAGCTTAAAATGTTTACATAATTATCATTTTTATCTTTTTTAAAAAAAATCTTCTTTATGATGTTTATACAAGACTTGATATGCAAACAACAAATTACCTACTACACCATCACCAACTGAGTCACAGCAGATTTACCACCTACTAAGGAGCACTGAATAATCAACACTAACAGGGAAACATTTTTATTAGACTTGCTGGATTTTAACTTTAGAGTTTCTTCCTGCTTTTTGTTTTAATTTTGAGGAAAAGATGCAGTATTTATGCTTGTCATAGCATTGCTAAAGCTGGTTTTACTCAGTAAGGGAGCAAATAACAGGCTATCAATGTGGAGCAAGTTCATAGTCATGTTCATAACAGTAAATAGCTGTTAACAAGCTTTATGACAAAGGAAGGAGATCTACTGGTTCAAGCTGAACACACAACCCCCTTACTTTTACCTAAGACAGCTTTTCACCAAACTAAGAGAATCCACAGTTCTCAAACCTGACTACAGCCATTTCTCTACCCGTGAAGCTATGCTTCAGCATACATGGTGCTATAAATAAAAACTCTGCCCTGCCATTTAATCCAGCCACTACAGTGTTTGTGTGAGCCAGAGATAATGGAACTCAGACAAAATTTCCAGGTCAGATAATACAGCTTTCTTCCTATTATTTCTTCCCAAAGCTCAATTTCTTACCACCTTTCATTTCTTCATTTTCAGCATATGCACGTGGTACAGACAAGAAAAGTGATAAATGGTAAGGTCTGAAGTCCTGCATTTTTCTTGCTGTGTATTTTTGTTCATATGTAGGTTTGAATTGTAGTAATGAGGGAATAAAGACTGCCAGAAAATATTTTCACTTCACAGAAAACAACCTTTTGGGACATTTCAAGTTTATATATTTTTATTTTTGAAACACACACTACTTTATGTGTTTTTAAATTATTCCAGACTTTTACATCATAGAAAGAAAAATTGAAGTGAATAATTAATATAAAACAGAGGCAAACAGCTGATAGAAGGAAAAAAGATTTTTCCCCATGCAAGTTTAAAAATTTTATCCCATATACACTGCCAGTCCTTTAAAATTGGCCTGGTTTCCAAAGCATTAATTATGTAAACTCATATCAAGCAGCCTGGGGCCATTTATAGATTCACAAAATAATGGCACAACTGCTGGCAGCAGGAAAGAATATTACAATCTGTTACTGCATTATTGAATCATGCTTTTCCTAAGCAGATATCAAGAATAATGCAAAAATTCAGATCTACACAAAAAATGCAGAAATAACCCTATTAAATTAATTCCCTCACACTTTAAGAATCCATTTTGCCATTGAATCTCCAGCTTGAATGGCAGCACTGAATTGCAATCCCTTATTAAGTACAATAGTAACACTCCAGCATTAGCACACTATGCAGATAAATAAATATAAGTAAAATCACATGCAGAGGTTTAGGTACTTCATTATGTGGGGGTTTACTGAAGTGGATTTATTCACATGGAGCCCTGAAGTCTTGACATATTCAAGATAAACAGGATTTGTGAAAAAAAAAAAAAAAAAAAGAAAAAGGGTTACAATTGCCCTAAGAAAACATGGTAGATTCACTTGCCTCATTTATTCCCCCTCCAGAAACACTCTAAAAAATATTAAACCATTATGGAGTGATGGATCTCAGAAACTTGAAAGTATTTTACAAAACAGAGGTAACATTTTGTCTACCAATCTCTGAAAAAGTGCAGCAAATGCTCCCCCCCAGAATAGGAGAAAACTATCTGCCTACTAATAAAAAAGCATTCCCTACCTCCCTGCCTTTACATCTTGTATCTCCTGTAGTCAGTGTCTCAACTCTTTACCAGCATTTTATTCAGCAACTCTGAAGTGAAAATCCTGGGTTGATATAATTAATGTGATCATCCTTACATAACCTTGCCTGGATATCTGCATATTCTAATGATATCACTTAGGTTAAGTGATGAACGCAAAATAATTTAATGCTGGTGACCATAATTGCATTCATAACTCTATCAACAGTAGAAATTCACATGGTGGTTCAAACCTTGACCACCTTTTCCTTCACCTTGACATAACCAACACTGGTTTGCACAAGTGGGGAGATTAAGGATTGATTTGGCCAGAGTATAATGGCATGTGATTGGTAAGTTTTGAGGAACAGCTGTGCTGGGGAAGTTGGCCCAGCCCTTGCCTAAACAAAGGGCACACATGCATGATGTTGCCAGCTATCATTTTCATGAGAACTATCCTCAAAACAAAATAAGACAAATATATTTCAAAAAGCAAACTTGTGTTACATACATGCTGGCCTTTCTTGTAGAAAAGCCAGGTTTTAACTACGAGCATTTGAATTATGGCTGTCAGATGAGTTCAGGTGGCATTTAGCCTGCTTCCAGTTGCCCTTTTCCACTTGGGAGCAAACTACAGACTGGGCTGTTTTGCTAATGGCACCTATTTTAGGATACTGCCTTTCCAGAACCCTAATACCCGCCTCTCTTCACACCAACATTTAATGTGACATTGATGCACAACCCATGCCAATGACTAAGTCTCGGATGATCTCTCGCAAAAGGCAGTAGCCAAGAACACTCCACAACAACAATCTTATACTGCTTATCAACAATTCAGGTCTGCACTTGAATTTCCCGAAGGAAAAGAAATCCACTAGGAGCTGTATGAACAGTTTAGACTATGGCAGGTCACTGCTAGCCATTTTTTCCCCTGGAACACACAGAGCTTTCTGTTTGCACATGCAATGCACAGTACACACCTGGTGAGTCCAAGCACTCCAAAGAAACCTCAGACCCATTAGTCATTCACAGTACCAACAGTCAATAGCTATACAGGCTATACTATCCATGTACAGTAGGTCTGGCCAAAGAGTAGCAGCAGAATTTACCCTGTAGCTCTCCCCTAAGGTAAATTATGTAGCTTGTCTGTTGTAATGGCTAGATACAAAAGATTATATGGAAGATGACTGAAAAATTTCAGAGAGAAATATTTGGGAACATTAAAATTAAAATGAAGAGGCTGAAGGCTATACAGATTACCCAGCAGTGAGATCATTTTAGAGGCGTTCCTATGCTATGGAATGTAATCCTGGCAGAATCCAACATACGTATCATCACCCTGTCACACCACTGCCCGTGCAAGTATAAAAATGGAATTCTGGTATTATAGATTATCTTTGAACTCTGAAGTCTGACACTCAATACTGGGTTTTGATATATTTTTGAGCAATCCTAGGACACAACTGTTTGCATGATTAAATAACTTTGATTAAATGAGCTGCTATAATGGCAACATTCTCATGGGTTGTTTTAATTTTCAGCGAAGAATGAGCCAAATTTGCCATGACATATCTACTGACTGAAATCCTTTGCCACTCTATTATATCAGTTAAAAAGATCCTTTTGAAATTTCTCATAGGACTTTACTGTCATTTTTATGCCATTAAACATAAAATAAGTGTTTCGCACAAATCAAGTAATTTTGCACTACTCTTTCCAGACACTAAAAAAAAAAAAAAGGACTTCAATAACTGGACCTGCTTCATTAGAATGCGTTTTTTAGAGGTTAATGCACTGTGTAATTTGGAAAATAGTTCCCAGAAAGATGTTCCATAAACCGTGGAGAAAGTAACATATAAACCACATGTCATTTCACTCCTTTTGTGATATTTTGATATGCCAGCTTCATTCTATGTTAAAAAATCTCTCCAACTTTCAGGACACTTTTCCCTGTCTTATGATTTCTACCCTGCTATTCTACAGTTACCAAAGGGGTGCTTATGGGGAGCTGAGGGGACAGCACACTAAAGTTTAAAGACTAAGGTTTGGCTGTTACAATATAGCAACTGAGATAGACTGAAATAACTCCATATTGTTTTAACTGCTTGACTCCAGTAAGTGAAAACACATGCAGAGTTTAACCTCTGCCTAGGAAGAAGTATTACATAACACAGCATAGCCAGCAAATTTAGCTGAGAATAAAACTAGCCTATTCCTTTCATAAATGTCAACAAAAGTTTGGAAATATACTGTAAATACAGCATTCACTCTCAAAGGGATGTCAGTTATAATTACCATAAATACAAATCTTAACTAGTAGTTACGTACAGTATTTTCTAACATTCCTGTATACTTACCAAAAAAACTTATTATTTTTCCCACTTATCCCCGCAGTTGACAACTGCAGAAACAATAAAGTTTGGATTTGATTTTCTTACATGAGTCTGTAAATCAGGCTCTTTCACATGGTTCCATGTCTGAACTCTTTTTCCCTAAGAAGGCAGCTACTAGGAATAAGGTGAATTAAGGTTTCCTGAACTCTTCCTGGAAAGCAGAACAGGACAGGCCCGAGTCCTGGAAAGCAGAACAAGGATGGACCCTAAATGCAATCCACCTGATGATTAATGCAAATAGTAGAAACCCACAGAGATCAGAGGGGGGGGGAAGGTGGGGGGGAAGGCGGGAGGGAAGCACAACACCAAAAAAGAAAAAAAAAAAAAGAATAGAAAAGCATTCAGACTCTTAACTGCAAGTTTAGAAGATGATATAAACCCCAAATTCTTCTCCACTCTTACAAAGATAAACAGAACATGAAGATACACAAAAGCTATCAGAAAGAGATTATAGTGAAAAAAGTGCATTTCTAGGTACATCTGGAAAGTCAAGTGGCAAAATCAGAAACGTGAAATGCTGTTACCAAGCACTAAGAATTTGTTCCACAACTGTTGCTTTCAACACTTGTATCAGGTCCAGCTGGAAAGATGCCAGTGAAACAGGGTGTACAATCTAGTGGATTTTGTCCTGTAACATGTTTATTCTTTGCTCTTTCATCTGTCTCTCAGATTCAGAATGGTCTGTTTACCAACTCCTTCTCTAAAGACAAGACTTTTTTGTCTGTCCTCAATTCCTGTCTAGAAAGACAATGATGCATTCTTCAAGGATGGAACATTTCGGTTATGCAGAACCATAAAAAAATAGAGAAAGTATGACAAGTTATAATTCTTACACCTCTGCATTGCAATTGTTGCCACCCCTCATTAAAATATTTCAGGTTTAACAGTGCTGAACTGAAGTATTACACGTTGGATGGCACAAGCATAGTGGCATAATAGAAGAGACAAAAATAAACACAAGACATACAAGTCCCTCTCCCTTCTGATGAAAAAAAAAAAGCTTTAGAAGCTGACATAGTCAAAGGGATAGTAGCTCAAATATTTGATAAAAGACCACCCCTAATCTTACTATCATCTCCTGCCCTGTTCTTCTGTGACTGTTCACAGTCTCCATAGGCCCCAACTACTGAATTTTCTTAGCAGCTGATCCCTCAGAGATTCATGAAACATAACATAACTGGAAAAAGGCACCGTCTCCACAGTAAAACACGATACCCACCAAGCTCCCTTTCTAATTACATTGCCTTTATTTGTATCTGTAAAATTTTAAGGCAGAGAGCCAGAATAATGACACAGCTTGTGACTGCCTCAACACTTGTCATTTACTATAGTAAATGTGACAACTGAAAGCGAGAGGGTGCTCACCTGCATATAGGGCACTACACTAGAACCAGATGCAAGTAAAGACCTATTTTCTATACAAGCAAAATTATTATAATGCAGGATATATAGAAGCAGCATAAAGTTCCCAATGGAAATTTTAACTGGTATTTCCACGATTTTGACTCCTTGATTCATGTTGGTAGTGCTTTGAAATTATTCCCCCAACAGGGCCCTAATTTTTGAAGTCAAAATAATTAAAGAATTGAATTTGTTAATAAAGAACACTCTTTTGAGAACACCAATAACATTTTCTTTGCCATTCTAGTCAAACACACACTTGTGGAAGTGAAAGTATAAAAATACACAGGAAAAGGGAAACTGTGTGTGCTCCAGCCTTCTGAACAGCATATTTGCACACAATCTCTCAGGCTGCTCTGGAAGTTACTGACATTCAAAGGGTGTGCTGGCTCTGCTCCTTTGCAGCTGCAGGAGGCAAGATGTTCTTTCCACCTTGGATCACTGAAAGGAAATCCCAGTCCACAAGACCAGGGATCAGTGTATTCCACCTTCTGGAGAGAAGACTTGAGAGAATTCCAAAGTGCTAGTAAGAAGAGTAAGATTTACATCGATAACCTGTTCACAGAAGTACCTGCACCACAAAAAAAATTTGTCTAGATTGTTCTCCCACAAGTTACGAAATCAATTCCATAGTTCCCCTCAGAGCAGGAGTCATCCTTGGCCTCAGTTACGTAGTTTATGACTTAAAGAACACAGGAATTCACTAGAATTAAAGTTTGCTTAGCAGGGCAGAGTAGCCCTCTCAAAAGAATACTACCACTACATATCCTCATTTTAAAAGTACTTTAAGATACAAATATGCTCTTTTACTTGTGAAAAAAATCTGTACTCCATTTCAAACAAGAGAGTGTTGACAGAAAGACTATCCTCTGAACATTTCCAGGCAACAGCTAGGTACTAATATACTTGCTTTTTCAATGCAGACCAATGTAAACTATAATCTTAGAGGCAGCTGCAAGCAAAAGAATTAGACTGATGTTTCAACAATGCAAAGTGGGAATCTTTAAAAAGCTATTTCACTGAAAACAAATGAAGTTTCCACCTGCAGTTTTCTGCATTTGGCAAACAGAACTTCACTTCTGCAATGTTATTTTAGGACATGAAAAAATTCATCCCAGAGTTACTCCCCTACTGACTGCAGTGGATCAGTAGCTTTGTCTGAATTTCAGTTAACATAAATTTACAGCTACTATTCTATGATAGACAAGCACTAGAGAAGGTCCTCCTTCAAAGTAGGCAATACATAGAATCATAGAACAGTTAGGGTTGGAAAGGACCTTAAGATCATCTAGTTCCAACCCCCCTGCCATGGCCAGGGACACCTCACACTAAACCATGCCACCCAAGGCTCTGTCCAACCCAGCCTTGAACACTGCCAGTGATGGAGCATTCACAAGTTCCCTGGGCAACCCATTCCAGTGCCTCACCACCCTTACAGTAAAGAACTTCATCCTTCTGTCCAATCTAAACTTCCCCTGTTTAAGTTTGAACCTGTTACCCTTGTCAGTCAACTCTAAGTTGATTTTTGTACAAGGTTCCTCTCTGTCCTATGAAAACTGCCATAATAGTTTACTCACAGGCTGCTTTTTTTGGTAAAACTAAGGTTTTACAGTCTGCTTGACTTGAAAAACTGCATATCTGACTACACATTGCCCCACTATGAGCAGTATGCAGAAAACTCCACATTGGCTCCAGAAGAGAAGGTTGAAAGAAAGCCACCTCCAAAAGAACATCACCAGAGGGGTGGGAGGAAGGGGGAATGAAGAAAAAAGTAATCTTAAAAAAAAAAATTAAAATAAAGGTCTCTTGAGGAGCGGTGAGGGGTAAAAAAATCACCTCTTCTCCTGAAAACACTTTCAGGTTCTACATCTATGAACCAGAATCTCCTAGGAAGCCCTTAAAGTACTGATTTCTTAATGAATGTTCTCATAAGGAACTCAATCACAGCTCCCTTTCTAAATGTTACTGGTTTCAGGAGACTGCAGATGTAAAATGCATTATTGTAAAATGCATTATAAAACACAATGGACTCAGGCAAGCACTTCTACAAACTGAGAGCAATAAGTGCAGTACAGAAACAATTGTGAAAGTGCTGTTTTAATGCCAAAGTACTACGATCTAGATACACAAATATTCTTTTCATTTCAACTATGACAATTCTTCCTGAATTAATAAAATACATATAAAATGCCAATGTGACATGGATGACATTAGCAAGGAAAAGAACAGATCCCTGCCAGCTTTGCAAATCTACTGTACTTCCAGACTCCAGCAGAAAGGAATAGTTAAAGAAATATTCACACAGGTTTAGGGGGTGGAAATTTCAATAAATGGATACAACCTAACCTACAAAAGTCAATTCCTACTGAATTGTTAAGGATAGATATAAAGGGAAAGCATAAAAGTTATTTCAAGACAGAGTTGAAATTTTCCAAGAATAACACATGGTGCTTCTAAGTCACATTTTCTTGAAGATCCTACACGACAAACCAGAGCACCGCTGTCTACATCCTTACAAAATCATTAGAAACAGTTACTTTGTTTCATGGTAACTTCACTAAAGTCACAAGATACCTGAAAACATTTGAGCTTGTTTTATTCAAGGACTTTAAAGTTACTCTCTTGTACCAGCACCTTGCCCTGTTGTCTGTTCTTTCATCTCTTCCATTATTTCTTATCATTCTTAACGTGCTGAAAGTAAACTTCCACGCCAAAACACAAGCATTAAGAAAAAAAAAAAGCCCCGCAACAGCAAAACAAACAAAACCCCAGAAAGTTGTCATAGCTACTTGCCTCTTGGGAATTTCTGAGTGTTTCCCAGGTTTAGTGCAATATATCCATAGAAAAGGAGAAAAAACAATCTTGACATCATGGTCACAAACCCAGGCTTGCACTGAGGATGATTCTGATAGGTAACACACAGAAGTACTGCAGCTGCATTTAAGTGAACTGTTCTCTCTGCGGCAAGAGGCAGCAACACTTTGACACGAACTTAGTTTATACAGTGGGAGGAGACAGGATGACATCACTCACTCTCACTGGAAAAGGAGAATTAGCAGTAAAAAAAAAAAAAAAAAAAGGAAAAAAGGATTATCAGGCTCCTCCTACAATAATCTTCTGGGGTTTATTACATGGTCCTTCCACCACTCAGGGTAACATATTACTGCTTTATGATTTAAATTTCACGCAAATAGAACCAGGAATATCAAAACTTCTATTAACTGAAAACTGATGTGAGAGAAATTTTCACTGCTTTATCCAGGAAAGCTGGACTTGAAATACAAAAAAAACCACTCACAGTACTCAGAAAACTGTTTGCTATACTGAACTCAGTATTTCTGCAATCTCGAGATTCTGCTTAAGGTTAGTTTGAGCTAGACATGGCTTTCATCCAGGCAACACAATTACTACTTCCACTTGACATGACATCACAAACATATAAGTATGTGTTCAGTAAAAGATCTGTGTTTGAAAAAAAAAAAACAACGTAATTTTTTCACTTGTATCTGATTTGGCAATTTAAAAATATTTTATATTTTCCCCTTTCATAAAAGTCTGGCGAGACAATGAGCACAGGGCCCATGTGAAAGCAAAAAGGTAATGCATCTCCTTCCAGAGGCTAGATCCTCTCACCAGCCACATAACTGTAGATGAACAAGAAATTCCATTATTCCATTTAAAGCTGTTTCACTCAAATGAGTTGACCAAGCACAGAATTTGGTCCTACCCACAACTGAGAAGGTAGGAATAAAGGGGTGAAACAGAAAAAATAGGTTACAACTGAATAAGGAAGAATTTAGACTTAGTATCTGTAAAATATTCCCAAAGAGGTTACATCTATTCAGTCTGTACTCCCCAACAAACACTAAACCACCATGAAAAACCACATCAACAACCAAACCCAAACATATTCTTTGCTTGTAATATGCAATTTCATACAGGGCTCTGTAAGCAGAGAGAAGTCACAGTATCAGTGCCTGCACTGGGTATAAACAAAATAATTTCAAATAAAAAGTTAATATATTAAAGCATACAGGAGTGTTTCTTAAAAAACAGATTAGTACTTTATTTAAAAGACCCCATGTACTCTATACTTCAGAGACAGCTTCAAAACAGAAGCTGAGTAATGGTCCTAGAGAAAACAACCAAGGAATTTCAAGCTCTTCTAATCAACATGGAGAGTACGCAGCTATAACAAAACAATTTTGACAATGGAAATGTTTTGCAGCCTGATCACACCCTCTTAATTCTGACGTAAGTGAACCTTTTCCTGATTCATTAACTGAAAGCTGGGAATAACAAGTTAGAAGTCAATATTATTGACAGACCACAAAAAATCCCCAAACACTATTACCTCAAGGGTCTTTGGGAGGATTCACATCCTGAATGTGAACACTATGAACAGATACGTGCAACAGGTACAATGTTTAAAAGGCCATACAGTTGGACAGGAGTCTCCCAAAACACTGACCACACATGATGGCAAAAGAGTTTCAAATGACAGAAAGCTGGATGCACAGAGCAAATGTGACATTCTTCTTTTCATGGTGAAATACTGTTTTCAAAAATGCCCCAGAAAGTACACTCTAGTTTTTCCTCTTCAAAAATAGAGATAAGAAATCAATCATTTGAAGGAATAGTCTCTCAGGAGAAGTAATGGCAAAAAAATACTTCTTGGTCACACACAGCTGTCTTTGTAGTACTGTAAAGTGGACTCTTGGTTTGTCTGATGGCAAATTCACTCTCCTTTTAAAAATCACACAAAACCTTTCAGCAAAAATATACAAAGGCCAACTTTATTCAGAAAAATCTCTGTGAAACATAGTAGTCATTTATTAAGAGATAATAATATTCCCATTACTGCTTTCAGAACCACTTGTTTGTCTGCTGCCAGTTACACCTTTCCTCTCCCTCCTGTGCATTTTCCAAACACTTCTTTGGTATACCACAGAGACGTTTAGCCTTCTCCTTGAAACCCTGGCAGACTATCCAGGTCGCTTTCCTTCTGAACATTCCTGTAGAAAACAGCTCTGCTCAGGCCAGTGTTCAAATATCCACATCATGATGCATTTCGCGTTCTGTCTTATCAAGCATATGCTTCATCAGAGGCAATTATGGCTTGATAAGCAGATACAAGTGCAAAGACTCCAAAAAGTTTTAATATAATATTCTCTTACACTTTCCCAATATACTTTCAGCACAGAATCATAGAACCATAGAATAGTTAGGGTTGGAAATGACCTTAAGATCATCTAACTCTGCACTGTCTTTGTCGTCAGTGATTTCATCCACTTCTTTTCTTACAGAACTGCCTTTTCCTAGGAAACTTGTTACATGAATAACGGAAAAACAAATCAGCTTCTGTTTTCCTTCTTCCTAAAGCCTTCTGCTGTTCACTGGATACTGACTACTGCAGTCAAAAACCAGCCATGGGAACAGAGGGAGCTTCTGGGACTTCAAGCACTATCCTGCACTACTGGATGCTTCTGTAATGCTGTTCAGATTTTAGATTTCCCCTTTTGATGAAGGGCCACTCCACAATCTCCATTTAACCAGAGACAGCATTTGGTTTCAGTTCACAGAAATAAAATCCGTACATCACACTTCACAGCAGAAATTATCCAACCCAGAAGTTCCTCAGGTTTCTTTCATCCACTCAAACCTGGAATTATACTACCCATCCTTTGTCCCATCACAGAAGGAAAAGGTGAAACAAAGGAGATTCAGTTAATGATAGCTTTGTGTTTGTATACTTTTACCATAAAAGGTAAGAAAAATGGGGCAAGTGCAGTTCTGAAAAATTTCAGATAAAACTCAAAGGCAAAACCTCTCATATCCCTAAATCCTCCAATTCAGCACCAAACTAATGCTTAAATAACAAAGTCAAGCACTCAAAAGCTTACTTCCTTACCTCAACTTCAACTGAACCTCTCTGGGGTAGATCTCAAAAACAGAGATTCCAACAAGATGCTATCACAGCAAGTCTGGGAGCAGAACTGTGTTTTTCTAGTTCTATTTTAATAATTCTCAGACCAGAAAGTGCAATGGAAACAAGAGTACAGGAAGGCAAATATAATGTCAGAGGGGTGTGGGGGGAGAACAGGACAGAGGGGTTTACATTTTGTTTCCAAATACAAATATGCTTTTGTTGAGATGTGGGCTCAGTTCTAATTCACCTGTCATTCCTGATTATTTTGACAAGCAAAAGCCAAGGTGACTCAACTCCTTGCTGTTCTAATTTAAAGCAGGAAGAATGTGTGAAGCATAATCTTAAAAATCAAAATACTATTTTCACTCTTAAACACATAAAAATGCTCTATGGAGCTCTAAGATACTTGCAGTGCACTTGGTCTGTCATTTTTCACAGCATTGCTGGTTGGTACTGTACCTTTCACCAGTGCTGCCAGTTATTAGAAAAATGCCTTTGGTTTAAAATGTAAATGTTAATAATAATTATCATTCTTTTGCATGTGACTCAGTTATTGGACTCTTTTTTCTTGTAAATGTCAGGGGATCTCCTCTAAAGGCCTTCAGGAAGAGAGAGATGCCAAAGAACATTCTTTCAGATGTGTTGCTTAAAAAAGAAAAGGAAGAAAAAAATAAAATCTTAACTCTACTTTCTGAAAGTCTGCAATTGCTGCTGCTTTCCCACTCTCCTACTGTCAATTTGATGAGCAAACATTTGAACACTCATGCTATCAAAAACACGGGGTCGCATGTTAACCTATTAGTCTAAAGGTAAGGCATATCTCATTTGATACAATAAAAATGACAGACAATGTCAGTGCATTCCAATATCCTGATCCCAAGCTGTTCCAGATCTCCAGATGAATGGAATCAGAGACAATGTGAAAGAAATCAGTCAAATGGATGGCCGGAACAGCTTTTTTTTTGAGACATTTTGTTACATAGTTTGTCACACTGTTCCAGCACTCACACATTTGACACCTGTGATTTCAGACAGTAACATCTTTATTAACAGGCTGTACATCTCACCAAAGTTCTCCTGACTGAACTAGTCTCATCCCTCAGCCTGTCTTCACAGGGCAAGTGAAGACCACCTTGGTTGCCTTTCACTGGGCTTGCTCCAGTTCATTCATGTCTGTCCTGTATTTGGGGGTGTGGTGAGAGAACAATATTAGACACAACCTAAGTATGTGGTCCAGCAAGTGGTGAGTAGCAAGGGACAATTACATTCTCCACCCACTGGCCAAGCTCCTGTTCATAAAGGACACTGCTGACCTGCCTCACTGCTAGGGCCCATTGCTGGCTGCTGTGCAGCCTTTTGCCCACCAAGATCCCCAAGTCCTTTTCAGAGGAGCTGCTCCCCAGCTCATCAAACCCCAGCCTGTATCATTGCAGGGGTTATTCCCACACAGATACAGGACTTTGCAGTTGTCCTTGTTGAATGTCAAGAGATTCCTGTCAGCCTATTCCTCCAGCCTGCCTAGGTCCCTCAAGAATAGCCCTGCCCTCAAGAATATCAAGTGGTCACTTCAATTGTGTGTCACCTGAAAACTTGGAAGAGTCCACACTGTAACCTCCTCCTCCTATAGCAAAAGCCTAGCCTGTCGTTTGAAGCAATACGCAACTACTCAATACTGAATACACTGCCATCTGCAGAAAAATACCTTCATCTTTTCTATTATCAACACATTTGTGCCACATGAGATAATTAACACAGATACAGCCTCGCTATGATTGGATTACTCTGCAACATTCCTCCAAACATGTTCTGTCTATGCCTCCCCTGCCATCATACCTCTAAATACTTATCACTGTCTGTTTAAACAGACTCTGATTAAGCTGAAATGCAGGCAGAGGCAATGAGCAAAACATAGCAATGCATGTGACAAGAATGAGTCTCCAAGACAGTAATTATACAGATCAAAAATATCTTAGTACGTATCAGTTTTCCTGGGATTAAAATGAATTTAGTATATCCTAAATTATTCTGGATTAATTTAAGCACTGGTTCTATCTTAGATAGATTGCTTTGGAAGATAGGCTTCATAACCCAAGCTGTACTAAGCCTCAGCCTTTCAATATTCCATTACAATCTTCCACTGGTGAAGTCAAACTCTCCTGGTCTCTTTCAGTGTCTCTCCACAGTATGCTCGGATTTGTGAAAACACTACAAAATCAAGGTCCAGATTAGAAAACTCAGATGTGAAGTCTGAAGTCTGTTACTGCACACTAGGATAGGATACAGAATGTCTGTTTTTACATTTAGAACATGAATGTAGATGCCAACGGTAATTTTACTGTGAAGAGGTGTCTGTCTTTAGCACAGATCAGCAGGAGAATCCATCTCGGAAGATAAAAATGAAGCATTAATGATTGACTGCTCTGATGTCTGTTAAGTTACAATGTAGCCGATTTGTACATGAATGAATACATCTCTCTGTTACAGATTCAGTTTATTTCAAATCACTGCCGTTCCAACACTCCCCATCAGCGATTCCACTTTTCGGCGCTAGGGTGCATCCTCGAGACAATTTTTAGCCACTCAAGCGCCTTCCACCCTCTGCTGAGCCTAAACCACCCCTCTAATCTGCACAATAATTAATTACACCAAAGTCTTTGAAGAGAGTGGAAAAATAGTTCTCTCCGTGCCTGTCACCTCAATTCAGCACAGCAACCCCCCCCCCAAACAAACAAACAAACAAACAAACACAAAACAAAACAAAAAACCCAAACCAACAAAACATCAAAGGTGAACTCGAAGTTTTGCCTTCCTACAGTTGGGGCACTGAATTAAATGCAACTCCCCATTCCAGGGACAGCAGGTGCAGCCTTGAGCTGTGTTTATTTTCCTCTCCCCTACATCAATCATTCTGACAGAAAGCAAGGGGAGGTCCTAAAAGAAACTAGAGCAAATAGTAAAAAGCAAAACTCTGTTAACTGCCATGAAGAGTAGTGAAGTCATCTCAAAGTTAGGTGGAGGAAGACAACTACATTCTTAGTTTTATTAAAGGATACTTATTTTCTTGGCATAAGAAAATTATTTCTTTGGCTAGGATGTGGAGATCTGGTCAATGCATGCAAAGATAGGAGGGAAATAATTCGTGTTTGCTCCCCTCTCCTTATGAGTCATTTTTGCCTTAAACACATCTTCCAGAAAGTTTTTGGCTGCATTTGGCTATGTTAGTTTAAAATCAACACCAACAGGCTTATCTATTTCAGAATACTGTGCATAACTTTGAAGTGTAACAATTTAAACATGTAAAAGCCACTATAAACTCTACACTTCATTTTAAGCAGATAAAGGCAGCTAATGATCAACCTAACTACATTATTCTGAAGTATATAGCAAAATTATTAAAAATAATTTATAATGTACATATTCATACAGTTAGTTGTCCTAATTATCTGCTGTACACAGGGACAAAAAAAAAAAAAAAAAAAGAAGGTATATTATGTGAAGATTAAACAATTTATTTAAAGTAGAGTAAATCCAAGATTAAAGAATAAACTCTGCATGGAGACATTCTTTCTTTAAAACCAAATTATTTGCATGCTGATCTTAGAGCAAATATTTTACAACTGTAAGTCTAATGAAAGCAACTCTGAAACACTGCAGTCTACATGATAACAAAGCACACTATCTGCAGAGGAAAGGGATTACATTTCACTTCAAAACTGAACATCAACAGCACAGGTAGTTTCCTGTTTCCAGCAGGTAGCTCTCAAATGTCCGAAGATATTTTTTTTTATGTCATAGGATCATAGAATATTTTGGGTTGGAAAGGACCATAAGATCATCTACTTCCAACCCCCCTGCCGTGTGCAGGGACACCTCACACTAGACCATGTCACCCAAGACTCCATCCCACCTTGCCTTGAACACTGCCAGGGATCATAGAATCATAGAATCATAGAATAGTCAGGGTTGGAAAGGACCTCAAGATCATCTAGCTCCAACCCCCCTGCCATGGGCAGGGACACCTCACAATAAACCATAACATCCAAGGCTAAGTCCAACCCAGCCTTGAACACTGCCAGGCATGGAGCATTCACAACTTCCCTGGGCAACCCATTCCAGGGCCTCACCACCCTCACAGTAAAGAATTTCTTCCTCATATCTAATCTAACCTTCCCCTGTTCAAGTTTGAACTCATTACCCCTTGTCCTATCACTACAGTCCCTCATGAAGAGTCCCTCCTCAGCAGCCCTATAGGCCCCCTTCAGATATTGGAAGGCTGCTATGAGGTCTCCACGCAGCCTTCTCTTCTCCAGGCTGAACAGACACAACTTTCTCAGCCTATCTTCATATGGGAGGTGCTTCAGTCCCCTGATCATCCTCGTGGCCCTCCTCTGCACTTGTTCCAACAGATCCATGTCCTTTTTATGTTGAGGACACCAAAACTGCACACAATACTCCAAGTGAGGTCTCACAAGAGCAGAGTAGAGGGGCAGGATCACCTCCCTCGATCTGCCGGTCACGCTCCTTTTGATGCAGCCCAGGATATGGTTGGCCTTCTGGGCTGTGAGCGCACACTGAAGCCGGCTCATGTTCATTTTTTCAGTGACCAACCCCCCCAAGTCCTTCTCTGCAGGGCTGTTCTCAATCTCTTCTCTGCCCAACCTGTAGCTGTGCCTGGGATTGCTCTGACACAGGTGTAGGACCTTGCACTTGGCATGGTTAAACTTCATCAGGCTGGCATCAGCCCACTTCATAAGCGTGTCAAGGTCCCTCTGGATGGCATTCCTTCCCTCCAATGTATCAACCGAACCACACAGCTTGGTGTCATTGGCAAACTTGCTGAGGGCGCACTCAATGCCACTGTCCATGTCACCCACAAAGATGTTGAACAAGACCGGTCCCAACACCGATCCCTGAGGGACACCACTTGTTACTGGTCTCCAGCTGGACATTAAGCCATTGACCACAACTCTCTGTGTGCGGCCATCCAGCCAGTTCTTTATCCACCGAGTGGTCCACCTATCAAATTGGTGTCTCTCCAACTTAGAAAGAAGGATGTCATGTGAGACAGTGTCAGACACTTTACAAAGTCCAGGTAGATGACGGAGCATTTAAATATTTTATGTCATGAACAGAAGAAAAAAATGCATCATACATAACAATCTCGCTTTATATTATTTCAAGAGAGAAGGGAAATTACATCATACTAGTCTAAACCTCGTCGCATGGACCAAATGCCCGCTAGTGGCTACACTGGGTTTACATACACATGTGGACCTAACCTTCCAATTGAGTTTTATCTGAAAATAGTTCCGGTTGTGCAGTCCAAGACATCCCCATGACACCAGCAAAATGTAAGTGGGGGTGATCAGGAGAGTCTCTTTCAAGACATTGTCCTGATCTCAAATAAGGTATGAATGTACAAATGTAAAAAAGAAACCAGACTTCATGTGAAAAGTAAATATCCCTCTAGAGAACAGTCTTTCCATAGTTCATCAATCTAAAATACTATTAACAGCTAAAGAAAATTCCCTTCCACTGAATGAAAAAGTACCACATTAGACTGTACAATGCAAGATAGTTATAACATCAGACATTCTAGAAGAAACCCCATTTGCTCACTGTGTAACATTGTTTAATCCTTTATTATGCAATGATTTCACAAAAAAAATGCGATCATTGTCAGATGTAAAAGCCATATTCCAGGAAAAAAAGCCATATGCCAGGAAAAAGAGTACCTAATTCATCACATAGTATCAGTGAACTCACCAAGTTAAAACTTAACACTTTTTTCTTGACTTTGAATGTCAGTGGACCAAATTCACCAGTTTTCCTTTAAAAAAATTTTAGTGTTTGGGAGACAGTTTGGGAACTGTCTCATAACGCAGAGTGCATGGAAACTGAATTCTGAACTGTCTGCTTTTATAAAAACCTTGTAGTATTTTTAATTTTTTTCCCATATAAAACTGGATTCTGTTTTGTGAAGTAAGATCTGTAGAATGTCTTGACCCTACCTGCTTGTGTCTCGGCATCTTGAAAAACTATCAAGGAACATAAATAGGTATCCAAAGTGCAAGTAGTGCAAAGTTCAACAGCTCAGAGAATCTATAAAAGCTGGGAACTGCGACAGATACATGGACACAATCTGGAAGTACAGCCAGCGGTAATATTACATTTTGGAAGTCTCTTTTTTTGTGCAGGTTGGGGTTTTTTTAAGAGCTGCTGCTACTACTGTTCATCAAATACTATCAGCATCTATGTTTCTATTATGCCTAACACAGGTAAACACACAGAAACATGCACCTGAACTCAGAGCTCATTTCAAAACCATTTCTCTCAAAATCACACTTTCTGTATTTTCAAGCAAGAGAGGTCAACAGTACAGAGCAAAAGAGTTTTGGAACATTCCCGAATTAAACACAAAGTGCCAAATGACCCTCAACTATGAGCTGCTGTTTAGTCACAAGACAAATACATTGCTACTTCAATAACTAGTATTCTGCCAGTTTGCATCAATCATAAAATGTAAGGATATTCTCCAAGACAAGAGATTTCTTCCAGACCATTAATCCTTGGTACCACTGCAGACGAGGTTAACAAGAGCCTGCAGCATCATGTATGTTTTAGTGTATGTTTGACACCTGTCTGCAGTTGCTATCAGTTTATCACAGACATGGATATGAGGAAGAAATTCTTTACTGTCAGGGTGGTGAGGCACTGGAATGGGTTGCCCAGGGAAGTTGAGAATGCTCCATTGCTGGCGGTGTTCAAGGCTGGGTTGGACAGAGCCTTGGGTGGCATGGTTTAGTGTGAGGTGACCCTGGCCATGGCAGGGGGGTTGGAACTAGATGATCTTAAGGTCCTTTCCAACCCTAACTATTCTATGATTCTATGATTCTATACTGACTCATGGATGGTGGCAAATGCCCTGTGGGGGTGCTTGCAGCAATGGAAGCAGAGCAACTGGCAACGCAGAGATAAACCAAATCTGGGCTGCTGCACTGTGGCAAGATATCGTTGCCCGGGTGCAGAATCCACGGGTGAAGGTATGCCATGTAGATGCTCATGTGCCCAAGAGTCGTGCCACTGAGAAACACCAGAACAACCAACAAGTGGGTAAAGCTGCTAAGTTTGAAGTGGCTCAGATGAACTTAGACTGGCAACATAAGTATGAAGTATTTTTGGTCCGGTGGGCCCATGACACTTCAAGCCATCAGGGCAGAGATGCAACATGCAGATGGGCTCGTGATCGAGGGGTGGACTTAACAATGAACACTATTGCCCAGGTTATTCACGAGTGTGAAACATGTGCTGCAATTAAGCAAGTTGAATGGTTAAAGCCTCTTTGGTACGGAGGACGATGGCTGAAGTACAAATATGGGGGGAGGCCTGGCAGATTGGTTATATCACACTCCCACCAACCCTCCAAGGCAAGTGCCATGTGCTTACCATTGTGGAAGCAACCACTGGATGGCTGGAAACATGCGCTGTGCCCCACACCACTGCCCAGAATGCTATCCTGGGCCTTGAAGAATGGATTTCATGGCAACACGGCACCCCAGAGAGAATTGAGTCAGACAATGGGGCTTATTTCTGGAACAGCCTTATAGACATTTGGGCCAAAGAGCATGGCATTGAGTGGCCATATCACATCCCCTACCAGGCACCAGCCTCTAGGAAAACCGAACGGTACAACGGGCTGTTAAAAACTACACTGAGAGCAATGGGTGGTGGGACTCTCAAGGATTGGGATACACATTTACCAAAAGCCACATGGTTGGTCAACACCAGAGGATCTGCCAACAGGGTTGTCCAGCTCAGTCAGAACTTTTACATACTGTAGAAGGGGACAAAGTTCCTGTGGTGCACATAAAGAATTTGCTGGGGAAGACAGTCTGGGTTATTCCTGCTTTAGTAAAGGCAAACCCACTCGTGGGATTGCTTTTGCTCAGGGACACGGATATACTTGGTGAGTAATGCAGGAAGATGGGGAAGTCCGATGTGTACCTCAAGAGGATTTGATTTTACGGGAAAACTGCCAATGAACTCAATTGTATGCTGTTGCCTGCTATGTAGCACTTTTTTATAGTCCACCAACTAGATATCTTCAGATCACCAGCGACTAGCCATGACTTCCCTCCCACCATCATCCCAACAAAAAATGAACTTTGAAGAAACCAGACGAGTTCTGCGGTGAAGGAACGATCAGCATCAGCAGGCAAAGATCCAACACTGCACACAGCCTCTCCTGCTCTGAAAGACTGTTACAAGAGATGGAGCCTGACATCATGGACCGGATGGAACTAACAGCTTTATGGGGATTGGTCCATGCGCTAAGGAATGATCTCGCTCTCTCTCTCTCTGTGGATGTATATGTGCATATATACGAGATAAGAGTGATGGTATATTGAAAACGTGGGATCTGAGCATGATGCGAATGGTATGGAATAAGGGGTGGATACTGTCCTGGGTTCAGCAGTAGCAGTCATTTTTCGTCTTCTTAGTAGCTGGCGCAGTGCTGTGGCTTTGAATTGCAGCCTGGGAACAGCGCTGATAACAGCGATGTTTTCAGTTGCTGCTCCGTAATGTTTAGTCTGACCAAGGACTTTCTGAGCATCATGCTCTCACAGCACTCCATGCCCCGTATATAAACTGGGGGCAGTTCCCCGGAAGGGTTGATTCACTGCTCGAGTCAGGCTGGGTATTCATTGGCAGGTGGTGAGCGTTTGTATTCTCTTCCCTTGTTATTTTCACCTATCATTATTATTATTGGTGGTAGCAGTAGTGGTTTGTGTTATACCTTAGTTACCGGACTGCTCTTATCTCAACTCATGGGAGTTACATTCTTTCGATTCTCCTCCCCATCCCCGTGGGAGCATGAGGGGGAGGAAGCAGGGGAGTGAGAGAGAGACTGCATGGCTGACTATGCTTAAATCACGAGAACTCCAGGAATGGTATAACATGTTACAGACCTACGTTATTCACTTCAATTTTGCTACTGTGGTGAATTACCCCCCAGTCTCGACGACTGGGATCAGTCAATGGAAATAAACTTGTGATCTACTATGCATATATACAAGCACACTTCTTGTAACAAACCTTTCCTGTAAGAGCTGTTTTGTCATCTGTCACCTCCCTTAAAAAATTGCCTTCATTTTATAAAATGAGTCAGTATTTTCAGGGAAAACCCCACAGCACCAGTGGTATCATTAAACGATGCGTAAGCCGTACAAACACAGAGTTAATCTACTGAATTAACTCAATCACTGAATTTGTTGGCACACCCACAGTGAACCAGTGACAAGGAAACATACGCTATAGTGTGGTCCCATAAAAAAGGGAAAAACAGCAGGCAGGAAGAAAGGCAGCTTCTTGGTACTATGAGTGTACGCAAAAACCAGAACTAGCTCAGTAGCTCAGTCTTGTTTCAGAGGCTTTTCTCTTACTTCCCTTCCACCCTCCCCCTTTTTCATTTTTTCTGCTATAGAAGAAATGAGAAAAGTCAAACATGACATGGACTTTAGTTCTCAGAAATTCCTCAGGCATTGGTTATACGTTTCCACAGATGTTAGCTGTTTTCACATGGAAATTACAGTGTCAGACATTATTTTCTCAGAAAAACAGTTTAAAGCTCTTTTGATCAGAAGAGATTTAGCTCAGTTTCATATGAGTCAGGGTGAACAATTTCTAGATGGCCCTCTGGGAACAGCATTTGGATGTGAAAAGACAAAAGCACTTCAAGTAACATGACAATAGAAAAACTGGAGGTATCTCCTGTAGTATGAAAGTAGCGGAAGGGAATGGTGGGAAGAAACGCATGAGGACTATAGGGATTTTCCAGAAGAGCATGTGAGAAAGCAGCCAATAAATTGATAAAGCATAAAACATCACTTATTTCCCAAACAGCATTTAGTCTCTATGGTACAAAAAGGAGTTTTCTAGCTTTAAAAACAACTAACAAAGCTGCCAACTGTTACTCAATGCATAATCAAGCTGGAGTGTGGGAGAGGAGAGAGACAGTAAGAGCTTTCGTCTTCTGCAGCACTGACAGCGAAGTTAAAAGTAAAGTTCTCTCCTGCAGGGCAGTGTATTGCTGGATGAGTATTAAAATCAGTACATAAAAAATGTGCATGAAACAAGTTCCTTGAGATCTTGGTAGCACAATCTTTCAAAGGAAATATTATAAATGGGGTAGAAAGCCAGGGAGTGTCTGTGTTCTAGCTTTTTAGTAACCAGACAAAAGAAACACAATACCTGACTGAATGATGTTACCTACTGTTCATACTAGCACACTTACATCAATGGTGGAAGAAGTTTCTCAACAAATACATTTAAAGGAGGTAATGGTTTGTTATTAACACTGGGCATGCCTGGTTTTGGTCAAATTATTATTCATTATAAATTAGTTTCTGAATTAATCTGAAGAGAGAACTACTGAAAAGTATTTCTTGGATATTTTTAAATGCTATATATTTTTATACAATTTATTCTTTAAAGTCTTTGCATATGGGATTACATCCTTACACATATAAAACCAGACATACGCCATTAAAAGCCTGACACAGCTTTTTTCAAGCAAAAGAACGAATAATCAGATGGCATATTAACTTAAAATGGAGAAAAACTATTCAAAATAACTCAATCTGTCAAAGGTTAACTGATATCCCTTCTCTCCTTTTACAGAAAGGCCTGGTACTATACAAGATCAAAGGAATCCTGATAATGAAGACCAAAACCAGGGACCAAGTACTGCAGAACTCACATGAAGAATGCCTTTTCTTGCAACTCCTAGCAGATCATAACATCATACATTCAAAATTCCGCTTAAACTCTACAAAGTTGAGAGCTGGCCAAAATAAATCTTTACATGCTTTTTGGCAAATCTCCTGATTTGAACAGCACCATCACTTAGTGGAATTTAGCACTCGTCTTATTTGCCACCACCTGGACTCTGATTTTGTACACAAACTCAGCTGTTGCGGTTCAGTATTCAGAATATCACAGACCAGAAAAACCACAATCCTGATCATTACCTTTGAAAAAATATCCTTGTAAAGACACAAAAGATGTGAGGTTTTAAATAAGCATAAGTCCAGTTATAATACAGGCTGCATAAACACAGCAATTGACAGATGTTCCTGCAAGCAGTTTATAGGCCGAAAGCCTCAGTATGTAGTCCCCTCCAGTTCTGCAGGAGGAACATTAAAAAGGACGTCAAAATCTTCCATAGCTAAGGATATATTTATTCAGTGGCTTGCAGCTTTTGAGGGATGAACTTATTCTGCTACTTTGTTTTCAACAACAAGAAAACCATTGATAATGAGCAGTCCACAAATAAAAAATGCAAAAGTAACTTTTTTATCCACCTGATTAGGTGATACCACATTCATCTTTTTTTATTAATCTTCGTTCCTTATCTAAAAGCAAAGGAAAAATTCCTTTTAGACACTAGTGTGTCCCCTACATGCTGTATTTACAGCATTCATTTTATGCTTGCTGTGCTTTATTGACATTATGGCAACAGCAGGTTTGTCCAGCTGTGAAATTTTTGCTACCTTCTTTTTAATACCATGATGAAAAAATCTAGTATAGAGGCTGCATTTCCACAAACTAATACTTAAAATTACCAAACTAAACATTTTAGAATATTGACCTTGCAAGTTGCCAAGAGTCAAAATTATCCGAACAAACTTCAATAAAGATTCTTGTGGTTCAGAACATAATGTTTAATTCCATCTGCCTTCATACAATGAGCAACTGTGTATACAACTATACCTCAAATCCTGTGTTCAGTTCTGGGCCCCTCCCTGCAAGAGAGAAATTGAGGCGCTGGAGTGGGTCGAGGAGGGCAACAAAGCTGGTGAAGGGTCTGGAGCACAAGTGTGATGTGAAACAGCTGAGGGAACTGGGGTGGTTTAGTCTGGAGAAGATAAGGCTTGGAGGGACCTTATTGCTCTCTACAATTATCTGACAAGAAGTTGTAGTAAGGTGTATGTTAATCTTCTCGTAAGTAACAAGTCATAGGGCAAAAGGTAACAGCCTCAGGCTTTGCCAGGGAATGTTTAGATTGGATAGTAGGAAAAATTTCTCCACCAAAAGAGTGATCAGCATTGGAACAGGCTGCCCAGGGAAGGGGAAAGTAAAAAAAACACATGTAGATGAGGCCCTCAGTGGTAAGGCTCAGCGGTGGATTTGGCAGTCCTGGGGTGATAGTTGGACTTGATGATCTTAAAGGTCTTTTCCCAACCTAGCTGATGCTATGACTGTGATTCAAGACCAGATGATAAAAATTCACAGCAGTTCAGCCAGTTTTCAGCTCACCTCACTATACACTTATCTAACCCTTGTCAGGTTGTCTATGAGGATTTCATGTGAGACAGTGTCAAAAGCCTTACTCAAGTTGAAGTAAGCATTCACTACTCTTCACTCATCCACCAAGCTGGTCACCTCATTGTAGAAGGCTATCAGGTTGATTAAGCATGATTTATCCTTTATAAATCCACATTGCATACTCCTAATATTCTCCTTGTCCTTCATAGTCTGGAAACGATTTCCAAGATTACTTCCTCCATTATCTTCTTTTGGACTGAGAGGGGACTGACTAGACCTCTGCTCCCCAGATAGTCCTTCTTGCCCTTCTTGAAGACAGGAGTGGCATTTTCTTTCTTTTAATCATCAGGAACCTCTCCTGATCACCACAGCCTTTCAAAGATATGCAGGAATGGTCTTGCATCTTCATCAGCCAGCTTGCTGGGTTCATCCTGTGAGGCTCCATGGATGTGCATACATTCAGTTTAAGTGTTCCCTAACCCCATTCTCTTCCACTGAGATTAAGTCTTCCTTAGAAAGAAGAAAAAAGGACCACCATTTGGAATTCAAACAGTACCTGTACAGGACCTTGCCACTCAAAAAGCTTGCATTAAAGGCAATTTTAGAAAAATTTAAATTATGTTACTAAATTAATTTAACACAATTAGTATTGGTGTCCAGACAAGAAAGATCACACAAGTTGTACCACTGCTTTTGCCTTTTACTCAAAATTGAAAATGGCTTGCAAAATACAAGAGGAAGGGCTACATGATGAAATTGTCTCGTCTTAGAGACCATATGACTACATAACAACTGTGATATTGTTTATCCATTTTCTGCATAACACTCCTGAAATCCAGTATATATTGTGACTAAGCTAGACAAATGCCAGAAACACTTATATGAGGTTATATGGACACAAGACTCTTATGCAGGCTCCTTACAGGAATTAGAATGATGGGAAAATTTTAAAAACAAAAAATAAAAAGCAGTAATCATCTTGAGGAAACCTGAAAACAAAGGCAGCAAGACAGGGATACTAGACTGCTTGCCAGGAAAAGATTTATTTATTTATACACACCCATTATGACATCAGCTGCTGTGCTGCAAGTCACTATCAACGAGCTTTGAGAACGGTGGTTTTGTCATTGACTGAAATGATTCCAAGCTTTAAAACGTCTTTCTAATGTTAAACTGGTACTCAGTAGCTCTAAAATCCATGCATAAGAAAAACATCAGTTGTAAGTCATGAATTTCATGAAGTTTACAGAGTGGTTCAACCATCTGCAATTTTGTAAGGCAAACATTTTAAATACAAACACCTGCTTTTGTAGGCAGAAACTTGGTACTGCAGAGAAAGACTAGCAGCTATTCTAAGAAAGAAAAGAATGTATGAACAGCAAACATTATGCACTTGTAAAGTAACAACAAATTCTGTGGACAAACCTATCTAGCAGTTAAAAATAATCATTAGAAAAATAACTCATGCTTCTTGGGATTAAATAGCGAGCACTTGCTTAGAAAGAAAACTAAGCTACAAGTACACAGCAGGTATGGCTGTTAGCATTTTCTTCAGAGAATCTTTACACCCAAGTAACAATAGAGAAAGAATAAATGGCAAATATTCAAGACTTTTAAAAGACCTAGGCACGTACTAAAGGGAAGGCAGACAACTAAGTTCTTTGAAAACAAAGTACTAAGATAGTTGCTTGTTTCAAAACACCAGCAAGAAAAACTTATTATTTACTTTAACAGCTGAAAAATCCCCAAATTAAATGTGTGGCTGGGTAGTGCAAGTTACTCTAGTAAGAGTCAAACACAGCACAATCGGCACCCTACATTCCATCTCACTGCCACATCACTATTACTCTCATTTCCTGAAGTCTTCCTCTACCATAAAGTATCAAGTTCATCCCTGCACCCTTTCTAACTTTTCAAATGAAGTTGGAACTGTCACATTTGTGCTGTGAAAGGCAGCACAGTTCTGTTGCTGTTGCCAAACTACGTACGTGTTTACTGGCTGGCTCACTTCTAGGCGTGCCAGGTATCTACTCATCAGACTAAGTAATACAGGTAATTGCTTAGTTCATGCTGATGCCTATTTTTTTTTTGCAAAAGCATTAAATCAGACTCTTTTCGTGGCTTCGTAGCTGCTTACTTTCACATAAGCCACTTATTCAGAGACTACAAAATATTTTTATTTGTGAAGAATAACTAGAAGTGGAAAATCATATACATGTAATGTATATGGACAAATTCTCACATGAATGAGCCTCAACTAATTTTACCCTTCAGCACCAGTTTGTCTTTTAAATAAATGAATCAACCTGAAATAAAATCCCACTGGGAACAGAAATATTTCATCAGTCTTAAATGACTGGGAACAGAGGTTAAAAAAACATAATACAGAAAAATAGACAGGAATTCCATTTGGGAAGTGGAGAAAAGAAAAAAGAGAAAAATATTTTTTAAAAAATGGCACTAGCAGACATGGTGTATTAATTACTCCTGATATATGATTCGGAGAAATCTCCAGGAACTTGCCAACAAATTTTTAAGTTGACAAGCAGGTATTCTTTATTGCGGCACTGGGAGACACAGGGGATCACTCCTCCAAGCGTTTCTCGACGAAGCATCAACCAGGCTGTGATTCTATTGTCCTTAAACATATATATTCATTAGTTTACATACATTACACCATACTTTTAGAGAATGCCTCCCGTATGCACACAAAATTGTGGTAGTGGGCTTTTGGACCCCTGGTGGTTATTTCTTCATCACTTTGTTTTAGGATCGTTGTCATATCAGTAACCACCAGGCGGCTCTGGCAAAGCTTATAGAATCATAGAATAGTTAGGGCTGGAAAGGACCTTAAGATCATCTAGTTCCAACCCCCTTGCCATGAGCAGGGACACCTCACAATAAACCATGCCATCCAAGGCTATGTCCAACCCCACCTTGAACACTGCCAGCAATGAAGCATTCACAACTCCCCTGGGCAACCCATTCCAGGGCCTCACCACCCTCACAGTAAAGAATTTCTTCCTCAGATCCAATCTAAACTTCCCCTGTTTAAGTTTGAACTCATTACCCCTTGTCCTATCACTACTGCCCCTAATGAAGTGTCCCTCCCCAGCATCCCTATAGGCCCCCTTCAAATATTGGAAGGCTGCTATGAGGTCTCCACGCAGCCTTCTCTTCTCCAGGCTGAACAGCCCCAACTTTCTCAGCCTATCTTCATATGGGAGGTGCTCCAGTCCCCTGATCATCCTTGTGGCCCTCCTCTGCACTTGTTCTAACAGTTCCATGTCCTTTTTATGTTGAGGACACCAAAACTGCACACAGTACTCCAAGTGAGGTCCCACAAGAGCAGAGTAAAGGGGCAGGATCACCTCCTTCAACCTGCTGGTCACGCTCCTTTTGATGCAGCCCAGGATATGGTTGGCTTCCTGGGCTGTGAGCGCACACTGAAGCCGGCTCATGCTCATTTTTTCATCTACCAACACCCCCCAAGTACTTCTCCACAGGGCTGTTCTGAATCTCTTCTCTGCCCAACCAGTAGCTGTGCCTGGGATTGCTCCGACCCAGGTGTAGGACCTCGCACTTGTCATGGTTAAACTTCATCAGGCTGGCATCAGCCCACCTCACAAGTAATTTCCTTTTCTCTAGAGCTGCTAACAAAGCCTAACATTCTTGAGGTTACTTATATACAACCCTATTCTTCAATCAACTTCAGACTTCAAAACACCATATTCTTCAGTCAACACCATTCTTTATTCCCCCCTTTTCTTGTCCTATTGCAAATTCTTTTGAAACTGAGTTATCTCATTTTATTTAAAGTTTCCTGAAGTATTTCCCTGTTTCTACTTGATGCTTAATTTTGTTTCTCCATAGTTCATCATGGATCATTTGCAATGCCAAAAGGAGCATTGGACCATTATACACGTAATCACAACCATTCCTATTATTACAAATACAGTAAAAAACAACTGCCTCAACCAGGAGAGATTGGGTACCCATGATGTTAATTTTTCCCAGATTTCCTCAGATCCCCATGAGGTGTTGTCCTGCACCACCTCATGAAATATTTTATCTTGTTTTCACATCTAATCTATTCCAATTTGTCTTAAATGGGATAGGGAGGCCAATTAAAGGAATACCCAGTCTCTCTCCTGATTTAGGTAGCTGAGTACAGATCCAACAATCGCTCCTTTTTAAGACATAAGTAACATTTTGTATCAATCTCAGATATAGATTTTGATTCCATGCTTCTGCACCTATTATTTTACAATTCCAAATTATGATCGATGTAGTCACTCATATGTGTGAATCCTGATGACTTGATACACCATACTTTTTCTCGGTTCTGGTGTTTTTCTGGTTCTGACTCCTTCTTAATTCTTGAGTAATGTATCCAAGCAGGCTGTTCCTTTATCTTCACTGCTATAAGGGTAGTCAGTAATACCTGGTATGGTCCTCTCCACTTCTCTTCTAGGGGATCACCTGCAAAATTCTTAATAAAAACCCAATCTCCTGGCTTAAAAGGATGACTCTCCAGGGGAGACTCGAGGTCGATCCCTCGGCTTTTGGAGTAGGGCATACAGACTATCGGAGGCCAGCTATACCACAACTGAAAAAGAGATACTGGCAGCCTATGAAGGGGTTCAAGCTGCTTCGGAAGTGATTGGCACTGAAGCACAGCTCCTCCTGGCACCAAGGTTGCCCATGCTGGGATGGATGTTCAAAGGCTGGGTCTCCTCTACACATCATGCAACTGATGCTACATGGAGTAAGTGGGCTGCACTAATGACACAAAGAGCTCGAACAGGAAATCCCAGTCGTCCAGGAATTCTAGAAGTCATCATGGACTGGCCAGAGGGCTAAGATTTTGGAATGTTACCAGAGGAGGAGGTGACGCGTGCTGAAGAGGCCCCACCGTATAATGAACTGTCAGAAAGTGAAAAGCAGTATGGCGTGTTTACTGATGGGTCCTGCTGTATTGTGGGAAGGCATCGGAGATGGAAGGCAGCTGTATGGAGTCCTCCAGGACAAGATGCAGAAACTGCTGAAGGAGAGGGTGAATCGAGTCAGTTTGCCAAGGTGAAAGCCGCCCAGCTGGCCTTGGACATTGCTGGACAAAAAAAGTGGCCAGTACTTAATCTCTGGGCCCACTGTAGGAGGGGATCAGGTTCAAGACCATCTTAGGAACCTGAACATACACAAGTCCATGGGACCAGATGAAATCCATCCACAGGTCCTGAAGGAGCTGGCAAATGAAGTTGCTAAGCCACTGTCCATCATATTTGAAAAATCATGGCAGCCAGGTGAAGTCCCCAATGACTGGGAAAAGGGAAATATAACCCCCATTTTCAAGAAGGGGAAAATGGATGAGCCGGGGAACTACAGACCAGTCAGTCTCACCTCTGTGCCTGACAAAATCTTGGAGCGGATTCTCCTGGAAGGCATGCTGAGGCACATGAAAACCAACAAGGTGGTTGGAGACAGCCAGCATGGCTTCACTAAGGGGAAATCCTGCCTGACCAATCTGGTAATGGGTTCAAATTTAAACAGGGGAAGTTTAGATTGGATATGAGGAAGAAATTCTTTACTGTCAGGGTGGTGAGGCACTGGAATGGGTTGCCCAGGGAACTTGTGAATGCTCCATTGCTGGCGGTGTTCAAGGCTGGGTTGGACAGAGCCTTGGGTGGCATGGTTTAGTGTGAGGTGACCCTGGCCATGGCAGGGGGGTTGGAACTAGATGATCTTAAGGTCCTTTCCAACCCTAACTATTCTATGATTCTATGATTCTATACTGACTCATGGATGGTGGCAAATGCCCTGTGGGGGTGCTTGCAGCAATGGAAGCAGAGCAACTGGCAACGCAGAGATAAACCCAATCTGGGCTGCTGCACTGTGGCAAGATATCGTTGCCCGGGTGCAGAATCCGCGGGTGAAGGTATGCCATGTAGATGCTCATGTGCCCAAGAGTCGTGCCACTGAGAAACACCAGAACAACCAACAAGTGGGTAAAGCTGCTAAGTTTGAAGTGGCTCAGATGAACTTAGATTGGCAACATAAGTATGAAGTATTTTTGGTCCGGTGGGCCCATGACACTTCAAGCCATCAGGGCAGAGATGCAACATGCAGATGGGCTCGTGATCGAGGGGTGGACTTAACAATGAACACTATTGCCCAGGTTATTCACGAGTGTGAAACATGTGCTGCAATTAAGCAAGTTGAATGGTTAAAGCCTCTTTGGTACGGAGGACGATGGCTGAAGTACAAATATGGGGGGAGGCCTGGCAGATTGGTTATATCACACTCCCACCAACCCTCCAAGGCGAGTGCCATGTGCTTACCATTGTGGAAGCAACCACTGGATGGCTGGAAACATGCGCTGTGCCCCACACCACTGCCCGGAATGCTATCCTGGGCCTTGAAGAATGGATTTCATGGCAACACGGCACCCCAGAGAGAATTGAGTCAGACAATGGGGCTTATTTCTGGAACAGCCTTATAGACATTTGGGCCAAAGAGCATGGCATTGAGTGGCCATATCACATCCCCTACCAGGCACCAGCCTCTAGGAAAACCGAACGGTACAACGGGCTGTTAAAAACTACACTGAGAGCAATGGGTGGTGGGACTCTCAAGGATTGGGATACACATTTACCAAAAGCCACATGGTTGGTCAACACCAGAGGATCTGCCAACAGGGTTGTCCAGCTCAGTCAGAACTTTTACATACTGTAGAAGGGGACAAAGTTCCTGTGGTGCACATAAAGAATTTGCTGGGGAAGACAGTCTGGGTTATTCCTGCTTTAGTAAAGGCAAACCCACTCGTGGGATTGCTTTTGCTCAGGGACACGGATATACTTGGTGAGTAATGCAGGAAGATGGGGAAGTCCGATGTGTACCTCAAGAGGATTTGATTTTACGGGAAAACTGCCAATGAACTCAATTGTATGCTGTTGCCTCTATGTAGCACTTTTTTATAGTCCACCAACTAGATATCTTCAGATCACCAGCGACTAGCCATGACTTCCCTCCCACCATCATCCCAACAAAAAATGAACTTTGAAGAAACCAGACGAGTTCTGCGGTGAAGGAACGATCAGCATCAGCAGGCAAAGATCCAACACTGCACACAGCCTCTCCTGCTCTGAAAGACTGTTACAAGAGATGGAGCCTGACATCATGGACCGGATGGAACTAACAGCTTTATGGGGATTGGTCCATGCGCTAAGGAATGATCTCGCTCTCTCTCTCTCTGTGGATGTATATGTGCATATATACGAGATAAGAGTGATGGTATATTGAAAACGTGGGATCTGAGCATGATGCGAATGGTATGGAATAAGGGGTGGATACTGTCCTGGGTTCAGCAGTAGCAGTCATTTTTCTCCTTCTTAGTAGCTGGGGCAGAGCTGTGTTTTTGACTTTCAGCCTGGGAGCAGCGTTGATAACAGCGATGTTTGCAGTTGCTGCTCAGTAATGTTTAGTCTGACCAAGGACTTTCTGAGTCTCATGATCTGCCAGGGAGGAGGAGAAGCCAGAAGAAAGCAGAGACAGGACACCTGACCCAAACTAACTGTAGAGGTATTCCATACCACAGCACATCATGCCCAGTATATAAACTGGGGGCAGCTCCCCGGAAGGGTTAGATCACTGCTCGCGTCAGGCTGGGTATTGATCGGCAGGTGGTGTGTGGTCGTATTCTCTTCCCTTGTTATTTCCCTTCTCATTATTATTATTGGTGGTAGCAGCAGTGGTTTTGTGTTATACCTTAGTTACTGGACTGTTCTAATCTCAACCCATGGGAGTTACATTCTTTCGATTCTCTTCCCTTGAAGATGTTCAGGTACTCAAGAGTTTGGCCACTCCGGAACATCAGAACAACGAACAAGTGGATAAAGCTGCTAAGTTTGAAGTGCCTCAGATGAACTTAGATTGGCAACATAAGGGTGAAGTATTTTTGGTCCGGTGGGCCCATGACACTTGAGGCCATCAGGGCAGAGATGCAACATACAGATGGGCTCATGATCGAGGGGTGGTCTTAATAATGGACACTATTGCCCAGTTTATTCATGAGTGTGAAATGTGCTGCAATTAAGCAAGCTGAATGGTTAAAGCTTCTTTGGTATGGAGGACGATGGCTGAAGTACAAATATGTGGAGGCCTGGCAGATAAGTTTTGATCATAAAGCCACAAGATGTTTTCTTAGATGGTCATTTCATTACACATGCTCTTCTTTCTTATCTTAGGCTCAAGTCATTTGGCATTGCAACAGTAAATGTCAGGGAATTTTAGCTTACTGGAAATTATTCTAACAATTCTATTTTTTCATTAAAATACTTAGGGCTAAACATCAAGCTTTTAGCCGCTTGCACAATCCTTTAAACTGTGGCTTACTCATGCACAGTGCATACAATACAAGACATTCATAGCCACCATCATCCTCAAGTGGTACGAAGAGAGTTGTTAACAGCAAGAAAACTCATTTCAGAGCATCTGTTTATCTTCTTGACTCAAAAGAATGCCTCAAATGATTAATGCCTGAAAGCTGAGAAGTTTTTTATTTAAATAAAACCAAAACACACATACACACACACACAAAACCCTAACAAAACACCATAAACTTCTACATAAGGTTATTCAAGGAGAGGTGCCATGCTTGACCTCGTCCTCACCAACAGGGAAGGGCTGGTTGGGAATGTGACACTCCAGGGCAGTCTTGATTGCAGCGATCATGAGGTGGTTGAGTTTGAGATCCTCAGGACAGTGAGAAGAGCATGCAGCAAGCTCTCTGCCCTGGACTTCAAGAGAGCAGACTTTGGCCTTTACAGGAACCTGCTCAGTAAGGTTCCATGGGATACAGCCCTAGAGGGCAGGGGGGCCCAAGACTGTTGGTTGATATTCAAGGATCACCTGCTGCAAGCTCAGGAGTGATGCATCCCAACTAGAAGGAAGTTTAGCAGGAGGGCCAGGAGACCTCCTTGGATGGATAAGGAGCTGCTGAGCAAAATTCGAAGGAAAAAAGAGGCTTATAAAAGGTGGAAGCAAGGTCACGCGGCCTGGGAAGAATACAGGGATGTTGTCCGGGAAGCTAGGGACCAGGTTAGGAAAGCTAAGGCCCACTTAGAATTAAACTTGGCTAGGGATGTTAAGGATAACAGTAGGGATTCTATAGGTACATTGCCAATAAAAGACAGGTTAGGGACACCGTGGGCCCTCTCCAGAAGCTATCAGGAGAACTGGCTACCCTGGATTTGGAGAAGGCTGAGCTTCTTAATGACTTCTTTGCCTCAGTCTTTACCGGCAAATGCTCTGACCACACCACCCAAGTCTTGGAAGGCAGACGCGGGGACGGTGAGGGTGGGGACCCTGGGCCCACTGTGGGGGAGGATCTTGTTCGGGACCACCTTAGGAACCTGAATGTATACAAGTCCATGGGACCAGATGAAATCCATCCGCGGGTCCTGAAGGAGCTGGCAAATGAAGTTGCTAAGCCACTGTCCATCATATTTGAAAAATCATGGCAGTCAGGTGAAGTTCCCAATGACGGGAAAAAGGGAAATATAACCCCCATTTTTAAGAAAGCGAAAATGGATGAGCCAGGGAATTACAGACCAGTCAGTCTCACCTCTGTGCATGGCAAAATCTTGGAGCGGATTCTCCTGGAAGGCATGCTGAGGCACATGAAAACCAACAAGGTGCTTGGGGACAGCCAGCATGGCTTCACTAAGGGGAAATCCTGCCTGACCAATCTGGTGACCTTCTATGAAGGGGCTACGGAACTGATGGACAGGGGCAGAGCAGTTGATGTCATCTACCTGGACTTGTGTAAAGCCTTTGACACTGTCTCACATGACATCCTTGTCTCTAAGTTGGAGAGACATCAATTTGATAGGTGGACCACTCAGTGGATAGAGAACTGGCTGGATGGCCACACACAAAGATTTGTGGTCAATGGCTCAATGTCCAGCTGGAGACCAGTAACGAGGGGTGTACCCCAGGGATCGGTGTTGGGACCGGTCTTGTTCAACATCTTTGTGGGTGACATGGACAGTGGGATTGAGTGCGCCCTCAGCAAGTTTGCCGATGACACCAAGCTGTGTGGTTCGGTTGATACGTTGGAGGGAAGGAATGCCATCCAGAGGGACCTTGACACGCTTGTGAGGTGGGCTGATGCCAACCTGATGAAGTTTAACCATGCCAAGTGCAAGGTCCTACACCTGGGTCGGAGCAATGCCAGGCACAGCTACAGGTTGGGCAGAGAAGAGATTCAGAGCAGCCCTGCGGAGAAGGACTTGGGGGTGTGGGTTGATGAAAAAATGAACATGAGCCGGCAGTGTGCGCTTGCAGCCCAGAAAGCCAACCGTATCCTGGGCTGCATCAAAAGGAGTGTGACCAGCAGGTCGAGGGAGGTGATCCTGCCCCTTTGCTCTGCTCTCGTGAGACCTCACTTGGAGTATTGTGTGCAGTTTTGGTGTCCTCAACATAAAAAGGACATGGAACTGTTAGAACAAGTGCAGAGGAGGGCCACGAGGATGATCAGGGGACTGGAGCACCTCCCATATGAAGATAGGCTAAGAAAATTGGGGCTGTTGAGCCTGGAGAAGAGAAGGCTGCGTGGAGACCTCATAGCAGCCTTCCAATATTTGAAGGGGGCCTATAGGGATGCTGGGGAGGGACTCTTCATTAGGGACTGTGGTGAGAGGACAAGGGGTAATGGGTTTAAACTTAAACAGGGGAAGTTTAGATTGCATATGAGGAAGAAATTCTTTACTGTGAGGGTGGTGAGGTCCTGGAATGGGTTGCCCAGGGAAGTTGTGAATGCTTCATCCCTGGCGGCGTTCAAGGTGGGGTTGGACATAGCCTTGGATGGCATGGTTTAGTGGGAGGTGTCCCTGCCCATGGCAGGGGGTTTGGAACTCGATGATCTTGAGGTCCTTTCCAACCCTAACTATTCTATGATTCTATGATTCTATGATTATTAATTTTTTTCTAGCAAATATCTCTGGCACACCTACCCCTTCTACAAAGCAGATGAAAACCAAGGGAAGAATACTCGATAATGTCCATCTTAATAAATCCTGAAAGAAGCAACAAAAGTAATTACATCATTGGAGAAGCAACAAAAGTAATTATGTAGCTGGAAAGTCCATCCTTCCTTATCTGCTTGAAAGGTACAGGCACTTCACTGATAACACTTTTTAAGTCCAAATACCAAAACAATCTTCATTACATGGACTAAAATACTGCTGAAGCTTGATAAAAAAGCAGAGGATAAGAAAATTCACTTTGTTTTGCTGACATGGCTGCTTGCTTATCTGACCACACTGTCAACAAATCTTGTTTAGTCTAGCATCAAACTCATCTTCTTGCCAGCTTGTACTCAAGCAGTTGACCCAGATGCAATCTAAAAATAGTATTCACTATTAGTCATAACACCCCAAAAAAAAAAAAGTATGTTGAAATGGAAAAAAAAACCCCAAAACATTTCAATAATTAATAGCTGAGTTATATTCAAATAGTTTCCCACCCATATGAAAAAAAAAAAATTAAAAAATCTGTTCAAGTTCAAGCCTACAAAAAGCTGCACTCCTTAAAGAAAATGCTGAAAAGGAACTAGTCATTGACAAGGGCTCACATTTTCACTGCATTCTGTTACTGCAGTTCTGGCGTGCTAAAGGACCTTAACCCATGTGAAGATTTACACAGAGGATAGACTCGCAAAATAAGGAAGATGAAGTTATATGTCCTTAAATAGAAGTGATCACTGAGTCTAGTGTTTCTGTCTCAGAAGCTTGGGCTCCTTTTGGGTGAGCACAGATATGAAGGAGTTTTGCTTCTTTCAAAATTTACTTTCAGGGCTGGTGACTACAAACACTTCAGAAACACATAACCAGTAAGATACTGAGACAACCTCTTCAGAATATATTAAAAAATATGTTTATTTTCTGTTCAATAACAGTGCATGTGCTTTCATAGAATACTTTTAAAGTAAATTGAGTAAATTTATCTGATCTCTGAGTAAAGCAGATTCACAGAAGACAATTTGTAGCCTTTTGCCCACCCAGCTTAGGGATCTGCCGGTTTGCTTCTTATGCTGATTGTTAAGTTGAAAAAACTAACAATTCCACAGCTTTCATATTTCTCAACTAATACATATGACAGAAAAGAAACAGTTTATAATAAATTAACAATTTTTATTATCTATTTACATTCTTTTTGTAAGGTGGAAAAGTATTTTGCTTTGTGAAACTTGCTAGTGCGGCTCATCTAAAGAGATATAGGAAAAATTGCATTAAAAGTCCACAGCAGTGGAACTATATGCATCAATTCAAAACACCACAATTTTATTCTGCCCTTTGCAAAGATAACAGCAGTTGTGTAAATCAGTGCTACTTCCGCACTGAAACATTCATATCCTAGAGAGCAGAGTGCTGGATTCAACTAGTTTTGAAGGAGAACTATACATCCTGACTAGAGACAGTTTTCACACATAAGGTTGTCTGTAGGAACAGTCTAAAAAACTAAAATGAAATGGTAAGCTCTTTGGCCCCAGTACTCAACACAAAGTCAAAATGTTCATGGAGAAATTAAACCATGGAGGAACCACATTTGCCAAAAAAAATGGACACTACTTAACATACAGATTTTACATGCTTATTCAGAAAATTACATTTGTCTTCAAAGATACAGCGTGCAAGAATGATGATGTGTATTTAAAAAATTTCAAATAAATACACTAATTTATCCATGCATATAAAATAAGTATGCCAATAACCACTTTCATAGAGAAACTGATTTCCGTCCAGCTCTAGGCTTGCATCAATAGGGCTTCTCTCCTTTTAGCTTGTCTCAACTTCCAACAGTTTTGTCTGCAGTAACCACTTGTAATAAACTACAGGCACACACATCTAGATATAAACCACAATTTTATGATAAGAATATTGTTTGAATTATTTAATTTGAATTATTAATGCTAATTGCATCTAACTGCACATGGCTATCCTCTCTTTAAATACAGGTAGTAGGACCTCAGCTCTTTTTCCTCATCACTGCTGCAGCAACTGTCATGGCCTACAAATCACAGTGGAGGGTACCCAGAAACTTTTCACACCAGTGCTGTTAGTAGAAAGCTACAAATCTTCATTAATATTTCCTGACAGTACCAACAGCTTCAGTCCTGAACTACTAAGGGTCAATTGCTAGAATAAACCCACGATTCAGAAATTATAACGCTGACAACATAATTCCATTGCTACCCACATGTGAAAAGAAAGAACTTTTTGACAAAGACTAAGTACTTTCCAGAGTAGAAGTCTCATCATTTACTTCCCCCTTTCAATTCCAGTTGAAACTCTTGGTAACTCTAGCAGTTATCAAGCCTGCTATGCTTGGATAACTGCCTGGTGGTTTACTCAGCCTGAGGCAAGCAGAGGTGCCTCAAAGCTCATTCAGATCCACTTGTGATACCATAGTCATTGTTTGTTTTCTACATACTGCACAACTGCCTTTTTCTTCAGTTAATTATTTTAGGGTTTTATGCTTACTGAGTCTTGTTCTCTGTCTTCCTTCAGGTGTTCAGCTAAAGAATAATATATGAAAATAATTTTTTTTCTGCTCTGGCAGACTCAGGTATTTGCTATAGCTCTTGTTCCAAAATGCCCTAATGTGGACAGCGTTTTTACTTGCAGAAGAATACAAGTTTGTGTCACATTCTGCTTAATTAGGCTGAGCATTTTTTCAATGATTTATACTTTTTCCATTACTAAAAGGTTTCAGCAGTCCAAAAGTATCCCTAACCCACCTGTCCTTTAAATAAATATGACCTCAGCAAAAAAAAACAAGTCTGAATCAGGCCCAGATCAAGGGCAAAATATACACCACTTAAAGTCACTTCCTTAAAGAGATGGCAGGACAGAGCAAGTCTTTATTTAAGGGAATATGCCTATACCTCCATTTCTGCTTTCAAGCTTTCTGTTACAATTATATTCTATGATTCTATGATTCTATGATTTTATTTTGAGGGCATACAGGAAAGGTTTCCTCTCATAAATTAAACATTTCCACATTACAAACATTTTACTTTTCACTCTCAAAAACTTTTCATTTCACTCCTGAATAATTTAAAGCAGATGTTACCAAATTCCAAAAAAATGCCAACATGCTCCCCTCCAACTTCTCCCATTATAATTCTCCAGCAAAAACCCAGGTGTGAGGCTTTTGGTAGGTTTTTGCCTTTAGATAAAACACCAGTGAGTGCTGAAAACATCCATAATTCATACAAATAGCTGGCATTTTTGTCTGACTTGGCTCTATCTAGGACTGGGACAGATTCGCTACAAGAAAAAGAAAAGGAACAAAAAACTCTAAGAAGTTTTATTTTCAGGTGTTTCTTTCTGGAGCAAGTGCAAGACCTGTGTTGCTCTGCTGTTTAATGTAAAGGACTCAAAGTCACTACCGCCCTTCACTTTGAACTTCTGAGTATACAATACACTTTTGTTTCTAAGCTGATAATGTGTTTAAGTGATTTACAACAACAAAAAGCAATTGGCAGCTGTGTAAGTGGTTAATTTTTGGTAGTCAAAGCCTCTTTAACTGTTCTGTGAACAAGAGTGAAGTCTTCTAGCCAGAGAGCAGGGAAGTAAAATTGGTGCAGTCTTGAGAGAATTACTAAATTCATAATACGTCAAATCTGAACATTCATATGAATTAATTAAACTATTTATTAGGATTCTAGGAATATATAGGGACTTTTCAATTAATCTGAACACTTTTTGAGAAACACCTTTCACAGTTTTTCTTTAAAACAGATCGCACAAAACCAGCTGAGAACAACATCCCAATCATGCCCAACAGCTAAGCGTTGCTTTAGCTCTGCAATCATGACTCTTCAGGCAGCACCACCTTAGTTCACAGTCAGTACCATGTGCAGTTTCCCAAAGAACTACTACTACAAGCAGAAAAATCACCAATTCCCAGAGGCACGTGCAATGTGCCTCACAGACCACACCCTCACTGACAGAGTACACTGCGTTCACAACTTCCACAAACACTGTCTCCCCTCAGAGCCGGCAGAAATACTAATCCCCAAATAGCCAACACCCACATGAACTTTCAAACTGTCTTTTTAAAAACAGCACATTTACTACTAAGTTTTTACCTTGCCTATTTTAAATGACTAAAAGGAATACTGAATTAAACAAGAATGCAAGAAACATGACAAATGGGAATTACACTAAATGGATTACGAATTTAAATACGTAAGGTAAAGCTGAACACTATTGATATCAAGTGAAAATATTTAATACTTCAATATCTATTTCAACCTGTTTAGTGAATGTTACCTGTAGAAGTCTGTCCATCTTTTTTCCCAAAGGTAAATATCCAGATATGTGTCTCTTCACAGTAGAAGCAAAAAAGCCTGCAAATAGGAACAACATGAGTTGGTTGTATTTTTTATGGGGAAAGAAAGTAATTAATTTATCATATGCATCTACCTGTCCTTCAGCTTGTACTGCTCAAAATACACATACATCAGTTTGTGACAAAAGCAGGCAAACAGCAATGCAATAAAGTGTGCTGATGACCTAGTTACACAAATCAACAAAAAAAAAAAAAAAGGGGGTTGAATGAGTCAAAATCATTACAAAAAAAAGAGTAAACAAAACAAAGAACATGACTGTGCTACTGTATAAGGCCAGCATGTAATTGACACAACTGTGCACAGGTCCGATCCCTACCCCACACCCCAACCTGAATAAAACCGAGGTGGCAGAACCGGCCAAAACTTTTCAGCACGGGAAGCAGGCACTGAAGGTTCTTACACTAGACATATACATCACTAGTGGAATAGAAAAAATGAATGGGAGGCAATTGTTTCCCGTTTTCCCAAACGCAAGGCCAGAAAGCATGAAGTAACAAAGGCAGAAACAGATCATACTATTTGTTTGTTCTTCTGCTCGAAATACTTTTCAATAAACATGTGGGATTCAACCACATAGGATGTATATAGCAGTTTCTCTCTGCCACTCCTCCCATCTTACTCTTTTCCCCTGCACCGGCACACATTCTGGCGTTGTCCTCCCCCCTCGAGGTTGCCTCTGTTGCCTTGTTTGGCCGCTTTGGTTTTTTTCCCCTCCCTCTCCTCTACCTGGCTAGCATGCTCTGACCTTCTTTAAATAGGTTTTTCCAGAAGCATCCCACCGGTGACCACGGGGTCCAGCCGTGCCCCACTGTCAGTCGCAGGAGCCAGCTGTGTCCAGAGAGCACAGACTCCCCAAACTCTCATTCCTCCCCGCTCCTATGTACAAGAGGAAAAATGCAGGCATGTCCCTGGCAGGGGGTTGCCTGCTCCCTAATGAAATGAGAGCTTCGGTTATGGAGTTTCCTAAAGACTGTGGCCTCAAATGATGGATTTCTCATATAATTTCTCCAGAGAATTCATGCTACAGTCCTTCCATACATTTCTTTCTTCCACTCACATCTTTATTTTCAGAAATCTTACAGAAACTTCGTACTGCTGAAGCATGAAAGAAAACCATTGATAGTCAACACACAAGCAAAATACATAGAATCATAGAATCATAGAATAGTAAGGGTTGGAAAGGACCTCAAGATCATCGAGTTCCAACGCCCCCGCCATGGGCAGGGACACCTCCCACTAAACCATGCCATCCAAGGCTATGTCCAACCCCACCTTGAACGCTGCCAGGGATGAAGCATTCACAACTTCCCTGGGCAACCCATTCCAGGGCCCCACCACCCTCACAGTAAAGAATTTCTTCCTCAGATCCAATCTAAACCTCCCCTGTTTAAGTTTAAACCCATTACCCCTTGTCCTCTCACCACAGTCCCTAATCAAGAGTCCCTCCCCAGCATCCCTATAGGCCCCCTTCAGGTATTGGAAGGCTGCTATGAGGTCTCCACGCAGCCGTCTCTTCTCCAGGCTGAACAGCCCCAATTTTCTCAGCCTATCTTCATACGTGCCCATAACAGCTTCATTTCCTTATGAAGCTGTTATAATAATGAAATCATAACAAAAAATATACATTGGTACTCTGTTATCTCGAGTGCTTCAGATCAGTTTTTCTCCACCTGCTGTTCCTCCATACTCCCATCTGTTTTGAATTCAAGCATGCTATGGACCATGATGGTCTTGAATGCACTAAATACATTCTGCTCATATATCCATGTATTAAAACAAAAATCCATGGGGGAGACATGAGTAGATATGAAAAAATTTATTTTTACACATAGCTGTTCTATGTTCACACTTTAATGGCTCCATGTTACATGTCTGCAGTAAAAGACATTCAGAAAAAAATACAGCCAATATACAGAAATAAAATGGGATTGTGAGACACAGAGCTGTGAGTTAGAGGGTCTGAACTATACAAGGTGGGGTTTTACTTTTGTCTTTTGGGGATGGGAAGTGGAATGCAATCCAAAGAAAGATGAAAAGAAAGTCTGAGGGTGTATCAAAGTCTGAGGGTGTATCATTTACCTAAACTAGCAGGAGAGGCTGTGTGCAGTGTTCACACTTGTGAATAACCTGGGCAATAGTGTCCATTGCTAAGTCCACTCCTCCATCATGAGTCCATCTGTATTTTGCATCTCTGCCCTGATGGCCTGAAGTGTCATGGGCCCACCAGGCTCAAAATAGTTCACCCTCCCCTTCAGCAGTTTCTGCAACTTGTTGGGGACTCCATACACCTGCCTTCCATCTCCGACGCTTCCAAAGCCCTGGAGGGGGCCGGTGGACTAGATACTCACCCATACTGTCCCACACACCCTGCCACTCATGACTGTCCAGCCTTGGGGAAAATCTCTTGGTCCTCCTATATCGTCGTCTAACCCTGGACAAGACCCAAACTCGAGTCCGCTTAACTCTCTGGACCAGACAAAATGGTCATGGGTAAAACACACTCTGTATGTGTGCCAACATGCTGATCCCCATCACAATCAGCAGGCAGGTCTCAAGGGTACCCAAAGGCCATTCAAAACTTTCAGAACTCTCAAATGATGATGCTGTACTTGTCCCTGGGGCTGGTGTAGCTGCTGTGCTTGGAGCTGGAGTAGCTGCACTGTCTGCTGCAGTTGGAGTTTGAGTAGCTGCTTGTACTTGGCACTGTGGTTGGTGTAGTTGCTGCGCTTGGAGGTGGAGTAGCTGAGTTATCTGTTGCAGTCAGACTGAGTAGCTGCTGTACTTGTCACTAGAGTGTGTGGGAATGTCTCCCTCATAGGCTTACCACCCGAGGAGGGGAAAAAAGATGTATAATTGCTATACACTTCTATTATATGCCTCCCAAAGTATAGAGGTGGTGACCACACTGGGAACGCAAGCCAGATCAGTTTCATGATCAATGGGTCTGTTGTATTACAGGTCATTACCATAAAGTACAGTGAAACCAGAACCTTAGCCCAAGCCCCCCAGCTGATAAACACTAAGACAGCAAATACAAGCCGTAAGTAAGGTATGACATGTTGGAACTGTGAGATCAAGAGCAACAACTTTGAGAGCCAACAAATCAGCATTGTGACGAGTGACTATTAATCCGAAACAATAAATGCTTATCACAAATACGATTAGACACACTCTGGTCAGATCTGTTGTTATCTCAACCCTTCATGCCCCATGCTGGGTGCCAAAAAGAGCTTTCATGGTTTAAGCCCAGCCGATAATTCAGAACCACGCAGCTGCTCTCTCACTCTGCCCCTCATTCGTCCTCCCTGCTCCCAGAGGGATAAGGAGGAGAATCGAAAGCATGTAACTTCCATGGGTTGAGATAAGAACACTCCAGTAACTAAGGTATAACACAAAACCACTGCTGCTACCACCAATAATAATGATGATAAGGGAAATAACAAGGAAAGAAAATACAACCACTCACCACCTGCCAACCGATACCCAGCCTGACCCAAGCAGTGATCTAACCCTTCTGGGTAACTGCCCCCATTTTATATAGTGAGCATGACATGCTGTGGTATGGAATACCTCTTTGGTTAGTGGTTAATTTGTGTCAGGTGTCCTGTCTCTTCTTCCTTCCGGCTTCCCCTCCTCCCTGGCAGAACATGAGACTCAAAGTCTTTGGTCAGAGTAAACATTACTGAGCAGCAACTAAAAACATTGGTGTTACCAGCGCTGTTCCTAGGCTGAAAGTCAAAAACACAGCACTGCACCAGCTACTAAGAAGGAGAAAAAATGACTGCTACTGCTGAACCCAGGACAGACACCAAGTAAACCATTCTGGCTGCTGGGACATTCAGGTGGTTTCCTATCAGTAAACAAGCTCTACTGAAAGCAAGCAAGACAGTCAAGAAACAACTAAGAAACCCTACTTGGGAATTCAGTTCTTGTCTTGCAGTAATCTGTTTTCCAAAAGATCCAGTACTCAGTGTGGAATTTGGTGCAGGATCAGAGCTTACATGTGGAACAGGGTTAGTCAGGAAATTCACACATTTCCCACAGAAATGCCAAAGCTTCCTTCTTCCTCTGGCACAACTGAAGTTGTAAGGCTGCAGAGGCTCCACAGCCAGGTAACCTGCCATCTCTGAAGCCTGGTGAGCCCGTGAATAGGTTCATGATAGATGGAACAAGCCCAACTCTCTCAGCCTGTTTCCATAGAAGAGGTGCTCCAGCCCTCTGATCACCTTCATGGCCCTCCTATGGACTGATTTGAACATGTCCACATCCCTCTTGTGTTGGAGGCCACAGAGCTGGATGCAGTACTCCAGGTGGGGGGTTCACAAGAGCAGAATAGAGGGGGAGAATCCTCTCCCTCGACCAGCTGGTCATGCTTCATGGTTGGCTTTCTGGGATGCAAGCACACACTGCCAGTTCGTGTTGAGCTTCATCTGGAGAGGGCATGTAGTGATGGGACAAGGGAGAATGGTTTTAAATTGAAAGAAGGTAGATTTAGATTAGACATTGGGAAGAAATTCTTTACTGTGAGGGTGGTCACTGGCACAGGTTGCCCAGAGAAGCTGTGGCTGTCCTATCCCTTGAAGTGGTCAAGGCGAGGTTGGACAGGGGTTTGAGGAATCTGGTCTAGTGGATGGTGTCCCTGCCCATGGCAGGGGGGATGGAACTAGATGTTCTTTAAGGTCCTTTCCAACCCAGGCCTTTCTATGACTCTATGACTCTGTAAACATTTTAAGCAACAATACTGATGATTTCGGTATAAGTTACATTAGAAAACTGGAAAACATTGGTAACTATTTGTTGAATACATGCATGCGTCATTTTGAATTATTCCTTGCTTTTTTGAAGTTAAGGAACTAACTCTATCATCTTTCCTAAAAACACTTTCAGTTTAACAAATATACATTATCAATACAAAATTTTCAAATATTCCTGAGAAATCTTGGATAAGAGATTAGAGTATTACATATCAAAGACGGAATAATAGAATGTAGCTTTAATAAAAGCAATACTTCACAGAAGAGATTCAAAGAAAAGTAGTAACGGAAGCTTAAATATAATGCAGAGCCTACTGTTACCTACACAGGAAGGTCTTTACAGAAGGAGAATACAAGCAAAGCAATTTTTTTATCCCAAAATGAAAAAAAAAACCCTGTTCAATAACCGGAAAAACAATGTGCACCAATAAAAAAAGGGCAGGGTATACTACGTGCTTGTTATAAATGGCAGAGACTTTTTAGAAGACATCACAATTTCTTATTCGCATGCATAGGAAAATCTTACTTGAGACTAGTGACAAGGACACTTGCCAGAAGTGGGACACAAACAGAAGTAATTTTTAATCAGACTGAGATTATGGGCTCATCAAAAATACCTCACCTTATAATTGTTCTTCAAGTCATTAATGAATCATGAAGGTTGCTCATCTATGCAGCAGACACTTCTAAAGAGTAGAATAAAAACTTGAAGGTGCCTACCACTACCTTACACAGTACCTCCTGTCTAAACTTTTATATAAAAATCCTCTTAATTGCATAAAAGGAATTTGATTCTAGAGAACTATACAGTCATCCACTACAGCTTTATTAACAAACAGATTTCACGTGCATAACCTTAGACTGATCAAACTACTAAGAACATGCCAATTCTGTATGTAAATTACTGCTAAGTACTGTTTACTATTCATGACTTACTTACATTTTTATAGACTATCTATTTTGTGACAGCTGGAAGAATCAAGGGAAGAAAAAAACCTCACCTCCTGGGAAAAAAACAAAACAAAACAAACAAACACAACAAAACCAAAAACACCCAAACCAAAATGCAAATGTATTAAAGGATCTAGGGGGCATTCATGAACTAGACAGGAGGCAGACCTCACAGCAATCCATTAAAAATAGAAGAGGAAATGGCAACAGTGTATGACTGTAAAGAGATTTCACATGGAAAATTATCTCTGCTTACTTCTATTTAAACAGGATTTTTTAAATAACAAGGAAAAGAAGAAAAATGTAATACCCTGCTCCCCATCTGAAATACCCAGAAAAATAATATATTTTTAAAATTACTGTTAGGAACTAATAATTGAAGCAGTTTTGCACCTGACAGAAGCTGCCACATTGGTAGCATTTTTATAGTACATTCAGAGCCCTCAAACACAGAAGTCAAGTAGCATGGTAGGATTTTTACAAGGTGCTTGTAAGCATTCTTAGAGGTTAACTGAATTCATTATTTTGTAGATGAGTTTTGTTCCCAACAGTGTTAATTTATACACTCAACCTTCAAGTAATAGTCCTAATAATCTAAAGGCCATATTGCTTCTAATGTCAAAGGTAGTTGGCACCTACAACAAAATGCAGCCTGTGGCTCCCGATTCTTTCTCAGCATCTGGAAACCAGATGCTAACCTCAGAGAAGAATGTAGGCAGAAAAGCAGTGCAGGTCATTTCACACTGGGAGACAGATCTATTTTAATAAAACAGCAATTACTGCAGAGTCTGGAGGCTCTTTCAATCTGACACCACGACCAAAGACCCAAAAGACAAGTTCTTGGAGAACACCAAAGTTGTAAAATAGAGTAGACTATGTCAGACAGAGTGAAAGTATCTGAGGTTCATATCCACATTTTAAAAGGAAGTGAATTCTTGAAGACCTAGGCCATAAAATGAAGGGGGGGAAATATAGTAATCTAATTGCATAGAATATCTACTAATGCTACAAATAATCATTGATTTTTTTTTCTCACAAAATGTACAAATATGCATTCAATCTAAGCAGATGAATCAAAACCAGCTTTTACTTCAGAATATCTAAACCCAAAATAGATTTGTTGTCAATAAATAATGTTTATAAGCATAACATGTGGCCTTACCACAGCAGACAGCACTATCCAAAAAAGCAAAAGTTGGAAATGACACATGAAGTAACAGAAAAACAGAACAAAGGGAAGCCTTGACCCAAAGAAAAATTGAGCATAAGAAAAACAGGGTTAATTTCAACAAAACCAGATACAGAAGTTTCAGGATGATAAGTGGTACAAATGTGAAACTCAACAAGACACCAAAAATAATTATCAGCTGTTGTTTGTATCAGGTAAGGAGAATACATCCACCCATTTCTCTTTTTGAAATTAGGATGAAAATGTTATGTAGTCAAAGAGCAAAACAACTAAGCAGAAATTCCTCTGGAAAAATTTAATCATACCTTTCCTTTCCACCAGAGTCTGTTTTGTATTCATACTTACAGTGACTGGTAAAAGTCGATATCCACAACGATCAGCTTAACCTAGTCTGGAATTCTAAACATATTATTGTTCTCATTATTGCATGGGGTTTGCATTATACAATCTATACAAAGGAATAAGAAAAGCTCAGAAAAGCTGTCTACTCGTAAGAAAAAACATTGCTTTCAACTCTCAAAGTTCTGCTATCCCCAAAGATATTCTTTAATTCACTGATCCAGGATATACACAGATTACATTCCTTCTTTCTACCTTCCTGGTAACACAAGCCTTTGGAAGGTAAAGAAGAAAATTTTCAGTTTGGTTTTATGTGAAGAGACACTTTTAGGAATTCCAAAGTACGGATTGATATATGTAGTCTTCTATAGCTTTTTAATGAGGGATTGCAGCCAATAGAAAACTAAGATAGCAACCTAAACATATTATCTTTTATATTTTACAGGGTTTTTTTTAACTTTATAGGTGATGTTTATTATTGCTGTTTTAGTCTAAAGACTAAAAATTGGTCTGCATACCAAAATATCCTAACAGCTTGCTGGCACCCTCCTCAAAATCTGGGATGGTGCAAAGGGACAATACATGGTCTTCTCAACTCGTGACTGAGATTTATCTGTTCAGTGTACTGTAACTACATAAGCTATCCTGAGCAGTACAAAAATAAACAAAATAACTATCAAAGAGGAGAAAAAAACATGATCCCTGCCACCTATCCTGAGCAGTACAAAAATAAACAAAATAACTATCAAAGAGGAGAAAAAAACATGATCCCTGCCACCTATCATTACAATCCACCAATGCTGATAACTCAGTTCACTTCTAAATTTAAACTTATTACACTTCCTACTTGGAACATACACACTAGCTAAACAGGTTTTTCTACATGTAATTAGCTAAGTCTGCAGGCAACGTCAATGTATTTTATAATAAAGATTTCACTTACCGAATCAGAGAGATAAAATACTCCACTTGACTCATATCTTACTGCAGGAAAGTAAGTCGAAGTGAAGCATTCAAATGTTTGGGTTTTTTTGGTTTGGTTTGATTTGGTTTTATGTTTCTTGGTTGGTTGGTTGGTTTTGGTTTGTTTGGTTGTTTTGTTTTTGATCTTTTTTTTTTTTTTTTTTTTTTGACAGCAGTCCAGACTCTTTAAGTCTAGCTTAAAAAAATAAAAAAAGTACAAAAAACCTAAAACACCAAAAAATAAATACCCCCTTCACTTCTCCCCCCCAAAAAAAAACCAAAAAAACCAACAAAAAATCCCAAAGCCTTCCCCACTGTGCCAAAAGAGATTCTAGACTTGCCAAACCATCTTTTTTGCACTATTACCCACTGAATTTCTACACTGTCCTACTTCAGGATTAAAATAATTCTCAGAAGACAGAAAATGTGCTGTTTAGGCCATTTACGAGCAGCTATAAAACAATATAATAGCTAAACTACAGATAGATCACATATAATCATGTTTCAATACTTGGCCATGCACTTCATTTGGAAGGTCTGTCACACAGGACCGGCGGAATCTGTTGGAGTACATGGATTAGCTTCTTTTTCCATTGATATGTTTTGCTGAATATGACATTTGCGAGAAGATACATATGCATGAAGGTGCACACTTCAGAAGATACAGCAGAGGAGCAAACGCAGAAAGAATAAATGCAGTGTTAATAAAAGCACTTCCAGAATATCTCATCACAGCACTACCTGTTTTTCAGGTGAGCCAAGTTTAAGGCCCAAACCAGTTCACCTCTTGATTACTTAGTAAAAGCTGTCAACAAAGTTAGCAGCACCATTAGAAGTAGTTATTTATGCAGTTTGAAAAACTGCTCTCTGGGAGTAGAAATGGTGCACACAGATATTACATTACACAGATCATGAAATAACCATCAGTTGGCAGTTTTAGATATAAATTGGTATTTGCATGCAGTTGCACATATATTCATTGCTATTACAAGGCTGAATGGGATTTAAACACTCCAAGGTGTAGTAAAGCAAACATTAATAGTTTATAGAAGTTCACCATTATTTGATGAACCAGTAACTGAGGAGGCTGAATTAGTCCAATCTTTTAATTTATAATGCTTAATTGTATGAACATTTCTGTATTCTCCAATAAATGTACTCTCCATATCTATTGATCATACCTCATTTGCTCTCATTAAAATAGATACAGTTAACAATGCATGAATGAACTGATAAGTTATTTTAACATTGTCTCCAAATCAGTGCACAAGAACTTGTGCACAAACACAATAAATAAGGCAACTTTTGTATATGAAAAGGGAAAAACTCCACTATCACTGCCCAGGTTAGCCTGCAAGTCTCTCAAAGGTTAAAGTCATTGAGATCTTCAAGACTCAAGAAGTCTGACCATTGCTGGAACCACATTACACTATATCAGAAGAGTATAGGACAGCCCTATCTGGGATGTAAACTAGATACTATAAAGCCAGCAGCGTGAAAGGAAGCTTGCCATTAGGTGATGAGCTGATAAGTCTCAGCAGCCAGACATTCCACTTTGGACTGATGTTTCATCTTAAGGCTGCTACTTATTCTTTCAGGACTTTTTTCTGTTATTTCACCATGCCAAGGGAACAAAGTTTAGAGCAGTAAAAAATGGCCATCAGGCCTTGGAACCTTGAGTTCTTCCCAAAAGAAACAAGACCTCTATGTTATTTTTTGATTGCTTTTATAATGAAATAACTATGCAACTTTAAAACAATACTCAAATATGTACCTTATAATTAAGAAAGCAAAAGCAAAAGGAGTAAGTTCTTCATTAGTCCAATCAATACTCTAAGGGACTGGCTGTGGTGACAAGGGCAATGTTCAAAACCAGAAAAAGATATGCTATATACATAAATCCCTCTGCCACCAATTCATTCTCCTACCCAAAATATCACAGTATTTCCCAACCACTGTACATCACCATATCATAATTAAATGGAAAATTGATTTATTACCCAAAACTGAGCAATAAGATTGTGAAGATACTGGAAAGCAAGTTGGAAAAACAGAAAAAGATGTCACAGTTTACTCCATTTAGAGCAGGACATTAAAAACTCCAATCTACAAAGCATGACAGATGTTATTATTCCAATGTGGCATTTTTTTAGTGTCAATATCTATCATTTCCTTTGCCACAGTATGGCCCCAATTCTATTATTCATATCTTACAGCCAAAAATATTACAACAGCCATGGTTTCAGTGGCTAGAGTTTCCTGAGGTTGAATAAAGTATTCCAAAATTCACCCTCAAAATCACAGACTTAAATAACACAGAGTCTATAAAATGACAACTTTAAATCCAGCCAAAAGTATCAACCTTTACGAGAAAGAGGCAAAAAATATCTCTGCTTATACCATTTTTTTTTTTCCTTCATTCTTCCTTGTACTTCTAAACCCTGGACAGAAGTTATTCATCAAAATGAACTTTCTTTACTTGCAGCTTTGTCAATGTCTTGCTCAGAGGATAGCAATATACTGCTTTACAGACTGTTTTGCTTGGTTATAAGGGAATCCAAATGTAGGCATAGCTTACATTTGGAGTAAATTTAACTCTGATTATTTAATAAGTAAAGAACACAGAAAACCAAGTCCTTTCTCCTCACAGTTTATGTATTACCCCAAGCATCATATACCATCTGTAGGTGAGAAGTATCAAGGCTGCCACATGTTTGATGTCCAAAAACTTTTTTGCAAGAGACAGCAGTTGGTAAATTCAGCTTGACTGTATTAAAGCCATGAGGGTGTCAACGTGCAGGATATTCTCAGAAGCAAGACAAAGCTCAGTAAATGCATTAAGAAGAATCTTAAGATCATAGAATCATAGAATCATAGAATAGTAAGGGTTGGAAAGGACCTCAAGATCATCGAGTTCCAACCCCCCCGCCATGGGCAGGGACACCTCCCACTAAACCATGCCATCCAAGGCTATGTCCAACCCCACCTTGAACGCCGCCAGGGATGAAGCATCCACAACCTCCCTGGGCAACCCATTCCAGGGCCCCACCACCCTCACAGTGAAGAATTTCTTCCTCAGATCCAATCTAAACCTCCCCTGTTTAAGTTTAAACCCATTACCCCTTGTCCTCTCACCACAGTCCCTAATGAAGAGTCCCTCCCCAGCATCCCTATAGGCCCCCTTCAGGTATTGGAAGGCTGCTATGAGGTCTCCACGCAGCCTTCTCTTCTCCAGGCTGAACAGCCCCAATTTTCTCAGCCTAAGATGACTTGGCTCTTTTACTATCTTCCCTATCAAAAACTGGGACACGCCAAAGACATTAGATTAATCATCTGCACTATATTTGTACAAAATGACTTCCCAGAGAACAGATGTTTTCTGTATTTGGCACAAGGTTTCTCAGCTGAAATGGCCACATTATGCATCAACAGACAAGCTGAAAGTGTTGTTAGAACAGCATAGAAACAAGCAGGGCCCTTAGGTGTTCCTTACCTTTCCTGCTACTAATCTTTACAAGTTTTTTTAGCCTATTGTATTTAAAAAGCAAAGTAAAACAAAGTAAAAGAAATAAACAAAATCCCGAACAATACAACAAAAAAACCCACAAAAACAAAATAAAGTGAAAAAAACAAAATAAAGTAAAAAAAAACAAAACAAGTTAACTGGGCAAGATTTGTTTTCTCAGCAGCTCACAAAGTTAGTTTTCCCATCTCTACTGAGGGTACAAAGCAAAATGTAGACCAGAACTCTCAATAGTCACTACAACAACAGAAAACAATTTCCCCTCCATCACGCAACAGCATGTCTCCATATCAAAATTTCATCATACCACAGGTATGCCACTATGTTGTATTCCTGTTGAAGTGCTTCCTGCAGACACTTCTTATCAGTCACAGATTCTGGAAGCATGCTAAAGGCATTGAAAACCTATTCAGGGTGATCAGAGGGATCTTGCTCTGTTCTGCCACTATACCACACTCTTGAAGAAAGCATTTTACATCATCTTAAGGGTAGCAACAGGTGCATTTGCACAGTTGTTCCTGTGTTACTTCAGCTAATGAAGCAAGATGACAGAAAAAGTAAAATCATTACCAACTTTTCAAAGATTTCCATTAGTTGAATCACTGCTACTGGCTCTGCCTCAAAGCATTGTGCCAAATGTAGAAAGTGACCTAGAAGTTACTGCACCAGAAATATTGTAATGCTGCCCTTACAAAACCTCCCTGCAATGTACACTGTATCAATTGTTCAATTTTAGGGTCATTTTAGAAACATTATAAAACAACTTCAGCTCTTTAAACTAATCCATTATAATGTTGTCTTGAATATTATTAAAAGAAGGCAATTTGACAGTGCTGTGATCATTTTTAGATCCTTGCAATCACCTTCACTAACCTTATCATGTTGTTGCTAATAAATGTAAGTGATCATCTTTTAAATTTCATCCAAGAAAGAAACCACAAATCATTCCGAAACATCACTGATATAATAACTGAATAGACAAATACAGCAGTAATATAATCCTGTGCCATGCCAGTATCAAATATCCCTGTGTTCTGCCAGAATATATGAGCTAGAGAGTTAGCTCTTTTTGCCAAAAAAGAATAAAGAATCTGAATTCTGTTAGTTGAACTAAGGTTGAACTAAGTAAAGCAGTTACATCAAAGAAACACATACATGAAAAAGCTGCAGACTGTCACTAGAGTGGATATAGGATGGAAAACAGATGACTAGTAAACACCAACGAGAACATCAAATATGAAAACTGTCAACCGAGATACCACCTCCTTTCACAGAGTACCAGTCAAAACTGACTATTAACAAACATATCTCTGGTGCCTCTTGCCAACTGAAAAACAAGGAATGGTAGAGCACAACTTGAGTTGTAGCCCAAGAAATTAATTTGCCTGGTGCTTTATGAAAATCATTCCATTCACAAAGTTTCCTGGAGCATGCTCTGGAAAACCCTCGAAAGGTTAAAGATGCTGAATCCTGCCCAACTACATCATTTTACAAACAATAAGATTTCTTTCTACTATATACATACTCAAGCTTATTACACTGTCACCAAAAAGCACTTCATAGTAATTTGCCATGACCTGAGGAGGTCAGAAGAACATATCAGGCTTGATGAGTTTTGCTTGGCTTCAAACCCAGGCACATTCACACACAAAGTACAATTTAACAAGATTCCCATTATGTCAGGAGACCCATGCTATAAATAGATTTAATAAAGTTTTAATCACCTTAGAGCCTTTATTGTTCCTCAATATTAACAACAACGTCTATAGAAATAGCTCTCACATCCCACTAGGAAAATATGCATTTAGGGATATATCTCAGGGATTTTATCATTCTTTATATAGAAAAATCTGCTGGAAAGAAACAGCTGCAGAAATTACAAGAATCAGTCTATCCTGTGTGTGAAGAAGCAGCCCTTCAACAGTTGATTACTTTAAGGTAATCCTTATTATGAAGCCCCAGTATTGTACTTCCTCCACCTGCAAAGGAGTCTTGCTATTACAGTATCGTATTACTTTCAGCTTAACTTTTTAAAATAGGTTGGACTCCCTAGCAATGAAAGCTCATGCAATATTCCTGTTAAAGAACTTACAACAAGATGAAAACATTGTTGATCTTGGATCAAAACCTGTTTTTTCAGAAAAGAGTTTAGGTTTAATTCTCTTAGTGGTATTTGAAACATCAATAATCTCATTTCAAACCACAGTATATAAATTCAAGAAATTTTCCCTCTTGCAGGATCATTACTACTTATGATTTAGGGTGCATATTAAAGCTATTCCAGTCATATTTCCTATTTTGGCTTCCATATTTCACCCTCTTGTATTACAAGCTGTGCTGTAGGGATTTTCCTGTTGTTTTTTTTGTTTTTCTTACTGGAGCTGAGCAAGAAATAGATTCCTTATGTAAAGATGGATAAAAATAATATGCAACGAATAGGCATAGTTGCCTGAAATTGAGAGAAGAAAATAAAGGTCTAAGATGTCTTTTTTATTAAAACTGCATTTTTATGTAATTAATACATGCTCAGAACATTAAACCAGGAAATAGCCTGTATGTACTGAATATTCTGAGTACCACTGTGCATTAATATTGGTTATGTATATTCCAACCACATAATTCTATCCTTACTTTTAATCCAATATTTTCTATTTGTGCTTGCTACCTAAAAACTAACTGTGGTACCTTTCAGTTCCAAGAACCTTGTAAAGAACATATGGACCTCTATGTTCAGCAGCATATAGCTTCTCAGGATACTTCTCACTAACTATTCCAGTTTTGAATTGGTGCTAGCACATCTATGTAAGTTATAAAGTACATCAGAACAAATTATATATTTTCTTTCTCACTCACAGATATTAGGAGCTCCTTTTAAGCTCTATCACTGCCTGACAAGGAAAGAACTATTCACATCAGATTCTGGAATTGGGAAAGAGCAGGGGAGGAAAAAAAACAACAATCCAACCAAAAAGAGGTTGAAGTATATTGCTGCCTTATAGCTTGGGAGCAATGGTACAAGCCTTAACTTCCTTAGATTAAGTTAGAAGATGTGAATTGGACTTTTCACTCCTTTAGCAAAGCAAGACAATCCCCCAGAAGACAGCCTTGTTCTCTGCCTTGTTCTAATGCAGAAACAGCCCAGAAGAGAAACTGTCATTTTTATGGGAAACACAGGACATACCACTTTTTCCTGTCTAAAACAACAGAATGCCTCTTCTCTAAAGCCTTTCAGTCATTGCCCCCACCCCACTGAAAGTTCCTTTCAAGGATGGTGAAAATGGCGAGATCTTAGTTTGAGCTTTTGAGCGGGGTTGAATCAGAATCCATAGATGCAGAAAGGAAAAAAAAAAACAAACTTCTCCTAACAAATATTAAGCTTGCTGTATATAATATGTCTGTTGCACTTGTTCTCCTTTCTCTCTCATCAACCTTGTGGTCTTCTGTTATCAGGTACTATATAGCTACTGACGACCATTAAAATGTCCTAAGTTTTAGAAGCCTGAAGCCTGGGCGCTAGACTTTTCCCTAAATTGAATGCTGTTCTCTGCAATAGAACAATGTTAAAATTCTATGATTCTATGATTCTAAAATATAGAATGTGAAAAGTTATTCAGATTTGGATTCTAGAAGGCCTCTTTTCTGTACTTATACAAACTCTGTTCCATATACATGTCTCCTGGATTATTACTAAGTGGCTCAGCAACATTTTACAGTATTTCTGTAGAGGAAGCTACCACACAACCTATCTCATCATGTCACTAGATATGATCCTCAACAAACTAACCTCAAATTTAGCTGTATTTTGAGTGAGAGGTTGAATCAGATGGCTTCATCAAGGCCACTAGCATAGGTCCATCAAGGTCTAGCATAAGCTATGATATGATTCCGCATCTATACGCAAAAGAGTCAGGAAGGCAGCAGTGGCAATTTCAGAGTACAAATAGTAGTAATAAGTAGTATTAACAGCTGTTCAAGTAAAGCCATGTTCAAACTAGCAATTGTTACTTGCATGCCTCTAGCAGACGAGAGTGTTTCTCATAGATTACAGAACTAGTTTAGGTCATACAGAATCACAGAATTTTGCCTATAAGTAGAAAAACAAGGCCTTGAAAGTTTATTCATCAACTTTCTGCCCACTTTCACAACTGCTAACTATAATGAAGTATTTGGACTGTCATCTTTCTGGAACAGGGAAGTGCGCTTAAGTGTACTATATCTTTTTTCTTTTGTCAGTAGGCAGTTAAATGGAATTTATCAAATGGTTTCGTGTCCCTTCAGATCTTTATCTACAATTAGCAATGCTTATAGTATTTGACCTGCATGACCCAAAGCTAAGAACTATCATACAATATTTGTTCCAGCACTTCTAGCAGTCCAATGTGGAAATGGCAGAGAGAACTCAGAATTAACTGCAAATATTTAAAAGGTTTGATGAGTGACAATTTGTTTAAACCCACCTGTTTCATCAATGTGTTTAGTAACTCATCTGCCCAAACTACCAAATAGAAAAACATGATGTCATCTACCTGGACTTGTGTAAAGCCTTTGACACTGTCTCACATGACATCCTTGTCTCTAAGTTGGAGAGACATCAATTTGATAGGTGGACCACTCGGTGGATAAAGAACTGGCTGGATGGCCACACGCAAAGAGTAGTGCTCAATGGCTCAGTGTCCAGCTGGAGACCAGTAACGAGTGGTGTCCCCCAGGGATCGGTGTTGGGACCGGTCTTGTTCAACATCTTTGTGAGTGACATGGACAGTGGGATTGAGTGCGCCCTCAGCAAGTTTGCCGATGACACCAAGCTGTGTGGTTCGGTTGATACGTTGGAGGGAAGGAATGCCATCCAGAGGGACCTTGACACGCTTGTGAGGTGGGCTGATGCCAACCTAATGAAGTTTAACCATGCTAAATGCAAAGTCCTACACCTGTGTCAGAGCAATGCCAGGCACAGCTACAGATTGGGCGGGGAGGAGATTCAGAGCAGCCCTGTGGAGAAGGACTTGGGGGTGTGGGTCGATGAGAAAATGAACATGAGCCGGCAGTGTGCGCTTGCAGCCCAGAAAGCCAACCGTATCCTGGTCTGCATCAAAAGGAGCGTGACCAGCAGGTCGAGGGAGGTGATCCTGCCCCTTTACTCTGCTCTCATGAGACCTCACTTGGAGTATTGTGTGCAGTTCTGGTGTCCTCAGAATAAAAAGGACATGGAACTGTTAGAACAAGTGCAGAGGAGGGCCACGAGGATGATCAGGGGACTGGAGCACCTCCCATATGAAGATAGGCTGAGAAAATTGGGTCTGTTGAGCCTGGAGAAGAGAAGGCTGCATGGAGACCTCATAGCAGCCTTCCAATACCTGAAGGGGGCCTATAGGGATGCTGGGGAGGGACTCTTCATTAGGGACTGTGGTGAGAGGACAAGAGGTAATGGGTTTAAACTTAAACAGGGGAGGTTTAGATTGGATCTGAGGAAGAAATTCTTTACTGTGAGGGTGGTGGGGCCCTGGAATGGGGTGCCCAGGGAGGTTGTGGATGCTTCATCCCTGGCGGCGTTCAAGGTGGGGGTTGGACATAGCCTTGGATGACATGGTTTAGTGGGAGGTGTCCCTGCCCATGGCGGGGGGGTTGGAACTCGATGATCTTGAGGTCCTTTCCAACCCTTACTATTCTATGATTCTATGATTCATGGTGTTTGTTTTAAAAATTCCTATGAAATATTTAAGGCAAGGGCTTAAGGATTTAATCTATTCACAAAGATTACAATGCTATAAACAAAAAAACATTTGTATCCAGCATGACTTCTTCAGTAGCTGATAGTCTAAGTCTCTGTTTATAAGCAATTTTTTTAGGAAGTATGTCTCCTCAAATTCAATTGCACACTTTACTTCCATTATGGTTGTCCTAACATTCCCCAGAAACCAACATACGTAACAATACTGAAGTAAAGAGCAACCTAGATTTAATGGCATGAGTTCAAGTTTGCTTATTAACTAGATTTTGAGTGTTTTATTTAAACAGAGTCGTTTTATATGATTACGGTATATACTAGACAGCATTCACCACAGCTGTCAACTTTATTAGGTACACAAGGCTATTAAACAGTGAGTTCAGTTCTGACTTTAAAACTGTGTTTTCCACAGGACAAAATAACTTCTCAAGATTGTCACAAAAAGGATAAACAGAAACGAAAAGGAAAAAAACACACCCATACCAACTTCTTCATTAAAAAAAGTGCTATGTGCACTTCAATAACTAAGTACACAAATTCAAAGTGAAAATAATGTGGATCATGTTCATTCAGTATCCTATTGTTAAAGAGTCAAAAGCACACTGGGAAAACCCAACATCCCTTAGGATGCTGACTCAAATGTAAAGACATGAATGAAGGAACTGATGAGTAGAATACATAGCAACAACTAAACCAATAAACAGCAGCTGTTTTACAGGAAAGTAAAACTTTAATACACCTAACACTAAATTGCAGCCATTCATGCATGGCACTTACCCCAGTTAGTCATCCCTTCTGCATAAAGAGCATTTTTCAGAAAACGGGCAGGGCAGTGACCCCTTCAGCTGTTCAGACTGCAATGGAATAGGAGCCATGGGAAACTAACAAAAGCACATAATTCCAGATGACACCATTCAATGATCACTGCCCTAGACTTCAAGAGAGCAGACTTTGGCCTTTACAGGAACCTGCTCAGTAAGGTTCCATGGGATAAAGCCCAAGAGGGCAGGGGGGCCCAAGACTGTTGGTTGACATTCAAGGATCACCTGCTGCAAGCTCAGGAGCGATGCATCCCAACTAGAAGGAAGTTTAGCAGGAGGGCCAGGAGACCTCCTTGGATGGATAAGGAGCTGCTGAGCAAAATTCGAAGGAAAAAAGAGGCTTATAAAAGGTGGAAGCAAGGTCAAGCGGCCTGGGAAGAATACAGGGATGTTGTCCGGGAAGCTAGGGACCAGGTTAGGAAAGCTAAGGCCCACTTAGAATTAAACTTGGCTAGGGATGTTAAGGATAACAGGAAGGGATTCTATAGGTACATTGCAAATAAAAGGCAGGCTAGGGACAACATGGGCCCTCTCCAGAAGCTATTGGGAGAACTGGCTACCCTGGATTTAGGGAAGGCTGAGCTTCTTAATGACTTCTTTGCCTCAGTCTTTACCGGCAAATGCTCTGACCACACCACCAAAGTCTTGGAAGGCAGACGCAGGGACAGTGAGAATAAAGACCCTGGGCCCACTGTAGGAGAGGATCTAGTTCAAAACCATCTTAGGAACCTGAATGCATACAAGTCCATAGGACCAGATGAAATCCATCCGCGGGTCCTGAAGGAGCTGCCAAATGAAGTTGCTAAGCCACTGTCCATCATATTTGAAAAATCATGGCAGTCAGGTGAAGTTCCCAACGACTGGAAAAAGGGAAATATAACCCCCATTTTTAAGAAAGCGAAAATGGATGAGCCAGGGAATTACAGACCAGTCAGTCTCACCTCTGTGCCTGGCAAAATCTTGGAGCGGATTCTCCTGGAAGGCATGTTGAGGCACATGAAAACCAACAAGGTGGTTGGTGACATCCAGCATGGCTTCACTAAGGGGAAATCCTGCCTGACCAATCTGGTGGCCTTCTATGAAGGGGCTACAGAACTGATAGACAGAGGTAGAGCAGTTGATGTCATCTACCTGGACTTGTGTAAAGCCTTTGACACTGTCTCCCATGACATCCTTCTCTCTAAGTTGGAGAGACATCAATTTGATAGATGGACCACTCAGTGGATAAGGAACTGGCTGGATAGCTGCATGCAGAGCGTTGTGGTCAATGGCTCAATGTCCAGCTGGAGACCAGTAACGAGTGGTGTCCCCCAGGGATCGGTGTTGGGACCGGTCTTGTTCAACATCTTTGTGGGTGACATGGACAGTGGGATTGAGTGCGCCCTCAGCAAGTTTGCCGATGACACCAAGCTGTGTGGTTCGGTTGATATGCTGGAGGGAAAGAATGCCATCCAGAGGGACCTTGACACGCTTGTGAGGTGGGCTGATGCCAACCTGATGAAGTTTAACCATGCCAAGTGCAAGGTCCTACACCTGGGTCGAAGCAATGCCAGGCACAGCTACAGGTTGGGCAGGGAAGAGACTCAGAGCAGCCCTGATGTTACGTATTACAGACAATCCATTATCAAGATAAGTTGAGTAAATGTTGGCATACTCTACCAAATGGAGAACACACACCACTGAGTTCAGCAGTTCTGTCAAATTTCCTTACAAGAACAGTATACAAACAGGAAAGAACAGCACATTCTGCTCTTTCCCTTCACCAGCCAGAATAGCAAAAAAGCTCTCTTAGGACCAGAATCTCTCACTTTTCATGCCAAATCCTTTCAATTCTTTTAAGGTCTGTCATACATTCATTTTATACTGCTGCTCTTTTTTTTCTATTATATTAATTTTATCTCATACTCCAGGAAACAGTTGTCTTGGGTCCTCACAGTATAACAAGATCAAGTTTTGTATTTATAGTTTAGTTTTACAAGTTTTGCCAGACAAACAATTTTTGAGGCCAAACACAGACACTAAAACAGTAATATCAGAGAGATTTTACAGACTCTTTACAAATATTGCTATCCCCACATGCAATCATTGATGAGTTTAATTCTCATTAGGTAGAATAGTAACCTGGAGCACAACATGTATTCAATTAGAACTTAAACTACAGTCAGCGTTAGGACTACCAATACGAACACTCAGGTAACTCTTCCGCTAAGAAAAGGATTCAGGAAATACATTTTTCTGAAAAACACAACTGTTTTGGTCTTCCCGCACCCTTTGGTATCTGCGAATTAATAGTATTATACTCACAGTGCTCATACAGGAAACGGTTTATTGGTACATGCATAAGTAAAACCACTTAAGATTCTGCATTCTGTGATGTGATCAGTGGCTTTAAAGCAATTCGTTTGTGATAGAAAAATGTACATCAGATCATACAGAATTGGCATGAGGAAGGCTGGATCTAAGAAAGCAGCATGATCATACAAGCTTTTATAAGCAAGCTTCTCTCAGAAATGCCATGAAAATTTCAGAGAATAGTGAGGCACACAGTTAATATTAAACTGCAGAAAATAATCTTGAATATTCAAACAATAATTTTCAAATAATTTAACAGGATGTTATCTACTGTTCCTTATATGGTGGCAGCTGATGAATCAGATTAATCTCTGTTGAAGCAGCCTCTCTAGAGTATGCAGCTCTGCATTGATGCTTTTCTGGTCACTCCTTCCAATTTATCATTTTTGCAGTTTTAAAAAGAAAGCCCAGCACATTCCAACAACCATCATAGCATTAGCAAGAATATTACAGGTCACTGCAGCTGTGCCAGTCATCCAATGTTCTTGTTTTTTCTTTCCAGTCTCTCTGAATGACATTTCCAGTAAAATCTCACACAGAGAAAAATGGAGCTCATCAGACAAGTCATATGTGCCTCTTTCACAATTCTGAAATTGTTCTGTCCGTGACTAATGCAGAAAACACTAAGTCTGCATCACTGAAGTGATAAGGTAATTTTTCAGTCTAAACTGAATATATGGTCTGTAGTACTTAAAAGATGCAGTCAGCAAAATAAAATCCAGACAAGTTTCCTTGGTGGAATTTATCTAAGAAACTACCTTCATAAAATATACTTGAAAATAACCCATACCCATAATAACTAAAGACAGATCACGTTCCTATGTTTCAGTTATGGCGGGCATGACCTTATTCTAGAAAAAAAAAAAAAACAAAAAGGAAAAAGTTTGAATAGTTCTCATCAAAGCTTTCTCAACGTTGCACTGACTAAAAAGAAGCCTTATTCATATACAAATATTATTTTTGTTAGACTGTTGGTACAAAACAAATGCCATCTTTAAGGCCTAACATTATCAATAAAGTGTCACATATTAAGTCAGGTCCTGTAACTACTATTAGTTGACACTTCTCATTCTGAGTTGATTCAAATCAATTTTAGCTATGGCGTTACTTTTAAAAATCTCTGCTGCATGCAGAAAGACACACTAAATGGCAGCCTTCAAAAGCCACCATGGCTGTACTGTAACTGCATTTCTATTGGTAATTTTTTAGAGCTGTTGCCTAATATCAGCCTATGGATATTTGGGTGATAACATGATATATAGGCCTATGCAGTCTGCTAAAGGGAAAAGCTAGGGAGTTTCCTTCTCTCTATTTTCTCTATATAATTAAGTACAGAAAGCCAGCCTACACTTCTGATTTAAGCCTTCTGCCAGTTTCTGGTATTTACATTAAAGAAAAAAAGTTTTACTGCGCGGTGTAATTTATCATGCCTCCACAAAATCCCTGCTAAGCAATATGCACTTTTGCAGTCCCAAGATAACAAAAGGGCTACAAAATTTCATTACATTATGGAGTACAGATCCTCAACCTTTTTCTCCCTAAACTCAGACCCTAATTCAGAAAGGCTTTAGATGTTTTGCAAAAACATATTTTATCCTCATTAACAAATGTCTCAAAAACTGGTTTCAGGTCATTTTCAGGAGTGGTTCTGGTCAGTGGAGAGTTGTTGTAATCAATAAATCATAGAATCATAGAATCATAGAATAGTAAGGGTTGGAAAGGACCTCAAGATCATCGAGTTCCAACCCCCCCGCCATGGGCAGGGACACCTCCCACTAAACCATGCCATCCAAGGCTATGTCCAACCCCACCTTGAACGCCGCCAGGGATGAAGCATCCACAACCTCCCTGGGCACCCCATTCCAGGGCCCCACCACCCTCACAGTAAAGAATTTCTTCCTCAGATCCAATCTAAACTTCCCCTGTTTAAGTTTAAACCCATTACCCCTTGTCCTCTCACCACAGTCCCTAATGAAGAGTCCCTCCCCAGCATCCCTATAGGCCCCCTTCAGATACTGGAAGGCTGCTATGAGGTCTCCACGCAGCCTTCTCTTCTCCAGGCTGAACAGACCCAATTTTCTCAGCCTATCTTCATACGAGAGGTGCTCCAGTCCCCTGATCATCCTCGTGGCCCTCCTCTGCACTTGTTCTAACAGTTCCATGTCCTTTTTATTCTGAGGACACCAGAACTGCACACAATACTCCAAGTGAGGTCTCACGAGAGCACCTCCCTCGACCTGCTGGTCACGCTCCTTTTGATGCAGCCCAGGATACGGTTGGCTTTCTGGGCTTCAAGCGCACACTGCCGGCTCATGTTCATTTTTTCATCAACCCACACCCCCAAGTCCTTCTCCGCAGGGCTGCTCTGAATCTCCTCCCCACCCAATCTGTAGCTGTGCCTGGCATTGCTTCGACCCAGGTGTAGGACCTTGCACTTGGCATGGTTAAACTTCATTAGGTTGGCATCAGCCCACCTCACAAGCGTGTCTAGGTCCCTCTGGATGGCATTCCTTCCCTCCAATGTATCAACCGAACCACACAGCTTGGTGTCATCGGCAAACTTGCTGAGGGCGCACTCAATCCCACTGTCCATGTCACCCACAAAGATGTTGAACAAGACCGGTCCCAACACCGATCCCTGAGGGACACCACTCGTTACTGGTCTCCAGCTGGACATTGAGCCATTGAGCACTACTCTTTGCGTGTGGCCATCCAGCCAGTTCTTTATCCACCGAGTGGTCCACCTATCAAATTGATGTCTCTCCAACTTAGAGACAAGGATGTCATGGGAGACAGTGTCAAAGGCTTTACACAAGTCCAGGTAGATGACATCAACCGCTCTGCCCCTGTCCATCAGTTCCGTAGCCCCTTCATAGAAGGTCACCAGATTGGTCAGGCATCAATTTTCACCTTTGAGCTGGAGACACTTTTCTGCCACAGTGCAGCTCAGACACCTGTATTTTAACTTATGCCACAACCCTACTCACATTCCAGCTCTCGATTTTTCTATTAAAACTATATTAGTGTATTCTATTCACAAAGCAGGATTACCTTTCCTCCAGGCTCCAGCACAACTACTACGAGACTAGGTGATTCTACCATCAATGGTCCGTTTCACCATGGCATTAGTTTCATGTCACCTAGAAAATGATAGCACTCAGGAAAGAAGACTTCAATCTATTACGCTTTCAACCTTAAAATTTTTTCACTAAGAATATTCACAGATCTTGTGGCCCTGGGTGTTCAGCCTCACACAGACCCAAATGTAGGCTCCTACAACTCCTACCTCATGCCTTCCTGGTCTATAAGCACACTAGGATTGCTGGTATGCCAGTGACCCTTATTTTAAATAGTATTTCCAGCATAAAATGTGTAATATAAGTGTGTTTGTTATGTAATGTTAAATTAGGGCAATGAAGACTGAAAGCTCTCACAGTACCTGATCTAAACCCCTGTGAAACACTACTCAACTCTTTACCAGAGACTCAGATATAGTCCTCCTGCTATTTTCATTGAAGTGGTAACACACAAGCAACATCATCCAGACAGTAGCCTCCAAGTGCCTTGTCTCCCTCTGAGTAGTTGAACCCAGAAGCTGGTCACTTCAGATAACTGTTTTTTTCAGTTTTGTCATGAAAAATAAAATGAACAACATGACAGCAACAGCTTACCTTTCTTTTTCATTAAAACTACTCTGTACCAACATAAAAAACATAAAAAAACAAACCCACATAAAACTCACAGCCTTCTCACACTTAATGTGTGGGTATGTGTGACACGAACCACGGAGAAGATCAGTGGCTGCCCTCATGGCCTGAGAGGGCAGGCAGCTGCAAACGCTGTGCCTGCAGGGTAGGGGAGTGGATGGGGTCGGTGGCTGTGGAGAGGCAGACAAGGTGGCCATTTCCAAAGCGAGCAGGGACACACACAGTGTGGCTGCAGCTTACACTGCCGAAGGGAGCTGGTGCGCTCTGTAGGGCCACTTGCCTTCGTAAAATATGAAGACCATGCTATCAGACTCAGTTCTGAAACAAGTTTTCCTCTGTCTGCCATATTTTTGTCTGAGCTTTTCTCTATTAAGTGATCGCCCACTGCCCCACCGCCATCTTGCTCATCCACAGGGAGCGCCACTTTCCCTTCTGCCTTTGGCCTATGTCTGTGGCCATTCCCAATTCAACTTTCCATCAGGCAGGCCTGGGCTTTTTTTATTCTCCCGACACTTTTGACAGACATCTACCTTACAGTTTGAACAGGCTTGGGTGTAGTTAATAAATATAAGAACCAAGGCGAGCTTTTTATCATGTTGTGTAACTGATGTCCCTCAGCTCATACCTGGCTGCTGGAAGGACTCCATCTGACAGCCTGCATTTGTTTTGAGATGTGTATGTCTGTGAAGTGGCAGGTACTATCGCTGGTATTCTTTAGGCACCATGGGGAGAAGAAAGAGAAACACTCATTAACCAGGTGGCAGGAAGTGGGGTTTTATGTGGTGATGCAAGATGGCTGCATCAGCATATGCTGGGAAGGAGGTGATCATGGTGCACAGGTGAGTGCAGGGCATGTTGGTGCTGGTTTTTCATCCTTAGGGGAGTAATACTTACTTTTCTGATTGATACAATATTTTTCTGGTTTCAGGATTTCCAACTGTTCCCCAGTCTTTCTCTTGTAGAAACAGGGGAAAGTGAACTCAGTTTGGAAAATGGGTGAGGAGTTGCATTTTTTCTATGTTGTATATCATGTTATACAGTATAACTATGGATACTGGTTTCTGTTGATGTTATAATTCCAACAGAAAAGTATTTTTGAGTATTGCATCAGTAGTGGCTTATGATATGCTTGGGAAATTCTGTACGTACTTGTTTTATTCCATATAGCTGAGTATTATTTATATTAAACTTCCTGAATTTCCCTTACTTTGAAATACTTTTTTACTTTCTGCTTCAAGTGGCAAAAAGCCAAACTGTTTTACTTCTTGTAGTTGCTGTTCTCTGCATTCTTTTTAAGAGGAAAGGTAATTTCCATTATGTTCCTTGTGGATGGAAACAAGGCTGAGTTTGAGATCTGAGCACATTGCTTAACAGCTGCTTGGGGTGGAAAACCCAACTATATTGTATGAGAGGTGAAGGGAGACGAAGGGAGAAAGAAAAACAAAAAGAAAGAATAAAAACAGAGATAGGGATAGAGGGAGACTTATCATACTGCTAGAGTGTGGTTTGGGGAAGGAGAAACAAAACTGAGACCAGGTATTGTAAGGAGAGTTAAGTGACAAACAGAAAGATGTGCCCTATGTGCCACCTCATAGCGGAGTTGCTTTCTCATCACCTGCTTGAGAGGCCTCTTTTCTTTTTAAGGTGTATTTGCAGGCTGTATTTGAAATTTGAATGCATACATGTGCTTTTATGGTTGAAATGTAAAAGCATATTCTCATTGTACATATAAAAAAGAAACTATATAGACTTTTTTAAGGCTCTTATTTTTCTTTTCCACCTGAATGCTACAATTTCTAATGCCTTCCTGTAAAATATTAATCCATTTTATAAAATGCAGGTCCAATAGAAACTTCTATGAGAGTCTTTGAAAATAGGCTGTTACTTTACGATATAGATTGCAAATCTCAGTTGGAAGACTAGTTCTTTGTTTGAATGCCTGAACAGGTAGTGTTTAAAAAAGTTGAATATATTGCTGTTTATATATCTCACAGTGTTTGGAGAGTCTGACTTCAGCCTTATGCAGGTCATTGGCATACCTGAGCTATTTTTTATGCTTTTCTTTACTTTAGACATACAGAGTTTAAAGAGTGATTGAGGGTTTAAGAATCTTTACGAAAGTGTAGAGAATAAAGAGCACATTATTCTTTTTCTAAATATTAATAGTATCTTTTATTCATATTCAAATTATTTAGAGTATTTTATGCATTTTAAAATAGGTAAATATCTAAAAATAAAATTTTGCTACAGATATTTTAAAATAATGTATTTAAATTTTATATTAAAATCAGTTTTATTCTAGCAGCTTATGTGGAGAGTTAACGGTCTAAAATTTTATGACAATTCACAATATGTAAAACCCTTTCTAGTTGATTTCTGTAATGGAAATTAAGATCATATGGAAGTAATCAAGATTTTATTTGGTTACTGTAGAGGTAAGGTGAAAGACTTGTGCTGTTCTATAGAAATAATTTCCAGCGCATTTAAAAGCTCCAGTGGCAATGTCTAAATTACAGGAAATTCTATTCAGTATCCCATGTGGTATGGCCTCTGCCAAAAGAACTCCAGGCACAAATTGATAATTATATTCTAGGACCAGTTCGGTATTTCTATACCACCAGATTACAGTATCATTATTTTGCTTATAATTATTACCTTACCCAGTAAAAAGTAATGAATTTCCTGGCTTTATGTTGCTATCCTATTATATTGTAACAAGTTGCTTCTGACCAGCGGCAAAGGAAGGTGCATGAGAGTTTCCATGCTGAGCTTAGCACTATGGTCAGGAAAAAGTCCAGCCTGAACTCCTGAAAGCCAGCCACACTTTCAGAGAAGTTAAAGCAAATAGCAGATTTGTGCTTTTAAATATCAAAACACTTATCTCTGCGGGTTTGGTGGGGTTTTTCTTTTTTGGTTTTCTCTCTTTTTTTTTTGTTTTGTTTTATTTCTTTTTGGTTTTTTGTTTGTTTGGTTGGTTTGGTTTGGGGGTTTTTTTTTTGTTTTTTTTTTTTTACTACTGTTTTGGTTTCTTACCTGAGCTGTAGATCACATATTCTTGAACATGTCTTTTCTTTTATGTATCTCTTTCTGCTATATTTGTTTCAAACTGGCAAACCAATTAATGCATGGTTGTCTGGTACAGTATAAGGGCCTTTGCTCTTGCACATACCGAGTTAAATTCTGCATATGCAGCTCTTTGAGATCCCAAAATCTTATGATGCAAACTTAATAACCTTTCTGCCTATAGCATAACATTTATAATTAGCCACATTGTGCTTACTGTATATAGTTTTTGTCCACTGGGAAGAGCAAACCTGGATGTCATTTGCAATCTTCAGAATACGAGGAATACTTCATAAATGTGCTTTGCCTGCCAAATGTTAGAATTTTTCACATGCATTATGTTTTCAAAAAAATACAGAATTTACTACAATACTGTAATATCACTGCAATTTTGAAATGGCATTTAGTATTAATAAAAAAACTGTGTTTTATCGGAAGCTTCACAACTGTCTACATTGCCTGAATGTTAATACTTACACTGGCAGGAGCAAGCAATGCACAAATTTGCAAATTGTAGATGATTTATGGTGAATGAAATACATTTTAGAGCAGAACAGTTAATGAAATCTATGTTTTGGATTTGTTATGAGTGAACTTATAGCTATTTTGTTGAAAAGATTATTATAAAGTTTTTCAGCTATGAATCAAAACTACAGACAAACAATATAACAGAGCTTGCAGTTATCTATAAATGATGATTCATTGTGTATGGGCTCAAGTAACCAGTTTTGTATTTCTTTGAACTTGCTCCTGTGCAGACTAAAAGGAATTCCCAAATGGGTGCAAGCAGTTAAAACGTCCCATAAGGAAAAATGGGCTATGTGGCTTAACCACTCCAGCAATGAAGCTAATGCCTTTATGTGCAATTCTGAGTGAATTTCAGGGCTAAGCATTTTCAGAGGGATACTTATGCAGTTTCAGAGAGATATGCATGCAGATGTACACATACGGCCTACAGAGCTTGAATATATCTACCCACTGTATGTCTGAGAGCTAGCTGGATGCTTGAGTGTGAAAGTTTGCTCATTACCTGCCAAACTTGATGGTAAAACTCCAAAGCAAGAGTTGATTTGAGACCAGTCTTGCTTTGCTGTGACTTTCAGCATGCCACTAATCTGTTGCTTTTTCCCTCATATATGAGGAAACCATCACCATTGTAAATGGGCTCTGGCATATCTCTGTAGCATCCTGCTGGATGCTTTTTCCTTCTACTTTATTGTATGGTGGATAAGCCTTTTCATTTGCATCGTGGTTTTCAACCAGTTTGTTACATGAGTTAGTTTGTATTACAGTTCTGTTAGGGGATAAACCTTAGCCCATCTAATTCAGTGCGGGTTTTAGGAGGCCTCTTTTGCTGACATAAATGCTTATGTTTGCCCTGTTTCTTCACTGTGATTTTACTGCTGAATAGTGTTTCATTTAAAAAATAATCTGATATGACAGTGAGGTAATTGTTATAGTATATTACTTTTCTGTGTCATGACATGATGAACAATTCCCGTAATGTCTTACAGTAAATCTACAGGCTTTCTTAAATTAGTAATGCCTTGCTATAATCCTGAAGAATCCTGAGAGCACCAAAACCAGAAGTATGTCTTTATAAGCATCATTTATTTTCTAAAGTGTTCTATTAGATTCTTTCTCTTGATCTAGAAGATGCATTTATTTCATGGAAAAAAACATTGTGATTAGTTATCATTCCAAGTTATGTTCTGATTTTAAATAGATAAAAATACGACCTGGGAAATAACATAAACTTCTAAGAAGTTAGGCTTCTTAATTATTTTTTTTTCCCCTCTGTTTCCTTGGTTTTAGGAATCCACACATCCAAGCTACCCCCAGATAGGTTTGGCAGAGAATGATGAAGAGATTAAATGCTAGTTTGATCTGAATAGTTTTCTGGCCCTACAATTGTAAATGAACATTGAGTTGAAGAGTCCTCTGTCTCTCTGTTTGTTGTGTCCATTTAGATCTTTGTGTGAAGGAAACAGACTATGATAATGGCTTAGGAGATTTATGGAAAGCTGTGTAACTTCAAAGGCAATTTAAAAAAAAAATAGTCAGTTTCAGAAAGTCAAACAACAATGTTTACCCAGAAGTGTTTGGAAGTACAATCCTTGTGTGATGAACTGTTAACCACCAGTAGAGGCAACTGAGGACATTTACTTGAGAAGGGCATATTGTCACTCAGTGAAAACAAGTATCTTTGTTGCAAAGCAGTCGGTAGTGCAGCAAGACTCTTGTGGTTTCCAAAGTAATATTCACAGAGTCATAGCAAGTCTGGTCAAAGAAATCTGAAAAATTGTATATTTTCTCTTCTTACAAAGCAGTGACATAATGACATACTCAAGATACATGCTCACCCTTAATGCTGCATGGAAATCCAGATGAAGCAAAAACTGGGGATTAGTTTCTGTTCTTCATGAATAAGGTCTTATATTAATAGTTCTATAGCCAATTGAATTGGTGTGAGATAAGAAAGAAAGGAACAGAAGGGAAGAAACCTGCAAAAAGTCCCTTTGCCAGTATTAAAATGAGGGAGCAATACTGGCCCTTAAAGCCTGGGGTAAATATCCTAAAGAAAAACACATTTATTTTATTCTGTTTCAAATATTTCAGGAACATACTTGTGTATTGTATTAAAGAGAATACTTCAAACTCAGTCCAAATACAGTAAAATACAGAAGCTTAGTCAGTATTGTTGGAGACAGCTATCTTTAAAGACATATAAAGACAAATATGGTTAATAATTTTCTTTGTAAAATTACATTGTGCTAGTAAGTTTATATTCAAAAATTGAAAGACCTAGGTCTAGGGCTTTTGAATAATTCACCATCATTGATTTTGCTGTTACCATTTCCCTGTGCTCTTGCATATCTCATCAGCATTGCCTTGTTTTACATAACAACAGCTTTTTCCTGTTGGGCAAAACCCAACAGAACTCTATTCAACTTCTGCCTTACTTCACAGATATTACCCCTGGAGAACTGATTTTTGTATTTCATAGAAACATAGAATCATAGAACAGTTAGGGTTGGAAAGGACCTCAAGATAATCTAGTTCCAACCCCCCTGCCATGAGCAGGGACACCTCACACTAAACCATGCTATCCAAGGCTATGCCCAGCCCCGCCTTGAACACCGCCAGCAATGGGGCATTCACAACTTCCCTGGGCAACCCATTCCAGGGCCTCACCACCCTCACAGTAAAGAATTTCTTCCTCAGATCCAATCTAAACCTCCCCTGTTTAAGTTTGAATCCATTATCCCTTGTCCTGTCACTACAGTCCCTAATGAAGAGTCCCTCCTCAGCAGCCCTATAGGCCCCCTTTAGATACTGGAAGGCTGCTATGAGGTCTCCACGCAGCCTTCTCTTCTCCAGGCTCAACAGCCCCAACTTTCTCAGCCTATCTTCATATGGGAGGTGCTCCAGTCCCCTGATCATCCTCGTGGCCCTCCTCTGGACTTATTCAAACAGTTCCATATCCTTTTTATGTTGAGGACACCAGAACTGCACACAATACTCCAAGTGAGGTCTCACGAGAGCAGAGTAGAGGGGCAGGATCACCTCCCTCGACCTGCTGGTCACACTTCTTTTGATGCAGCCCAGGATACGGTTGGCTTTCTGGGCTGCAAGCGCACACTGCCGGCTCATGTTCATTTTTACATCAACCCACACCCCCAAGTCCTTCTCCGCAGGGCTGCTCTCAATCTCTTCTCTGCCCAACCTGTAGCTGTGCCTGGCATTGCTCTGACACAGGTGTAGGACCTTGCACTTGTCATGGTTAAACTTCATCAGGTTGGCATCGGCCCACCTCACAAGCGTGTCTAGGTCCCTCTGGATGGCATTCTTTCCCTCCAACATATCAACCGAACCACACAGCTTGGTGTCATCGGCAAACTTGCTGAGGGCGCACTCAATCCCACTGTCCATGTCACTCACAAAGGTGTTGAACAAGACCGGTCCCAACACCAATCCCTGAGGGACACCCCTCGTTACCGGTCTCCAGCTGGACATTGAGCCACTGAGCGCTACTCTTTGCGTGTGGCCATCCAGCCAGTTCCTTATCCACCGAGTGGTCCACCTATCAAATTGATGTCTCTCCAACTTAGAGACAAGGATGTCATGTGAGACAGTGTCGAAAGGTTTGCCCAAGTCCAGGTAGATGACATCAACTGCTCTGCCCCTGTCCATCAGTTCCGTAGCCCCATCATAGAAGGCCACCAGATTGGTCAGGCAGGATTTCCCCTTAGTGAAGCCATGCTGGCTGCCACCAACCACCTTGTTGGTTTTCATGTGCCTCAGCATGCCTTCCAGGAGAATCTGCTCCAAGATTTTGTCAGGCACAGAGGTGAGACTGACTGGTCTGTAATTCCCTGGCTCATCCATTTTCCCCTTCTTGAAAATGGGGGTTATATTTCCCTTTTTCCAGTCGTCGGGAACTTCACCTGACTGCCATGATTTTTCAAATATGAGGGACAGTGGCTTAGCAACTTCATTTGGCAGCTCCTTCAGTACCCATATTTAATTATGTTTATATTCTAGTCTTACTGTCTTTTTCTCTACAGCAGGTAGTATTGAAATAAGTTAGTTGAATTGCATGTGTGTAATAAAGCAGAATCCAGCTTTGTGCTATAGACCCAGCAGTTGTTCTCTGTCTACCTAATAACAGCTTCCTGGGCAGTTACAGCATTTGGCTGTCTTTCGTCACCTGGACCTTTTGCTCTGTCAGCTTAAGGTCCGAGTGTCAGGACGTAGGTCTTGGTATTGTAAGGAGTAGATCATGCATGTAAATGCATACCTTCTTATGAAGAACTAGTTTACAGTTGGTGTGATGACTGTATCTGCTGGCCATACATAGTGTATCTGTCATTATTCTTGTATTTGAAACCTTACCTAAAATGAGGAACAAAGAATTATTTGAAGTTTACTTACCAGTACTTATTCTTGGCACACGATTTTGTTACCTATAACTAGACTTCTTGAAGTTTCATAAATCTTCTTTATTTTCTAAACTAATGCTCTGACACTGTAATAATGATGCCTAGCACCAGTTTTGGCTAACAATTGTGATACAGAATTTGGACAAATTAATATTAAGTCAGTTCAGAACTACTGAATTCAGATTGTTCCTGGAGGTAAGCTTTGCTTCCTTACTGACTTGCCCCACTGGCATCAGATTACCATTTAAATTTCAGATATAATTAGGAAAGACATTATTGTCAGTTCTTCCCAATTTCATTGCTTTTCAGCCTCATAGCAAACTTCCAATCCAAACTTGCTCAAAGTAGTAGAATCCTTGGTTTACAATTGAGTTCAATATTCTGCTTATGAGAGAAAATAACAAACTTGTAATAAGTTTGTTGGGTTTTTTTTCCCTTACCTTCAGTGTTGCCAATACATTGTGTGTGCTTTTACTTCATGCACTTCCTTTAATAAAAGAGTTAATGAAATATAAAAATATAACAGTCTTAATTCTTTGATGAATTTGGAAGAAGCAAGTCACGCATGCCTGTGATGGTTAGCAAAGATGGGTATGATTCATTTCAACTTTCGCTTCTCTTAGGGTCTTCTTCTTACTTTTATTCTTCTTTTACTTAAATTTATATTTTTATTGAAAATTTATATTTATATATATTATATTTTATATTTATAAACTTTAATTTTTTATATTTAAGCATTTTTTATTCTTCTTTTATTTTTACTTTTATTTAAAGACAGGAAAATAGTAAATTGATCATACTTCATAGTAGAGGACTTGTAGTTTGATAAGCCATAGAACTCAAGTTTTGCAGAATTGCTTAACAGTTGTGTAAACACATCAGTTTTTTGAAAGCTATGTAAATACGCAAGTAAAACCTTACAACCACAAACAAACTGCAGTCAGGTAGAAACTGACTATACTGACCTAAGAAAATGTTAATATACTTACTATACATGCACACATGTATACTTTGAGTTCTTATACTGTATTGAAAGTTAGCTCACAATAAGTTTCTCTCACATTCTAGTTGCCATGCAGTTGTTTCTTAAATAGCTTTTCCACATGGTCACTGTGTGTAGTTTGAGAGAAGAATTAGAAAAGAATTTATACCACTCCCTCCATGGGTTCTATTATAAAATAGCTATCTCCTTTCAGGAATAAGGAGAAAAAGTAGGAGCTTTCCAAAAACTGAAATATGCCATGTGCAAATTTTCAGTTTAAAGTAACTCAGCATATTGCATAAGATTCAAAACGAATATGTCAAAGCACATTTAGATTGTTACCACAGTTGGAAATACAGAGAAGATGATAACTATAAACAAGCTGATTGTATTCTAAACCCAAATGCCTTCCAAAACTTGAATTTGGGCATTAATCCCCAGTGAAAAGGCTTATTTACTACAGTGTCTTGAAAGAAAATACTGTTAAGAAATAATTTTTTTCAAAAGCACTGTGGTAGACACTTCTGGAACTGTGATTGTAATGATCAAGAATTGGAGGAAACAAGTAGGGGGATTTGCTTTTTAAGGCCATCTGACAATATCAAGAAGATGCCATTTTGCTTTTAAACTCTTGTCAGACATCTGTGGAACTACAGATATCGTATATATGTTTAAAATCCTTCAAAAAATCCTTAGAACTCTAAAATAGGAGAACATAGGAAAACAAAAGTACTTATGTTCCTCTCTTATTGAGTCATCCTCATTTGCTTCAATGTACCAAAACAAGATTTTCAGAGATGTCAGCTACCTGGAGAGCTTTCATAGGGTGCCTCTGCATCATGCTACTGTGACGTGGGCTCTAAGTCTGTATTAGAGGAAAGAACAGCTGTTATAAAGAAATAGAAATAGTGATGAGAACACTGATGAAATGCATCTTCATTTCTAAATAAAGGAATCACAGAATCTGGAACAAAATGGATTCAGAAAGAAACTCATGGCAGGAGAAAAAGCAAGAAAAATGAGTATGGGATAAAAAGCAATAATGTATATACTTAAACAATATTGTTTGACCTCAAGAATGCTTGGGCAAAGTACAAAGGCAGGCTATAAAAGAAAACCATCACCTTTCTTATTTGGCCTGTCAAACTGCTTTGTGCAACCACAAGACTGTATATTTGCAGCGTAGCTGAACAGCAAAAAAGGCAAATTAAGGATGTGCCAAATTTATCAGAGCAACACCAGACAGCTTCAGTAACTTCATGAGGCCTCACTCTTACTGCTTTAAAGCAAAGTTCTGATAACACAACCCAGTCAATTCCAGTATATGATCGAATGTAGTTACCAAAAAAATAAAAGGTGTAGGAAAGCAACACCACTGTTTAAATTAAATGTAGTAACTACTACACAGTAATAGTTAAATGTAGTACCACTACATAGTAGTATTATATAATAATTATAATTATAATTTACTCATATTATTATATTTATAATATATAATAGTATATATATAATTTATTATATATAATAAATAAATATATACTAATAGATGTAAATACATAATATTATATAATTATATATAGTATATATAATTATTATATAATAATAGTATAGTTTAATCAGTTAATACATAGTAACTACTATGTAGTAACCCATTTAATGTGTGGGGGTTTTCCAGCATTGTTCAAAGATGGTTTCAGTCTGTCCACAAACCACTTTTTTTTTTTTTCCTCCTCTTGATTCTTGTATACTTGACAAAGGCATACTTGAAATTACCTCTTCTGTCTGTGGGACATCCAATATTGCCATCTATTGCATAACATTACAAACAGAAAATGTGCTCTGCTGAGACGAAAGGAAGATGGAAAGAGAGGACCTAAGAAGGAACTTTACTCTTTCTCTGAGAAGGGCTGAGTGGAGAACTGTAGTTAATACAGTTTGTGTTGGAATGCTACCTAACACAGATTTTATGCTAGTAAGGAGAACTTGAGAATTATGGAAATGCACCTTATTAACCATTAGATCTTGCAGTTAAAATAACTACAGCTATAGCTGTGTGAGTGTTGCACGGGGGCAGTAGATACCAGAGGCAGTGTGCTTCAGAGCTTAGGCTGCTGGAATGTTTTTGGAGGTTGCAAGTGTGACAGTGATGATTCATCAGCTAAATCAGTCTACAAGATTCCCTTTGAATAGGCAGATCCAGGGAATCATTTGAAGAATTTATGCTTGTGCATATCTACTTTTGTAGATTTATAGCTGGGGGTGGGGGGGAGGGGAGAGAAAAAATGGGAATGTCTCTCTGCTTTTGAGTCCTTTTTACTTTTGCCCTGTATGCTTCCATAGCATTTGCTGTCCTGGTATGTTCTGCTTCTGCCTGCCTGACTCATGTCATGTTCTGACAGAGAGCGGTGTGCTGCAAAAAGCTTAGAAATGCCATTCTGCAAGTTTCAGTTTCATGATTGACTCCAGGATTTAAAATAAGCTGCATCTAAGGTTGTAATAATATTTTTTTCAGTGCTGTTATAACCAAGTGACTTTCCAAGTGCAGGTGTCTCAGCTTGTTATTAGGAAAGTTGCTTTTTAGTCTGTGTGACTAGCAACCGGTAAAGAAATACTTTATTAACACGGATTAAATAAAAGGTCTGTTTAGCTGTCTAATCCACGATAATTAAAATGAGTCATTGTAGGTATTGATGCAGCAACTTTTTTTAACAATGTCTCTCTAATTGACCCTTTTTCTCTTAATGTATTTGTACATAGTATTTCCCTCTACAAATACAAACAGGACTGCTCGTGTATTTATGGTTAGTTCTCCCATAGGAGGCTGTAAATTGTAGGGCTCATAACTAATAAATACTTTGAGTCTCCTTATAGAAGCATTTTTGGTTCTGATATCCACAGCGAGCTGTAAAGTGCAGCTGACAGTGCTAATGCTTGTTTATGGGAAAATCATTTACAGATTAATCTGATTCCCTCTACTCAGCCCTTGAATGAATAAATTGGAGGTATTGCTGCATATACAGGCCAAAGATGTTGCAAGTACTTGAAGGGAAACATTTTCAGCAATATTTTCACATTTTCTGAACCTAGTAGGCCCTCTTTAAATAAATATTTAGCAAAGCTATAATGGCTAAGCATGTATTGATAATAAAATGTATTTAAGTACTATCTATTTCTCTATACTGATATTTCACTGATTTATAAGGAAATTAAAAGCAGAACTTCTTATTAGATGACCTTGCAGAAATCTATTCCAAAATGGTTTAACAGTAATCAGTTTATGTAAAATTGAGCTTAGTTGCAACAGAAGAATAGAGGAAGGAAGAGAAAACTTGGCCATGTATGTATCTGGAAAACTGTCTTGCACTAAACCTAATTGGTTTGGACAAAGGCAGTAAATGACCATCCCATCTGGTATAGTTTTAAAGAAAAGCAAGCCCTGTCTTTTTTGAGCAGCTGTATTCTTGTACTCAGTGGCAGGCACAAAAAGGAAAGTAAGCAAATGAATTCAGTACTGGCAAGATTTTGGAAGAAGTAATGGAGATTCCAACATCAGCAGTATTTATTGAACCCATTGAGAATTTGTATACTGCACTTGTGTTGTCCCTTCACCTTCACTACCTTCTACTACAGCCCTTTGTGTTCATTTGCCCTGACAAGCTGTTCACAGAAAGATCACAGAATCACAGAATCACAGAATAGTAAGGGCTGGAAAGGACCTCAAGATCATCGAGTTCCAACCCCCCCGCCATGGGCAGGGACACCTCCCACTAAACCATGCCATCTAAGGCTATGTCCAACTCCACCTTGAACGCCGCCAGGGATGAAGCATTCACAACTTCCCTGGGCAACCCATTCCAGGGCCCCACCACCCAAAAAGCCTACAGCACCCGGGATTCCCAGGCGGTCTCCCATCCAAGTACTAACCAAGCCCGACCCTGCTTAGCTTCCGAGATCAGGCGAGATCGGGCGTTTTCAGGGTGGTGTGGCCGTATGGCTGTGTATGATCAAATTAGAAGAAGCGGTATAAAGTACTTTCATTAAAAGACAATATGATGATGGTAAATTGAGAAGATTTACCTTAGTATAGCTTTAAGTTTTTCACACTAGCTGAGAAAGCCATTGTAATTAGGGCATTTTAAGTCCTTGGTTTAAGCCAGTGAAACTTTTGTGCTTATATTGAACACAATATCAAGTGTTAAGTGTAGTTGCAAAGACCAGTAGCCAGTACTTGTGTTCTAACTAAAATATTTAAGAGGGTTGATTTTATGTGATGGTAGTACCAGACTGGGCAAGTCTCACCTTGGTGCTGGGCAAGATCATGGAGCAAATTCTTCTGAAAGCTATGCTAAGACACATAGAAAATGAGGAGGTGATTGGTGACAGCCAGCATGGCTTCACTGAGGTCAAATCTTGCCTTCTATGATAGTACACCATTGGTGATTAAGAAAGAGCAACTCAGCAGGTTTACTGACGACACCAAGCTGTGTGGTGCTGTCAATGTGCTGGAGGGAAGGGCTGCCATCCAGAGGGACCTTGACATGTTAGAGAGGTGGGCCAAAGCAAACCTCATGAAGTTCCACAAGGCCAAGTGCAAGGTCCTGCACCTGTATCAGGACAATCCCAAGCACAGCTACGAGCTGGGTGGAGAATGGTCACCATTCAAGTCATAAGGTTTTGTAATTTATAATCCGCAACTCTTACTATCATGGACCAACGAGCAAAATAAGAGAATTAGCTACCTAGCCAGCAGTGAGAGTGCTCATTCCTCCTCCTCTGTCAGGGTGCAGGCATCCCCTGTATTGCACCAGGAAGCATGAAATCCTTAGCAGTCCAGCTGCTGTTGCATCTGTTTCAAAAGCTTTTTGGGTACTTTATTTTTTATACCTTCCAGCTTGGAGACTTGGTCTATACAGTTTGAGTAAGTGTGGATTCTGAGGAAACTGCCAGACAAAAAATAGTGCCTGACAGAGGCAGCAGTTTACTGCTGATCATGGCTGCATAATGACCCTTTTGCTTCTTCTGCACTTGGGTTGGTCGTGTGCCAGGAAAGAATGTTAGTGGGGCCCCTCGCACCACTGCTGTCCTTGCACTCAAAGTCTGGAAGGAAGCTGAACTGAATGGGCTGCACTTGGCCAGGGCTTTCCAGGGTGTCCCCACACTCCTTCTCCAGCCCAAACCTGCCCTGCCTCTTTTGGGTCACAGATGCCTCTTATATTTTCCCTTAAATCTGTCTGTCTCCTAAGATTTGATCCCATTGTTTCTTCTACGTGGATATACAGGAATGTAATGACTAAGTATAAAAAAACAAGGGCACAGCATATATAACTATATAACTTTTGTATCTGCAATTGGGGGCAAGGGTATGAAATTTTATTTTTGATACCAGCAATTACTAGTCTATCAACAGGGATGGCTTCAGGTATTGCTAATGTTTTATTCTCGGCACAGGTTGACTCTAGCAGTAGGATTGTCACTGACAGACTACTAGTGTGTTGTTTCTGGCTTAATAGCTTGTCCATGTGAGAAAGACCAAGTTCTAATGCGAATTAAGACCCTGACTTTGTTAATTGAAGACTAACTGGATATCACCATACCTGAGAGGTGGATTTTACACACTTTATAAGATTATTGTCAGCCCCACAGTCTGATTAAACAGTTTTGAAGCAGACTAATAGATTGACAAACCCACACTGTGGCCCTAAGTAGAAGGTGAGATCTGAAAACTAAAAATGACATTGTTTAATATGGTGGGGAAGCTGTTTGGTCCAGCTTTTCAAATAGCAGTAACTCCTTCAGTGTCTCACAGTAACTACTATCTTCAGTCAGTCTTTTAACCTTTTATGGCTTCAGTCAGACCTTCAATTCGTGGGGTTTTATTGGGATGATCAGAGGCTGCCTGATTAATCTGACTGGTGATTGGGACAATTATTTAAAGCAGAATTTCTAGGTAGGATTAGAGAATAGTTGCATAATTTGTCTCTTAATAAGGTCTGCTTAACAACTTTCTGGCAGTTTATAATAGTATGCAAGCTCAGAAAATTTATGAAGTCTTCTTTCAGTATCCATGTCTTTCCAGAAAAATTGCAGGATTTGAGCATAGGGATGTTGCAGTTTGAATGAACTATGCAGGGCTGACCCTGTATGGAAGAAAATTCATTCTGGCTACACAGACTAAAGACCAAAACATCCAGAACGTACACTGGGTCAGCCTAACTTAGAGGGGGTTTGTTTGTCTTTTTCTTACTTATTGAAAGCACTTTAATGGAAAGTCTTTTTCTGACAGAAAAGGCTGCTCTTGTGAAAGTGTTAGCTGCTTGGAATTCGATCTGGAAAGCCAGCTGACACACTTACAAGCAGGTTTCTGTTTCAACATTTCTGTTAACAGCTGTAAGACTTATATCTCTTGCAGCAGAAAAAATACTGTCAAGTGTAGGTTCAGCAATATGGTTTCAATAAAATGCTTCTACTAATCAAGCTAACAGCCACATAGGAAATTTATTTGAAGATTCACTTGAGGCATACTTACATATATGAGTAATACTGTGACATAGTCATCTTGGCTTACTTTTAAAAGTATTTCAAGCCTGAAGTCAGGTGAACACTGACAGTCTGTTACATCTGCACTTGGAATTGCACAGAAGACCTCAGAGTACAATTGTGATCCATTGGGTCCATTCTGGATGTGTTGCATCCTCCCCAAATAAAGAGAGTAATGTATCATTGCTCTGAGCTGACTGTTGAGACCTTTTGACTCTTAAGGCATCTTACCAGAGTCACCATGGTGAAAAATCTAGACTCTGGCTAAGTGAAACAAAACCTCGATATTGCAGTTGTGTTACTTAAAGCCTTTGTAAAGGCCATCTGTACAGAAAAGCTGTTTGTAAGCTAAAATGTCCTCAAGAGGATGCTTAAGCATTTGAAATATCTTGAGTTGGCCAGGAATGGAGTACAGCCACTGGGCCTCTTGGTCCCAGTTCCATGAAGCGGTGGCAGATAGCTAAATACATGGCTGCGCACAGGAATGGTGCTGGATAGAAAAAAGGAAAAAAAAAAATAAAATTGCTGGGATCTACTGATACCAAGGGAATTTTGAGACGCATTCAGCATGGTTTTATCCAAAATCAGAAGGTACAGTCATTTTCTTCCTAGTTTCATGGAAGCAAATTGGGTTAACATGATATCTGGCTGTTCAAAAGGAATTATGTAATGTCTATTCCTAGTGGTTTTTAAGAAAACTTGGTATTAATTGCTTGAACTGGTACAGAGCTCTAAAACTTACCTTATAACTTTCCTGCACCCATTCTTAAAAATAATTCCATGGAAGGGACAATTAGCTTTGGAACTAAATATGACCAGGTACCCAATTATTATTATCTGTAGGAGTCTGTGGTATTTCCATTTGGTTGCTTTAAAAATGACCACAAATCACATCTTCAGGTATTTGGGAAGGTGTTTGGGAACAGTGTAGTTCCACATCAAATCAAAGTCTTCTGACAAGCTCTGTGTTTTAGCCATGTCTCCTGTCACAATTAGAGGCATCTGGATAAGAATAGAATGGAACTGAATGTGCACAGAGTTTTAAATAATTGTGGGTAACCTTTTAATCACAAGTTTATTTCAGAGAGAGCAAGTAGTGCATGTTAAGAAATAAAATTTGGTGCCTTGTGGGTGGTAAAAGTGCTTTAGAATTAGCCATGAGACCTGCTTCAGTTTAACAGATAACAGTTTGGAGTGTAACATACTTGTATTCTTATGTATTAACTGAGGTGGATTTCAAAGCCAGTAAGCTATAAGATCGTGTATGTTGACAGAATACTTGTGTGCATGCACAGTCAGGTGAATGACAATTAACATTCATATTGAACATGCAAAGACTTGATACGCACAGAGGTGTGCATGTTAGAAAGTCTGGCTGCTTGAGAAAGGACATAGCTTTACTGACAATGATGTTTCTCTTAGTAATTTTATACTGGAGATTATGGGCATATGCTCCCACTTTTATCATTGCTAGATAAGTTCCAGTTGCAGATTTCTTTCTGTGACTTCGAAGAAACAAGTGAAAAATATCATAGCTTGACATTCAAGGTCCTCTGCTGCAATTTTAGGGCTGTTTAATATACATCCACTTGTAAACTGATCTAGCAAAAAAGCCATTAAGCAGGGAAGAGTAATGAATTCCAGGATATTGTTCCAATTATCTTAGCAAAACCCCCTCAGTGTTTCACTTGGTGAAGAAGAAGCAAGAAATAGCAGGGGGATTGCCAAACACTCCTAGATGATGCCAGCTCCGACTAATATTAGTGCTTCTTATCTTCCTAAAATGCCTAATTGTCTTCACAATTAATTGTTTCATCTGTAACTGTAGCCATTTAAGTATGTATTCGTAAGCTTTGGAGGTCACGAAACAAGCAAGTGGAAACTTTGAGAAATGGAAATAGGATTATATAGAGGGGACTGTGTTTCAGTATGGAGATCACTTCTTCTCACAGACACTGTGCAGTACACTGCAGAGTTTCATTTTGGTAACTAATGACAAGTCAAATACAGCCCTATTAGACTAAGTCTGATGGAAGCATGGTGAAAGACAGGAACTTTTTTAGTTGTGTTAATCGAAAAATAGAAAGACAGCTCTGGAAGGTGCCCTCACCTTCCCCCCAGGTGGGTATCTTGTTAACAATCTGATGGCAAACTTTAAAAGGCAGCATGCAGTTGAGGATTGATAGTAAGCCAGTGCAAATGCTGTTGGCTGTGGGCTTGCAAGCAGCTCAGCAGGCAGCCTTTCTTGTAATTTCTCTAGCAGGTCTATGGCTGTGGCATGAAGTCAGTAACTTCCTTGCACTCTCAGGGCTATGAAGAGACTTGAGGATGGTGGACTAATTATGGTCCAAGATTTGTTTTCTTTCTGACACACATAGATCCTAAATAAAAACAGAGCTTTTTCCTCAATATTATTAGCAGTACAGGAGGACAGCAAGACAGGAAGAAGCAACTCTTTGGCAGATTGAAAGACAAGAATCTTCTTTACTTGCTTATCCTTGTGTTATGGTGCTTTAGTGGGTGACTCTTTAGTAGGTGCTCTAAAAACGTTTAAAATAGAGGTGAGATTCTAAAGTCTTCTTAGAAACCTTTGCTTGCATGAGTGAATTCAGAACTGTTGTCATAGTGGCAGTTTTTCCGAAGTGTGTGTGGTGAGGTTAGTTGCAATGGGCTGATAACAACTTGGAGTTTCCATTCATATACCATTTAATTTTCCTTTCCAACCTAGTGGGTGTTCATTTGTTACCTCAAAGAGAGTGTAAAATTAGTTAAAACAGTATGGATGTAAATGTCAGTATGTCTGTGATGCTTGCTGATAAATCTGCATTAAGCTTCTAAAACACGCAGTAGTATAGAGCAATACTATACAAACAATGATTCTTCCCCATAGCTTCTTCATGAGTAACAAAAGAGCAGGCAGTAATTGCTTCTGTTCATTCATCCGTTCATGGAGATACACTGAGATCTGTAGCATCTTCCTTGTTCTTCCCCATCTGTCTTGAATAATTAGATGTTGTCGTAGACAAATTACGGTTAATCTGTCTGTATACAGTGCACATCACTTTGGCATGTAATGCAAAGCATTAAATAGTATATGGCAGGCCATGAAAGCTTAATGTAAGTCTGTGAAATGCATATACATTATATTCTGAATTTGAAGAACAAAACAGTTTGAAAACATGATCATGTTAAGCCTTATGCCTATTCAGAGATTTTGATTTTGTTGTAGTTTTGCCAACTTTAGGGTTCCTTTTAGGGCCAAGTAGTTTATTTCAGTATCCTGTTCTTACCAGGGGTTTATCTTACCTCCTTAAAGGGTATTGGGGCTTTCTTAGAACAAAACCATTGCTGGCTTTTGGTAAAACTTAACCATTGAATGGAGTTTTTTACCAAAAGTTTTCCATTATTAATTTGCTGAACTGTACTGCACGTTTTAGTTTCATAAATTTCAATTTAGGATAATGATACTAAATACATTTTTTTTCATGCATGAAAGGTCTGTTCTAACTCTTCTGGGGTAGATATGATTTTTGTTCATGGCCTACATGTCCCCAGTTTTCACATTACTTTCATGTCCTGAATAGTTCTTTAAAGATAAACAAATTTCTTGTATTTCATGCACATTTGTTCCTGTTACCATATGGTTTTTGTAGGTGTCTCTTGTCACTTCTTTTGGTTTAAGTATCAACAGCAATAATAACTGTTTAATTACAAACAGTAATATTAACGTGAGATGTTGAATGAAGAAAATAGTACTGCAATTGGATTGGAACACATCTTCTGGTTTTACTAAAGAAAACAACAGCTTAAATTTCTATTACTGTTAAGTGTAAAAAAGAAAAAAAGCTAGATCTCCTTTAATGGAAAACTGGGCTTCTCAGATGAGAAAACATTGGACAGTGTGATTACTGTTTTGTTTTGTCAAAATGAAAACCGAGAAAAAAACTTGTTTTGAAAGGATCTGTTCCAATGGTATTAGTCTTTTGACATTAAACTGTGTAGTGTGAAACGGCCATCTGCTTTCTGAGATTTTTATTCAAGATGTCTCATGCTTATATTTCCTTCTGGATTTTCAGCCAACTTGAGTTCATTTTGAGGCAGACATTTTTGGGAGCTTTGCTTTTTTTTTTTCAAAGAAGCTGGTGAACAGAATGACACACTTATTTGTGGTTTATAGAATCAAATTCCAAAGGACTTCATGTCTGATCTCTGCTGTCTGTTTACATAGTGCTTTTATACCCCAAAAGACTACTGTGGAATCTCTCCTATCATGGAAACAGTGCTCATCACCAATTTTGACATATGGATACTTTCATTCATTTACTCCCTCTTTAATCTGTCTGGATGTTACGTGCACCTCTTCTGTTTGGTGTCTGTTTTCTGAGATTCTGCTGTTGGCCAGTCTCTGTCCTTCTCTAGTTCTTGCAGAATATTTTCCACTTTCTTTCCTCGCTACTTCATCAAGAATTAGTTTTTTATGTTTTCCTTCCTTGTGTTCCCTTCAAAACAGCTTGAATTCTTTTGAGGTCTGCCAATATCTGGTTATCACAGAGAATACGCAGACTTTACAAACGTGGTTTTTTTTTTTGTTAAGACAGTCAATGTCTTTTTACTCAAATACTGACTTGTATTTCATGTGCAGTATGTCTTTGTGGATAGGAGATGAAATATGGAATATCTTCCTATCATCTATTTCTGAGTGTCATGGCTGTCTATACAGAGCTGTATCAGCTGAACAGCAGTAATTTGTCTTGTCTTTCTGTATACCCAACACTACTAGTTGTGACTGCTTGTTCCAATCTGTTATCTTCCCTTAGTGTTGCTGAAGCAACTCTCAAAGTTTCTCATGATGTTTTCCAGGTAAAAATTTAAAAGTGGTGTTTCACTCTTCTCTTTGTTTTACCTTTTGCTTTTAATACTGTCAGCATAGTAGTCCTGAAATGCCTCATTCATTTTCTTGGCTTATAGAATCATAGAATCATAGAACAGTTAGGGTTGGAAAGGACCTCAAGATCATCTAGTTCCAACCCCTCTGCCATGGGCAGGGACACCTCCCACTAAACCATGCCATCCAAGGCTATGTCCAACCCCACCTTGAATGCCGCCAGGGATGAAGCATTCACAGCTTCCATGGGCAACCCATTCCAGGGCCTCACCACCCTTACAGTAAAGAATTTCTTCCTCAGATCCAATCTAAACTTCACCTGTTTAAGTTTAAACCCATTACCCCTTGTCCTCTCACCACAGTCCCTAATGAAGAGTCCCTCCCCAGCAGCCCTAGAGGCCCCCTTCAGATATTGGAAGGCTGCTATGAGGTCTCCACGCAGCCTTCTCTTCTCCAGGCTGAATAGCCCCAATTTTCTCAGCCTATCTTCATATGGGAGGTGCTCCAGTCCCCTGATCATCCTCGTGGCCCTCCTCTGGACTTGTTCCAACTGTTCCATGTCCTTTTTATGTTGAGGACACCAGAACTGCACACAGTGTACTCCAAGTGAGGTCTCACAAGAGCAGAGTAGAGGGGCAGGATCACCTCCCTCGACCTGCTGGTCACACTCCTTTTGATGCAGCCCAGGATACGGTTGGCTTTCTGGGCTGCAAGCGCACACTGAAGCAGGCTCATGTTCATTTTTTCATCAACCCACACCCCCAAGTCCTTCCCCGCAGGGCTGCTCTCAATCTCTTCTCTGCCCAACCCATAGCTGTGCCTGGGATTGCTCCCATCCAGGTGTGGGACCTTGTACTTGTCATGGTCAAACTTCATCAGGTTGGCATCAGCCCACCTCACAAGCATGTCAAGGTCCCTCTGGATGGCATTCCTTCCCTCCAGTGTATCAACTGAACCACACAGCTTGGTGTCATCAGCAAACTTGCTGAGGGCGCAGTCAATGCCACTGTCCACGTCACCCACAAAGATGTTGAACAAGACCAGTCCTAACACCGATCCTGAGGGACACCACTCATTACTGGTCTCCAGCTGGACATTGAGCCATTGACCACAACTCTTTGTGTGTGGCCATCCAGCCAGTTCTTTATCCACCGAGTGGTCCACCTATCAAATTGATGTCTCTCCAACTTAGAGACAAGGATGTCATGTGAGACAGTGCCAAAGGCTTTACACAAGTCCGGGTAGATGACATCAACTGCTCTACCCCTGTCCATCAGTTCTGTAGCCCCATCCTAGAAGGCCACCAGATTGGTCAGGCAGGATTTCCCCTTAGTGAAGCCATGCTGGATGTCACCAACCACCTTGTTGGTTTTCATGTGCCTCAGCATGCCTTCCAGGAGAATCCGCTCCAAGATTTTGCCAGGCACAGAGGTGAGACTGACTGGTCTGTAATTCCCTGGCTCATCCATTTTCCCCTTCTTAAAAATGGGGGTTATATTTCCCTTTTTCCAGTCATTGGGAACTTCACCCGACTGCCATGATTTTTCAAATATGATGGACAGTGGCTTAGCAACTTCATTTGGCAGCTCCTTCAGGAACCGCGGATGGATTTCATCAGGTCCCATGGACTTGTATTCATTCAGGTTCCTAAGATGGTTTTGAACTAGATCCTCTCCTACAGTGGGCCCAGGGTCTTCATTCTCACTGTCCCTGTGTCTGCCTTCCAAGACTTGGGTGGTGTGGTCAGAGCATTTGCCGGTGAAGACTGAGGCAAAGAAGTCATTGAGAACCTCAGCCTTCTCCAAATCCAGGGTAGCCAGTTCTCCTGATAGCTTCTGGAGAGGACCCACGTTGTCCCTAACCTGCCTTTTGTTTGCAGTGTGCCTATAGAATCCCTTCCTGTTTTCCTTAACATCCCTAGCCAAGTTTAATTCTAAGTGGGCCTTAGCTTTCCTAACCTGGTCCCTAGCTTCCCGGACAACATCCCTGTATTCTCCCCAGGCCGCCTGACCTTGCTTCCACCTTTTATAAGCCTCTTTTTTCCTTTGAATTTTGCTCAGCAGCTCCTTATCCATCCAAGGAGGTCTCCTGGCCCTCCTGCTAAACTTCCTTCTAGTTGGGATGCATCGCTCCTGAGCTTGCAGCAGGTGATCCTTGAATATCAACCAACAGTCTTGGGCCCCCCTGCCCTCTAGGGCTGTATCCCATGGAACCTTACTGAGCAGGTTCCTGAAGAGGCCGAATTCTGTTCTCTTGAAGTCCAGGGCAGTGAGCTTGCTGCACGCTCTTCTCACTGACCTGAGGATCTCGAACTCAACCATCTCATGATCGCTGCAATCAAGGCTGCCCTGGAGCATCACATTTCCAACCAGCCCTTCCCTGTTGGTGAGGACAAGGTCAAGCATGGCACCTCTCCTTGTCGGCTCCTCTATTACTTGCAGAAGGAAGTTGTCTTATGACTGTGTTGTTTGAGTTTCTATGTCTCTAATCACTCTTCAATTAGAGGATTGTGTTTTCCTCCAAGTTGTGTCACTTTCCAATACAAATTCAGCTTCCTCCTCTCATGACAAGTCATAGATTTACCTTTAGACTAGAGATCTTTGTCCTTGTCAGTTTTGAAATCTTACTCCATTACTTCATTAGTTTCTCATGAATGGGCCACAGAAACATATGTAAAACCTGAGGTCTTTCATCTACTGCCTCTCTGATTGACAGCACAGATTCACTTTCACAGTTAAGGTATTTTTCTTTAGTGAAAACCTTTAGCCAGGGCCTTACATCTAGGTTATATCTGTCATCTGTCCTTTATATACCAAGTCCCTGAAGACAGACTGAGAAAATTGGGTCTGTTCAACCTGGAGAAAAAAAGGCTGTGTGGAGACCTCATAGCAGCCTTCCAGGATCTCAAGAGGGCCTATAAGAATGCCAGAGAGGAACTCTTCATCAGGGATTGTAGCAATAGGACAAGGGGTAATGGGTTTAAACTTAAACAGGGGAAGTTCAGGCTAGATATAAGGAAGAAGTTCTTTACTGTGAGGGTGGTGAGGCCCTGGAAAAGATGGCCCAAGGAAGTGGTAAATACTCCATCCCTGGCAGTGCTCAAGGCCAGGTTGGACAGAACCTTGGGTGACATGGTCTAGCGTGAGGTGTCCCTGCCCGTGGCAGGAGGGTTGGAACAAGATGATTTGAAGGTCCTTTCCAGCCCAAACCATTCTATGATTCTATACAGCTTTCCTAATTCAGCTGTACAGATCTGCTCTTCCTTAGGCTCTCATTGTTTTGTCTCAGTTACTAGAGCATCCTTTTTACAGGCTTTGAGAGATGGGAATCTTTGTGCTTATATTAATGCAAAATGCAGCTCTGAAAACAATTCCTGGGGGCACTGTTTGATCCCATTACCCTTTTATTAGTGTCCTTCCTTTACTCCCATTCTATAGTCATACCCAGGCTGCTTGTCTTCATCTTCATAGCCCTTTCTAGCTGGTTCTTGTGTTTTACTTAATTTTTAAAGTTTGTTTCCTCCTTTTGGAGTGAACTAGCCTAAAAATACAGTGATACAAACATAGTTATATTACTATTGTAGAAAGTAAATATGTAATAACTATGCTAGTGAAACTTTGAAAAGTAGACTTGGCTTTGGACAATGTGGATTTGGGGAGGTGGAGGGAAACAGGGAAACAGGCAGCACTTGTCAGCGTGATTTCATTAGCTGTCTGACCTGAGATACAAGACAACCCAAAAAGTCTTGTTGTTGGTTGTTGACTGGGTGTTTTGAATTAATCATGCAGGCTTTTAAGTGGGTGCCTGGTTGAGTTTTGGATCTTTGTGATAGGCAAGTATGTGTTTAGTTTTTGTTGCATAGATGATTGATACATTTCCAACAGAAAAAATTCCTAGCCATAACTTTCATTTTCACAATATTAAGAATTGGCTTAAGGATTCCAGTAAGCTTCAATGCAAAGCACAAGCTTGATCCTGATTGACTTTTTTTTTTTTTTTAATACATCTGAGCTGGGTTGGCCATGATTCTTACTG